>OY726524.1:32289570-33489570 GCA_963383655.1 Bathymodiolus septemdierum | reverse complement strand
AGTCTTTGGCTTGACCCGACCGCAGCTCGAACCCAAGATCTACCTCACTCAAGGCGAACATGCTAACCATTATGTCACCGATGCAGTTGTGTATGGAATAAGATTCTTCTGTTTGTTGTAACCATGGTACATGTGTACTGCCTTTTGGTGTTAGTCATAAATTGAAGGAAAAAATATTCTAGATTATTTGAACCAATAAAAGAAACATACTTAGAATATTTTCCTGTTTTTGCAATTTTCTGCAAGTTTTCTCTGTAATATTCTAGAACGACAATCAGTCTTTCTGAAATATAAATCTTACATATAATAAAATACCTATCAGTGATACACATATAACAATAATCTGTGTTTACACACACAAATATTAAAATTCAGATAAGATTTATCTATATTCAAATATTATTTGATTATTATACAAATTAGTACTAGAATTGGTTAATATTGATTTCTTAATGGAAACACACAAGTTTATAAATTAATAAACATTAATCAATATAATAAAAAAAAATAATGAACTGGACATTACTATTTAACTCTTAATAAAAATAATAAATAAATTAAATATCTTGTACCTGATAAAATAAAGATATATCAGGGCTCTACAATGCAACCAAAATACTCGCATTTGTGATTTACTTTTGTAAAATGCGAGTAAAAATTCTGTATTGATAGCGAGTTGATATTTTCAGAACATTTTCGTTCCCTTGCCGATCGTATTTTTCAATTTAAATTCCGACGTTAATTATCCGGTCTTTTAAAGCGCACAATTGACTCAGACATAAATGTTTTAAATCACATACTTTTAACGCTTGCAAGTGACCACAATGAGCAAAAAAACAAAACCTTCATACAAATTTTTTTGATAAAAATAAACTGGTTGAATCAACAGATCATGAAGTTGGCGTATCTGATGCAACATCAACGGAAGTATGAAGCGAAAATAGTGATGAAGGTTCGGGTTCTAAAGCTGAAATGCATAAATTTCACGATGTCTGGAAGTCTGGAGCTTTTGTGGCTCATTTATGATTCCAGTAACAACACTATGTATTGTGATGTTTGCAGAAAGGCAGGCCCAGATATTACCAGCAAAACCGAATTTGTTAACGGAAATAAAAAGTTTAAACGTGAAAGTCTTGTTTATTAAATAAAAGTCTGAAACATGAAAAATGTTTCAGTATGGTATCAGCAAAAGCCCATTCCTTAACTAAGCATCTTCTGTCTCATTCAGAGCATTAATAATTATCCACGAATAAATACATATTGAAGTTGTATAGTACGAATTGGTATCTTTGTTAATCTGGCAAGTAACATTCTTTTGTTGGCGAGTAAAAAATGTTTCCTGCCTAGCCAGAGCTAGTGGGGGTTGGTATGAATTGTAGAGCCCTGTATATATTAAAATATTGTCCTTAATGTTTCATTTTTCTGCCTCTACTCAACTATATACATTTCCTATGCCAGTTTATATTCTATTATACTCTGGCCGACCTGTTTTTAAACTTGGACATATTTGAACTATTTCCAAGTTTACTTAATAGACATCAGAGTTGTTTTGTTAGTTTGTAAACAGTATGATTGTCTGTTTGGCTGAGTTGTTTTGTACCCATACTAACAGTCTTTGCCTTAATTTTTTTCACCTACTTGCCCGAAAGCCAAATTTAGAAAAATGTTCTATTTATTGAAACAAATTCTTTCTTAATTTTCACTTGTCCAAATCCAGTTTTAGCTGTCCTGTGCTTTAGGTAAGTGGGTTAGCATGAAGACTGTACTAATGTACAGAAGAAAGGTACACTCCCTTTGCTTAATAAACACTAAAATAATTCTTACCATGCCTGCCTTTGTTGATATCTATATATTTACACAATCTTGGGTGATGTAATGTGGTCAGGGTTTGAAACTTTCCTAATATTTTGATAGAATTAGGTGTTAACGGCAGTCCATTAGATCCACATTTGTCATTTGGATGACTTCTGGCAAAGAATGTAGTGACACCAAACTCTGCTTTCCCTAACTCTGACATTGCATGGCAATCTAAAAATATACAACCTCGAACGTCAACGTATATCTTCAAATCTTCCTACACATGTCATAGCTCAAATCTAATGCAATGCATTGAATTAACTCATTTGATACATAAAACAATGTAATTTAAATCTCAAAAAAAAAAAATATAACCATTTATAATACAAACAAACAACCAGTCTGTCACTTCTAAAAAATTGGATCTATATTCTGTAATTTTCATAACAAAACGCTCTGCGAGAGCGAAGTCATGTGGATAACTCGTTTTGCTACATGTTTATCTATCGCTTTTCAGATTTACAAAATTACTGTTGAAAGGTGCGATAAATTCTTGGTCACAGTTCCGCAAATTTTTGATAGGGTGAAATCTGTAGCCCTATGGTCCGCCAAAAAAAAAGGGGAAAAAAAGGACCATAAAGGGCTAAGGTTCCGCAGGTAGGATGTACGTTAATAGCACTGCCGTAGCACCCGATATGGTTGGTACGGTTCTGACCGTACCACTTTTTTTGGCTGGTACGGCAAACCGTACCACAATTTCGACAGAAAAAAATTATTTTGAGATGAAAAAAGGATATTCTGTTAATGTCGTAATATTTGTTCTTTTAAATGTCTGTCTACCATTGCGTTTCAGAAACCAAAAATCGGAAAGGGAATTACAAATAAAAACTCCAAATATTTTTCTTTATAAAGGAAATTGGAGGCTTCAAAATATTTTTTTGAAGAAAGATGAAATAACATAGAAAGTAAGGGGGGGGGATCCGATCGGAAATCAGGAATACTTATGTTCATTGACTGTACTAACTTAACCATAAACTGAAAGAAAACACAGAAAACTAAAGGTAAAAGAGTAACCAGGTGCACTGGTAGGTAAGCGTTATTCTTTATTTGGCTGAAAATGCACAAGAATTTATCTTTGTGCATATACCTAAAAAAAATATGGGAGATAACCCCCTCCGACAAAAAAAAAATTGGCTGTACCACTTTTTTTTTTAGATACTATGCCTATGAATAGTATGGTAGAACATAGATACGATTACGTAACCCTCATTCCGCTTGTGCCCCAGTTAGAGTTATGAATCGGTCCCATTCAACGTATGGGAGAAAATTAAAATTTTCGTTAAGTGAATATTTCAACTTTCTTTTTGCATATCTGGTCATAACTTATTATTCCCGGTAATGGCGATACAAAATAAGTGTTACAATACCTGTTTCTACCTTCACGATCGATTTAGTATTCGAAAATTGTTTCTTGTCCGCCATGGCACCTTACATATATTCTCGTGATGGGCGGAGCCTATCCATATATGGATCTGAATGCCAAATATAAAAAACTTAACTATGCGAATACTAGGGAATAATATAATGTTTTACTACGATTGATCCAAATAAGGATATCTCCAAAACGAGGCAAGTGCACGTGAAATAGCAACTTGTAAACACAATTTCGGACAGAAAGAAGATTTCATGCATTCAAATTTTCATATTGATATAAGTCAACCAAGGATTGATGCAGTGTTTACTTAATACCTCAAAATTGACCTAAATATATTTATCTTTCACCCCCATTAATTTTTCCAACCACTTACAACGGAATTAGGACAAAAAACCGCCCGTTGTGAATCACTCCGGGCGCTGCTCCCATACATTGAATGGGACCGATTCGTAACCCTCGCTGGGAGCAAAAGCGGACTGAGGGTTACGTTATCGTATCTAGGTAGAACATAATCTCGTTGAGATTAGGATTCAGAAGAGATTTTCTGTCTGTTCTTCATCCTAATCTCGCTTCAAGCCCTATTAAGGGTATTCTGGAAATTCTAAATTTGACCCCCCGATGCATTCCGATGGATATTTTGGCATGGACGGATGGTGTCAGATCAAGTGCAGGTAAGATTTCATAAATAGACATATTTTCTAGTTCAAATCTCCAAAAATATTGATATTTCCGATAAAATAATCCAAAATCTACTTTAAGCTGACTGCCATTTTACTGAACTCTAGAACTACACCACGTGATCAAAAATCATGACGTATTTTGGTATAGTCTGTTTCGTAGTTCGAGATGTCGATGTCAAATATTATATTATAATTTAAAAATCCCATTTACATGGCTTGAAATTTTTTTAATTTGTAATAAATATTTTATTAAAACCAATCAACAGCCCATAAAGGGTATGCTTGCATATACACAATAAATAATTGACATCAACCTTTCATTTAGAAACATGCAGTAGCAAAATTTGTGACGATTTTGATCACGTGGTGTAGTTCATGAGTTTAGTAAAATGGTGGTCAGCTTAAATTGGATTTTGGATTATTTTGTCGGATATACGCTGTAAAAGGTAAGGAAATATCAATATTTTTGCAGATTTGAACTGGAAAAGATGTCTATTTATGAAATCTTACCTGCACTTGTTCTGACAAAATCCGTCAATGCCAAAATATCTATCGGAATGCACCGGGGGGGGGGGGGGTCAAATTAAAAAATTTCCAGAATACCCTTAATACTAATAGGGCTTGAAACGAGATTAGGATGAAGAACAGACAGAAAATTTCTTCGGAATCCTAATCTCAACGAGATTAGGTAGAACAGTACCTGTATATTTTTCAAATAAATTGATAATGCACATACTGGACAAAAGAATGAAATTCACTTAAATTTCGGAGCGATTTTCAATTTGGGCCGGATCGTCTAAAGTAAAAATTTTCTGAGAAGGGGAGTTTCACGGATTTTACACTCCAATGAATATTGTGTTAATACTGAGATTATCGAAGGTCTCTTGTGGGCAACGTTACTATATTAAAATATATACTATTTCAAATTAGTGTAATTATATTACCAGAACACCATAACGGAAAATAACAAACAATAAACCGTCTATCAAGACTTGATATTTTGAAGACGAAATCGAAAGTAAGCTGTCCTTCACCTTAAAGAAAGAGCCTTTGTGTAGTTTCGTAGATAACAGTAATTTATCCTGATATGCATTGATCAATTTCGAAATATTTTGCTTATTCTATTATGATGCTGAATATAATATGAAAAATTATGTTCTTCTATAAATGATGAAAATAGTGAACTTGTTTTATTAATATTTATTCGAAACTGTGTCATATTTATAAATGTTACATATTCTGCATCTCCCTCCTATGGCAGGAGCACCGCCGTGCCGCTCAGGAATAGCGTGGGATGAGCACTCACATACTTTTGAATACTCCACAAATTATATTGGAATACACATATCGATTAGTCCATTTCACCGAGTAAAACAATACTGATCGGTAATCAATAAAATGGTTAAAACATCACATATCATTAGAGGGTTCATTCAACCTATGACAACATTTTAAAAAATATATATAAAAAGGTAAACAAGATTGTTGGCATAGGTTGAATAGGTTAATTGTTATATAAACATGACTAGTCATGTTTAATTAGTGTAAAATCGGGGGAGATGTCAATGTACTCCAAGTCCACAATTAATTTGTAATGTACGGTTGTCTTGTTTTTGTGTGAGTATTGAGTGAATAAACTAAGTAGGAAATAAGTATTTAAAATCATATTTTATGGAAATAACAACAAAAAATCAGTATATCAGCACATATATTTAATATCAAACTTTATAAAAATAATTAGGATATTATAACGAATTAGTACCAGATTGCCGAATACCATATTGCCGATTCCATTTTGCCGAATCCCATATTGCCGACTTTGGTTAAAAATGACAAAATTTCATCATATTATTTTTTATTTAAAAAAAAAATATTGATGATGTGTACATATCTTATTGAAAGCAGTAATTTTTCGCGCAATTTTATTTAGAAAAACCATAATCAAATGCATACTGATTGTTGAATAGGAGATGCCGATACTCATTACTCACACAATTGAAGAACAATGGAAAAAAATTACAAATAAGTAAATGTTTGTTTTTTTATAGAGTTTTACTAAGTAAGAAAGAAAAAAAATGCTGAAAATTGTCGTTAAATGGCAAATTATTTAGAACTGATTGATGATTTCGGTAATCTAAAAATGAACTGGTACTATACCCACAATATCCAAGCTAGGTGATTATGGTAGATTTTAATAAATGATCGACAATTGATTAACTCCAAACAAATTTGGGGCGTATTTACAAAACACAAAATGTGTATTCTCTCATGTTTATGCTAGTTATTATTCACAGAGCATATGTATTGAAATTATTTCTTGGCATCATTCATCTTGACAGAAATCATGGTTGTCTGCAGGACTAATCCACCGTATATCCTTTTGAGCTCGAATGCTATAATCTAAACTCCCTGGTATGTCGGACCATTTCAAAGAAATACTTATTTAATTATTTACAATTTTCCTTCATAAATTAGAAGCATTATTATACTTGCAATAACAATATTTTTCATATGTCGGCAATTTGGGAATCGGCAATCTGGGAATCGGCAATTTGGGATGCTACCATTATAACCACATATATTTGAACATCCATCATTATGAAAATAAAATAGAATATTATAAGCATATATATTTTATAGTCATACTTCATGAAAATAAATTAGGATATTATAAGCACATGTATTTTTTTTTTATCATACTTCATGAAAATAAATTAAAGATATTATAGGCACAGATATTATTCATTAATTACTCTAATCAAATATTATCCCCAATCACATCAATATGAAAGTGACTGATCTTATGATTAATTATCTTGGAGTGAAATTAATTACTTATAAATAATTAGATTGGAGTGAATTGAATTAGCTTATGATTAATTAGCTTGGAGTGAACAATTAAAAAATACTCTTCAAAATTATGATAATTCTAAATTTATAAATAAATTTTATTAAAAACTTTTGAATTTAGATTTTAAGAAAATTGCTTAATTGCATGACTATCATATAATATTTTAAATTCATACATTTTAGAAAGATTGTTTATTTAATTTATTCTAAAATTTTATATTTTCATCTTTTTTATTTACAAATTTTTGTTTAATTTAATTTTATATATAAATTTTTACAAAAGTTTAATTATTTTTTTTTCAAGTTGTTAAATTGTAACAGACTTAATCTTATATTTTTAGATTGTTTTTTTTTGTTTAGTTTTTTTTCCCTTATATAATAAATTTCACTTTTGAGACCTGCATTTCCAAATTTACATCCCTGTAACTGTCATTAATTGTTATATAAACACCTGTAATATAATGTTTGTTGGCATACCTTGAATATGATATTTCAAAATGTTGGCGTAGGTTGAAGACACCATGCAGATAGTGGTAGCTGCAACCAATCAGAACGGGCTTTACAAAAAGCACATGTTCTGTTGGAAAAATGTCAACAAAATAAAAATGCGAAAAATCGTTAGTCCGGCACGATTTTGATAGTATAAAAAAGTACAATTAGTCGCTACACTATTCGCACAAAAAGTTTGTACGAGAAGATACTGCCTATAATAATCTCAAGTCAATTTCCAGGGCATTCAAATGAAAGGAAATGAAATCCTCGCGTCGATTGGCTGAAAATGACATCATTACAAGGCGCGTAACTGTCAAAATCCAGCAGGTGGCAGTGCGCGGGAATTACGAAAATCCGTCTAACGATGCCAAGGGTGAAATTGAGTAGAGCGGATCGTAACCCTTGGCTAACGAAGATGAGGGGAGATAAGCAAGTATTATTTTCATTTTTATTTTTAACAATGAATGGTTGCATCATTGCTGTTGAACAAAGCATATGGTTTAATTCTAAATATTTTGTACACCATATGTTTAAAAAAAATTCAAACTGAATTTTCAATAAGGTTCCAATTAAGGTAGTTGCTGGTTTCATCAAAACGCTGATTTTTTTATGTTTTACATTTAATCGGCAAACATCGGCAGAATCTGCATCGAACCACACAGATGGAGTAACGAAATCGACGGAGTTGTGCAGGATTCCAGCTGAGGGAAAGTCATAACTCGATTTTTTGCAGTACAAGTGTACTGATTTAAGTATTGCAAGTCTGCGCACATTGTGCCACTTCCATTTCTAATGTATGCATCGTCTGCTATGTACAGCGAGCTCTCGACTACCAAATATCATATTCGCCTCAATTTTGAATTCCTAGCCTTACATATCTGATACAGGCAGTGATGCGCCGACTTATAAAACATGTCAACATCAACAAAAAACGTACGCATGTACATTTTTTTCATTCGTTTTATTTGTTATTGTTCTTAATTTTCTTAAACAACAGAAAACGAGAACACTACATAATTCAATCTAATAGTGTGATAACAAAAATAATATTGTTATGAATTCTGTTGAAAGGATGCCCCACACATGTATGAATTGGTCACCATAAAAAATACTCAAGTACCCATATTTTATATTTAATCTTTTTTTGGGATTAAATTTTTATTTGGAGTGGGCAGATTTCGTTTTTGTTTGTCTTTATAGTTGAACACGTGAAAGGATACTTAAGAAATAAATCATGGAAGCCAGAATGTGTTGCCGGGAGTTTTACCATGGATTGGCGGATATTAGTATTTTATCCCGAGCCAGAATCGGGGGATAAGATTTCCTAATATCCGCCAATCCATGTTGAAACTCAAAACACATTCTCGCTTCCATGATTTATTTCGATTCTAATATGTCCAAGAGTACAAATACGGTAGTATGCTTTGATTGGAAGACGGTAATTTATATTTACGCTTGCGGAAAATGTCGCACACAATTTATGTAATTCGAATAATACTGCGTCCTCTATCACCATTATTCGGGTTACAATTTATGCTGCCAATGGAAAAGTCAGTCACATTCACCGGCGCATGTGCTAATGAGATCATACCGAATGTATAACTCGCTTGTTTGTTAACAAAGCGAAAGAAGGAGCTAGGTCATATTAGAATTTAAAATAACACATGTTATAGTTAAATATATATTTTATGTCTCATCATTATCGTCGCTTCTTATTAAATCAGCTCTCAAATTGACTAATGCTGCACAAGCAATACTGATGTCCGGGGATTATACGTTCTACGTGCAATTCGTCTAGTTGTTGCTACATCTTAAGAGTAAATTGAAGTTTATTTTTTTTTATAACTGCGTGAATGTAAAGTATAACATGACGGTGAAAACTTAGGTCATACACTGTATGTAAGTAGTAGTCCGAGATTCCTCTGTCGTTTAACGGCTTTTATAGAGTTGCTGTAGCCGTTCAACGTCAGAGGGCAATACATACGGAAAACAGCGGATTTGCTTCTCCAACTCTGGGTCAGCACATTTCCACGTTTCGTGGCTATCGGATTTTATTTTCTATCATAAACCCTTATATAAATCGCTTCACCAATCATTTTTCTATTCATCCATAAACATCTTACCCTCAGAAAGTGGTGTTACACTCCATTACAGCACGATTTTGCCTTAGAACCTATGATTTCGACATTTGTCTTCCATTTTTCAAACATTTGTCACGCGACTACGAGAAAACTACGATTACCGCAATGTATCATGGGAGATGATTTGCATATAAACAAACAAACAAATATTTTTATTGCCAATCATAGGTGTCTGTTAAAGCAGAACAATTAACATAAAATTTAATACAGTTGATTATATTGATTGGTAATGATTTTAACAGCAAATTTAGTGAATTACAGATAACCATAAGAAAAAAAAATGTTGTAGTACCTTGTCCAAAAAGGGGGAACGTAACACATGCTCTTTCCGAAGCCCGTTGGTAACACTCTGCCATTGAATCTTTTCTTTCTAACACATTCTGTATTATTTCCTTCTGCTCTGCTTTGATCTGTAGATGGACTGTTTGTCCTGCAGAATACGCTTAAATGTATCGTCTTCCATGTGATTTGAATGTTGTTTACGTATGCAAATAATGCTCCAAATAATTTGGCACGCTGCATTAATTAGCTCCCATCATGCAATGCGTTGCTGTCATCATTCAGTTAGTATCGCGAGATCACGTGTGTAGATTCGAAAATGGAAGTTAAATGGCGGAATAATAGGATCTAAGGCAAAATCGTGCTGTAATGGAGTGTAATACCACTTTCTGAGGGTAAGATGGTTATGAATGAATAGAAAAATTATTGGTGAAGCGATTTATATAAGGGTTTTTGATAGAAAATAAAATCCGATAGCCACGAAACGTGGAAATGTGCCGACCCTTGAGCTGGAGAGGTAAATCCGCTGTAATCTGTATATATTATCCTCTGACGTTGAACGGCTACAGCAACTCTATAAAAGCCGTTAAACGACAGAGGAATCTCGGACTATGTAAGTAGTAAACCTCCGATCTACCATTACCACACCTCCAGGTAGTAAATAGTTTAAAAATCAACTTTTATCGGCAATAAGCTTGACGCTATCCCTTCTATCGAAAGCTTACTGAAATAGACATACTGTCCTATGCGGTACAATGCCGAACATGCATTTTGATGTGTTATATGACTTATAGTTGCTGAAAGTTTCACCTCATTTGTTAAGCTTGTAGGTCTCTGTGTGAATTTATCGGCAAGAACTGGCATGCACGAGTTGTAACTGTTTCAACTGTTTATTCAAAAATACACTCAGCCACAACTAAATGCGTAACAGGAGCGATACATACACAGGGGCGGATTTAGAGGGGGCGTGCGGGGCGTGCGCCCCTCCTAAAATTCGCAAAGCATATATTATACAACGTTAATTAAGCAGTTCAACAAACAACTTTTTCATGAATGGTTAACTCGTGACCTGTAGTAAAATATTCCTACACATTGTAAATACACGTTGGGTGTGTTCGTTGATTCATATATGGATTAGCCGACAATTTCCGCTTTTGTTTGTCTATAAACAAGAACGGTCGAATCATATGTTTTCAATGAATGAATCAAACGACGAAAAGAAAAGCTCCATCCGGATGGGCAGTATTAACTAGAACCACCCGAAAGGACAAGCACCGAAAGTACGGACCAATTAGTGAAATGAGGAATGCGTTAAAACTAAACCAATAGTTCTTTGAAGGGTTAAAATATCGTGATCGATCAGTCATGAGTTGAACAATTCGCATCACGGTTGTTCAAAAAAAGTTTTACTTTAGGTTCTTATAATCTGACAAAAATATACTGTTAACAATTATCCGACAAAATTAAGATTCAAAATCAAGTTTTTTTGGTCTGATAAAAATGGTGTGGTTGGTTCAAAATTGTTGTTCAAATAAATGTCTGTAATTCCTAAAATCCCCAGAGCTTCAGGGGGGCTTTGCCCCCATGGGCCCCCTACCAGGGTTCTACCCTGGATCAGCTGGGGACATTAAGCGGTCCCCAGACCCCTCGCCTACTCACGCCCCCCCCCCCCTAACCACAAATCCTGGATCCGCCCCTAATACTTACATTTTTACTACGGCTGGTAATCGGCACAAGCAGAACAGTTGGTTCTGCAAAGAAATTCGTGAGGATAACTTCGGTTTAGGTGGAGGAGAGTTCACGAAGACGCTTCGCAAGGTATGTACATGTCAAAGATTAAAATTTTCTTTTTTACTGCTCGAATATTGCAAAATCAGAGAATGCTATGCTGTGGCGAATGCTTTCACGATTAGAAACATGTATAGTTTATTCTTGTATATGAAGTGTAACTCTCGCAAAATCAATCGTCCCACGAAAAACATGACGAAAATTGTGACACTCTTACATTTCTAAGATGTTCATGACAAAGATGCAAGTTAAATTTTCAATATTTTTTCATCATGGGAGTCTAAATGTAATCGGGGATAAATTCCGATTCGTCAGAAGTAAATTGAAGTCTAGATAAATCTACAAACTGTCAATTTTCTCGTTTTCCTGCTTGAGGAGATCGGTTCTGATAGAACACATTGCGAATGAATGAGGAGATTTGCTAGTTTTGGTACGACACATGTAAGCCACTGTATAATCACAAATTTTGCATGTCTGTCTGGTAATAAATTCTCGAACTGATGCCCTTCTTCCCGTCGGGTTTTTAAAAGTATAAAAGTAATATTTCATTGTTCATGGGCTGTCCACCTAGAAAGAAACATTTCATTTAAGGAATCAATTCATAATGTAACTGCGGTTTCCCATGATTTAGCTTGTCATTATTGATCATGTGTTGTTAGTGACAACTTCCATTGTGCATAGGATACATTGGAAAAAATTTAAAATGCACTGTAAGATAATTTTGTAATATAAATACGCATTTTTCCTTTGATGTTTTTATGCAATAATCAACTTAATAATAGTGAACTTTTACAAAGCATGGTCTAACATGAAGATCTTGATGTTATCCAAATATGGTTCTCTGATATAGATAATGGCTCTAGGGGATAATTCTATTCACATTTAAAAAAACAATTATACTTGAACCATACTTATTGAGACTCAAACATGAATTTAGAACTGTTATATGTATATTAAGAACTTGCAATACTAAATTTTCAATTGAAACTGGTAGATGCAAGAGTTTGTAAATTATGTCGAACTGGTCTTGGGGACGAATTTCATTATATATGTTTGTGTAATTGTGATGAAATGAAATTTTAAAGGCAGAAATATATTCCTAGGTACTATTTAGAATATCCTCATGTCAGCAAACTGCACCAAATGTTAACAAATTGTAATACAAGAGTGTTGACTTACTTGAACCTCTCTTGAAAAATAAAGTGATTAATCCCACAGGCGCTCGTGGTACGGACCACCCCCCTTTTTCTAACTTTCTGTTTACAAATTTATTTTCAATAAAATTTCTTTATTTCTTTATTATTTCATCTCTTTTTTCTTATTTTAACTTGTTCGTGTCAATATTCATACAATCTTATGCTAACATCAAATTGCATGTGTCGACCTTATAGGCTATTTATAATAGATACGAATAATCTATATAATTTACAAACTCTTGCATCTACCAGTTTCAATTGGAAATTTAGTATTGCAAGTTCTTAATTTACATATAACAGTTCTAAATCCATGTTTGAATCTCAATTAGTATGGTTCAATGCAAGTATAATAGTTTTTTAAATGTGAATAAAATTATCCCCTAGAGTCATTATCTATATCAGAGAACCATATTTGGATGGACTGGTCTGGAAATCTTTGTTTTACCGTAGGTTTTAAGAAATTTATATTACTATTCTGTTGTATTTTTTAACAGGCTTTTTGATATGCAAAGTCATCGGCCCAAGTCACCAAATTTCAAGTTTAATCTCAATCTAATACAACTAGGTAATAGTTGATAATGTACTGCACGTTTATGGTAATTTTGTTTTTACTTTTTGCAGTGGTTACTCCGTGTACAGTAAAGAGAAGCTATCCGTCAGTAAATTTGATTGGACACACATGTTAGCAACTTCAATGTTACTCTGAATCCCCTTTTCTCCTGTCAACGTTTTGTCGATGTTGGTAAAAGTTGACTACGTATCTGGCAATGTCCTTATGAATGATTCTCATTCTGATTCTACATATTGGGTGACAAGATGGTCCTATTTATTGCTTTAATCCATTCTTGTGTGGAATGTTCATCTGTCGACACAGTATGACAGTATGTAACTTAAATGGAATTTAACATGGACAATGATCGTGTACTTACTTCTCTTGTGAAATTCACACATTAAATTCGTCCATGATTGCAATTTTTTCTGGGGTTATATATGCATCTGTTCACGGCACACGAACTTCTACCACTTTTCGTGTATTTATGTCACTTTCCATTCGGAAAAAAGGACATCAGAAGAAAAAAAGGGAAACCGCTGTATGCCTGAACGCCGACATTGTGTAAGGTCAATATATGCTGTCCTTCTTAAGAGGGATTAATGGGTCCCATTAAGGGTGAATTATCAGGATAATCACAGTCAAATCAAAGGTAAATGCTCTTTCTATATTAATGGAATCAGTTTAAATACGAACATAAAATAAGGAATATGTATGTTAAACTTTAATACCATATAAGCACACATCAAATATGAAAACATAAAAAATTAATATTTATATTTAACTTTAAAACTATATAAGCACACATGGAATATGAAAACATAATAATACATGTTCATGTTAAGCTTTAAAACTATATAAGCACACATGAAATATGAAAATATAATAATGAATATTTATCTTAACTAAAAAAATATATGACATATGAAAAAAAAAAATATATATCGAACTTTAAAACTATATAAGCGGACGTGAAATATGAAAAAAGTAACATTTACAAATATATATACATATCCATTTTAAGAATTTGGTATATTTCTTCCCATTGAGTGGTCAATACTTGTTTTACTGTTTTAAAGTGCATTGTTTTTGTTAAAGGTTTAATTAATGATTTATTTTCTTATTGTTTTTTTTTTTCAAATGAAAATGTCTATGCATTTGTACTTCGCTATTACATGTCATATTTTATTTCATTTTTCATTAAATTTGTCATTTTCTTTCTCTAAATTCTTCTTCGTAAATCATTATATTTTACTTCATTTTCACTGGATTTTAGCTTAATATAACACTAAGTAGTTAATATTGAAATATATCTATAATATTAAAATATATGTATAACTTAAAATGTTAGCTTTGGATTTCAAAAGTTATTACAAAACAGTATGTTTTGACAACTAACTTTGAACATTGTAGCTTTTGTGTACTGAGGCCTTGTGTATATATAAACATGTAGGTATAAATCTGTTCGTGGGAAAATAAACAAATTACAAAAAAAATAGAGCATGTGATATTTCACTTGGTTATTACTTTTTTTTAATTGAAAAATCATTTTTAAGTGGTTCCAATTTAATAGCTAAAACCACAATTTACACTATATGTAGTTTTAAGAATGTTGGAGTTCAGGGAACACTCCATATAAACAAACAAATCGGTATTGTTTAATTTACCCATGTGTGTTTTTATTTCACTTTGAAAATTGACCGTGAATTAAGTGAGAGGTCGATGTTTCTGGGTCAATTATAGACAACAGATCTATAGTATTCCAAAAACCACAACAAATAGTACATGTATGTGGCGGCTCATCTTGAATGATCTTGTGATTTTGTCATTATATATGTACTGTTTTATATCCAAATCATCTATGTATTTGAGTTTTATTTATGACTTGGGAACTCTGATTCTGTTACTGATCTCCGTATTATGTTGCTAATATACTTTTCAATGATAATATGACGCCTTACTAAGATGACAAACAATGGTGCATATTTCATTGTAAAGATTTACCTCCTAACAAGAATAACACTCAAAATTCATTATTGTTGACACTATTTGCTTAAACAGTTATACGTCATATATTTCACTAGTCGCAACAAAATAAACAACCACCTAGCATCTCAACTGAGCTCAATGGACATTAAAAACAATATATATATAACGTTGGAAATCCATGTCAATCCGTGGGAGAGGCATACACATGTGCCGGGTCTAATCCCTCTTGATAACTGGATCTCCAACGGCAATGCATATACAAGCGAACGATAAAAAAATACAAAAACACATCACAGTCTTAGTATATTCTAATATAATCTTTCAATATAAGCTATGCTATATAATTAATACATGTGTTTGTATATGGTACAAATATTATATTTTTATTTAAGCCAAATTCAATTAAACAGTAGTTCAATATGTGAAAACAAAAGGTTCAGTCAAATTCAATAAGCAATCAGCTTTACAACTTAACACTAGATCAATATCTAAAACAAGTTCATCTGTTGCGTTGTCTTATGATTATAGTTGAACAAGAGCAAACCAAACCATTCGTTATGATATAATCATGCTTTATCCAGACAGCTATGTATTGTGTTCTCTCTAAAAATAGCAATACTATCTTGTTAGGCAATATATATATATATATATATATATGTACTGTGTTGCTAACATCGTCGTTCATTCCGATACAGTTTTGTGTTCTCAACCTTTGATTGTTTGTTTTCTGAGTGTTTTTGTCAGGTTAATATGTACTATATACAGCTGTGTGCAGTCAACCTTTGATTGTATGTTGTCTGTATGTTTTGTCAGGTTAATACGTACTCTATGTTTATATGTATTTTATGCAGATGTGTGCTGTGAACATGTGATTGTATGCTGTTTGTGTGCTTTTGTTATGTTTATATATATATATGTTATACAGCTGTGTGATGCATACCTTTTTATGGACTGTGTGCTCTTGGTATGTATATATTTACTATATTCAGCTGTTTTCTGTAAGCATTTATTGGAATGTTGTCCGAGTGTTTTTGTCAGGTTAATATGTATTTCATACAGCTGTTTGCTGTCAACATGTGATTGTATGCTGTTTGTGTGCTTTTGTTATGTTTATATATATATATATGTTATACAGCTGTGTGATTCATACTTTTTTGTGGACTGTGTACTCTTGGTATGTATATATTTACTATATACAGCTGTGTTCTGTAAGCATTTATTTGAATGTTGTCTGAGTGTTTTTGTCAGGTTAATATGTATTTTATACAGCTGTGTACTGTCAACACTTGATTGTAGGTTTTCTGTATGTTTTTGTCATGTTTATGTGTATTACATACAGCTGTGTGTTGTCAACCTTTGATTCTATGTTATCTGTATGTTTTGTCAGGTTAATACGTACTCCATGCAGCTGTGTGCTGACAACCTTTGATTGTATGTTGTATGAGGGATTTGTCACGATTATATTTATTCTATACAGCTGTGTGATGTCAAGCTCTGATTGCATTTTGTCTTTGTAGATTTATCATGAACATATATATTATATACAGCTGTGTGTTGTCAACCTTTGATTGTATGTTGTATGTGTGCTGTTGCATGTTTATACGTAGTCAATACAACTGTGTGCTGTCAACCTTTGTATGTGTGTTGTTGCATGTTTATATGTATTCAATACAATTGTGTGCTGTCAACCTTTGTATGTGTGCTGTTGCATGTTTATACGTAGTCAATACAACTGTGTGCTGTCAACCTTTGTATGTGTGTTGTTGCATGTTTATATGTATTCAATACAACTGTGTGCTGTCAACCTTTGTATGAGTGTTTTTGTTAATATGTAATCTATGTAATGAATTTTATGTTTTGATGCTCATTATTATTCTTTACAACATATCACTAGTATTAAATCATTTACTTAAACCAATCCAATGTGTTAATAATGAGTCAGCATAAATACCATATGTACATGATTTATACTTAAAAACAATAAATTGGAACAAGAGGGTAAAGTTAGAGGCTTTACTTATGGTGAACCTGGGTACGGTGGTGCCGTTGATGGTTTAGAAAAGTCCCATTCATACATTCTCTAGGCATGGAAATTATGCCCATTTATATCATTCTTTTATTAGTGATCCATTCATATATTATACTATAATCCACAATAAACACGGACGGTTATATTGATTTTCCACCTGATCATGTTAGAATATAACATCAGTATAGTGGAATTTGATTTTTCAATTAGAAAAAAAAAGATGCATTTTCTCGTAAGAATATGACCCATTGAAATACTAAAGTGGAAAATTTATAATAGTTCCAGCGGCATTTCTTTATATACTTCTATATTAAAAGTGCCACCCCACGCATTGGAACAATTCGGTAGGACAACTATTGTTAAATGCAGAGAATATAGGCAGTTGTTCTGATTCATTCAATTTCTGGTATATATTAATTTTAATGAATACACGATATGCTACATAGAATATAATGAATTCATATTTTATGTCCTGTTTTGGGAGGAAGAGTGATAGATTCTATTCTTTTTATGACCAAAATTTAGATTTGTTGAGTACATGATTAATGTTTTCCCATAAACAAGTCGTGTGCACGAATTTTGACATTCACGTTCTTATTACATGTATGTCAATGTTACTAGCAGCTAACAGCGGAGATGATTATAAAACATGAAATAACTGTGATAATTTAGATCTCTGTAATAACATTTTCATACCGTTGATATCATGATACTGTAATCAAATGCTTGATACTATTATAATTATATTCAGTACATAGCTTTATACACAGTTAGAACATGTAACACATATCCCTTTACGACATTCTAACTCGATGGTCTAACGTCAACAACACATCCGAGTTAGCCCAAATGTTAGCTACTTATTACGTATTAACAACCAATCCCTTTCATATTAAATTGAATTTATGATGAAAATGTAATAATTTAATGAGAACGCATTATCTAAATGCGAAGGGCTAATATTATGTCTATGTGCAGAATGGTTGCTGTATTTGTGATCTTCACTATTATATGGTGTCTATTGTGGACGTACCTGACAACACACATAATTGATGGTTAGATGATGTACATTCATTGACTTTATATTAAACCTACTTTTTTTTTACTACTGACTCTAATCTAAGCATTCCATAGTTTGTTGCATTGGAGGTCCAATAAACTAACAGAAAATATTATAGGTGTGTTGTATAATGATTAGTATTGTTTCTTTGAGGGAGTGTTATTAAGGAAGAGCTTACTGTGTCATGGGGTAAACGGTGAGGGTTTGTTATCGGCGATAAAAAGTATGTTTTCATCAATATATTATTGAAGGTTTTCTACCAGGAAGAAACCGTTCGTAGTTTGTTCTCAGAACAGAAATGACAGGAAATGCTCTAATGTAAGACAGTTTTACTGTCCATAGTTTATTTGATTAGGCTTAACGTTTATTATAGGCATACTTGTTTAGTTAACATTGTTCACACTTACCCACACTTAGCACAGCCTCTGAAACAATACAAATTTGAAACTAATAGGCTACATGTTAGTATTCATTGAGCATTTCACAGTGTTCATATTCAAAAACTATTAACAGTTTATTATTTTAATATTCAATTAATAGTTTCCTTTATAGTAATAACATATTGTCACAATACGGTTGTTTTGAATCATGTCAATTCAGACCACGTTTCGTCTTTTTCGTGTCTTGATGTCTGAAATGATTGTCATATGACTTCCGATGTTTACGCTATTACTGTGACAACGTCAGCATATCAGCATATCATAGTCGTAGATGCGTATATTATAAGAAATTGTAATATGGAGACACCAAAGAAACGGCTGAATAAATACTGGTGTTCGGTACCCCACTATCTGTCTGATATCAGAAATATATAAAGGCATATCGTTTTTTCCCATGATGCTGACAGCAGCAAATAAAGAAAGAAAACAAATTTAATTTTAATGAAGTAATTGTCTCTGCATTCAAGTCTTTGATACAAATACAATAATTTAACATTTTTTTATGTTGAGGATCGAACGTTAACACGGCACATATCGATTGGAGTTTTTGTTGTGTACATTGACACCGGAAGTTGAATGCCGAACATTCCATCGAAATCACGTGATCTGGCCGTCGAAAATACAATTTTTTTGACGGAATGGAAATGATTCGAAAAAACCGTATTGCAGGTGGATGTGTACCAAACAATTTCATGTTATGTGAAACAAACAAAAGCATGATATAGCTGAAATACATCCACAGCTGCGTTAATTAGCAAACAATCAATCATAAATGTACGCAAGTTATAATTAGAAGGAACACTATGGACATTATTCCACTGTGTGGTAGAACAGGAAATGTTCTATGCTGCTGTTGATCATGTTTATCATATTAACATATATATATATATATATATATATATATATATACCTACACGTCATATATGTTGATCAAATTATAATGGATAATTATTAATTGTTTTTTGTTTGTTTGTTTTGTTTTTGTTTTTTATTTACAAATGTTCATAATGAAATAACATTACTTTATATGGACGATTCCGATGAATATCATGATTCCAGATCTTCTAAAACAAATATGTATTTGAACTTCAGTTAAATGTTGTGTGTTGCTTGTTATTCCATAGATTTACTTGTTTATGCTTATGTTCTGTCATGTGTTCATTAACACAACATATTGTACTAATGCTACAATTTATAGTTTTCTTGAACGTTGTGATGTTGATTTGGGTATATCATTAATATGCTTATTGTGAAGTAAACACGTTTAAAGAGTCGTCAACTACGTTTGCATCAATACATAATCTCTATTTTATATCAGGTATAATGTGCATGTTGTAATAACAACCCATTGTGTCCATTATTATTATCGTTTCTTTCAAACATAGTTCATTGCCAAAACACCACAAGTCACCTTATACAAGACATACTATTTGGCCGTTTCAATTTAATATACTACCTTACAGTTATTATACTTACATAAAAGCACTGTAAAATAAAATAAAACATGACTCGTTATTGAATGTAACAGTGAAGTAATGGTGTATCTAAATCAAATTATATTAATACTGGTATTTAATATTCATCAATGTAAAATGTCATCATATTTAGGTATATTATTGAATAATAAAATATGATATTATAATAACATTATTCTGACATTACAGCATGGTGAAAATAGTGTCATCGGTAAAACATGTGTGTACATTCATCATTAAATCAGACGTAGTGATCTGCCATACAATATGATGTAAGTAGTGTTATCAGTAACACATGTGTGTACAATCATCAATAAATCTAGCATATTGATCTAACATACAACATGGTGTAAGAAGTGTTATCAGTAAGACATGTGTGTACATTCATCAATAAATCTAGCATAGTGATCTAGCATACAACGTGTTGTAAGAAGTGTTATCAGTAACACTTGTGTGTACATTCATCATTAAATCTAACATAGTGATCTGACATACAACATGATGTATGTAGTGTTATCAGTATCACATGTGTGTACACTCATCATTAAATCTAACATAGTGATCTGATATACAACATGATGTAAGTAGTATTATCAGTAACTCATGTGAGTACATTCATCATTAAATCTGACATAGAGATCTGACATACAACATGATGTAAGAAGTGTTATCAGTAACACATGTGTGTACTTTCATCATTAAATCTGACACATTGATCTGACATACAACATGATGTAAGTAGTGTTATCGGTATCACATGTGTGTATATTCATCATTAAATCACTCATATTGATCTAACATACAGCATGGTGTAATTAGTGTTAATAGCAACACATGTGTGTACTTTCATCATTAAATCTAACATAGTGATCTAACATACAACGTGTTGTAAGACGAGATATCAGTAACACATGTGTATACTTTCATCATTAAATCTGACACATTGATCTGACATACAACATGATGTGAGTAGTATTATCAGTAACTCATGTGAGTACATTCATCATTACATCTGACATAGAGATCTGACATACAACATGATGTATGTAGTATTATCAGTAACATATGTGTGTACATTCATCATTAAATTAAACATACGGATCTGACATGCAGCTTGGTGTGAGTAGTGTTATCAGTAACATATATCTGTACATTCATTATTAATTCTGACATGGTGATCTGACATACACCATGGTGTAAGTAGTGTTATCAGTAACACATGTGTGTACATTCATATTTAAATCTAACATAGTGATCTGACATACAACATGATGTATGTAGTCTTATCAGTATCACATGTGTGTACATTCATCATTAAATCTAACATAGTGATCTGACATACAACATGATGTATGTAGTGTTATCAGTAACACATGTGTGTACATTCATCATTAAATCTAACATAGTGATCTGACATACAACATGATGTAAGTAGTGTTATCAGTATCACATGTGTGTATATTCATCATTAAATCACACATATTGATCTAACATACAGCATGGTGTAATTAGAGTTTATAGTAACACATGTGTGTACTTTCATCATTAAATCTGACACATTGATCTGACATACAACATGATGTGAGTAGTGTTATCAGTAAATCATGTGTGTACATTCATCATTAAATCTGACATAGAGATCTGACATACAACATGATGTAAGTAGTATTATCAGTAGCATATGTGTGTACATTCATCATTAAATCAGACATACGGATCTGACATACAACATGCTGTAAGTAGGTTAACAGTAACACGTGTGCTTACATTCATCATTAAGTCAGACATAGAGATCTGACATACAACAAAGTGTTAGTAAAGTTATCAATAACACATGTGTGTACATTCATCATTAGATCTCACATAATTATCTGACATACATCATGATGTGAGTAGTGTTATCTGTAACTCACGTGTGTACATTCATCATTAAATTTGACATAGTGATCTGACATACAACATGAAGTTAGTAGTGTTATCAGTATCTCATGTGTGTACATTCATCATTAAATCAGACAAACGGATCTGACATGCAGCTTAGTGTAAGTAGCGTTATCAGTAATACATGTTTGTACATTCATCATTAAATCAGACAGACGGATCTTACTCACAGCTTGGTGTAAGTAGTGTTATCAGTAACACATGTGTGTGCATTCATCATTAAATCTGACATTGTGATCTACCATACACCATAATGTAAGTCGTGTTATCGGTAAATATGTGTGTGTGTTCATCATAACATCTTACTTAGTGATCTTAAATACACCATGGTGTAAATAATGTTATCAGTAACACATGTGTGTCCATTCATCATTAAATCTGACATTGTGATCTGACATACACCATGTTGTAAGTGGTGTTTTCAGTAACATATGTGTTAACATTCATCATTAAATAAAACATACTGATCTGACCTACAACATGGGGTAAGCAGTGTTATCAGTAACACATGTGTCTCCATTTATCATTAAGTCTGACATTGTGATCTGACCTACACCATGTTGTAAGTAGTGTTATCAGTAACACATGTGTTAACATTCATCATTAAATCAAACATACTGATCTAACCTACAACATGGGGTAAGCAGTGTTATCAGTAAAACAAGTGTCTACATTCATCATTAAATCTAACATAGAATCTGACATTCAACATGGTGTAAGTAGTTTTACCAATAACATATGTATGTACATTCATCATTTAAACAGACATACTGATCTGACATACAACATTGTGTAGGGAGGTGATAAGTAAAACATGTGTGTACATTCATCATTAAATCAGATATACTGATCTGACACAACATGGTGTAAATAGTGTTATCAGTCACATATGTGTGTACATCCATTATTAAATCTGAGATAGTGAGCTGACATACAACAAGGTGTAAGTAGTATTATTAGTAACATATGTGTGTACATTTATCATTAAATCTGACATAGTGATATGACTAACAACTTTTAAGTAGTGTGAACAGTAACACACTTGTGTACATTCATCATTAGTTCTGCCATAGTGATCTACCATACAACATGGTGTCAGTAGCGTTATCAGAAACACAGGTGGGTACATTCATCATTAAATCAGACATAGTGATATGACATACACCATGTTGTAAGTAGTGTTATCAGTAGCACATGTGTGTACATTCATCATTCAATTTGATATAGTGATTTGACATACAATATAATGTGAGTAATGTTATCAGAAGCTGATGTGTGTACATTCATCATTAAGTCTGACATATTGATCTGACATACAACATGATGTGAGTAGTGTTTTCAGTAACTCATGTGTGTAATTCATC
Organism: Bathymodiolus septemdierum; assembly: GCA_963383655.1. NCBI lineage: Eukaryota > Metazoa > Mollusca > Bivalvia > Mytilida > Modiolidae > Bathymodiolus > Bathymodiolus septemdierum. The sequence goes on along the minus strand of OY726524.1, from coordinate 33,466,064 downwards.
ACTAAATCAGATATGTTGATCTGATATACAGCATGGTGTAATTAGTGTTAACATTAACACATGCGTGTACATTCATCATTAAGTCTGACACAGTGATCTGACATACAACATGATCTAAGTAGTGTTTTCAGTAACATATGTGTCTACATTCATCATTAAATCTGACATATTGATCTGATATACAAAGTGGTGTAAGTAATAGTGTTGTCAGTTAAACATGTGTTTACATTCATCATTAAATCAGATATAGTGATCTGACATACAACATGGTGTAAGTAGTGTTTTCAGTTATACATGTGTGTAAGTTAATTATTAAAGCAGGAATATTGATCTAACACACAGCATTGTGTTTAAAGTGGCAGAGTTTCTGTCACAATACAAAATAATTCCAAAGAGTATTGTACACTTCAGGAAATATAATTAACATATATACCTAATGGATAACCTTTTTGATAATGAACCAACATTTTTTAAATTGATCGTCAGAATTCGTATATATTATACAATTGATGACTTTCGATGAGGCGAATACAAGGATTGATCAACCCATGGGACATGATATTCACCGAAGCATCGAATGATATTATATAACACATTTTATATGTTTCTTTCTCCCTTAAAATAGGCTTTGATCACGACATTTTCTTTTGCTTACCTTGTTGGAATGCTATATTCACCTCGCTTGAGGTCACATGAGGTGATTATAATGTTTTATCAAAGATCGTTACTAGGGACGTCAGCCAATCAGAAAAAGACATTTTCTGAAATCGTAAAATAAAATACAATTATTGACTTTTGTTGAGATTACTATAAGGATATATCGTTCCAAGATAGATGATAATTACCGAGGCGAAAGCCGAAGTAAATATCATATATCATGGAACGATAGATCCTGATATTAATCGAAATGAAAGTCAATAATTGTTTTATTATATGAAGCTGACATTAATGTCCGCTGAGTCATGTTTTATAAAGTGGCATTAAACACTACATGTTTCTTTGTAAATTTAAATGGTAACAAGAAAGATCTATGCATATTTCAAAGATTAATTTTGATCGTTCCAGAGAAGCCTTTGGAACGTTATATTAACCTCACGTGATGCTAAGATTAAAAGTAGGGGTTTTCCGATTTTGACGCCACGTGAGGTTAATATAACGGTCCAAATTAATCTTTGAGGAAATTGAAGGCTTAGACAGTATTCATCAAGTTCTATCAAGAAAAAATTCATGATCTTATCCAATCAGAAAAAAACAATTGATAGTCATATAATAATATATAATAATATACATATAACAAAATGTTGATTTTACAAATGGATTTTTAATAAAAAAAATTCTGAACAATTTATAGAAGTCAAGTGGACTAGACAAACAATTGCAATATTTGATGCAATATTCCAAATGCGAACAAACAAAAGCAAACCAAATTATTTGAACAACATTATATTCCAAATGCATGATATTTGCACGAAAATGTTGCTTGGTTGGTATTATTGTAGTTTTTACATACATGGTCATAGATTTAAGTGAGATAATTTGTATTATATTCGTATCGTGCTTTGGATTTTTCATTTTTTTTATTTCGTGCTTTGTCAACGATAATTCATCTAAATTCATAGCTTTATTCACGTCACAAAATTTCCGGATTATATATAATACAAGCAGAAGTATTGTTTCAACATTTTGGATGGTATAATGTTAATGATAATGTGGGAGTGGTAAATACTACGTACGCACATTAAACATCATATTGCATTGGGCTATTAGTTTTACCCACTTTGTTTTTCAGGAAGCCGAACTTGTTTGTTAGTCTCAATAAACATCTCATTAAATACAGGAACAGTGAGTAGAAATGGTAGGAATGACCTTTTCAAGAATGAGAGAATATATGTCTTCTGATTGGGGACAAGAAATAGGGAAAATCCTAGTTTATGATATGATTACAATACTGGAGGAAAGTTCCAGTCAACCAGTTCATACTGTGAAATTAAACTAGTGTCGGTTATTCTATCACGTCAAAATCTGGCTTCATGCAAAATCAGCTTCCATGTTGCATGTAAACCAAATCACTCCTATTAGTAATGACGAGTTCAGATTTCGGACTATTTGCGAAAATGTGTTCTAGATATCGTATGTAGTGGGTCGGAGCTTTCATGTATTTTTCTAACTTATATAAAGTGTTGAAGTTAGGCCTATGCAAAAACCCATATTTCCCAGTGTAATAGACTAGTATATAAATCACTCACGTCAAATGCGCATCCTTAATAACCAAAGTATCAGTCACTAGAATTATACTTTCTATGAGCACAGTCCTCGACAACTTAGAAATCAAAGTACTCATTCGGGGGATTTCTTAGTGCAAATATTACGATTGTCGATGACGGCGCTGATATTGATAATGATATATGGGGTAGCACGTCGTACATAGGTGTGAATATGTAGGAATTCGGCAAAACATAAACAAGCGAGTTATGTAATACAAACATTATCAGAAAGGGTGGGGAAAGTCCTATTAAATATCGCACACATTGTGTAAGCAATGCCTGTTTATTTTTTCCAATAAGTGACGCCGATTTTGAAAGTTAGTGAAGATACCCCGTTCTTAGTTCTAAATAATTGTATGCAGAATCTTAGAAGTAAGAGGATGTAAACATAATTATGTTTTATTTAATGAGGAAACATTGAATGTACAAGCTAGAAATATAATGTTTTAATATTACTTTATGCATAGTTCAGAAATCTACATCGACTCCAGGAAAGTTACGGCTAATTTCCATTGTTAAATATGGGTAAATTCAATTAGTTTCGTGTATTTCAGACATTTTATTTACATGGACTTTTAAGGGCAGTAGGGGTTTGACGCCTCGGAATATTTCACTGTTTTCTTTATTGGTTATTTTATTTTATTTGGCTTGATGTAATGGATTATTTTGAGTTCCGTAAAGTATAGCATGCATGTGATTGTTAAAAATGTTTGCTATATTCAGATAATGCAGACATTACCATGTCGTCATCTTAGATCAGCAAATGGTTCCACATTTCTCGCTAAGTCGATACTATGCTTGATACACTAGTCAACAAAAGAAACGATACAAGCATTTGATGCTCAATGTATTTTACATAGAGCAAAAAAATCGAAGAAGCCGTATAACTTAGATTCATATGGGCATAACAAACACGGCAATATTAACACATTTTCTTAACATCATTGTATTGTTTCGTTTGCTGAGTCGTTTACACCATAAGGGTTACTAGTGATGTTTAGCTGTAGTTAATTTCCTACAACCACTGAACGTTTACTGTGACGCCTTTATATTTCCATTTGATTTGATCTCGGTATGGCAATGCATACTGTAAGTATTTGAATTACAACGTCAAAATCCGCTAACCATGACTCTTTATTGTAATGTTATCCTAATTTCTATTGTAACGTTATTCATTTATATACTTCGACGTAACACATATACCCCACCCCCTTTCATCTGTATATCACACTTCCTTTAGAAACGTGTGTACAATAATATGTGACAAACAATATATATAACACCCAATACACACTATTAACTGACATTTATCGTTTCATATAGTAAGTCAAATTATTGTACTAATCTTCGGTTTTGAAAATAGAACACACGGACCATATACTTACACTGTGCATTACATTAATGCAAGAACACAGGTTTTATTTCGGAATACAACAGACCATATAAAACTAAGTTTGTTTATTCACTATCAAATAACCTATATCAATTTAAGGCATCAGATATGTATTTCTATAACTATCGTTATCAGTGTTTCACGACACAAAACAAATACCACATAGCTTATGACAAGTATATTGTCTCTGCTATAATAAAATGAAAACAAAACATATAATACTATATAAGACAAATCAATTCACTTAGTTATATCTATGAGAGAAGATTATAATGTTACTTTCGTAGTTTCGGAAAAACATAGTGTCTCTACTATATCAACTAAAGCTGACGTCTGACTAAAGAAAACACAAAGTCATTTTGATAACAATTTTGTATTTCTTTTTAACCAATATGATCTTGCTCAAAGCGATTTTTTAATTAATAAGCGTACCCATAAGACACAAATTAAAATATACATCTACTACTTATGACTAGAGATTGATACATCTACCTGTGGAATCTTAGTCATCGAGGATATCATCCACCCAGTAGTCAGTGTTTTGGATTGACATGAATTATAAGATATATAAATTATTGCAATTTATAATTAATAAACAATGCAATTATTATTAATTTGCGATAACGTATACATTTCATAAAACACATAAAATGCCAATGTCAAAATGATAGTTAGTGCAATATATAATATGAGATACCGAAGGGGCAATCAAAAGTGGACAATCCAGATAAACTGACAAATACAGTACACACGCCAAAGACAATCAAAACAAAAACACAACACAATATGTGTTGGACTCCACTATGTGCAAACAAATACAAATAACGTAATAAGAAATAAGCCCTCTACGTACATTTTTATGTGGAAATCATAACTGACATAACAACACGGAACTCTGACACATAATAGGACATCGCACACAACAACATAAACTATCTCTCATGTTCATTTACACGCATATTCTTTCTTACTTCATAAGGAAATGACATATCATGTTCGACTATGTTTTTCATGGAACTCATTTTCGTTGATACGCTTTAATAAATTGTTGAAAATGTGCACTATACTTTTCTACCACTATACAGATCCATGAGAGTCGAGTTGATTATTTCAAAAATTTACAAGTTAAAACTTACTTAATACATTTCCATATGCAAAGGCATTTTCATTTTATATTGTTACATGTTTGATATTTACAAAGCCAAACTAGTAAACAAATAACAAAAATAAATCTTGAATTGTCATACGTGTTATCGATTTACGCTTATATTTCATTATTTCAAGTTCTCTAAATTAGCAACTATGTCCTGTCGTATTTGTAATTACTTGCAGTCGGTTTGTTATTTGTTTGTATTGTGAGAATATACTTAAAAGATCATGTACTCGTCAGTTCTGAAGATACATTGTCAAAAGTCATATACATATTATTTATATAGATTAGTAGTATAATCACCGTAGCCAGGCTGTTAGACAGAGGTTTTCAAAAAGTCCAACATGGGCTCTATTCGCGTACGCTCAACAATATTTAAGACACGTACCCAAGAACAAAAGAATAATCAACTGTCCGAACAATAATATGAGGTCAGAGAAATGTATTAAAAAGGGTGGATAATTGCTTAACATCTATTACAAGAAGGGGTATAAACGTAGGACATGATTGCAGATAGCAAATGGGTATCGAGAAGCAGTAAGACGAAGAAGGAAGGACAATGCAATGATCAAAAGAAAAAGAGCAAACAATAACATTACACAGAAAACGAAAGAGCGAACAACATGAACCCTACAAAACACAAAGGTTGAACTCTGGTGCCCCGCAATGGTAAGTAGTTTCAGCTCCATATGTCACACCTGTCGTGTTACTATTGATTCAGTAGTGCTTCATTACCAGTAGTAACCCTCTATCAAGTATATCTTAAAAGGAGCCACAAGTTCAAGAATATGCAATTAGCTGAGAGATATAAACTCCATATGCATGTGCTACTGAAATGTTGACACATACACAAATATATAAATAGTAAGCTTACAATGGAAACATTGAAATCATTTATAGTATGATAAAATGTCCCTCTTAACGGGCCCTCACTATCAGTGTCAAGGTGTATGTCAAGGTATCAAGCCGATTTCGCTGTATCGTGGGTATCCTTTAACTCAAACTCAATGAATTAGATGCAATCAACAACACCATAAAACATATTTATTGATAGGAATCATCTATATAGCGAATCCTTAAATTAAAGGACCGGGTTAGATTCTTTTGATTTTCATTGTATGCAGTTTGCATAGAATGGGCAAAGGAAATGATGGACAGGATAAAAAATTCATTGGAAAGAAATGATATTGACGGAGGATAATATTTAGTTCGGTGCTTCTACGTAACAGTTAGGTCTACAAGAATTATCACTGCTTACGTAGGAATGATATGTATATGTTCCCTATCCGAATACAGTTGATCTGTAATATGAGAAATTGGCAGATAGGATACACACGCTGATGACAAACAAAACACAAGCACAACACAATATGCGTTGGACACCACTATCCGCAAAACAATCACAACTAACGTGAATAAGACATAGTGTAAGTAGTTGTCGCAGTATCACATGTGCGTACATTCATCATTAATTAATTACATTACTTCTGTTTTTCATTGAAATGTTACAATATGATTGGCTATGAAGTGGTCACATGATTATGAAAGAGATATTTCACATCCCAATGAAACTCAAATCCGAACTTGCACATGCCTCCATGACGACGTCAGATGTAAACAATCAATGGCGTAGTAATTTCCAACAGCAAATAATCTAACACAAATAAAATTCACAACGAAAAATTCAACTATATTAAATTTTGGTGTGATTTAAATATATTTATAAGAATTGAATGCATTCTTTTGAAGCTTCATTGGGGTATGAAAGCGTTGATCAAACTACATTATCAACATGAAGCGCTACAGCGCTTCATTGAAAATGTACTTCGGTCAACGCTTTCATACCCCAATGAAACTTCAAAAGAATGCATTCAATTCTTAAATCAGGCATAGTCATCCTGGTGTAAGTACTGTTATCAGTTGAACATGTGTGTACATTCATCATTAGCTCTGACATATTGATCTGACATACAACATGGTGTAAGTCCATTCATCATTAAATCTGATATAGTGATCTGACATGCACCATGGTGTAAGTAGTGTTATCAGTAACACATATGTGTACATTCAGCATTGAATCTGACATAGTGTTCTGACATACAACATGGTGTAATTGGTGTTATCAGAATCACATATATGTGCATTCATCATTAAATCAAACATATTGATCTGACATACACCATGGTTATCAGTAGCATATGTGTGTACATTCATCTTTATATCTGACATATTGATCTGAAACACAGCTTTGTGAAAGTAGTGTCATCAGTAACATAAGTGTGTGCATTCATCGTTAATTCAGACAAAGTGGTCTGACATAGAACATGGTGTATGTAGTGTCATCAGTAACACATGTGTGTACATTCATCATTAAATCAGACATAGTGATCTGATATACATCATGGTATAAGTAGCTTCATCTGTAATGCATGTGTGTACATTCACCATTAAATCTGACATACAGATCTGACACACAACATTGAGTAGGTAGTGTTAGCATATGTTTGTGTATTCATCATTAAATCTGATATAGTGATCCGACATACAACACGGTGTAAGTAGTGCTATCAGTAACACAAGTGTTTACATTCATAGTTAAATCTGACATACTGATCTGATATACAACATGGTGTAAGTAGTGTTATCAGTAACACAAGTGTTTACATTCATTATTACATCTGACGTAGTTCTTAATGTGGCATGGTTTCTCTCACAACACAAGACAAATACAAAGATTACAGACAAACAAAAGAAGTTTCATTTCTTCAATACAAGCAGGCCAACAACTCATTCACATATATTCATTTGAATTTGAGCTTAACTGATTTCCATCACATAAGTATAACTTTTGTTTAGATTATGATAAAGGAAATCATTTTTGCTTCTAATTATAGTGTACATAAACGCTAACACCGAAGAGGCAATCAAAAATTGACAATCCAGAGAAAATGACAAGATAGGGTACACAACACGAAAAAAACAAACCATAATATGCATTGGACACCACTATGCGCAAGCAAACACATATAACGTAATTACAACATGATCCCTCCTACAAACAGCTGGTGGTAACGACGAACCGAACTTCGTGTTTATGCGGAAATTGTAACGGGCAACACAACGAAGAACTCAGAACGTAAATAGACATAATGGCACAACAAAAAACCCAAAAGATAACCAAGTAATTATCTGTGCATTGAAGTGTTTGATACAAACAAATAATTTAATTGATATCTGTCTTTCACAGAATTATTTAAGTCACAACGCCACATATCGATTAGAGTTTTCGATGTGTATATTGACAACGGAAATCCGGTGGTTAACATTGCATCAAAATCCAATATAATTAAAATTAGACCTCTGCACTTGCTCCCTATTTTATATTGTTGTTTTTAGTCGCTGACCAACGATAGAAAATAGGGAACATATGCGGAGGTCTACTTTTAATTAGATTGATCAAAATCAGGACATCCATACAATTTTCTATGTTTAATGTAGCTTTATTTACGACTAAAACTGTTTACACCAAAACAGTTTTGCCTGAAATCCCAGAGGATGTTTATTTTTTCATATGCTATCAATCCATTTGTTAGAAAAAAATGAGACACTTCCGATATTTGAAAGAAATCAAATGCATATGCATGTATGTCGACCCAATAAAAAAGGTACGATCATCCGATTACAGCTAACAACTTGTGTGTTACTTCGTCATAACAAAATAATTACACTTATTCATTTTGGGATGATAATTACGGGTACAGTAAAGAATGAGTTCACAGTTCGTATATAATGTACTATTAAAGACTGTGGTTAATCTCCCTAGGACATATATAACTCATGATGCCTAGGGTCTTTGGTTTTCTTTCACTTGTGAAATTTGAGTCATCGGGGGTATCATCTACCCAGCAGTCAGTGTTTTGGATTGCCATGCATTATATGATATAAACATTATTGCAATTTATAATTCATAGCTAATGCAATTATTATTACTTTTCGATAACGAATATATTTTACAATAATGTCAATGTCTTAATGATATTTAGTACAATATATTATATACTGGATGTTGTATGTCAGCAATGTAGATATTATATAGTGTGTAAGTCATGATATGTAAGATAATCTACACAGGTACCATAGAATGTAAAATGTAAAACTATTAGATACACAAGTACTTACCTTACAAGTGATTTTAATATTTAATTAAATTAAAAGAACTATAATGAACATAACACTTACCGATAGCTGAAAGAGAAATAAAGTAAATAATTAACTATAGATTAAAAGTGTCATACATCAACCTACAATACAATAATATAGAACCTTTAATGCTGTGGTGGTTTATACAATGGAAATATTATACAGTGTAGGTGAAATAAAAACGATTGCAATGATCTTACTACAGTAAATGACATAGATATGTTACTCAATAAAGATAAATGTGCTAGTGAAATGTTAAACGAGTTTTGTACAAATACATGTAATCAAAAAGAACTATGACATCCGTGTATTACATGCATAGTACACGGAATCTCACACCATATTAAATATGTTTTTGTATAAGTATCATGAGGTCATCATATATACAGGTAAAATATGAAAATTAACGCAAGAAAATCAACTGACCAATATTGTACATCACTATAATATACAACAGGCGTAAACCCTTTTTTTAAATCGAAGAACACGATTTGTGAGCAATGTTTACAGATAAACATAGACTACCATACAAGAGTGATGTAGACGGAGATAATAAAGGTTGATTACACAAATGTTTTCAAACGACAGGCACAATATGCTTAAGCAAAAAATAGGTAGTCAAGACTCACAATTGAACAAAATGAGATAAATGGAAGCACCTAGGCCTATAAACAAGAAAAATCGGAATAGCAGATTCGTTTTCAAAACATTTGGTTTAATATGTGGTCTGTATAAATGTGAAATAGGGCGGAATAGTCGGTATAATTTATTGTGTGGTGTTATGTCATACATTGGTTAATTATTGTACAACAACTAGATAAGTTATTACATACATATATGAAACAAACGAAACACAAAAGCAAAATACACGTACTTTCTGTACATAAGAAATTTGCGTTTGACTTTAAATATGTAACCCCATAAATTGCCACAGTTTATATTGACGGAATTAACAGAAAATAAGATACACGTGAAACAAAATAACAAAATATGACGAACAGCAATAAAAAGCTCTTCTTTATTTGATCGCGTGTATAAGTGTAATATATGCTAGAGATATACCGACGGGGCAAACATGGACTATCCAGAGAAACTGGCAGATAGCGTACACACGCTGATGACAAACAAAACACAAACACAACACAATATGTATTGCACACCACTATCCGCAAACAAGCACACAACTAACATAAATAAGACATGACCTCTCTTACTAGCAACGAGTAAAGATGAAATGAACATTTAATTCGGGAATCGTAACGGACATCACCACACGGAACTCAGACACATACATTGACATTACAAAAAAAATTTAATAAAACGATTAGCAAGCCGGACACCACCCAAAAAAAAAACAACCGGGGGTGAAATATCATGTTAGACTCTATTTTATATGGAGCTCATTTATTATCGATAAGCTTTAATACGTTGTTGAAAACTATGATAAGCAAATGACTCTTTGGGGTAGATTTTGCTAAATGTATGAAAACAAATTCTTAATTGTTAATTTGTATGCAAAAAAATGTGTCTACGACATACAATATTGTCGTATGTTTCCAATAAATACATAGATATATAATTCAGTGCGTGCAACACGTTTCTGGAATAACCTTTATAAAGTGCGCCCAAATTGAAAAGTCAAATAATATAAAAATCTTTCGGCGCAACAAAACCAAACGGAACAGACAGGATAGACAATTAAAATGTAATGATTATATTCAAGTGTCAAATGGTATTGTCAGAAATAACTGATATTGATCCTTTAGAATTAGATAAGGAATTAAAACCTGCAGATAATTATCCCATCTTCGCTTCTTCACCTATGTAAGAATCATGTTTATATTAAATGGCAGTTTTTCCGAGGAAATCGAGTGTGTGTGTCGAGTGATACAGTAATCTTTCTAATATAAAATAGCTCATTTGATATTTGTCTTCCTAAACTTCTAGTGATACCAGATCTTTCTGAGACAGGTTACTGACAGCCTGGTTATGGTGGATCGAAATAGCAGGCTATCATCCGTAGACAATCTTGTCTCGGATGATGTTGCTGTTTTTGGCATGTCTTTGATAAAGGTCAGAAACGGTATATTCCAGTATAAATACACCAGAGACGCATGGGACTAGCAAACTGTACCTTCGAGTGTGACCCTCGTTTTGCTATCCCCGATGAAGGACAGAATAATACGCTAACACTCAGTTCTTTTTAGTTGTATATCAGTTTAATACCTGTTTGGTGAACTTTAGTGTTGTGAAGGTTAACATAAAAAAGAACAACATGATTTCCACGTAGAAGGGTCTGAACATGAAGACAAAATAACTCAGATGTTTATATCCTGGAGCTATGGAATAGGGGAGTGAGTGAGTGATTATTATTTAACGTAAAAATGAGCAATTCTTCAGCAATATCATGGCGAGATCGGTTGCAGTTCGTTATGCTTATGGTGATGGCCGTTTTTACTAAGCGAGCACGATTTGCTTAATTTGTACTGTGCTTGTTCAGTAAAGCAAGAATCTGTGGGAAGGTAAATCATCAGGACACATTATCATAATTCCGCGACACCCCTCTCTGCTTTCTCCTTAAAGGTGTGTGATTATCCTAGAAGCGGCGAATACCAATTTCTAGACATTGATTTTACCCGCCCGCGACTCGAGCCCACGATGTATATCACTCGGTGCAAGCCCGCTTATCATTGCACCAATGATTGGTTTATGGATATAATTGATATAAAGTAAACACCTTCAAAATCAAATAGCACCAGCTTGTCGATAAGAAAATAATGCAGTTCGAATTCAAAAACGCATTATAGCTAAATCAAAACATATTCTGCAAAATAGTTGACAAGCTTTTGAAGCTGCCATGATAGCTGTCAAACAAAGAAATAAACGTCCTTTTCAATAAATAAAAGGGATGCTTTAAATGACAGTATATATATTTTTGACAATTATGATATGTTCTATGATAAGGTATGGGTGTGTGGTTTTCCAGAAGGACGCTCGTTGCACACAATTACCACCCACTTTTTATTATCTTTCTGTATACATATTCATTTGTGTTATTTCATCACTTATTTCTTTATTTAACTTGTTCGTGTCCATATTAATACAATCTTATGTAAATAGTAACTTACATGTATCTACCCTATATACTCTTATTATCCCGAAGGCAAGAGAGTTCGCAAGTTAAAATATCGTACAGCTGCAAGCTTTGAATACGCTTAAATCACCTTATTTCCATTATGTCATTTGTACTAGGACATGTATCAATACCTAAATGACGTAGCATTTCGTCTCTGTTCTTGTTTTATGAATACAATAGCTTGGTTCTCTAACACTTTAAAATTTTGCAATTGTTTCTGTATTGTCCATTATATATTTTCCCTTCTGTTTTCTCTAACGTTTATTTAATGAGATGCGTTCTGAATACATTACATGTCAGATTAGATTTATTTGATTTGTGAGTTGTTGTCTCAGACACTAATTCGAGAATTGGTTAAATTAAGAACAGAGATAAAGCAAAGTTCCGTATATTATGTAATGGAGAATACACTCTTAACTGTAGATTTAAATAAAATAATCACGAGATCCGTCAGCGTCGAGTTGATTATTTTCAAAAAAAAGTTAGAATGTATTCACTTAATACATTTCCTTATGTAAAGGCATTTTTATTTTCTACTTTTACATATTTGATATTTACAAAGCCAAATTAGATGACAAATAACAAATATAAAACGAAAAACTTGTATTGGCACATGCCCCATCGATTCACGCTTATATTTCGTTATTTCAAGCTCTCTATATTATCACCTATGTCCTGTCTTATTTGTATTTACTTGAGGTCGATTCGTTTCTTGGTGGTTGTATTCCGAGAATATACTTTAAAAGTTCATGTACTCGTCAGTTCTGAACATACATTGTCAAGAGTCATATATGTATTAATTACATAGATTAGTAGTATAATCACCGTAGCCAGGCTGTTAGATAGAAGTGATAAAAAACTACAGCATGGGTTCTATTCCCGTACGTTCAACAATATTTAAGACACGTAAACAAGAACAAATAAATAATCAATTGTCCGAAAAATAATATGAGGTCAGGGAAATGCATTAAAAATGGTGGATAATTGTTTAACATCTATTGCAAGAAGGGATATAACCGTAGGAAATGATTGAAGATAGCAAATGGGTATCGAGAAGCAGTAAGTCGAAGAAGGAAGGAAGGACAATGCAATGATCAGAAGAAAAAGAACAACCAATGACATTACACAGAAAACGAAAGAGCGAACAACATGATGCCCGCAATGGTAAGCAGTTTCAGCTCCATATGTGATACCGGTCGTGTTACTATTGCTACAAATAATAAAATCATGAATAAAAAATGACTGGATTGTGATTACAACAAACATAACATATTCCTGGTCATTTGTAACACAGATATTCCGTTACGGTTAACCAACCCATGGTGGTGACCGTAAAACATTCGAAGATATTACCTCAACTTAACCCCTAAAACAATTGATTCAGTAGCTGCTTCATTACCAGTAGTAACCCTCTATCAAGTAGATCATAACAGGAGTCAACAGTTCAAGAATATGTGATCAGCGGAGAGATATAAACTCCATATGCATGTGCTACTGGAATGTTGACACATACACAAATATATAAATAGTAAGCTTACAATGGAAATATTGAAATCATTTATAGTGTCATAAAAGTTCGCTCTTAACGGGCCCTCACTGTCAGTGTCAAGGTGTAGGTCAATGTGTGAAGCACATTTGGCTGTATCTTTGGTGTCTTTTAACTCCAGCTCAATGAAATAAATGCTATCGACAACATCATAAAGCATATGTATTGGTAGGATTTATCTATATAGCGAAACCTTAAATTAAAGGACCGAGTTTTCCTTGAAAAGCACCTGTGTATGAACACCCGGACCTCTTAGCTTGTCGACCCTGCGGATTCGTATTCGTTCACGCGTGGGATTTGAAAGATCACCAGATACGTGGATGTCCCGTCGACGAACCTCTCGCCAAGAAATGCAAAAGAGAAGACGATGGGGTAGCAGGCCCCTACGGCTACGAACTGGAATGTTGCGCCGACCAACTCCCCTGAGTAGAGAGCCGAGCCCAGAGTTTCGTCGTCAACACGGACTCTTGCAATCGAGAAGGGATACACTGGGTGGCATTTCATTTCCCAAAAGAAGCACCTGCCGAATTTTTCGATTCATTCGGACGAGCACCGGAAACGTATCGCCGTTGCTTCCGAGACGTGCTGATCGTCAACAGATCGCAATACAAGTTCAACACAGTTCGAGTTCAACCCGAGGATGGCAACACATGTGGACTCTATTGCGTTCACTTCGTCAAATACAGATATAGGAACTTCACTCTGTAAGATATCGTGAATGAATTCTCCGCTCGAGACCCAAAGACGATCGAAGCCGAATTGAAAGACATTCACGAATGAATTTGAATAAAAATAATTGAATCATGATTTTCGCTATTGTTCACGCCTTAAGTCGCTCCTCCCCTACTCAATATTCCCCATTTCGAATGTTCGTTCTGTTGATACCTACCTGTTTGTGTCCGATAAAACATTGCCAGCTGCTACTGTAAGAACGATAGAATGAATGGGTCAGTGATAAGACCTACACTTGATGTATGGCTGGTTAGTATGTCTTTCCAGAATGGTTTGGGGTATTGTAGTTATGGACACGTCAAATGTACATAATGCTCAATCGCTGCATTGGATTTATATTAAATATATGTAAGTCTTTACACATATGGTTCAATTATGTGATTACGTTTCCGTTTTGTAAGTTTGTGGATGAATTGTGTTCACGATACATTAATGTAACTATCGGAATAGTGTTAAGATTTGATTGGATTGGTGCGATTTGATAATAATGAAGCACGATTCGATTGTTGTTAATATGTGTATTATCTAATTATAAATACTTTGTTTACCTACGATTGTCGAGTACGCATCACTTTATTGATAACAAATCTACTCTATTGTTAACACAGGTGGTTTTTATTTACTTTAATTAAACGTATAATGATTGTATCGCATTCAAATTAAACCTATTATGTAATTATAGGATTAGTGTTCGATTTAGGGTTACTGTTGCGACGTGGTTATGCAATCGCTCCCCCATAAAATCGGTATAAAACCTCGTTGCATACTACTCATAAGAGGTGATCATAAGCCGTAAATGATGGAAGGACAAACAATGAAGCGACTAAAGGATAAACGGACAAAAGGAAAAACAGTGATATACAAAACACTACACAGAAAACTACGGATTTATAACGGGTTTGAAATTCATACGCCATTATGTATTTGTTTCATGGCTTAAAACTTTGATAGCATACACACCAAAGTGTTAAATTCTATATAATATGAAAGTACTTTTGTTCGTTTGCACCAGTATTCGTGATTTCTACAAAATGCAGTGATCCTTGGGTTCTTGAATTCGTGGTTTCAAGCACAATAGCAAACAGTCAATGTGAAAATTGTATTTAGTTGGATTTTAATTTTTAAGTTTTGCGTGAACCACGAAATCCATGAATTCCACCAAAGTAAGAACCCCACGATTAATAATGATTTCACAGAATATGATAACCTTCATGTTATCATTATACATAAATTAGTACTTATATATTACTATTAATTAATTGTACTTATTAATGTAGAAGTATATAACTTTCAGACCTACAGTTTGTTTGTATACACAAACGCCACTGGTAGCTATTTTTGTTTATAAATGAAAGTGTTGAGACCACGCCGAAGGCACGAATACCAAATCTGAAATGACACAAACCAACTTAGTGCAAGCTTAGAGATAACAGAACAGAAACTCTGACAACATGAAATCGTGTTGGACACCAGAAAATGCAACCCACCACAAATAAGATAAATAACAAAATGAACCCCTTACCAAATAATTGGTAGTCGAGACGAATGGAACGTCGCTTTTACGCGGAAATGGTACCTGACATCACAACACAGAACTAATGACGCGATATAATTTGACACCATGAACAACACGAAGCCCACTAAGACAAGAAAAAACAACAAACGGGCGAAAGACAAACAGAAAATATATGTGGTCAGTTGTGACACAGATGACCCGCAGCAGTTAACAAGGATGCACTGGCAATCGTAAAGCTTTCGGAGTGATGATTTCTACTTAACAACAGGGAACCATGAGCTCAGTAAGAATGGACAAGACTACTGCTTTTCTTATAGAAAGGTATTTTATGGAACTAATCATTTAACTTGTGATCCAAAGCTTTTAGATGTGGTATTAAGCCTATATGTTTCATCTAAATAAGGGTAACACAGATGATTTTTTGGAATGTGATGTCCCATATCAAACTATGGTGGTGTAATAGTCATCAGATATCCTATTAATATAGTTCAACGGCTGTGAATAGCTGTAAGTAAATGATACAGCACCATTGAGACAAAAGAAGCAGTCCGCATTGGACATAGTGGGGTTTCTTTTCAGCCTGAGTACTCGGGTGAAGGCCGATCGAGGTGCGCAAAAAAAAAGAATTGTGTTATGTCTAACACATGCAGCTTCTTTTGTTTCAATAGTAATATATCAAACTTGTACAACACTAGTATCGTTGCAAAAACAAATGGTATGACATTTAACCCAACTACAACTTTAAAATGGGTTTATAGATTTATATATGGCCAATCGAGTGGGCCTTTAATTCAATATCAAGTATTAAAAATAAATAAATATATATGCTTACGTTTTTTTCTTGTTAATTAATATCACAAAATATAATACAATAATTTAAAAGAATACTGGTATTATTATCTTAAAACCATTAAAAAGACAATTTAATGAATACAAATTTAAAACCTACATCCTGTTATTGTCAATCGCGTTCGAATTGATGAAAATCATAAACTCCCTCGAGGTCAAACAATATCAGGAAACTTCGGTACACATATTAGTGGATGACTACGATAATGACTGACACATATTTGATATGGAAACTGATTTCGCTCGTCAATTTTATCTACATAGCTTTCGTCAGTAAATGAAAGACTGGTCATTTAACAAAGGTATGTAATATTTATACAAACCTATATTTGCAGGCATTCAAACACCCTTTCCACAATAACATTACAATAAATCATACTGGAATTTTTGCATTTTAAGCTAACAAAATTGTACGTGATTTATCAGATAAATATATACAGCGATAGATCCTAAGCAGATGACTGTGCTGAACATTTTATATGAGAGCGAACTGGTCATTTAGCGCAAAATATATCATGTACGAATTTTGATTTTTTTTCAGTCATATGAACTGGTTTGAGAAAGAGTTTGAATATTTTTTTCATTAATTACGACTATGCTAAATATATTAACCTTGTCACAAAAATGTGTCAAATTACTGTAAAGCTCGATATTAGCACAGCGGTCTGCAACATCTGCGCATAGCAACGACCCATAGCATCGGCCTCTAACAGCGACCTGCAACTGACATCATAGGCGGCATTCGCACTAGTATTGCTGGGGAAATTGTTGTATAATTGATATTTACAGTGTTACTTGTCCCAAAAAAATTAGGACGTAAGATATAAACAACTGAAACCAATATTTAAAGACAAAAAAATACAATATCTCAACAATGTCAGCCGAATCCATCCACTTAATCACAGTCTTAAATACCTTAAGGTACATATATATATATATATATAGCAAAGCATTTCCTAACTAGGACAACTCCCCATAAAGGACACATTTTTAGTTTCCTTTCAGTTTAAAACATTGATGGCATACACAACAACAATTTTCAATATTAGATATAGGATAACCTTAATAGTATCATTATACAGAAATTGGTACTTACATAGTACTATCAATAAGTTGTACTTGTTAGAGTATACGGGAAATCAGTAGAAATATTCAATTGTCTATAACATACAGACCAACAATTTGCATGTATACACCAACGCGACCGGTAATTGTTTTTGTTTTTATTGTATAAATGTAAAGAATTATGGCCACGTTGAATGCATGAAGTTCTAGTCTGAAATGGAACAAACCATCATCAATGCAAACATTGAGATAAAAGACAGAACCTCAGACAATAGGAAATCCATAAAACAAACAAGAGTCAAACAAGTACCGGGAGAAACTGTAATAATGTACTTCGTCAACTAACAACCTACAGCATCATAACCGTCTACTAACTCATAAAAGAGTTAAACAACATTTTCTAGTCCTACTGATCCATGACCACTTGATTTCCAAATTTCACCTTTCTTGACATATTTTCTACTGGTTCGCAAAACAATATGCCTGGTACCGTATTTTACGATGGAATTGTTGCGACTCTCTTTTCAGATTTGTGTGAAGCATTTACCATCAGTCTTTCTTTGTTGTCATGGTATGCATAGATATTAAACCAACATTAATAGATCGGATCCATTCAATTCGAAAGTAATTTTATAATTTCAAAAACTAGTTCATGTATTTTCTCCGCAGAGATTACCAGACCAGCTATAATTATAACCCAACCTTATTTCTTGTATATTTTAATATTAAACCATAAGGTAAATTACAAAACAAACTTAGTATTCTTGTTTTTGGCTGTTCTTAGAACAGGTCGCCAAGGAAAACAGGGCTATCTTTAATCGGGGTTAGAACACGCTGGAAACATAATACAGCTTTTCATTATTTCAAACGTAGAAATGACATGATACAACAACGAAGAACCACACTCCGCTTGACGGAATGTGGCTTAGATTGATAATGGACAATATAAGTTTAGGTAAGCAAACGTCCCGTAATGACTCGACTCACTGAAGTATTAAAATCAACTTAATATGTCAACACAAATACAATTTTGCTGGTCCGATGTTCTTTATAAGTTTAAAACCAACAATCGAAAGGTCCCGGACCTTGATCTAGATGATATTTTTACCTGTGACTCCTATTTCGGCCATTAATCCCAAGAAATGCATTCGTTATTAGTGCTAGTAGAAGCCCAAAGCAGCAACACCCTTCACCAATTAGCCATTGTGTAAGTGCTTATTTCAAAGAGTAAATATAAATTTGATTAATATTTTCCTTGACAATTTTCAATTTCAGAGATTTTCCGATCTTTCGCCTTTGCACAATAAATTGACTTCGATATTTTCATGCATGATGTAACTATTATCAGACTCACACCTTCCGTAGATAATAGTGTAGCATAATAGTTTATGTTGAAACGTTGCTTATTTTCTTGGATGGAGAACATAACGCCTTTTAAACATGTTAATGTGAGAACAGGTCGGAGATACCAAAAGTCGTAAATCGAAGGACAGATGACACTAAGGTCAGGCGAAAAAGGACAAGAGAACAAACAACGATTCACAAAACAATACACAGAAAACTAATGATGGAGCAACAAGAACCCCACTAAAAACCGAAAATGCACTGGTAAGGGTAGTAGGTACTGCTCCAGATAAAATTGTGTTGGACCTCAGTATACGTAAATAAATAAGTAAACCATGAACCCCTTACAAAGGAAATGAAAGTCGAGACGTATCGGTTTTTTTTTGCATGGATATCGTACCTGACATCACAACATCACAACTAAATACGGGAAGACATATAATTTGACAATATGAACAACATGTAGCACAATATAATACAAAATTATATCAGAATAATGTTATTAATTTATTTTAATACTGTAAATATTAAAATTCATTTATTGTATGGAAATAAACATCAATTACATGCCAATATTTTATAGTACTCTGTGAATGTTGGTCAATCCAAACCTAAATTTTACAGAAAGCCTTTTCATATAGACCAAGGGGAAAATTTTAAAAGCTCAGTTGATTACCAAGAAGTAAACTTTATAACCCAATAGATTGCTGCTCTGATAAAAGACGCCTCGATGTAGAGGTGTTAGAACAGATATGACCCGACCCCCAATCCAAGGGTGTGTGCTAAGAGGTAGAGTGGTTGAACAAGAGGAACCAGTAAATAGACCAGTTGATAGGCGTATATGACGAGGAGTTGATGAACAGGCAGCATTGCAGAAAATAGAACCACATGCACAGCCTCCACCTAAGCAGAAGAAATCGTCGGACGTTCAAGCAGGTATACATGATGAGGATCTTATCGTAAACAACGTGACTAATACAGAACCTATGTTGCTTACATGCGACAATGAAACTGATATATTTATATCAAAGACCACTAAAGAAAAATTTTGGAATTTAGAATATACTGTTTTGTCATTACTTTTACGACACCATTCCAATTGCCAAAGTGTAAAACATAATTTCGTATCACTTGCAGACGGTAAATTACTAATGTATCTCACAAATAAGCCCTTCAAAGTTAAACAGATTAATTCAATAGAAATTTGGACAGATGCCTTTATTAATAATGCTAATGTTATGATTGATAGACACCATTTGTTAGCTGGATATTCACTGTCGTATATGTCTATAATTAGGGAAGCTGTAGTTGATGCTCCTTTTAACAGGGTTTATCAATACGACCAACAATTTCGACTTCGAATTGCATACAATCGAACCAGAACAATGTCTCAAATTGATTGCAATTAATGGTTACAATTTATCGCAAGAGAGGCGCTAGATAATGGAAGCTCGACAGCAACTCAGTTTCCAGTTTCTTCTCAAAAGCCATGTTATGATTTAAATTTAAAAAAAGGATGTTTCAAAACCAATTGTTTGCTTAAACATTATTGCATGAAGTGCGGGATTATGCATTTATCAGCAATGTGCTACAAATTTAGACTTCATGCACAGCCTCACCTTTTAATACATATTCACTATATGTTCGCATTCCATTATTGAATAATCCAGGTCGAGGTTTGAATAGATATGCTATATGGCAATTGGGATACAGTCCTATTAATTTAAATGAATTATATATTGCTTTAGAAAAATATCCAATAAAAAATATTGCAAAATTACTAAAATATGGATTTACATCTGGTTTTAACATGAATTACCCAGTTCCAAGATTACCATTAGATACAAAAAAAATGTGTTTTACAGTATCATGTGGCGGCATATGAAAGGGTTGAACATGAAATTACTCTTGGCAGAATAGCAGGATCTTTTAGTTTCCGTCCAATTTCAAATCTTAGAAGTTCCCGCATTGGATTAATACCTAAAAAGACCTCTGATTGGAGCCTAATAACACACTTGTATTATCCACCAGGGTATTGCGTTACTGATTTCCTTGATGAAACCCTAAAAACTGTACAGTATTCTAAATGTAACAATATCATTTATATTATTCAAACATTAGGTGAACATGCTAAAATAGGAAAAATTGATATTAAGTCAGCATTTCGACCTGTGCCCTGCTATCCCGGAGACTTTGATTTACTTGGTTGTACAATAGGATACATGTATTATAATGACAAATGTATGCTCATGGGGTGTTCGATATCATGTTCCACGTTTCAACATTTTTCTACATTTTTGTAATGGTTGTTCAGGAAGTACATGGATTAACAAATTGAGATAATTATATTTTATGCTTTCTTTCTTGGTGAAATTTCAGATATTGAGTGTTCAAATAGTATGTTTAAATTCAAAACTATTTGTTAAAGATTAGGAGTTCCAATTGCTGCTGAAAAAAACGGAAGGTCCTGTGAAAAGTATGGAATACTTTGGATTGACTAGACATACTGAATCCATGTCTGTTAAAATACCGGAAGAAACAATTAAACAATTACTTAAAAAGATAAATGAAGATGCATTTTTTCTTAAGATAACTTTAAAACAATTGCAATCATTATGTGATAGTTTACCTTGTTGCACTCGTACATTGCCAGCAGGCCGTGCATTCAGCAGGCGTCTATATTTAGCTACTGCTAAAGCTAAGAAAACACTTCAATTAAATAAGGTCACAAAAGAAATGTATGAAGATTTGTCAATGTTGAAATACTTTGTGTAACAATTTAATGGCAATTCCTTTATTTTCAATAATTGGATTTCTAATTGTGATTTAGAACTTTATACTGATAGCGTTGGGGAGTGGTGCCTATTGTAACAATAAATAGGATTACTTGCACTGGCCTGCTGAATGGGAAAGTACTCATCTTTAGATAGAGATATTACATTTTTAGGAATAATTGCAATCGCATTATCAATATTTCTATTGCATACGTTATTACATTGACAATATGGCTGTAGTTTCTATTTTGAATTAAAAAACATCAACATCAGCAAGGGTCATTGTTCTACTTAGATTCATTTTTTATTGGTCACTTGTAGGACATCTTCATTTTAAAGCTGTACATATATCCTCAGTTAATAATGCCATAGCTGATTCATTGTCTCGTGGACAATTTCTGAAGTTCAGAGAACTAGCACCGCCTGCCGAACTGAAGCCAATGACGATGCCTTGGGAATGTTTTAGCCTTTTAAGACAGGGTTCTACAGTTTAATCTAAGTTCATTGAAAAAAAATACTTGGAAAGTGTACCAAAATGATACAAATGCACTGAAGATTTTAGACAAAAATTAAACTTGACCAAATATGGCCTCCTCCTATTACTCATATAATAAATTGCATACACCATATGCCAACTGATGATTATTCTACTCCACAATCTGATCTTAGCTTTAGCAAAAAAAATGCATGAACATGTTGATTATACTCAATCATTTGCTGTTCAAAAATTGTTAGCTGTTGTATCAAACACAAACAAATGAAATGATATTAGGGAACCAATAACGATGTGCCTACAAAAACAAAAAATAGAGGCATTACCAACTATTTGTAGTTCGTACATTGAAGCTATTTTGTTTGCTAGTATTTGTTCATTAGCATTCTTTGGCTTTGTTGAGAATAGGAGAAGTAGTTTAATCTGGAATATCGGATCATACTTTAGAAGTTGATGCAATTTGCATAGATTATTTGCAAAGCATAATTAATGTAGCAATACATTAATAAAACACTGATCAGTGTGGCAAAAAAGAAACTTTGCAAATTCAAAGAATATTGAAGAAAACATTTGCCCATTTCAGAACATTGAATTATATTTGAAGATGCGCCCTAAAATTAAGGGACCATTATTTATTCATTTATAGCACAGAGGTGTAACTCGCTTTCAAGCCTGTTGCATTTTAAAATCTGCATTACGTTGTGCTTGATATAATCCGTGTCAATACAATACACATTCTGTCATAATTGGAGCAGCAGCTACTGCTGTCATGTTGGGTAAAACTGCTGTTCAAATAAAGCAAATGTGCAGGTGGAAATCTAATACCTTTCAAAAATACATTTGGTTAGGTTTTTAAATATCAAACACATTTTAGGCTCTCCATAAATATCTTCTTGTTTCAAAATGTCTAAGAATGAAGCACCTGTATATTCAAAAAATAAATTACAATACTTGTCTGACAGAAATCCATACTTTCTCCGAAATGTTGCAAGTGAAAAATTACAAATCCCAAAGGCAAAAACTGATCTCTTTAAGAAAACTGTTACATACTCTGAACCTAAGGTATGGAATGAACTACCGTTTTCGCTACGGCAAGCTACTTCTCATAATGCATTTAAAACAAAAGTTAAAAGTCTCATTTTAAATGATGGTGTACCATAAATTACCATCAAATGTTTACTTATTTTTTTTTGTGTATGCTTATTACAATGTATTGCTTCTTGTGTGTAACTTTTATATAGTGTACTTTACAATGTATGTTTAAATATGGCAATGATGGCCTCAGGGAAGATTAGTTATTAATTAACTGTGTAACCCTCTATAAATAAAGAATTTATTATTATCATTATTATTATTATTGATATGAAAACAAATTTCCCTCGTCAATTTTATCTACATAACATTTGCAAGTAAACGAAAAACTGGTCATTTAACAAAGGTATGTACTATTTATAGAAACATATATTGCAGGCATTCAAAAACTAATCGGAAAAAAAACTTTCCACAATAACACTATACCAAGGTTCAATTTTCCTGATAGCACAACTTTTGTGTTTTGTCATCTGTGATGCTTATTCGAGAATGAATTCAATATAGAACATATATAAATCAATGTCCCGGAGACTATAGAGGTTGGATAAGTCCACATCTAGGAAAAAGAATATGCGTGTAGGAAAAGTTTGCCGATACAAAAGAAGTAATATCAAAGACAATATAATGTCCAAACGATGAGACAGAGAACCAAAGAAAGAGCACCACGAGCCCCTCCATCAAACAGGTGTGAACACATATGACCCGAAAGGGTAAGTAGTTTCTACTCCACATGTAGCACCCTTCGTGCAACTCTTGTTATAAACCCGTTGATGAGTGATGAATGAAGAAAGCTTTTGTAGTCCTCACTGTCAGTGTCGAGGTGCATCTCAGTTCGTGAATCATACCTAGCTATATATGTGCTAATTGGGGAACGTAAAATTAAAGGATAGGAATAGATTATTTAAATTTTTCTCGCGATTTCACTTTTTGAACTCTACCACATACGAATAAAGGACATGATGAGCATGATAACAATCTGATTGGAAACAAATCATATTCACGAAGGATCTTATTCTGTACGGTGTTTCTACGTGACGGTAACTGTAAGGTCTACAACAATTATCACTAATTACGTAGGCATGATAGGTGTCCTTTCCCCTCAAGTTGATATGTAATATTTACTCAAGACAAAGTTGAAGATACCAAAGAGGAAATCAAGAGCCGTAAATGGGAGAGGGACAGACAGTACAGTGGCAAACAGATAAAAGGAAAAACGAACAAACCATGACCTATAATACACTACACATAAAACTAAGGATTGATAATGAGGTCGAAATTCATACGGCATTATATATTTGTTTTATAGCTTAAAACGTTGATAGCACACACACCAAGAGTTTACATAAGATAATCTTAATATTATCATTATACATAAATTGGTACTTGTATAGTACTATCAATAAGTTGTACTTGTTGGTGTATCCGGGGAATCAGATGACATATTTAAAAGTCTATAACTTACAGACCTGCAATTTGCTTATATACACCAACGCGACCGGTAGTTGTTTTTGTTTTTATTTTACAAATGTAAAGAATTTCGACAAAGTTGAAGGCACGAAGTCCAATTCTGAAATAAAACAAACCAACATGAGTGCAAACATAAATAAAAATAACAGAAACCCGGTCAACAGGAGTTCCATAAAGCAAACAAGAGTCAAACGAGTAGAGAAATAAACTGATTACTGGTCCATGGCCAGTTTACTACCACATTTCACTGGTTCTAGCATATTTTCTACTGCTCTGCAAAGAAATATACCTAGTACCATATGTTATGATGTAATTGCTGTAACTCACTTTACAGTTGTGCGTGATACAGGTACCGTAAATCTTCTAATCCGTCTTTTAGACATTGAAAATTAAAGTCAGCAAATGTCCTGTTATGAATCGAGTTACTGAAGCATTACATATCGACTTAATATGTCTACTGGTCCGACGGCATAGTTCGACCATTAATCCCAAGAAATGCAGTGTGTATCAAAATTGAATGTTTAGAAAATAACAAAACAAAATGCATCGACATCATTCACCAATTAAACAAACATTGTGTATGTCTTTATTTCAAATGCAATGCAAAAATGATGTCGTGTCCACTGAATTTTATTTAAATTGTAATATCAATCTCCCACAATCCTTACATAATATTATAGCATATTATTTTTATGTTGAAACGTTGTTTATTTTCTTGGATGGAGAGCATCACATGTTTAAGTGAGAACAGCTTGTAGATACCAAAGGGGTAATCAGAAGCAGTAAATCAAAGGGCATGCAACATAAAGATCAAGCGAAAAACCGCAAAATGACAAACAACGATCCATAAAACATTATACACAACACTAATGATAGAACAACATGAATCCCTCTAAAAAAGCAGGTGTGCTCCGGAAGGGTCAGCAGATCCTGCACCACATGAAATCGTGTTGCACACTAGTATGCGGAAATAAATACAAATGACATAAATAAAACATTACTCGAATCGAACATCCGCTTTACGTGGAAATCATAGCGAACATCAGAACACGGAACTAAACGGACGAATTTAAATGCTCCTGAACGACACACGGAACATTGTTGTGGTCATGTGTGACATAGATACAGTGATGACGTCAACTTAGCCACAAGGGAACCTTGTTTCAGTAGTTTGCCTATTAGCAGCAACCCGCTAACAAGGAAGCGTTCATATGAACCAAACGAAGTGGCAATCAAGAATGGACATGGATATAGTATTTCTTTAAAAAAAGTATTTTATTGGACAAATGATTCAATTTGTGTTCAAAAGCTTTTAAAAGTGGTCATAAGCATATATGTTTCATCTAAATAATGGAATAACACACAGTTTATTTGGAATGTGATGTCACATATCAAACTATGGTTGTGTAGTAGCTATCGCATATCTTATCAACTCTACCGGCCGCGTATTGGATATAACGGGTTTCTTTTTCAGACTGAGTACTCAGGATAAGATCGAAGTGCTCTAAAGCAAATTCGCTATAAACGGGCAGCTTCTTTTGGTTCAATAATAATACAATTTTAAAATCTGTTTATTGATTTATATAATAAATGGGGACAACTCCCCATAAAAGGCACATATATATATATAAGCTTAAGTGTACATCAATGTCTGAAGAAGACTAACCTTAGTGATTTCGATGATATCTCATTAATTTCCATTTTCAATCAACACCATCGTGGTACGAACAACTTAAATTAAATTAGATATTACGAATTTTACCTTTTGATGACTATTATTGACATGATGTAATAGTATTGTAATATACAGTTAGTAGGTATTGTATATATTGCTAAAGCTAAGGTTCGTCTTCCTCAAACATGGATACAATTATGGGGTTTTGGTTATCCTGTTTTAAGCTATTTAGTTTTCTTACTCTCAAAGATTAACATTTTTCTCTAATATTCAACGCTGCCTGCTAAAGATTATTTAATCCACGTCATCCAATATTTTGCTTTAGTGAAGTTAACAGGTGTCCTCAGTTAAGTGAGATTTACTCCTTGAGAAAGCATAGAACCATTACTGTTAATCGGTTGGTTCATTGGACTTTCGTAATTATCGTTAATATATGAATTAATAAATAACAATGGATAAGCTCTTATAATTCATTTCGCATGCCATCAACTCTACCATATTGGTGTGAGATGTCAAAAAGCCTAAAGAAACCAGTTTATTTTTTTCAAATTTTCGAAGGCTTCGAATTTCTCGTGCGGACGGTGCGGGAGATTTGTCAAATTTTCATTTCATCGGATACAATATCGGTGACGTGAATTATTCTTTTCGTGAGCCTTATTTATAGTTGTAGTCCTAATGCTGGCTGATGTTTATTTGTTTTACTCACTGTTAATAAAGAAATTAGACTGAGGAAAAATTAAAAGCAAAACCAAAAAATAACAGGGCATGGAGTTTGCTGAATAGTGTTCACTGTACAAAGAATACCGTGAACTGATACAAGGTTCAAGCTGTTGTTGTGCTTTGTGTTGGTATTTACACACAATTTCCACACAAAATAAAAAGGCTCACCCCATATTTGTTCATGTTTATAAACCTTGGTGAAAAGTATTTTTCTAAACTAGAGAAGAAAAAGGGGGTAGTAAGTTTATTGTTGTGTTCTATAGTTGACAGGACATTTGTCATCCATGCATATTTTTGATTGGCGTTTATTTATTCGTGTCTAATTGATACTTTTCACCTCGGGTGGTTAATAATAAGGTGAAGAGGCAGCTATAAGAGTTCAGAACGGTTGGCCTGGACTAAGCTCTTTGGAAAAAATCAGCAGATACAACATAAATACACACTTTGTCAATTTTCTGTCCCTTACAAGTTTGAAGCAAAGTTTTGCATCAGTTAAACATGTTAAAACTAAAATTGTGTGTACGCGTGTTTTTGCTACACAACGGTTTAGAAATACATATATACAAGTTCTGGCTGTTGATTAAGTTTGATAAATAGTAAATTTATTTGAATAATAACAGTTCAATTTAAGCTATTTCAAAGAACAAATTTGAAATCATAAGCCGAGAGCTCAATTGCTATGGAGACACATAGTGAGTGAAGTTTTGATGATTGATTTCAATATACTTTACTAAAAACACTCTATAATTTTGCGAATTGATTATTCGTGCTTCAGTTCACAATCACAAATGACAGCCAATGTGATACAAGTAATGATTATTTTTGATTTGTAATAATCTTTACTGTGAACTACTAAAGTTTGATTTTTATTTCGTCATTACATTTGGTTGCCTTGAGGACTGGCCAAGTCTTTAGATTGAAATGTTGTTCAAGTTGCTACATTTTGTCTTAGAATTAAGCAGTACTCTAACTGTGATTTTCAGAAGGAAAACAGTTCAGAGTTTCAAGTGAAAAAAAGAGAACAAGTGAATAATTTGTTGTCAGTCTTATAAATTGATGGCATATTCTATTAATCTGAATAACAAACAATTAAATTCAGTGAATGAAAGTCGTGCAGGTTACCCTTATGCGACATTTTATTTAATCAAGTTATGAATAAAGTTTAGTAATAGCAAACAATTAAATTTAGGGAATGAAAGTCGTGCAGGTTACCCTTGCTAGACATTTTATTTAATCAAGTTAGTAAAATTGTTTTGCAGGTTCCCCTTGCTTAGCACTTTTTGAATTAAAGTTTGGGGAATTGCTTTGCAGGTCTCCATTGATTGACGATTATTCGGAATTAAAGTTACGACAATTGTTCTGCAGGTTAGTTCTTGCCTAACACATAGTTTATTAGTTTAAGCTAAAATTAATCTAAAATTAAAATAATATATAATTCAATAAATATTTCAAGGTTGAAAATTTGAATTTGGAAATATGTCAAAGAAACCAATTAACATAAATACTACCACAAAGGATGAGCTTATGACCATCACAGATAGAGGAGAACAAAGATCAAGAATGATTATTAAAGACAGATCAAAGGCTGCTCTGAATTTATAATCACTTAAGTTGACATAGGAGGGTACCGTCTCATATCTGGGACCCACTAGTGATGAGTGGTAGAATAACCTTTGAGATAAATGAAACAGAGTCTGTGAGGGAGGATAACACGAAACAGATCATGGAGAAGTACAAAACAGAGGTACTGATTATTAAGCAAGCTGATGCGACCAATACCATAGAGCTTAGAAAGGTAAAATAATATAGACACTTTACAAAGTGAATTGACAGCAATTACTAGTCAAAATGAGTTGTTGGCTGATAAGCTTCGTGAAGGAGAAGAGAGTATGTCCAGATTGACAGAGGCTTTAAGGACTCAAGATTCAAAATACCAACCATCAAGGGAAGAGGAGCTGCATAGACAGAACGAACACTATCAGGGACAAATTAGTAAATTAGATGGGAAAATGTATGAATTGAAAACGGAACGGGAACAATTGATGCAAAAGGTAGATGCGCAATCAAATTACATTGAAAAGGCAGATGCAACTACAAAAGCTCAAGCAAAACAATTGTTAGATCAAAATAAGAGAATACAACAGTTAGAAGAAGAAATTCAACATGTCAAACAACACAAATGATAGAGAAATTTGCACACAAAAATATTCATGGGTCAAGAGAAAAAGGTCATATGTCAGAAGAAGAAACACATAACAAAACAGTGTCTGATGATAATCTTTCAGAAACAACACAGAGAAGCGAACAAATTAAGAAAACAACCAAGAGTGTTAAATCCAGTAGTAACAAGTTGTCGGTCGCACAACCTCATTTCTCAAAGTTGTCGACTTCTGATGGAAGTGGGGATTGGAACTCATACCACCTGCAATTTACCCA
This sequence comes from Bathymodiolus septemdierum, assembly GCA_963383655.1. Taxonomy (NCBI): domain Eukaryota; kingdom Metazoa; phylum Mollusca; class Bivalvia; order Mytilida; family Modiolidae; genus Bathymodiolus; species Bathymodiolus septemdierum. Next base: position 33,436,212 of record OY726524.1, on the reverse strand, counting down.
TACTGCCTTGCGTTTTGAATGGACAGATGCCCAGAAACTTGACAATTTTCTTCTATGCTTGCGAGAGAAAGCTTTGAAGTTTTTCAGTACGCGTCCTCAATCAGTACAAAAGGATTTTAAGTTAATGATGGAAAAATGTTCCAACGGCTTGGTAATAAAGATCTTCCACATTCAATCAGGAAGCAGCTTCAGGATGTAAAGCAAAAAGTAGAAGAGTCAATAGAAGAGCTTACTGAGAGAGTGCAAGAAATGGCTACCGATGGGTACAGCGAAGCCACTGAAGATATTGTTGAATTGATGGCTGTTGATGCTTTCTTGAAAGGTTGCAATGACAAAAAAGCAGGATTAGCTGCTATGGATAAAAATCCATCCAGAATCGCTATAATACGTCAAGAGCTCCATATATAATCAGAAAGCATTATTTAGGTATGCTAAGCCACACATACGGAAAGTACAACATGCTAATTTTGAAAGTGACGAATCGTCAGACAGCGACTCAGGGACCCCCACAGTGAGGATATTAAAAACGAAACCGTTTATATACTTGACTCAGGAAATGTTTGAAGATCGACTTGAAAAAAAACTGAGAATGACGTTTCAAATATACAAAAAGACACATCCAAGATTTTGAGTCTAGTGTCACGGAATCAATATAACGGAAAAAGTAGGTCCAGGACACCGTCACCTAGTAGGAGGTCAGATGTTTCTCATGTCAAGAAGTGGGACATTATAGCAATCAATTTCCAAATAAAAATTCAAAATCGCCAACTCGAACTAACCCTTTAAGCGATCAAGGGTCAGGGAAGTAGGAAATTGAAAGACTCAACTAATGTAAAATATTCTAGTAATGTCCTGCAGTCAAGGCAGGATAACCTGTTACAAAGAGCCGGTCTCCCTGATATTTGTGAATTGGCTGATTCTCCGTCACAACGCTATCGTATGCTGTGTTGGGGGCCGGTGCCACTGGCTCCAGCAAGTAACCCTCTTCAGACGTAATGGAGAACAAGGACAAGTCAAAACAAAATGAACATGATTCTGGTATGTTCCAAGTGAAAGAAATCTCAAAGACCAATTAAAATGATGGAATCAATCTTGTTCTGCCTATCTCCATAAACGGACGCAAGATTGATGGAATCGTCAATACCGGGGTTCAAATTGCAGTTGTAAGTGAAGATTGTTTCAAGAACTTGAAATTACCAGTTGGCTGCGCACGGTTTTTTTCCGCTGAAAGGGGCAGGGAACACTACTTGCATAAAGACTGTATCAGGAGACATAGCCCGTTTCAAAATTGGGAACACAGAAGCAAAATGGAGGCTCATTGTGGATAATACTACAGATCCAGTCATTATTGGTCTAGATTTGTTGCATCTTTAACATGCGATCATTGAAATCAGAAGTTGGTCGCAAAGTTTGCTAAAGCTGGAGATAAGGACATCAAAGTGTCTCGAATACAATTAAATAAGCGAATCACTGTCCCTCCGATGTCCACAGTTCAATGTACAGTGAAACTTGAAAATGACTTTGACACTGATGTTTGTTTTCAACCATTCCCAGACTTGAAAGGAATCACAATGCCTTACGTGGTTGTACCTAATAAGGCTGAAATACCAGTATTCTTCAATAATGCTACAAACGAGTTCATATCACTGAAGAAAGATAGTGCTCTTGGAATAGGAATTGAAGTTGAAGAAACAATCAACACAGAATGTGATGACATAGAGGAGACTACTGCAGATAGGAATGAAGTGCAAATACGACAGCTAAACCAAACTGAAACCGAGGAACCATGTGATGTACCATCACACTTGATCGATTTACTGGAAAGATCTGAAAAACACTTGTCAAAAGAACAAGAAATTCAACTGACAAAATGATTAATAAAGTTTCAAGGTACCTTTTCAGTTGATGACATGAATATTGACCACTTCACAGACATACAGTATGGATACAGGTAGTGCTACACCAATAAAGGAAAGACTAAGAAGGACACCGTTTTGGGTTTGAGGAAGAAGAAAAACTGTATGTGATGGACTTATTGGGAAAGAAAATAATTCAACCTTCCTCATCGGAATGGGCTGCGGCTCCTGTAATCTGCATGAAGAAGGACGGAAAAATTCGCTATTGTATGGATTATAGAAAACTTAACTCCATAACCCATAAAGATGCGCTTCCGTTGCCTCGCATTGCATCATGTATTAACCAGCTACGCGGAACTACCTTCATCTCCTGTTTAGATATGTCTAGAGATCGGTAGAAAAAGAAAGGAAACAGCTAGGATTCAACACATGGGCAGAGGCAACCAGACAAGTGCAAGACAGATCACAATGGAGAGGACTCGTGCATGGCCAATTATTAGAATGCAATGCATTTTTTGTAGCTTTTAGCTTCATAAAAAATATGCTTCAGTTCACGCTTTTACACGGTAATAAAACTACAAAAAATGCATTCAATTCTTAAATGAAATAAAAGGACGTAAATTGACATATTTCAAATTCACGGTATTAATAGGAAAATGACATACACGTGATTGTTTATGAAGCAAAATAACAAAATATGCAAAAAGATGATAAAAAAGCTGTTCCTTTACTTGACTTTGTGCATAAGTGTACATAAACGTTACAAAATACCGAATGGACAATCAAGAGAAACTGGCAGCATAGAATACACAAGCTGAAGACAAACAAAACAACAACAAAACACAATGTGTGTTGGGCACCACTATCCGCAAAATAACCACAACTAACGTGAATAAGACAAGAGCTCTACTACCACAAACTACATGCAAAGATGTACCGAACACTTTACTTGGAATCGCAACGGACTTCACAACACGGAACTCTCACACCTAATAGGACATCACACACACACAAATAATAACAAAATGAGCATCTCGGACACAATCAAAAAACTGAGAGTGATGTTCATGTACACGCTTATCCTTTCTTACTAATTAAGCAAATGAAATGTCATGTTCGACTATATTTTTTATGGAACACTTCTTTGGTGATATGCTTTAATTATTTTTTTTCTAAACTTGCACTAGATGTTACTACTACTATGAAGATCTTATGTATGCATACAATTATGCATGTTAATTCCATCCATATTCATATGGAAACAATATTAACCAAGTTAACCATTTTCAATATGTCACGTGTGAAATCATTGAAAAAATAATTGAATGGGCTATGCTAAGAAATGTTTCTTTGGGGCAAATTTTGCTAAATGTTAAAAGATAATTGCTAGTTGTTAATTTATAATAATGCCACATGTAATTGTCATCCATATTTATATGGAGAAGTTATTAACCAAGTTACCCATTTCAAATCAGACACGTGTAGAACCATTAAACAAAATAATTGAATGGGCTGTGATAAGCAAAATGACTCTGGAAACAGATTTTGTTAAATGTGTAAAACTGAATTGATTTTGTTCATTGATATAAAAGAATTATGGCTACGACATCCAATAATGTAGTAGCTTTAAAATAAATACGCAGATATCTAGTTCAGTGCGCGTGACACGTTTCTGGAATAACCTTTATAAAGTACGTCCAAAGTAATAAAGCCAAATAATATAAAAGTCTTTGGAAGCCACGAAAACAGAGGGCATAGACAACATAGCCAATTAAAATCAAATGGTCAATTTTAAGTGTCAAATGTTATTGTCAGAAATATCTGATATCGACCCTTTAAAATGGAACAAGGAATTAAAACCTGAAGAAAATAGTCCCATCTTTGCTTCTTCACCCATGTAAGGACCATATTTGTATTGAATGGCGGTATTTACGAGGGAATCAATCGTTTGTATCGAGTAATACAACAATCTTTCTAAAATAAAATAGCTCATTTGATATTTGCTTCCTTAATCTTCTAGTGATGCTAGATCTCTGTGAGACAGGTTGTTGTCAGCCTGTTTATGCTGGATCAAAATAGCAGGCTATCACTCGTAGACAATCTTGTCCCGTATGATGTTGCTGTCTTTGGTGTGTCTTTGATATAGGTCAGAACAGGTATATTGTAATTGAAATACATCAGAGACGCATGGGACTAGCGTTCAAACAGTACATTCGAGTGTAACACTCTTTGTTCTATCTGCGATGAAGGTGAAAATGATGTGCAGTCAGACATGTTAGTAGTATATAAGTGTTATTCCTGTTTGATAAACTTAAGTGTTTTGAAGGTGAACATGTAAAAGAACAACAGGATGTCCACGTAGAAGGATCAGAACATGAAGACACAATCAGTCAGTAGCCCTTTTCACAAAAATTCTTACGATGAAAAATTGTAAAACTAAGATCATAAAGAGTTTCACAAACATACTTACGATAATCTTAAGTGTAAATTTTTCCTAACTTTACGTGTAAAACTACCCTGTCGTAAATGTAAAATGTCGAACTTAAGAGAAATAGTTGTCTTATCTTTTATCGTAAGTAAACAAAAGAACAAAAAAGATGGACGATGGATTGGCGCTTCGGTTTAAAAATAAGAGAACCATTCACCGTTAGCGCATTTTCTCTGACCGTATGACAAACCTTATTACACATATTGATAAATGTTTATTGAAATAAATCTGGTTTAATACAAACAGACGCTACACATAATATTGTTGTTAACTCCTCTTTGGCGTGCCTAATAACAGAGTCTATAACGATATATTCCGTACATTTACATTTTCAATGCAACAAAGTGTATTGTTTACATATCATCTGACAAAAAAGTGAGGATAATTCTTTTTATTTTAGATTTCAAAATTGGGAACGGTCGACAATCGAAAAGACTACTTGACAACATGGGATGGATTTTTCTTTTCCTATGCTTTTTTTGTTAATACAAAGATGTTGTATGAAAAGCCGTAATAGCACTGGGAATTTCTGGATGTAAAAATATCGTTTCGTTATTCCTTTTGTATTTGTAATACAATTTATTAATTGCTGGCACTCTTGGTAATACATGTTTACATTCTTCTGTTACATTAATATATAACAGGGATATTTGTTAGTCTTCATGATTGATCGATGATAAACACATCTAACTGGGGTTATCTGAGAAACATCGGGATAAATTTTATCAGTAACATATTAAAGCTTTCCTTTAATGTTACTTTTATACATGTACGTTTCTATCTTACTACATGGACACATAATGTTAAATCATAGAATATCGTGTAATTTACTTTAAATTTGTCAAATTGGTTATATATGTATTTACGAAATCACCACTAATATCAAGCTGATTAATAATGCTTAATACAAAAATATACTAAGGATATATTCCTTCTTCCTGTAAATTTTTAGTAAAAATCTTTAATGATTCGACAACATTATTATTATTATTGGATCCAAAAAGATGCGGTACCCATGACTTGAATTTGAATAAAGATGGAATGTTACATAAACACAATTCACTGTCAGAACTATTTTAAGCTATTCTTAGCACTTTCTAATGGAATTAAGAAAATGATTTGGATGCTTAATCATACAAAACTTTCAGTTGTAAACAGAGCCACTGCCTTTCTGCTAATATGTAGAACATCTTATAAACTACCAGGTGCTAATATTAAGATTAATAAAAGCAACTTACATTTAATTGGCAAATAACTATTCCTTTAATAGTAGAGAATCAGCGTTTACATATTTGTTGAGGGGAGGGGATAGGTTTGAAAAACGGACGTAAAAGAAATACGATGTGAGTGTAAATATTTTGCTGAAACACAACGATGAAATGATTTATCCAGCATGGATAATATATATGAATAGGTTTCTTTCAAACTCCAAATGCATTCCCTTAAAAAATGCTTCTACCAAAAGTGAACACGCGTGGATGATGACAAATAACTTCAAGTAATGATAATTATCATATATCATTTTAATCTACATGCATTATAAATTTTCCTCTATACGAAAATCATACCTGTTTATATTTTGTGCAGTTATTGGTAACCGATTCATATATTAGATAAAAATTCAATATAAACCTACAACACATCATAGCATAAAAACAGCTAATAAATTAGTTCCGATGATGTTTTATAGAATATTTCTATTAAGAAAAAAATGTTTTGCTTGAACATCAGAAACATGTAGACTTTCGCATTACTAGATTTTTGTAAATGTTATTCATTAGTCTGATTTAATAACTTAGTTTATTTATATTCTCTGAGACTGTCTGTGATAAAGTTACCTCTTTGGTCTTTCAAACAAGGTTTTCATAGAAATCGTAGTTCAGATAATACTGAAAACAATACAAAGACATTCTGCGATGAAAATGAAACTAGGTTGCCAAGGAAGATAGTTTATAGTGTTTAACGCCCCTTTCAACAATATATCGGTCAGTTTTATTTGTGGAGAAAACTGGAGTACCCGGAGAAAACCATTGACCTGTCGCAAGTCACCGTCAAAATTTATCACATAATGTTGCATCGAGTACACCTAAGGAGGGATTTTTTTTATCGTAAGCGTAATTTTAGTCGTAAGATTAAAATTGGTCGTAAGATAATCATTGTGAAAAGGACTTAGGAATTGTCGTACGATAATCTTAAGTGAAAAAGTTAGGACTATGTTCATTTTTGTGAAAAGGGCTACATATGTTTATATCCTGGCGGTATGTAGTAGGGCAGTGAGAGAGTGGTTGTTATTTAATGTGAAAATGAGCAATTGTTCAGCAATAAATCGGCGAGATAGGTTGCAGTTCGTTGAGCTGATGATGATGGTCGCTTTTACTAAGCGAACGCGATTTGTTTAATTAATATTGTGGTTGCTCATTGCAGCAAGAATCTGTGCGGATATAAGTCACCAGGACACATTATCATAATTCCGCCACACAAGTTTTCTTTTTCTCCTTAAATGTGTCTGCTTAGGCTAGAAGCAGCAAATACCAATTTCTAGCCATTGGTTTGACCCACCCCCGACTCGAACCCACAATGTACATCACTCGGGTCGAGCTCGCTAATAATTGCACCAACGATGTGGTAAGGGATATAATAGATATTGAGCAAGCAACTTCAAATTCATATAGCACCAGCTTGTCGATAAGATAAAAATAAAGTTCAAATTACAAAACCGCATTTATAAATAAGTCAAATTATATTCGGAAAAATAACTGACAGGATTTTGAAGTTACCATGACAGCTATTAAGCAAAGAAATAAACGTCCTTTTCAATAAATAGAAAGAATCAGAGATGCTTTAAATGACAATATGCATATTTTTGATAATTATGATATTTGTTATGATAAAGTATGGTCTTGTTGTTTTCCGCAAAGACGCTCGTGACACGCAATTACCACCTACTTTTTTTAACTTTCTGCATGCATATTCATGTTCAATAAAAATATTTTGTTAATTCATCACTTTGTTCCTTTATTTAACTTGTTCCTGTCCATATTAATGCGATAAAAATCTTTTATAAATAGCAACTTCCATGTATCGACCCTATATACTCTTATTATCCCCAAGGCAAGAAAGTTCGAAAGTCTAAAAATCGGACAGCTGCAAGCTTCGGGTACATTTAACGCACCTTATTTCCATTATGTCATTTGTACTAGGACATGCACCAATACATTAAAGACGTACCCTTTCGTCTCTGTTCTTGTTTCATGAAAACGATATCTCAGTTCACCAAAATTTTAAGATTTTGCAATTGTTTCTGGATTTTCCATTATATATTTTATCTTCTGCTTTCTCAAGCTTTTTTTTAATGAGGTGCGTTCTGATTACCTTATATGTCAGGTTATATTTTTCTCATTTGTGATTTTTATCTCAGACTCTACTGCCAGAATTGGTTAAATTAAGAACAGAGATAAATTAAGGTTCCGTATATTACGTAATGGAGAAAACACACTGATTGCAGATTTAAATCAAATAATAACGAGATCCGTGAGTTAGAATGTATCATCTTACTTAATACATTTCCATATGCAAAGGCATTTTTATTTTATATTGTTACATGTTTGATATTTACAAAGCCAAATTAGATAACAGATAACAAAAATAAATCGTACAATTTGCATTGGCATACGTCCTATCGATTCACGCTTATATTTCATTATTTCAAGTTCTCTAATTTATCATCTATGGCCTGTCTTATTTGTAATTACTTGCAGTCGGCTCGTTCTATGTTTGTATTGCGAGAATATGCATAAAAGCTCATGTACTCGTCAGTTCTGAAGATACATTGTCAAGAGTCAAATACCTATTATTTGCATAGATTAGTGGTATACTCACCGTAGCCAGGCTGTTAGACAGAAGTTTTCAAAAAGTCCAGCATGGATTATATTCGCATACGTTCAACAATATCTAAAGCACGTACACAAGAACAGAAGAATAATCAACTGTCCGAACAATGATATGAGGTGAGAGAAATGCATTGAAAATGGTGGATAATTCAAAAATTGTTTAACATCTCTTACAAGAAGGAGCATAAATGTAGGAAATGATTGAAGATAGCAAAGGGGTATCCAGAAGCAGTAAGACGAAGAAGGGAGGACAATGAAATGATCAAAAGAAAAAGAACAAACAATGGCATTACACAACAAACGAAAGAGCAAGCAAGCAAAAAAGGGACCCTACATAACACCAGTGTTGAACTCTGGTGACCCAAAATGGAAAGCAGTTTCAGTTTCATATGTGTTACTATTGCTACAAATAATAAAATCATGAATGAAAAAATCACTGGATTGTGATTACAACAAACATAACATATTCCTGGTCATTTGTAACACAGATATTCCGTAACGGTTAACCCAGCCATGGTGGTGACAGTACAACATTCGAAGAGAATACTTCAACTTAACCACTACAAACAATTGATTCAGTAGCTGCTTCATTAGCAGTAGTAACCCTCTATCAAGTAGGTCATAACAGGAGCCATAAGTTCAAGAATATGTGATCAGCTGATAAATATAAACTCCATATACATGTGCTACTGGAATGTTGACACATACACAAATATATAAATAGTAAGCTTACAATGGAAACATTGAAATCATTTATAGTGTCATACAAGTTCGTTCTTAAGTGTCAATGTGTAGATCAAGGTGTGAAGCACATTTCGCTGTATCTTTGGTGTCAATGACATGGATGCTATCGACAACATCATAAAACATATGTGTTGATAAGAATCATCTAAATAGAGAAACATTAAATTAAAGGATCGGGTTAGATTTTTTTTAATTTCCCGTGAAAAGCTCCTGTGTATGAACTCTGCATATAATGCACAAAGGAAATGTTGGACAGAAAAAACGTTCATTGGAAAGAAATGATATTGACAGAGGATAATATATAGTTCGGTGTTTCTACGTAACAGTTAGGTCTACAACAATTATCACTGTCTACGTAGGAGTGATAGGCATATGTTCCCTATCCGACTAAATGTGATATATAATATGCACGAAAGAAAGGCTTGAAGATACATAAGAGGTGATCAGAAGCCGTAAATAGTGGAAGGACAAACAATGAAGCGATTAAAGGATAAACGAACAAAAGGGCAAACCGTGATATACAAAACACTACACCTTAAAATACGAATTTATAACGGGTTGGAAATTCATACGTCATTATTTATTTGTTTCATAGCTTAAAACTTCCATAGCATACACACCAACGGTGTTCAATTCTGCATACTGTGAAAGTACTTTTGTTCGTTAGCAACATTATTCGTGATTTCTACAAAATGCAGTGCTCCTTGGGTTCTTGAATTCGTGGTTTCAAGCACTATAGGCGACAGTCAATGGGAAAATTGTATTTCGTTGGATATTAATTTTTATCCTTTGCGTGAACCGCGAAATCCACGAAATCCACGAAAATAAGAACCCAAGATTAATAATGATTTCACAGAATAGGATAACGTTGATGTTAACATCATACATAAATTAGTACTTATATAGTACCATTAATAATATGTACTTGTTAATGTAGACGAGGAATCAGTAGATATATTTAAAAGTCTATAACATTTAGACCTATATTTTATTTGCATACACCAGCACTGCCGTTGTTGGATTTGTTTATAAATGAAAGTGGTTAGACCACAATGAGGGCACCAATTCCAAATCAAAAGTGACACAAACCAACATCAGTACAAACGTGGGGATAGATAAAAGAACAGAAACTCGGACAACATAAGATCGTGTTGGATACCAATATACGTAACACAAAACAAAAAACATAAATAAAAAAAAATGAACCTCCTACAGAAGAATTGGGAGTCGAGACGATTCGAACATCGTTTTTTCGCAGAAATCTTAGCTGATATTAAAACTAATGACGTCATATAAGTTGACAACATGCACAACACGAACCCCACTAAGACAAGAAAACACTCAAGTGCTTCGGAATGACAAACGGAAAATATATTTGGCCATTTGTGACACAGACAACCGTAGGCAGTTAACAAAGATTCACTGGCCATCGTAAAGCTTTCGGAGTGATGATTTCCACTTAGCAACAGGGAACCATGGGATCAGTAGTTTCATGTTAGAACCAACCAGCTATCAAGGAAATCATGATATGAACCAAACGAAGGAACAATTAGTACGATGCTATCTCATTAATTTCCTTTTCAATCAACACCATCGTGGTACCAACAATTTAAGTTTAAATTAGATATTATAGATATTACGAATTCTACATATTGATGACAATTATTGACATGAAGTAAGTAGTATTGTAATGTACATTTAGTAGGTATTGCATTGATTGCTAAGATTAAGGTTCATCTTCCTCAGACATATATATCATTATTGGGTTTTGGCTAACCTGTGTTAAGCCATTTAGTTTGCTTACTCTCAAAACAATTAGTCATTATCTTATATTCAAGCGTAACTGGTGAAGATTATTTAAACCACGCCTTCCAATATTTTATGTTATTAAAGTTAATATGTGTCCTCAATTAAGTGAGGTTTACCATTGTAGCCTTGTACCATTAGAGTTACGCGATTTCTTCATTGACATTGGACTTCCCTAGTTATAGTACATATATAAATTAATGATAACATTTAATCTACTCTTAGTTTCTTGATTGAACACAACACTGCGGACCAAGTCAGTAGAGTGTGGATCCGGATACAAACATGTATTAGAATATAAAATAAATGTGTATTGATATTTGTTGATCAACTTTTTCCGTGGAAAGCTTATAGTGTAAGTCTATTTAAGTGGATCGATAATTTTAATTTATTTCTAATCATTTTACTTATTTGTATATACATATATGAGGATGTCTGAGATCATAATTTTCAATTATTGCTTCTTACTGGTTTGATAAATCTGTAAACTATTGTATATAGTATACCGTTATTCAAGTATATGAATCTGCATAACTAATGATACCACTTTAGATATATTTTTTTAGTTGAATACGAATGAAAACTGTCTACAGATCTACGGATCACTATTTGGACTGTCAAATATACAATACGACAAGGGAATGGTGTAATAATGTTATTACTGATATGTTTTATGATACATACAGCTTCACAGCTTCAACGTACATATCACAGAATGACATTTTTATGATCTTTGGCTGTCGTCAGTATTGTTCGTATTATTATATTGGAAGTAATATTTTGGACCAATAAATGTATAAAAGCTGCATTGTATACCCGTAGATGTATCGATTGATGGATTTGACGTTTGACGACAATTACAATGGTGCTATTAGTGAAATCAGAATACACACTATGGTAACTAGATTCCCATCTGAGCATGTATTATTAACGTATTCAGTCATGGCGCCAGGGTTTTCAAGTTAAACATTTTTCTGTGATGTAGTTCATCTGAGATTTAAAATTCACATGCAAATACATATGGTTGTTTGTTTGTTTGATTGATGGTGCTTAACGCTACTTTCAACAATATTTTAATTATATCGTGGCGGTCAGTTGTATCGGTGAAGGAAACCGGAGGACCAAGTCACTGACAAATTTTATCACATAATGTTGTACACTTCGCCCTGACCGAGATTCGAACTCATGCCATCAGTGGTGATAGGCACTGATTGCATAGGTATTGCAATCTAAACTATATTTATTGTGATATTTGTTAATCAGCTACGTTTTCGGTAAGTTCATAGGGTAAGTCTATTTAAGTGGATCGATAATTTTAATTTATTTCTAATAATTTTACTTATTTGTGTATGAATATATGATAATGTCCAAGATATCCGAATTTTCAATTATTGTTTTTAACTAGTTTGATAAATCTATAGATTGGTTTGTATGCTTTACCGTTATTCAAGTATATGAAGCTGAATATGCAATATTCTAACATAACGTCCTTCTTTCGCTTTGTTAACAAACGATCGATTTATCGATTGGGTATAATCTCATTAGCGCATGCGACGGTGAATGTGACTGACTTTACCGTCGTAAATATACATGTTGATGAATTATCGCTTGCTCGAATTTTGCAGCATATATTGTGTGTGACATTTTCCTCAAACTTAAATATAAATTACTGTCTTCCAATCAAAGCATACTACCGAATTTGTACTCTTAGACATATCAGAATCGAAATACATCATGGAAGCCAGAATGTGTTTTGATTGTTAACATTGGTTGGCGAATATTAGTAAATGTTATTCGCAAGTCCATGTTAAAACTCACAACAAATTTTGGCTTCCATGATTTATTTCTTAAGTATCACACTAACTATATTATTTAAGATGAATACGAATGGAAACTGTCTACAAATTTGTATATCTCAATATGGACTGACAACAATACAATGTGACAAGAAAATAGTTTACATGTGTTATAACTGATATTTTCAGATGCATTCACCTTCACAGCTAATGGCGAATTAAAATACAACACAGTATTTACTTAGATATTAAAGAAGGGCATCCATGTGGTCTTTGCTTAGTCGGTAATGTTCATATTTTTTTATGTGAAATTTCAATCTTTACATACACAACAGAACGGTACAAATTTAGACCGATAAATGTACTGAATAAAAGCCGCATAGTATACCGGAAGGTGTATCGATTTATTGATCGATTGGTGGATTTGACGTTTGATGACAATTGCAATGGTTCTATTACTGTATTCAGAACACACACTTTGGTAATTAGAGGCCCACCTGAACCTGTATTGCTAAATTATTTATTCATGCACTGTTTACACATACATTTATTTCGCCAGGGGTCTCATGTTAACCTTTTGTTTTGTGGTGTCGGTCATCTGAGATTTAAGATTGACATACAAATATATAAATCAGTGATGTAATGTAATTGACTATGGAGCAACAAATATCAAGTAATATAATATATCAATGTAGTTAAATGTATGGACAGATTAGATACACAAGTAATTACCTTACAGGTGATTATAAAGTTGATATAATTGAATAAAAGTACTATAAGGAATATATTAGATTGATCAATAAAAGAAATATGAAGTATGAAGAAGCAAGGAATGAAGCCAATCGTTTAGTGAGAAAAGCAAAGTATGAATATGAACGCTCAATTGTCATCAATATGAAGGAAGATGGTAAAATTTTCTGGAAATTCATACAATCAAAGACTAAAACAAAAGAGAATAGTCCATGTATAATAGATGAACAAGGAGAAATAAACACAGACGATAGAATTAAAGCAAAATTAATGAACATATTTTCAAAGTGTCTTCACTGTCGAAGTAAATAGTCTAAGCGTTCCAACGCTCGATCAAAGAACCGACGAAAAACTTTCAACGATCAAATTCAGCCCAAAAACTGCACAAAAACATCTGGAGAAGCTAAAAGTTACTAAATCGTCAGGGCCAGACTAAATGCACCCAAAATATTTACATGAGACTGCTAAAAATATATCCATAGCAATGGCAACAAATTTTAATATATCCATGGAAACGATGAAATTGACGGAAAGTTGGAAGAAAGCAAATGTAACACCTCTTCAGAAAAAAGGACCAACAAACTTAGTTATAATCATCGTAGCAAGGTTGTTAGACAGAAGTTACCGAAAGGTCCAGCATGGGTTCTATTCCCAATAATCTAACAATATTCAAATCACGTTTGTATGTATAAAATGATAAAAACTAAAGTGCATATACACAAGAACAAAAAAAATATACTGTGGCTTCCTAAAAATAATCAACCGTCAAAGCAATAATATGAGGTCAGAGAAATGCATTAAAAAAGGGTGAAAATTCACACGCTGCTCAACACCTATTACAAGAAGGAATATCAACGTAGGAAATTGTGAAGATACAAAAGGGATAGCTTTGATTCCATAAATCGAAGAAGAAAAGACATTACAATGACCAAAAGGAAAAAAACAAACAATGACATTATACATAAAACAAAAGAGAGAGCAAGAGGCAACTACCTAAAACTGAGAGCGAACTCAGGTGCTTGGCGAGAGTAAGGAGTTCCTGTTCCATATATGGCATCCATCGTGCTACTATTGCTACCAAACCGGTGATAGTCATGAACAACAAACAACATATATGTGGTCATTTGTAAGACAGCTATTCCATAGCGATTAACCAGGTGGTGACCGAATAACTTTCCAAGAAATGAATTCATCTTAGCCACTAGAAAAAATTGTTTCAGTAGCTGCTTCATCACCAGTAGTAACCCTCTATCAAGAAAGTCATAATGGGAACCATGGGCTCAGGAATATTGGATCAACTGAGATATATGTATTCCACATAGAGGTGTTGTTGTAATGTTGTAACATATACAAATATATAAATAGAAAGTTTACAATGGAAACATTGAAATTATCTCTTTTGTCGTAAAATACCGTTGTAAAAGAGCTCTCATAGCCAATGTCAAGGTGTAGGTCATGGTATGAAGTATACTTTGTTGTGTCTGTAGAATGCTTTATCTCAAGCTCAATGGCATAGATGCAATTGACAAAATCATCAACCTTATTTAGTGATATGACATGATTTACATGGCGGAAATTGAAATTAAAGGACCGGATTAGATTCTTTTCATTTTCCTCGAAAATATCATTGGAAAGAAATGATATTTACGAAGGATATTATTTAGTATGGTGTTTCTACGTAACAATAAACAGTTACGTCTACAACAATTATCATTGATTACGTAGGAATGGTAGATATATATTCCCTATCACACTAAAGATGATCTGAAATATGTATGTCAGAAAGGTTTGAAGATACGCAAGATGTGTTCAGAAGTCGTAAATGACAGAAGGACAAACAATGACACGGCCAAAGGATAAACCGTCCAAAAGACACACGATGATCTACAAATCACTGCACAGAAAATTAATGATTTATAAAGGGTTCCAAATTCATACACAATTATGTTCAAGCACTATAGGCAACAGTCAATGGGAAAATTGTATTTCTTTGGATCTTGATATTTAAGATTTACATGAACCACGAAATCCACGAAATCCACGAAATCAACAAAAATAAGAACCCCGCGATTAATAATGATTTCACAGAATAGGATAACCTTTATGTAATCATTATGCATAAATTAGTATTTATATAGTACTATTAATTTTCTAATTGATTCAGAATCGTATTTGGAAATTGCTGGTGTATCGTCGTTAGATATGGCAGATTCACTGTTCTATGAACAACTAGATATTTATATGAAAATATTCCTAATTTTATATGTAGACTATACCCTATTATGTCCTGAATCGTTAGATGGAATGCAATCAATGTTAGATGAGATTAGTAACTACTGTACAATTTGGAAACTGGAGGGGAATACAAGTATAACTAAAGTTGTCATTTTTTTTCTAAGCGTAAATACAGACCTGAGGTAAAGCTTAAATTAGACGGAATTGAGTTAGATTACACAGATGCTTATTTATATTTGGGTGTTTATTTCATTATAGTGTTAATTATAGTAGTGTTAACTTTGCAAAAAAATAAATTAGTTGAAGAATCCCAAAAGGCGTTATATGCTGTCTATTACAAAATTTGAAACCTTCGACTCCCAATTGACTTTCAATTAAAGATTTTCGATTGGTTGGTAGCACCGATTTTACTATTTGGATGTGAAATATCGGGCATTGGAAAAAATGACAACATTGAGAAAGTACACCTTCAATTTTTGAAAAGAATCCTAAATGTTAGGGCTACTACTCCAATTGTTTAGTGTACGGTGAATTGTGAAGATATCCGTTAGACATAAGCATTAGAATTAGAACGCTTTGTTTTTGGAGTAGATTAATTTCAACTGAAAAGTTATCATAAAAAAATATGCAGACTATTGTTTAATTTATATAATGAAGGAAACCACGAATGTTACTTGTAAGACATGTTGAAAATATTTTTGACAGCATTGGGCTAAGTTTTATTTTTAGTAATAAGATGCCTGTCAATGTAAACTGAATTAAAGTTAATATAAAACAGATCTTAGTAGATCAATTTGTTCAAAATTGAGAAGCCAAATTGCAAACTCTTCAAGAGGTAATTTTCATTCCATCTTTAAAAAATAGTTTTGTTTAGAACCCTACCTTTTACGCATTGACCAACACCGAGATTATATTACCAATTGAAACTGGTCGTTGATACCATATTAGTAAATATCACAGAGAGAGTACAAAATGCTCAGACAATTTAATTGGTGACGAATTTCACTATTGATTTATATGTTCCCATCCTGAAATTGTAAATCTTAGAGTTAGATATATATCGAACTATTATTTGAGAAACGGTAACGCAGAAAATATGGCTGGTATGTTGTCTCTTTGTCATATCGAGTTATTGTCAAATCTATCACGTTTTCTAAAGGGTTTAAATATATTGTTTTCATAAATGTCATCTCTGTCCCCTGTGCTTTTTTTCTATTTTCAATTTAGTTCATTATTTGTTTATTGCATATATTTATGTATGTTTGTATGTATGTATGTATATTTGTTTGCTCATGTTGTACTTGGTGCCTGAGTTGAATTAATAAAATCTTTGAATCTTTGAAACATACAACATCGTATAAGTAGTGTTATCAGTAAAACATGTGTGTACATGCATCATTAAATCTGACATAGTGATCTGACATACAACATGGTTGAAGTAGTGTTTTCAGTTAGACATGTGTGTACATTCATCATTAGATCTGACATAGTGATCTGACATACAACAGGGTGTAAGTAATGTTATCAGTTAGACATGTTAGTTCAAAAGGGATTTGAAAATGAAATGTCATATAAGTATAACTTTTGTTTAGTTTTCATAAAGGAAATATTTTTTTTAATAATTAATATTTAGATAAACGTTAGAGAACACCGACGATGCAGTCACAAATGGACAATCCAGAGAAAAAGGCAACACAAAACGAAGAAAAACAAAACACAATATGCATTGGAGACCTCTATGCGCAAGCAAGCACATATAATGTAATAAAGACATGAACACTCCTACAAACAACTGATGGTAACGACGAACCGAACATCGTTTTTATGCGGAAATTGTAACGGGCACAAAGCTAAGAAATAAACTTTTCGTTTTTAATAAATGAAAAGGATCACGGCTGTTTTAGATGACAGTTGATACATTTTTAACAACGCAGAACTCAGCACGGAAAGACACATAATGACACAACAAAAACCCCAAAAGGTAACCAAGTAATTGGCTGTGCATTGAAGTGTTTGATACGAAAAATAATGTAATTGATATCTGTCTTTCACAGAAAATGCTAAGAATCCATTTGTTAATAAAAAATGAGACACATCTGATATATGAAAGAAAACAAACACATATGCATGTATGTCGACCCAATAAAAAATGGTACGACCATCCGATTACAGCTAACAACTTGTGTGTTACTTCGTCATAACAAAATAATTACACTTATTCATTTTGGGATGATAATTTCTGGTACAGTAAAGAATGAGATCACAGTTCGTCTATAATGTACTATTAAAGACTGTGGTTAATCTACCTCGGGCATATGTAACTCATGATGCCTAGAGGCTTTGGTGTTCTTTAACTTGTGAAATTTGAGTCATCGAGTGTATCATCTACCCAGCAGTCAGTGTTTTGAACTGCCATGCATTATATGATACAAAAACTATTGCAATTTATAATTCATAATTAATGCAATTATTATTACTTTTCGATAACGAATATATTTTACAATAATGTCAATGTCATAATGATATTTAGTACAAGATATAATATACTGGATGTTGTATGTCAGTAATGTAGATATTATATATTGTGTAAGTCATGATAAGTAAGATAATCTACACAGTCACCGCAGGATATAAAATGTAAACATATTAGATATACAATTACTTACCTTACAAGTGATTATAATATTTAATTAGATTAAAATAACTATAATGAACATAACACTTAACGAAGACTGAAAAATAAATAAAAGTAAATAATTAGTTATAGATTAAAACTGTCAATGATAAACCTACAATACAATAATATAGAACTTGTAATGCTGTGGTGGTCTATACAATGGTAACATTATACAACGTAGGTGAAATAAAAACGATTGAAATGATCTTACTACAGAAAATAACATAGATATGTTACTCATATGGTATTACATAAATAAATATAAATGTGTTAGTGAAATGTTAAACGAGTTGTGTACAAATACATGTAATCAAACAGAACTATGACATCCGTGTATTACATGTATAACACAAGGAATCTCGAACCATATCAAATGTGTTGTTGTATAAGTATGATGCGTCATCATATATACAGGCAAAATATGAAAATGAACGCAAGAAAATCAACTGACAAATATTGCACATCACTGTAATATACAACAGGTGTAAACCATTTTTTTTTATATCGAAGAACACGATTTTTGAGCAATTGTTTACAGTTGTTGAAAACTATGATAAGCGAATGACTCTTTGGGGCAGATTTTGCTAAATGTTTGAAAACAAATTCTTAATTGTTAATTTGTATGGAAAAAAATATGTCTACGACATACAATATTGTCGTATGTTTCCAATAAATACATAGATATCTAATTCAGTGCGTGCAACACGTTTCTGGAATAACCTTTATAAAGTGCGCCGAAATAAAAAGTCAAATAATATAAAAATCTTTAGGAGCAACAAAACCAAACGGAACAGACAGGATAAACAATTAAAATCTAATGATTATATTCAAGTGTCAAATGGTATCGACAGAAATAACTGGTATTGATCCCTTAGAATTACATAAGAAATTAAAACCTGCAGATAATTATCACATCTTCGCTTCTTCACCTATGTAAGAATCATATGTATATTAAATGGCAGTGTTTCCGAGGAAACCGAGCGTGTGTGTCGAGTCATACAGCAATCTTTCTAAAATAAAATAGCTCATTTGATATTTGTCTTCCTAAACTTCTAGTGACACTATATTTTTGTGAGACAGGTTGCTGACAGTCTGGTTATGATGGATCGAAATAGCATGCTATCACCCGTAGACAATCTTATCTCGGATGATGTTGCTGTTTATTATATGTCTTTGATAAAGGTCAGAAACGGTATATGGTATTATAAATACATCAGAGACGCATGGGACTAACAAACTGTACCTTCGAGTGTAACCCTCGTTTTGCTATCCCCGATGAAGGAGAGAATGATACGCTAACATTCTGATCTTTTTAGTAGTATATCAGTTTAATTCCTGTTTGGTTAACTTTAGTGTTGTGAAGGTTAACATAAAAAAGAACAACAAGATCTCCACGTAGAAGGGTCTGAACATGAAGATAAAATAACTTAGATGTTTTTGGAGTTATGGAATATGGGAGTGAGTGAGTGAGTGTTATTTAAAGTAAAAATGAGCAATTCTTCATCAATGAAATGTGTTATTACATAATGATTTTATTTAAACAATTGTATTGGCTATCATGCTGTCACCTGACATTCCGTAAAATTTGATATTGTTTGATTAAAAGTCATATTGACTTGGTTTCACTTTCGTTTTCTAACGAAATCTATAAAAAGAATCATGTGAATTATATTTCTATACGACCAATGGACATACATGTAATGTGAAATTTCGTCCAATCAGAATCGTCGTATTAGCGTTACTTTAGAATGAACAAGTAACCGGCATCATGTCCGACGCAAGCGATGGGCTTGCAGAAGTCAAACGGAGATTTGCAGAAATTTCCGAGACTTTGTTTTACTTTCACTATTCATTTTAATGTAATAAAACAATTACAGTCTTTTGTATCGGTCAATACGAGTTTCTATGGACCTACGGTCATTGACAAGGTTACTGATGAAAATGGCAGAATTGTCTTATTAAATGTACAGATAGATGATGCAGTTTTTTCGTTAGTATTCATTTATGCACCAAATAGCAAAACTTTAAGAAACATGTTTTTTTAAAAAGGTAAGTAATTTCTGTAAAGAACATGGGACGGGTATTCTTGTTGTCGGTGAAGATTTTAACGAGATAATGCAAGACATAGATCGTAGAAGTTTACGCACAGGTAATATTTGTAAACTATCAGTTAATAGTTTAAAGTCCTTTATAAAAACTAATAAGTTAATTGATGTCTGGAGGATATATAATGAAAACAGACAACAGTTTACATGGCGCAGGAAAGACAAAACACAAGCTAGTCGGATTGATATGATTCTTTTAGGAAAAGATTTGCTATCGCTTGTTCAAGGCTGTAAAATTAAACCTGCGGTCATACAGTATACTGATCATCAAAGTGTGGTTTTAACCTTTCGGTCGGGGGTGTCTGAAAAGGGAAGAGGATATTGGACAATTAATAATTGTGTAATACAGGAATATGATTATAAACAGTTAATAAATAAAGTAATTGATAAATATTTAATACAGTATCATAATAATAAGATCGACATAAGATTATTATGGGACGCAATGAAAGTTGAAATTCGAGAAGTAAGCACTATGTATTGTAAAAACAAATCAAAATTAACTAGAGAACTTAGACATAAATTAAAAAGTGAATTAGAAAAAAATATTAGGGTAAGGGATAATCAAAGCGAGGAAAACGGTAATTTAAATAAAGTTATTCATAATATTGAAACACAACTTGTAAAAATATATGACCAAAAACCTAAAGGGGCACAAATTAGATGTCGTGAGAAATGGATGGAATATGGGGAAAAAAATAACTCATATTTTCTAGGTCTTGAAAAACAGGGGCAAATTAAAAAGTCAATAAACAAATTAATAGATGAAAACAATGAAAAAATAACTGACCAGATACACATTCTTTGTACTATTAAATCGTATTATGAAAAATTGTATACTACAAAATATCCTGATGAAAATCTTACCAGTAATTATATTTTCGATACAAAATAAGAAAACCGACTTCAGGATCAGGATCAATCAATTTGTGATGGAAAGGTAACTGAAGAAGAGTGTTCTAATGGATGGACTAACAGTAGAATTTTATAGAGAATTTTGGGGAAAAGGCAATTTTTTTTTAATTGATGTTCTAAATAAAAGCTATGATGAAAAGTTACTGCGTTTTTCTCAGCGGACTAGTGTTTTTTCTTTATTGTTTAAAAAGGGGATCCCTTCGTTCTAGATAATAATAGGCCAATTTCTCTTTTAAATGTCGATTTAAAACTTCTTTCTTATGTTCTAGCACAGCGTTTAAGAAAAGTTTTAGAAAAAATTGTAAATAATGACCAAACTGGATATATTAAAAACAGGTTCATTGGCTTCAATGATAGACAAATACAAGACATTATTGATTTTGCGGAATCTTATAATGTTGAAAGGGCAATAGTCTTTGTTGATGTTAAAAAAGCGTTTGACTCTCTTGAATGGACATTTATCTTGACAACTTTAAAACATTTTGGGTTTAATGAATCGTTTATAATTTGGGCTAAAACTTTATACAGTAATATTCAAAGTTGTGTAATGAACAATGGCTGGATATCAGAGATTTTCAAAAAGTGGCGCGTAATACGTCAAGGTTTTCATTTATCTGCTTTGCTATTTGTTTTATCAGTTGAAATCATGGCTCTTCGAATAAGAAATAATAAGGATATCAAGGGTTTTCAGATAACAATAGATGAACAAACACATACATTTAGTATAAAAATTTCGCAATTAGCAGATGACACAACACTATATTTTAACTCTAAAAACCATATATCTGTTGCTATGAACGAAATTGAAATTTTTGGTAATTTTTCAGGTTTAATGATAAATAGAAATAAGACAGAGGGGTTGTGGATTGGGAAACTAAAACACAGTAAAGATAAGGAAGAAAATATTAAATGGACAAGCAAACCAATTAAGACCTTAGGTATTTATTATGGTCATGATTACATAGAATGTGAAAAACTTAATTGGGAAACAAAAATTGAAAAAATGAATTGCTTATTTTTGTCATGGTCAAAGCGAAATCTCTCAATATTGGGTAAAGTACTAATCATTAAAGCTTTGATTATACCTATTTTTACTTTTATTGTTAGTTCATGTGCTATTCCAGAAAAATACAAAAAAGAGATAGAGAGTAATTGTTTTAAATTTATATGGAATGGGAAACCAGATAAGGTAAAAAGAAATACATTGATAGGAGATTTTGAGAAGGGTGGGCTGAAAATGATAGATATAGAAAGTTATTTTATATCTTTGAAGGCATCATGGGTAAGTAGATTAGCTGACTCAAAATTTTCGAATGGGAAACTGATACAACTAAAATATTTAAATGTACTTGCCAATTTGGGAAAATAGGGCTTATTTTTAAAAGGAACATAGATGTGAAAAACATAAACAGTTTCTAAATAATATCCCCGAATCTTACAAAAATGTTTTGACCAGTTGGATAAAAACAGGTGGTGGTCAATTAAGTTCACCATTAACATTCAGTAATGTAAGAAAGCAAATTTTATGGGGAAATAGATTTATTACATTTGAGAAAAAAAATTATGTTTTAAAGAATGGATTAATAGTGGAATATTTTTTGTTAATGATGTAATAGATAATAATGGTACAATTACGCAAGAATTTATTCTTCACAAGTTAAAAAATAAATCTAATTGGATATCTGAATTTAGTATTCTTAAACAAGCTTTTCCAAAGAATTGGATAGACATTTTAAAAACAGAAAGCTCAGTTAAAAGCATTGTAAATATCAAAAAAGATTATTTCATCTGGAACAATCAGTTTATTGATTTATCTACATTGTCTAATAAGTTATTATATAATAAACTGGTGAATGTTAAATTTTCAAACCCTATTGGTACATATTATTGGATTAATTATTTAGTGTTGTCTGAAAAACCAAATACAAATAGTCTATATTTTTTCATTTTCAAATTTCTTGAGGAAAACAAACTTACAATGTTCAGATGGAAACTTTTTCATTTTATTATTCCAAATAAAGTTTTACTTTCCAAATGGAAAATTGTTGGGAATAGTTTATGTAATTTCTGTAAATTAGATGAAGATTACTCTCATTATTTTATTACTTGTACCTTTCTAAAAGAGTTTTGGACAAAATTTCAGAATTTAATGAAGGGTTTGGGTATCGAAAGCAAAATTACCCTGAATCATATAGTACTTGGATACAAGATAGATGACAAAAACTATCTTGCATTATTTCTTTTTATAACAGTTGTAGGGTTTTCCATCTACAAATCGTACTATGCATCTAAACAGAAAACGACGTATATTGATGTTTATAGAATATTTGCCAATGAGCATATTAAAAGAATAAATGAAAATAAAACACTTCAAAGTGTACATTTTTAATGAAAGTAAGAAATGATATAATAAATGCAAAATAAATAAATGTTTTCAAAAGGTATTACATAGAAATTGTATTTAGGTTATATATATATTTCATGTAATTCTGATTATTTATATGTTTCATAGCTTAAAACGTCCATAGCATACACAGCAACTGTTCAATTCCACATAATGTGAAAGTACTTTTGTTCGTTAACACCATTATTCGTGATTTCTACAAAATGCAGTGATCATTGGGTTCTTGAATTCCTGGTTTCAAGCTCTATAGGCAATAGTCAATGGGAAAATGATATTTCTTTGGATTTTAATTTTCAAATTTTGCGTAAACCACACAATCCCCGAAATTCACGAAAATAAGAACCCCAAGATTAATAATGATTTCACAGAATAGGATAGCATTTTATATTATCATTATACATGAATTAGTACTTATATAATACTATTAATAAGGTAGACAGGGAATCAGTAGGAATATTTAAAAGTCTAGAGCATATAGACCTACAATTTATTTGCATACACCATCTCCACCGGTAGTTGTTTTGTTTATGAATGAAAGTGCTTAGACCACGCTGAAGGCACGATTGTCAAATCTGAAGTGACACAAATCAACATCAGCACAAACATGGAGATAAAAGAACACAAACTACATAGATCGTGTTGGATACCAGTATACGTATCACAATACAAATAACATCAATAACAAAAATGAACCCCCTACAGAAGAATTCGGAGTGAAGAGAATTCGAACGTCGTTTTTACGCGGACATGGTACCTGACATTGCAACTAATGACGTCATATAAGTTGACAACATGCACAACATGCACAACATGAACAACACGAGCCCCACTAAGGCAAGACAAAAACCGGGAGAACTCAAGTGCTTCGGAATGACAAACGGAAAATATATACACACATGACCCGTAGCAGTTAACCAAGATGTGTTGGCGATCGTAAAGCTTTCGGAGTGATGATTTCCACTTAGAAACAGGGAACCATGGGCTCAGTAGTTTTCCTGTTATGACCAACCCGCTATCAGGGAAATCATGATAGGAACCACACGATGTGGTCGTAAGACAATATGTTTCATATAGATAATGGAATAGCACAGATGTTTATTTGGAATGTGATGTCCCATATCAGACAATGGTGATACAATAATCATCAGATACCTTATTGATATATTTCAACGGCTGCGAATAGCTGTAATAAAAGCATACAGTACTATTGAGACAAAAGAAGCGGTCCGTATTGGACATAGCGGGGTTCTTTTTCAGCCGGACTACTCAGGTGACGAACGAGGTGCACAAAAAGAAATTGTATCCAACTTGTACAATAATACTATTGTTGCAAAAACATATTCCAACTACAACTTTAAAATGGGCTTACTGATTTATATATCGCCAAGCGAGTGTGCCTTTCATTAAACATCACGTATTAGAAATAACCAAGTATACAAGCTTTCGTTTTTTTCTTGTTACTTTATATCGGAAAATATAATAGAGTAATTTAAAAGAATAATGTTATTATTATCTTAAATCCATTAAAAAGACAATTGAATAAATACAAAATTAAAACCTACATCCTGTTATTGTCAATCGAGTGCGAATTTATGAAAATTATAAATTCGCTCGAGGTCAAGCAATATCACGTAACTGTGGTACACATATTATTGGATGACCACGACTAATAGATATAGCAAATACCTTTAACATGTTCTTTACTTCTTGTATTGAAAATCTTAGAAGTGAAAATATCTCGACTTCCAGAAATTTTAGTAAACTATATAACTTTGTTAGTGATAAAATATCTCAAAATACACAATTTTCTATACCTCCAGTGAAGAGGAATGAATTACTACAGGATCTTTTAAATCTCGACAAAAAGAAATCAACTGGAACTGATAACATTGGACCTCAGATTCTGAAAGTCAGTGCCCCATTTAGTGTGTCTCCCGTAACTTATATATTCAACAGAATAATAGACAGCGGTATATATCCAAGCATATTAAAAAATGCAAAAGTGTCTCCAATTTTTAAGTCAGGGGATAATGTTTCCCTACAAATTACAAGCCTATTTCTGTACTACCCGTTATATCCAAAGTAATTGAAAAACATATCTCAAGATATATGTATCAGTACTTAGCAAAATACAATCTTCTACATGATGTCCAATCTGGTTTTAGATCAAATCATTCCTGTCAAACTGCTTTAGTCAACATAATAGATAAATGGATAGAGGAAAGGAATAATGGAAATGCCAATGTAGTTATACTCTTAGATCTAAAAAAGGCCTTTGATATTGTTGACCATGATATCATGGCTAAAAAACTTGAAATATATGGATTCAATAAAAAAAAGTGTTAGCTCTTTTTAATTCTTATATGACAAATAGAACACAGCAAGTACAAATTGGAAATGCTCTTTCTAATAAATGTCCATTAAAATATGGAGTACATGAAGGTTCAATACTTGGCCCATTATTGCTTATTTTATATGTAAATGATCTCCCTTTAAGTATTTCAAATTGCAACACTGATATGCATGCTGATGATTCTACAATACACATTTCTGGGAAAATATTTCAGCTATACAAACTAAAGTCCAAGAAGACTTGAATAGAATTGAATTATGGTGCAAGGATAATAGTAGGCTTATAAATTGTAGTAAGACTACATGTATGACAGTTGGAACAAAGCACAAACTTGCATTTCAAAATGAAGAGCTATCTTTGAATATTAATTTTAAACAATTACAAAACATTCAGTTTGTGAACAATTACTTGGTATCAAAATTGACTCAAATCACAAATTGGAAAAAAAAAACCAAATCTAATCTAAAATATCATCAACAATCTATCTTCTTTCAACAATTAAGAAATATTTAAATCTTGAATCAATGCAACTTTTTTATTAAGGTTATATTTTGCCTTTAATTGATTATTTCTGTGTTGTTTGGGGAAACTGTTCTAATGAGGGACTACATCGCATTCTTAAATTGCCAAAAAGAACAGCAATATTGATATTAGATCAAGATCCCATAGCACCATCTGAACCTACATTTAAACAACTGGGATGGATGACTATTGAATAAAGAATCAAATATCATAAATATCTTCTTGTTTCAAAATGTCTAATTAATGAAGCACCTGTATATTTAAAAAATAAAATCCAATACTTGTCTGATAGAAATTCTTACTCTCTCCGAAATGTTGTAAGTGAAAAATTACAAATCCCAAAGGCAAAACTGAACTTTTTAAGAAAACTGTTTACATACTATGGACCAAAGCTATGGAATGAACTACCGTTTTCGATACGGCAAGCTTCTTCTCATAATGCAAAAGTTAAAAGTCTCATTTTAAATAATGATGTACCTTAAATTACCATAAAATGTTTACTTAATCTTGTTGTGTATGCTTATTACAATGTATTGCTTCTTATGCATAACTTTTATATAGTGTACTTTACAATGTATGCTTAAATATGTCAATGAGGGCCTCAGGGAAGATTAGTTATTAACTAACTGTGTAACCCTTTATAAATAAAGAATTTATTATTATTATTATTATTATTATAATGACTGACACATATGTGATATGGAAACTGATTTCGCTCGTCAATTTTATCGATATAGCTTTCGTCAGTAAAGGAAAGATTGGTCATTTAGCAAAGGTATGTAATATTTATACAAACATATATTTGCCGGCATTCAAAAGCCAATCGACAAACACACTTTCCACAATAACATTGTACCAAGGTTCGATTTTCTTGATAGCACAACGAATTAAGCATAGAACATATATAAATCAAAGTTCCGGAGACTACAAAGGTTGGCTAATTCCACATCTAGAAGAAGGAATATGCGTGTAGGAAAAGTTTGCCGATAGAAAAGAAGTAATATGAAAGACAATACAATGTTCAAAAGATGAGACAGAGAACCAAAGAAAGAGCACCACGAGCCCCTCCATCAAACTTGAGTGAACACATATGACCCGAAAGGGTAAGTAGTTTCTACTCCACATGTAGCACCCTTCTTGTTACTCTTGTTACAAACCTTTTGTTGAGTGATGAATGAAGAAAGGTTTTGTCGTAAAGTTTCGTTGCTAACTAGTTCTCACTGTCAGTGTCGAGGTATATCTCAATTCGTGAAGCATACCTAGATATATATGTGATATATTTTACTTAAAACCCAACGGGATAAATGCGATCAACAAAATCATCAAACCTAGAATTAATTGGGGAACATACATTTTAAGGATAGGGATAGATTATTTAAATTGTTCTCAACATGTCCCTTTTTGAACTCTACTTCATACGAATAAAGGACATGATAGGCATGATAACAATCTGATTGGAAGCAAATTATATTCACGAAGGATATTATTCTGTAGGGTGTTTCTACGTGACGGTAGCTGTAAGGTCTACAACAATTCTCACTAATTACGAAGGCATGATAGGTGTCATTTCCCCTCAAGTTGATATGTAATATGTACTCAACAACAAAATGAAGATATCAAAGAGGAAATCAGAAGCCGTAAATGAGAGAGGGAAAGAAAATACAAAGGACAAACGGACAAGCCATGACCTATAATACACTACACAGAAAACTAAAGATTGATAATGAGTTCGAAATGCCTACGCCATTGTATATTTGTGTTATAGCTTAAAACTTTGATAGCACACATTTTTCATTTCTATATATAGGATAACCTTAATATTATCATTATACATAAATTGGTACTTATATAGTATTATCAATAAGTTGTACTTGTTGGTGTAACCGGGGAATCAAATGAAATATTTAAAAGTCTAAAACATACAGACCTGCAATTTGCTTATATACACCAACGCGACCGGTAGTTGGTTTTGTTTTTATTTGACAAATGCAAAAAATTTCGACACCGGTGAAGGCACGAAGTCCAAGTCTGTAATAAAACAAACCAACATGAGTCCAAACACGAATAAAAATAACAGAAACTCGGACAACAGGAGCTCCATAAAACAAACAAGAGTCAAACGAGTACAGAAATAAACTGCAATGATTTACTTCGTGATCAAACAACCTACCGCAGCACATCTTATAATAACTCATCAAGGGTAATGCAAAATATCCACTTTTTACTGGTCCAGGGCCAGTTTACTACCACATTTCACTGGTTTTAACATATTTTCTACTGGTCCGCAAAGAAAAATACCTGGTACCATATTATATGATGTAATTGCTGTAGCTCATTTTACAGTTGTGTGTGATACAGGTACCGTAAATCTTCCAAACCGTCTTTCAGACATTAAAAATTAAAGTCAGCAAATGTCCTGTTATGAATCGAGTTCCTGAAGCATTAAATATCGGCTTAATATGTTTACTGTTTATGCATAAACTAAAGTGTATATCAATGTCTGAAGAAGATTAACCTTAGTGATTACGATGATATCTCATTAATTTCTATGTTCAATCAAATCCATCGTGGTACGAACAACTTAAAGTTAAATTAGATATTACGAATATTACCTTTTGATGACTATTATTGACATGTTGTAAGTCGTATTGTAATATACAGTTAGTAGGTATTGTATATATTGCAAAATCTAAGGTTCATCTTCCTCCGACATGGATACAATTATGAGGTTTTGGCTATCCTGTTTTAAGCTATTTAGTTTTCTTACTCTCAAAGATTTGCATTTTTCTGTAATATTCCATGCTGCCTGGTAAAGATTATTTAAACCACGTCATCCAATATTTTGTCATAATGAAGCTATCAGGTGTCCTCAGTTAAGTGAGATTTACTCCTTGAGAAAGCATAGTGCCATTATAGTTAATCGGTTGGTTCATTGGACTTTCGTAATTATCGTTAATATATGAATTAATAATATCAATGGATAAATTCTTATAAGTCATTGCGCATGCCATCAACTTTGCAATATAGGTGTGAGATGTAGAAAAGCCTGAAGACACCAGTTTATTTTTGTCAAATTTTCGCGGGCTTCGAATTTCTCATGCAGACGGTGCGGGAGATTTGTCAAATTTTCATTTCATCGGATACAATATCGGTGACGTGAATTATTCTTTTCGTGGGCCTTATTTATAGTTGTAGTCTTATTTCTGGCTGATATTTATTTGTTTTACTCACGGTTAATAAAGAAATTAGACTGAGAAAAAAAGAAAAAAAAAGGCATGGAGTTTGCTGAATAGTGTTCACTGTGCAAATAATGCGGTGAACTGGTACAAGGTTCAAGCGGTTGTTTTGATTTGTGTTGGTATTTAAGCACAATTTCTGCACAAAATTAAAAGGCTTGCCCTATATTTTTTCATGTTTATAAACCTTGGTGAAAAGTATTTTTCTAGACTAGAGAAGAAAAAGGGGGTAGTAAATTTATTGTTTTTTACTATAGTTGACTGGACATTTGTCATCCATGCATATTTTTGATTGGCGTTTAGTTATTCGTGTATAATTGATACTTTTCACCTCGGGTGGTTAATAATAAGATGAAGAGGCAATTATAAGAGTTCAGAACGGTTGCCCTGGACTGAGCTCTTTGGAAAAAATCAGATGACACAACATAAATACACACTTTGTCAGCTTGCTGTCCCTTACTAGTTTGAAGCAAAGTTTTGCATCAGTTAAACATGTTGAAACTGAAATTGTGTGTACGCGTGTTTCTTCTATAAAACGGTTTAGAAATAAATATATACAAGTTATGTCTGTTGATTAAGCTTGATAAATAGTAAAATAATTTGAATAATAACAGTTCAATTTAAGCTATTTCAAAGAACAAATTTGAAATCGTAAGCCGAGAGTTACAATTGCTATGGAGACACACAGTGAGTGACGTAATGATGATTGATTTCAATATACTAAAGTTTGAATTTTATTTCGCAAATTAAATTGGTTGCCTTGAGGACTGGCCAAATCTATAGATTGAAATGTTGTTCAAGTTGCTGCATTTTGTCTTAGAATTAAGCAATAATTTAACTTTGATTTTCAGAAGGAAAACAGTTCAGAGTTTCAAGTAATAAAAAAAAGCGAAAAGATCAATAATTTGTTGTCAGTCTTGTAAATTGATGGCATATTCTAGTAGTCTGAATAACAAACAATTAAATTCAGTGAATGAAAGTCGTGCAGGTTACCCTTATTTTATTTAATCAAGTTATGAATAAAGCTTAGTAATAGCAAGCAATTAAATTCACGGAATGAAAGTCGTGCAGGTTACCCATACTCGACATTTTATATAATCAAGTTAGTAAAATTGCTTTGCAGGTTCCCCTTGCTTAACAATTTTGAATTAAAGTTTGGGGAATTGCTTTGCAGGTCTCCCTTGCTTGACGATTATTCTGAATTAAAGTTAAGAAAATTGTTCTGCAGGTTATTTTTTGCTTAACACTTAGTTTATTAGTTTTAGCTAAAATTAGTATAAAATTAAAATAATATATAACTCAATAAATATTTCAAAGTTGAAAATTTAAATTTAGAAATATGCCAAAGAAACCAATTAATATAAATACTGCCACAAAGGATGAGCTTATGACCATCACAGATATAGGAGAAACAAGACCAGGAATGATTTTTAAAGACAGGTCAAAGGCTGCTCTGAACTTAGAATCACTTAAGTTGATAAATGGGGTACCGTCTCATATTTGGGACCCACTATTGATGAGTGGTAGAATAACCTTTGAGATAGATGAAACAGAGTATGTGAGGGAGGATAACACGAAACAGCTCATGGAGAAGTGCAAAACAGAGGTACTGATTATTAAGCAAGCTGATGCGACCAATACCATGGAGCTTAGAAAGGTAAAATAATATTAACACTTTACAAAGTGAATTGACAGCAATTACTAGTCAAAATGAGTTGTTGGCTGATAAGCTTCGTGAAGGAGAAGATAGTATGTCTATATTGACAGAGGCTTTAAGGACTCAAGAGTCAAAATACCAACCATAAAGGGAAGAGGAGCTGCATAGGCAGAACGAACACTATCTGTGACAAATTAGTAATTAGATGGGAAAATGTATGAATTGAAAACGGAACGGGAACAATTGATGCAAAAGGTAGATGCGCAATCAAATTACATTGAACAGGCAGATGGAAAATGCAAAAGCACAAGCAAACCAATTGTTAGATCAAAATAAGAGAATAAAACAGCTAGAAGAAGAAATTCAACATGTCAAAACAACAAAAATGATAAACAAATTTGCACACAAAAATATGCATGGGCCAAGAGAAAAAGGTCATATGTCAGAAGAAGAAACACATAACAAAAAAGTGTCTGATGATAATCTTTCAGAAACAACACAGAGAAGCGAACAAATTAAGAAAACAACCAAGAGTGTTAAATTCAGTAGTAACAAGTTGTCGGTTTCACAACCTCATTTCTCAAAGTTGTCGACTTATGATGGAAGTGAGGATTGGAAATCATACCACCTGCAATTTACCCATACTGTCTTGCGTTTTGAATGGACAGATGCCCAGAAGCTTGACAATTTCCTTCTATGCTTGCGAGGGAAAGCTTTGAAGTTTTTCAGTACGCGTCCTCAATCAGTACACAAGGATTTTAAGTTAATGATGGAAAAATGTTCCAACGGCTTGGTAATACAGATCTTCCACATTCAATCAGGAAGCAGCTTCAGGATGTAAAGCAAAATGTAGAAGAGTCAATAGAAGAGCTTACTGAGAGAGTGCAAGAAATGGCTACCGATGGGTACAGCGAAGCCACTGAAGATATTGTTGAATTTATGGCTGTTGATGCTTTCTTGAAAGGTTGCAATGACAAAAAAGCAGGATTAGCTGCTATGGATGACAATCCATCCAGAATCGATCAAGCGCTATAATACGTCAAGAGCTCCATATATAATCAGAAAGTATTATTTGGGCATGCTAAGCCACACATACGGAAAGTACAACATGGTAATTTTGAAAGTGACGAATCGTCAGACAGCGACTCAGGGACCCCCACAGTGAGGATATTAAGTAAGAAACCGTTTATATACCCGACTCAGGAAATGTTTGAAGATTGACTTGAAAAAAACTGAGAATGATGTTTCAAATATGCAAAAAGACACATCCAAGATTTTGAGTCTAGTGTCACGGAATCAATATAACGGAAGAAGTAGGTCAAGGACGCCGTCACTTAGTACGAGGTCAGATGTTTCTCGTGTCAAGAAGTGGGACATTATAGAAATCAATGTCCACATAAAAAATCAAAATCGCCAACTCGAACTAACCCTTTAAGCGATCAAGGGTCAGGGAAGTAGCCCAGCCGCCGATTTATCAGCAATCAGGGGGCTTTGGTACAACTAGGACATTGGAAGACTTAACTAATGTAAAATATTCTAGTAATGTCCTGCAGTCAAGGCAGGATAACCTGTTACAAAGAGCCGGTCTCCCTGATATTTGTGAATTGGCTGATTCTCCGACACAACGTTATCCTATGCTGTGTTGGGGCCGGTTCCACTGGCTCCAGCAAGGAACCCTCTTCAGACGTAATGGAGAACAAGGACAAGTCAAAACAAAATGAACATGATTCTGGTATGTTCCAAGTGAATGCAATCTCAAAGACCAATAAAAATGATGGAATCAATCTTGCTCTGCCTATCTCCGTAAACGGACGCAAGATTGATGGAATCGTCGATATTGGGGCTCAAATTGCAGTTGTAAGTGAAGATTGTTTCAAGAACTTGAAATTACCAGTTGGCTGCGCACGGTTTTTCGCTGAAAGGGGCAGGGAACACTACTTGCATAAAGACTGTATCAGGAGGCATATCCCGTTTCAAAATTGGGAACACAGAAACAAAATGGATGCTTATTGTGGCTAATACTACAGATCCAGTCATTATTGGTCTAGATTTGTGGCATCTTTAACATGCGATCATTGACTTAGAAAGATATACAATTAGCATTGGAAATCAAAAGTTGGTCGCAAAGTTTGCTAAAGCTGGAGATAAGGACATCAAAGTGTCTCGAA
Source organism: Bathymodiolus septemdierum (assembly GCA_963383655.1). Lineage (NCBI taxonomy): Eukaryota > Metazoa > Mollusca > Bivalvia > Mytilida > Modiolidae > Bathymodiolus > Bathymodiolus septemdierum. Next base: position 33,402,610 of record OY726524.1, on the reverse strand, counting down.
TACAATTAAATAAGCGAATCACTGTCCCTCCGATGTCCACAATTCAATGCACAGTGAAACTTGAAAATGACTTTGACACTGATGTTTGTTTTCAACCATTCCCAGACTTGTAAGGAATCACAACACCTAACGTGGTTGTGCCTGATAAGGCTGAAATACCAGTAGTCTTCAATATTGCCACAAAAGAGTTCATATTGCTGAAGAAATGTAGTGATCTTGGAGTAGGAATTGAAGTTGAAGAAACAATCAACACAGTATGTGATGACATAGAGGAGACTACTGCAGATAGGAATGAAGTGCAAATAAGACAGTTAAACCAGACTGAAACCGAGGAACCATGTGATGTACCATCACACTTGATCAATTTACTGGAAAGATCTAAAAAGCACTTGTCAAAAGAACAAGAAATTCAACTGACAAAATGATTAATAAAGTTTCAACGTACCTTTTCAGTTGATGACATGGATATTGACCACTTCACAGACATACCGTATGGATACAGGTAATGTTACACCAATAAAGGAAAGACTAAGAAGGACACCGTTTTGAGTTTGAGGAAGAAGAAAAACTGTATGTGATGGACTTATTGGGAAAGAAAATAATTCAACCTTCCTCATCGGAATTGGCTGCGTCTCCTGTAATCTGCATGAAGAAGGACGGAAAAATTCGCTATTGTATGGATTATAGAAAACTTAACTCTGTAACACATAACGATGCGTTTCCGTTGCCTCGCATTGCATCATGTATTGACCAGCTACGCGGAACTACATTCATCTCCTGTTTAGATATGCTTAGAGATCGGTAGAAAAAGAAAGGAAACCGCTAGGATTCAACACATGGGCAGAGTCAACCAGACAAGTGCAAGACAGATCACAATGGAGAGGACTCGTGCATGGCCAATTATTTGAATTCAATGAATTTTGTGTAGCTTCATACAAAATGTGCTTCAGTCCGTAATAAAACTACAAAAAATGCATGCAATTCATAAATGAAATAAAAGAAAAACAAATACAACATACACATACCTTCTCTACATAAGAAATTAGCATCCGACTATAAATATGTAAGGACTTAAATTGACATATTTCAAATTCACGGTATTAATAGGAAAGTGACATACACGTGATTGTTTATGAAGCAAAATAACAAAATATGCAAAAAATTAATGAAAAAGCTGTTCCTTTACTTGACTTTGTGCGTAAGTGTACATAAGTGTTACAAAATACTGAATGGACAATCAAGAGAAACTGGCAGCATAGAATACACAAGCTGAAGACAAACAAAACAACAACAAAACACAATGTGTGTTGGGCACCAAAATCCGCAAAATAACCACAACTAACGTGAATAAGACAAGAGCTCTACTACCACAAACTACATATAAAGATGTACCGAACACTTTATGTGGAATCGCAACGGACTTCACAACACGGAACTCTCACACCTAATAGGACATCATACACACACAAATAATAACAAGATGAGCAATTCGGACACAATCAAAAAAAAAAAGTGATGTTCATGTACACGCATATCCTTTCTTACTAATTAAACAAATGAACTATATGTTTTATGGAACACATCTTTGCCGATATGCTTTAATTATTTTTTTTAAACTTGCACTAGATGTTACTACTACTATAAAGATCTTATGTATGCATACAATTATGCATGTTAATTCCATCCATATTCATATGGAAACAATATTAACCAAGTTAACCATTTTCAATATGTCACGTGTGAAATCATTGAAAAAATAATTGAATGGGCTATGATAAGAAATGTTTCTTTGGGGCAGATTTTACTAAATGTCAAAAGATAATTGCTAATTGTTAATTTATAATAATGCCGCATGTAATTGTCATCCATATTTATATGGAGAAGTTATTAACCAAGTTACCCATTTCAAATCAGACACGTGTAGAACCATTAAACAAAATAATTGAATGGGCTGTGATAAGCAAAATGACTCTGGAAACAGATTTTGTTAAATGTGTTAAAATGAATTGATTTTGTTCATTGATATAAAAGAATTATGGCTACGACATCCAATAATGTAGTAGGTTTAAAATAAATACGCAGATATCTAATTCAGTGCGCGTTACACGTTTCTGGAATAACCTTCATAAAGTACGCCCAAAGTAAAAAAGCCAAATAATATAAAAGTCTTTGGAAGCCACGAAAACAGAGGGCATAGACAATATAGCCAATTAAAATCAAATGGTTAATTTTAAGTGTCAAATGTTATTGTCAGAAATATCTGATATTGACCCTTTAAAATGGAATAAGGAATTAAAACCTGAAGAAAATAATCACATCTTTGCTTCTTCACCCATGTAAGGACCATATTTTTATTGAATGGCGGTCTTTACGAGGGAACCAGTCGTTTGTGTCGAGTAATACAACAATCTTTCTAAAATAAAATAGCTCATTTGATATTTGCTTTCTTAATCTTCTAGTGATGCTAGATCTCTGTGAGACAGGTTATTGTCAGCCTGTTTATGCTGGATCAATATAGCAGGCTATCACTCGTAGACAATCTTGTCCCGGATGACGTTGCTGTCTTTGGTGTGTCTTTGATATAGGTCAGAACAGGTATATTGTAATTGAAATACATCAGAGACGCATGGGACTAGCGTTCAAACAGTACATTCGAGTGTAACACTCTTTGTTCTATCTGCGATGAAGGTGAAAATGATGTGCAGTCAGACATGTTAGTAGTATATAAGTTGTAGTCCTGTTTGATGAACTTAAGTGTTTTGAAGGTGAACACCTAAAAGAACAACAGGATGTCTACGTAGAAGGATCAGAACATGAAGACACAATCAGTCAGTAGCCCTTTTCACAAAAATTCTTACGATGAAAAATTGTCGTAAGTGTAAAACTAAGATCATAAAGATACTTACAATAATCTTAAGTGTAAAATTTTTCCTAACTTTAAGAGTAAAACTACCCTGTCGTAAGTGTAAAATGTCGAACGTAAGAGAAATATTTGTCTTATCTTTTATCGTAAGTAAACAAAAGAACAAAAAAGATGGACGATGGATTGGTACTTCGGCTTAAAAATAAGAGAACCATTCACCGTTAGCGCATTTTCTCTGACCGTATGGCAAACCTTATTACACATATTGATAAATGCTCATTGAAATAAATCTGGTTTAATACAAACAGACGCTACACATGATATTGTTGTTAACTCCTCTTTGGCGTGCCTAATAACAGAGTCTATAAAGATATATTCCGTACATTTACATTTTCAATGCAACAAAGTGTATTGTTTACATATCATCTGACAAAAAATTGAGGATAATTCTTTTTATTTTAGATTTCAAAATTGGGAACGGTCGACAATCAAAAAGACTACTTGACAACATGGGATGGATTTTTCTTTTCCTATGCTTTTTTTTTGTTAATACAAAGATGTTGTATGAAAAGCCGTTATATGACTGGGAATTTCTGGATGCAATACTATTGTTTCGTTATTGCTTTTGTATTTGTAATACAATTTATTTATTTCTGGCACTCTTGGTAATACATGTTTACATTCTTCTGTTATATTAATATATAACAGGGATATTTTTTTGGTCTTCATGATTGATCGATGATAAACACATCTAACTGGGGTTATCTGAGAAACATCGGGATAAGTTTTATCAGTAACATATTAAAGCTTTCCTTTCATGTTACTTTCATGCATGTACGTTTCTATCTTATTACATGGACACATATTGTTAAATCATAGAATATCGTGTAACTTACATTAAATTTGTCAAATTGTTTATATATGTATTTACGAAATCACCACTAATATCAAGCTCATTAATAATGTTTAATACAAAAATATACTAAGCATATATTCCTTCTTCCTGTAAACTTTTAGTAAAAATCTTTAATGATTCGACAACATTATTATTATTATTGGATCCAGAAAGATGCGGTACCCAAGACTTGAATTTGAATAAAGATGGAATGCTACATAAACAAAATTCATTGTCAGAACTATTTTAAGCTATTTTTAGCACTCTCTAATAGAATTAAGAAAATGATTTGGATGCCTAATCATACAAAACTTTCAGTTGTAAACAGAGCCACTGCCTTTCTGCTAATATGTAGAGCATCTTATAAACTACCAGGTGCTAATATTAAGATTAATAAAAACAACTTACATTTAATTGGCAAGTAACTATTCCTTTAATAGTAGAGAATCAGCGTTTACATATTTTTTGAGGAGAGGGGATAGGTTTGAAAAACGGACGTAAAAGAAATACGATGTGAGTGTAAATATGTTGCTGAAACACAACGATGAAATGATTTATCCAACATGAATACTATATATGAATAGGTTTCTTTCAAACTCCAAATGTATTCCCTTAAAAAATGCTTCTACCAAAGGTGACCACGCGTGGATGATGACAAATAACTTCAAGCAATGATAATCATCATATATCATTTTAATCTACATGCATTATAAATTTTCCTCTATACAAAAATCATACCTGTTCATATTTGTGCAGTTATTGGTGACCGATTCATATATAAAAATAAAATTATATTTAAACCTACAAACACATCATAGCATAAAATCAGCTAATAAATTAGTGTCGGGGATGTTTTATAGAATATTTCTATTAAGAAAAAACTGTTTTGTTTGAGCGTCAGAAACATGTAGACTTTCGCATTTCTAGATTTTTTTAAATGTTATTCGTTAGTCTGATTTAATAACTTAGTCTATGTATATTCTCTGAGACTGTCTGTGATAAAGTTACCTCTTTGGTCTTTCTAACAAGGTTTTCATAGAAATACTGAAAGCAATGCAAAAACATTCTGCGATGAAAATGAAACTAGGTTGCCAAGGAATATGGTTTATAGTGTTTAACGCCCCTTTCAACAATATATCGGTCAGTTTTATTTGTGGAGAAAACTGGAGTACCGAAGAAAACCATTGACCTGTCGCAAGTCACCGTCAAAATGTATCTCATAATGTTGCATCGAGTACACCTAAAGAAGGATTTTTTTTATCGTAAGCGTAATTTTAGTCGTAAGATTAAAATTGGTCGTAAGATAATCTTTGTGAAAAGGACTTAGGAATTGACGTACGGTAATCTTAAGTGTAAAAGTTAGGATTATACTTATTTTTGTGAAAAGGGCTACAGATGTTTATATCCTGGCGGTATGTAGTAGGGCAGTGAGAGCGTGGTTGTTATTTAATGTGAAAATGAGCAATTGTTCAGCAATAAATCGGCGAGATAGGTTGCAGTTCGTTGAGCTGATGATGATGGTCGTTTTTACTACGCGAACACGATTTGTTTAATTATCATTGTGGTTGCTCATTAAAATCTGATTCAACCCACCATTTCTTTAGAAATGCCTGTACCAAGTCAGGGTCATTACGGTTTTCACAGTTTTCCGGTTGTTGACTGATTTTGTCTGTTTATATAATTATGAGTTTTGACTTTCCCTTTGTAAGATTGTTCGGAGTTCGGTAATTTTGTTATTACCTTTATTGAAGCAAGAATCTGTGGGAATATAAGTCACATTATCATAATTCCGCGACACAAGCTTTCTTTTTCTCCTTCGAAGTGTGTACTTAGCCTAGAAGCAGCAAATACCTTTTTCTAGCCATTGGTTTGACCCACCCCCGACTCGAACCCACGATGTACATCACTCGGATCGAGCTGCTAATAATTGCACGAACGATGTGGTAAGGGATATAATAGATATGGAGCAAACAACTTCAAAATCATATAGCACTAGCTTGTCGATAAGAAAAATATAAAGTTCAAATTATAAAACTGCATTTATAAATAAGTCAAAATATATTCGGAAAAATAACTGACAAGATTTTGAAGTTACCATGACAGCTATTAAGCAAAAAAATAAACGTCCCTTTCAATAAATAGAAATAATCAGAGATGCTTTAAATGACAGTATGCATATTTTTGATAATTATGATATTTGTAATGATAAAGTATGGTCTTGTTGTTTTCCGCAAAGACGCTCGTGACACGCAATTACCACCTACTTTTTTTTAACTTTCTGCATGCATATTCATGTTCAATAAAAATATTTTGTTATTTCATCACTTTGTTCCTTTATTTAGCTTGTTCCTGTCCATATTAATGCAATAAAAATCTTTTATAAATAGCAACTTCCATGTGTCGACCCTATATACTCTTATTATCCCCAAGGCTAGAAAGTTCGAAAGTCTAAAAATCGTACAGCTGCAAGCTTCGGGTACATTTAACGCACCTTATTTCCATTATGTCATTTGTACTAGGACATGCACTAATACATTAAAGACGTACCCTTTCGTCTCTGTTCTTGTTTTATGAATACGATAGCTCAGTTCTCCAAAATTTTAAGCTTTTGCAATTGTTTCTGGATTTTCCATTATATATTTTTTCTTCTGCTTTCTCTAGCGTTTTTTTAATGAGGTGCGTTCTGATTTCCTTATATGTCAGGTTATATTTTTCTCATTTGTGATTTGTTATCTCAGACTCTACTTCCAGAATTGGCTAAATTAAGAACAGAGATAAATCAAGGTTCCGTATATTACGTAATGGAGAAAGCACACTGATTGCAGATTTAAATCAAATAATAACGAGATCCGTGAGTTAGAATGTATCCTCTTACTTAATACATTTCCATATGCAAAGGGATTTTTATTTTATATTGCTACATGTTTGTATAATCACCGTAGCCAGGCTGTTAGACAGAATTTTTCAAAAGTCCAGCATGGGTTATATTCGCGTACGTTCAACAATATCTAAAACACGTACTCAAGAACAGAAGAATAATCAACTGTCCGAAAAATGATATGAGGTGAGAGAAATGCATTGAAAATGGTGGATAATTCAAAATTGTTTAACATCTATTACAAGAAGGAGCATAAACGTAGGAAATGATTAAAGATAGCAAAGGGATATCCAGAAGCAGCAAGACGAAGAAGAAAGGACAATGAAATGATCAAAAGAAAAAGAACAAACAATGACATTACACAACAAACGAAAGAGCAAGCAAAAGGAACCCTACATAACACCAGTGTTGAACTATGGTGACACACAATGGTAAGCAGATTCAGTTTCATATGTGATACCGGTCGTGTTAATATTGCTACAAATAATAAAATCATAAATGAAAAAATGACTGGATTGTGATTACAACAAACATAGCATATTCCTGGTCATTTGTAACACAGATATTCCGTAACGGTTAACCAATCCATGGTGGTGACAGTACAACATTCGAAGAGAATACTTCAGCTTAACCACTAACAACAATTGATTCAGTAGCTGCTTCATTATCGGTAGTAACCTTCTATCAAGTAGATCATAACAGGAGCCACAAGTTCAAGAATATGGGAGCAGCTGATAAATATAAACTTCGTATACATGTGCTTCTGGAATGTTGACACATACACAACTATATAAATAGTAAGCTTACAATGGAAGCATTGAAATCATTTATAGTGTCATAAAAGTTCGCTCTTAAGTGTCAAGGTGTAGATCAAAGTGTGAAGCACATTTCGCTGTATCTTTGGTGTCAATGACATAGATGCTATCGACAATATCATAAAACATATGTATTGATAAGAATCATCTAAATAGAGAAACATTAAATTAAAGGACCGGGTTAGATTCTGTTCATTTTAGACTTTTTTAATTTCTCTTGAAAAGCTCCTGTGTATGAACTCTGCATATAATGCACAAAGGAAATGATGGACAGAAAAACACGTTCATTGGAAAGAAATGATATTGACGGAGGAAACTATTTAGTTCGGTGTTTCTACGTAACAGTTAGGTCTACAACAATTATCACTGTCTACGTAGGAGTGATAGGCAAATGTTCCCTATCCGACTAAAGGCGATCTATAATATGTACGAAAGAAAGACTTGAAGATACATAAGAGGTGATCAGAAGCCGTAAATAGTGGAAGGACAAACAATGAAGCGATTAAAGGATACACGAACAAAAGGGCAAGCCGTGATATACAAAACGCTACACCTAAAACTACGGATTTATAATGGGTTGGAAATTCATACGTCATTACTTATTTGCTTCATAGCTTAAAACTTCCATAACATACACACCAACGGTGTTCAATTCTGCATAATGTGAAAGTACTTTTGTTCGTTAGCAACATTATTCGTGATTTCTACAAAATGCAGTGCTCCTTGGGTTCTTGCATTCGTGGTTTCAAACACTATAGGCCACAGTCAATAGGAAAATTGTATTTCGTTGGATATTAATTTGTAAGCTTTGCGTGAACCACGAAATCCACGAAATCCACGAAAATAAGAACCCCAAGATTAATAATGATTTCACAGAATAGGATAACCTTGATGTTATCATCATACATGAATTAGTACTTATATAGTACCATTAATAATATGTACTTGTTAATGTAGACGAGGAATCAGTAGATATATTTAAAAGTTTATAATATTTAGACCTATAATTTATTTGCATACACCAGCACCGCCGGTTGTTGGTTTTGTTTATAAATGAAAGTGCTTAGACCACAATGAGGGCACCAATTCCAAATCAAAAGTGACACAAACCAACATCAGTACAAACATGGATATAGATAAAAGAACAGCAACTTGGACAACATGAGATCGTGTTGGATATCAGTATACGTAACACAAAACAAAAAACATCGATCAAAATAAATCAACCTCCTACAGAAGAATTGTGAGCCGAGACGATTCGAACATCGTTTTTACGCAGAAATCTTAGCTGATATTACAACTAATGACGTCATATAAGTTGACAACATGCACAACACGAACCCCACTAAGAAAAGAAAACACTCAAGTGCTTCGGAATGACAAACGGAAAATATATTTGGCCGTTTGTGACGCAGACAACCCGTTGGCAGTAAACAAAGATGCACCGGCCATTGTAAAGCTTTCGGAGTGATGATTTCCACTTAGCAACAGGGAACCATGGGATCAGTAGTTTCCTGTTAGAACCAACCCGCTATCAAGGAAATCATGATAGGAACCAAACGAAGGAACAATCAAGAATGGACAGGAATACTGCATTTCTTGCAAAAAAGTATTTTATTGAATAAATCAATACACTTGTGATCCAAAGAGACAATTGAATAAATTAAAACATAAAAACATACATCATGTGTTTGTCAATCAAGAGCGAAAATCATAAATACGCTCGAGGTCAAACAATATCAGGTAACTGTGGTGCACATATTATTGGATGATAAAGATATTGACTGAGATATATTTGATATGGAAACGGATTTCGCTCGTCAATTTGATCAACACAGTGAAGGAAAGACTTGTAATTTGACAAATGTATGTAATATATATACAAACATATATGTGCAGGCATTCCCATGTAAAACACTTCTTCCACAATAACATTGTATCAAATCATACGTGGATTTTTGGGAATTTTAAGCTAAAAAACACATTGTACGGGTGGAAATGATATATCTGAAATTGATATTACTTCTCGTTTTTTAATCATCTTTAATAATTTGGAATACTATACAGCTGAACGTGTATTTCTTTTTTTTCCAGATGAATAAATATACAGCGATATATTTTCAGCAGATGACGTTTGATGAACATTTTATACCAGAACGAACTGTTCATTTACCGAAAATATATCAAATAGGAATTATGATTATATTTTCTGTCATATGAACTGGTTTGAGAAAGAGTTTGATTAAATTTTCTATTAATTACGACTATGCCAAAGTTATGAACCTTGTTTCAAAAACAATACAAATTACTATAAAACTCGCTATTAGCACAGCGGTCTGTAACATCGACCTGCAACAACAACCTGTACAATAGGCGGCATTCACAATAGTATTGCTGGGGAAATTGTTGTATAATTGATATTTTCAGTGTTACTTGTCTCAAAACAATTAGGACGTAAAATATTAACAACTAAAACCAATATTTAAAAAAAAATACAGTATCTCAACAATGTCAGCACAATCCATCCACTTAATCACAGTCTTACATACCTTGAAGTGCACACATATATAGCAAATCACTGCCTAAGAGAACAACTCCCCATAAAGGTAACATTTTAAGGTTCCCTTCAGTGACATTTATATATAGGTTTAAGTGCATATCAATGTCTGAAGAAGATGAACCTTAATTAGTACGATGCTATCTCATTAATTTCCTTTTCAATCAACACCATCGTGGTACCAACAATTTAAGCTTAAATTAGATATTATAGATATTACGAATTCTACATGTTGATGACTATTATTAACATGAAGTAAGTAGTATTGTAATGTACATTTAGTAGGTATTGTATTGCTTGCTAAGATTAAGGTTCATCTTCCTCAGACATATATATCATTATTGGGTTTTGGCTAACCTGTGTTAAGCCATTTAATTTGCTTACTCTCAAAACAATTAGTTATTCTCTTATATTCAAGCGTAACTGGTGAAGATTATTTATACCACGCCTTCCAATATTTTATGTTATTAAAGTTAATATGTGTCCTCAGTTAAGTGAGGTTTACCATTGTAGCCTTGTACCATTAGAGTTACGCGATTTCTTCATTGACATTGGACTTCCTTAGTTATAGTACATATATAGATTAATGATAACATGTAATCAACTCATAGTTTCTTGATTGAACAGAACACTGCGGATCAAGGCAGTAGAGTGTGGATCCGGATACAAACATGTATTAGAATCTAAAATAAATGTGTGTTGATATTTGTTGATCAACTTTTTCCGTGGAAAACTTATAGTGTAAGTCTATTTAAGTGGATCGATAATTTTAATTTATTTCTAATCATTTTACTTATTTGTATATACATATATGTGGATGTCTGAGATCATAATTTTCAATTATTGCTTTCTTACTGGTTTGATAAATCTGTAAACTATTGTATATAGTATACCGTCATTCAAGTATATGAATCTGCATAACTAATGATACCACTTTAGATATATTTTTTTAGTTGAATACGAATGAAAACTGTCTACAGATCTACGAATCACTATATGGACTGTCAAATATACAATGCGACAAGGGAATGGTGTAATAATGTTATTACTGATATTTTTTGGATACATACAGCTTCACAGCTTCAACGTACATATCACAGAATGAAATTTTTATGATCTTTGGCTGTCGTCAGTTTTGTTCGTATTATTATATTGGAAGTAATATTTTGGACCAATACATTTATAAAAGCTGCATAGTATACCCGTAGATGTATCGATTGATGGATTTGAAGTTTGACTACAATTGCAATGGTGCTATTAGTGAAATCAGAATGCACACTATGGTAATTAGATTCCCATCTGAGCATGTATTACTAACGTATTTAGTCATGGCGCCAGGGTTTGCATGTTAAACATTTTTCTGGGATGTAGTTCATCTGAGATTTAAGATTCACATGCAAATACATATGGTTGTTTGTTTGTTTGATTGATGGTGTTTAACGCTACTTTCCACAATATTTTAATTATATCGTGGGGGTCAGTTGTATCGGTGAAGGAAACCGGAGGACCAAGTCACTGACAAATTTTATCACATAATGTTGTACACCTCGCCCTGACCGAGATTCGAACTCACGACATCAGTGGTGACAGGCACTGATTGCATAGATATTGCAATCTAAACTATATTTATTGTGATATTTGTTAATCAGCTACGTTTTCGGTAAGTTCATAGGCTAAGTCTATTTAAGTGGATCGATAATTTTAATTTATTTCTAATAATTGTACTTATTTGTGTATAAATATATGATAATGTCCGAGATATCCGAATTTTCAATTATTGTTTTTAACTAGTTTGATAAATCTGTAAACTGGTTTGTATGCTTTACCGTTATTCAAGTATATGAAGCTGAATATGTAATATTCTAACATGACGTCCTTCTTTCGCTTTGTTAACAAACGATCGATTTATCGATTGGGTATAATCTCATTAGCACATGCGCCGGTGCATGTGACTGACATTACCGTCGTAAATATACATGTTGATGAATTATCGTTTGCAGCATATATTGTCTGTGACATTTTCCTCAAACTTAAATATAAATTACTGTCTTCCAATCAAAGTATACTACCGAATTTGTACTCTTAGACATATCAGCATCGAAATAAATCATGGAAGCCAGAATGTGTTTTGAGTTTTAACATTTGTTGGCGGATATTAGTAAATGTTATTCGCAAGTCCATGCTAAAACTCACAACAAATGTTGGCTTCCATGATTTATTTCGTAAGCATCACACTAACTATACTATTTTAGATGAATACAAATTTGTATATCTCAATATGGACTGACAAAAATGCAATGTGACAAGAAAATAGTTTACATGTGTTATAACTGATATTTTCAGATGCATTTACCTTCACAGCTAATGACGAATTAACATACAACACAGTATTTACTTAGATATTAAAGAATGGCATCCATGTGGTCTTTGTTTAGTCGGTAATGTTCATATTTTGTATGTGAAATTTCAATCTTTACATACACAACAGAACGGTACAAATTTAGACCGATAAATGTACTGAATAAAAGCCGCATAGTTTACCGGTAGGTGTATCGATTTATTGAGCGATTGGTGGATTTGACGTTTGATGACAATTGCAATGGTCCTATTACTGTATTCAGAACACACACTTTGGTAATTAGAGGCCCACCTGAACCTGTATTGCTAAATTATTTATTCATGCACTGTTTACACATATATTTATTTCGCCAGGGGTCTCATGTTAACCATTTGTTTTGTTGTGTCGGTCATCTCAGATTTAAGATTGACATACAAATATATAAATCAGTGATGTAATGTAATTGACTATACAGCAACAAATGTCAAGTAATATAATATATCAATGTAGATAAATGCATGGACAGATTAGATACACAAGTACTTACCTTACAGGTGATAATAAAGTTGATATAATTGAATAAAAAGTACTATAAGGAATATTCTAGATTGATCAATAAAAGTAATATGAAGTATGAAGAAGCAAGGAATGAAGCCAATCGTTTAGTGAGAAAAACAAAGTATGAATATGAACGCTCAATTGCCATCAATATGAAGGAAGATAGTAACATTTTCTGGAAATTCATACAATCAAAGACTAAAACAAAAGAGAATATTCCATGTATAATAGATGAAAAAGGAGAAAGAAACACAGACGATAGAATTAAAGCAGAATTAATGAACATATTTTCAAAGTTTCTCCACTGTCGAAGTAGATAGTCTAAGCGCTCCAACGCTCGATCAAAGAGCTGACGAAAAACTATCAACGATCAAATTCAACCCAAAAACTGCACAAAAACATCTGGAGAAGATAAAAGTTACTAAATAGTCAGGGCCAGACCAATTGCACCCAAAATATTTACATGAGACTGCATGCTCAGACTATATCCATAGCACTGGCAACAAATTTTAGCATATCCATGGTAACGATGAAATTGCCAGAAAGTTGGAAGGAAGCAAATGTAACACCTCTTCAGGAAAAAGGACCAAAAAACTTAGTTATGATCATCGTAGCAAGGTTGTTAGACAGAAGTTACCGAAAAGTCCAGCATGGGTTCTATTCCCATTAATCTAACAATATTCAAAATCACGTTTGTATGTGTAAAATGATAAAAACTAAAGTACATATACACAAGAACAAAAGAATATACTGCGGCTTCCTAAAAATAATCAACTATCAAAGCAATAATATTAGGTCAGAGAAATGCATTAAAAAAGGGTGATAATTCACAAACTGTTCAACACCTATTACAAGAAGGAATATCACCGTAGGAAATTGTGAAGATACAAAAGGGATAGCTTTGATTCCATCAATCGAAAAAGAAGCGACATTACAATGACCAAAAGGAAAAGAACAAACAATGACATTACACAGAAAACAAAAGAGAGAGCAAGAGGCAACTACCTAAAACTGAGAGCGAACTCAGGTGCTTGGCGAGAGTAAGGAGTTCCTGTTCCATATATGGCATCCATCGTGCTACTATAGCTACCAAACCGGTGATAGTCATGAACAACAAACAACATATATGTGGTCATTTGTAAGACAGCTATTCCATAGCGATTAACCAGGTGGTGACCGAATAACTTTCCAAGAGATGAATTCATCTTAGCCACTAGAAACAATTGATTCAGTAGCTGCTTCATCACCAGTAGTAACCCTCTATTAAGAAGGTCATAATGGGAACCATGGGCTCTGAAATATTGGATCAACTGAGATATATGTATTCCACATATAGGTGTTGTTGTAATGTTGTAACATATACAAATATATAAATAGAAAGTTTACAATGGAAATATTGAAATTATCTCTTTTGTCGTAAAATACCGTTGATAAAGGGCTCTCACTGCCAAAGTCAAGGTGTATGTCATGGTATGAAGTAGACTTCGCTGTATCTGTGGAATGCTTTATCTCAAACTCAATAGCATAGATGCAATTGACAAAATCATCAACCTTATTTAGTGATATGACATGATCTATATAGCGGGAATTGAAATTAGATTCTTTTCATTTTCCTCGAAAATATCATTGGAAAGAAATGATATTTACGGAGGATATTATTTAGTATGGTGTTTCTACGTAACAATAAACAGGTACGTCTACAACAATTGTCATTGATTACGTAGGAATGGTAGGTATATATTCCCTATCACATAAAAGATGATCTGAAATATGTATGTCAGAAAGGTTTGAAGATACGCAAGATGTGTTCAGAAGTCGTAAATGACAGAAGGACAAACAATGGAACGATCAAAGGATAAACCGTCCAAAGGACAAACAATGATTTACAAAACACTGTACAGAAAACTAATGATTTATAAAGGGTTCCAAATTCATACACAATTATGTTCAAGCACCATAGGCAACAGTCAATGGGACAATTGTATTTCTTTGGATCTTGATTTTTAAGATTTACATGAACCACGATATCCACGAAATCCACAAAAATAAGAACCCTGCGATTAATAATGATTTCACAGAATAGGATAACCTTTATGTTATCATTATACATAAATTAGTACTTATATAGTACTAGTAATTTTCTGATTGATTCAGAATCGTATTTGGAAATTGCTGGTGTATCGTCGTTAGATATGGCAGATTCACTGTTCTATGAACAACTAGATATTTATATGAAAATATTCCTAATTTTATATGCAGACTGTACCCTATTATGTCCTGAATCGCTAGATGGAATGCAATCAATGATTGATGAGTTTAGTAACTACTGTACAATTTGGAAACTGGAGGGGAATACAAGTATAACTAATGTTGTCATTTTTTTTCTACGCGTAAATACAGACCTGAGGTAAAGCTTAAATTAGACGAAATTGAGTTAGATTACACAGATGCTTATTCATATATGGGTGTTTATTTCATTACAGTGTTAATTATAGTAGCGTTATCTTTGCAAAAAAAGAAATTAGTTGAAGAATCCCAGAAGGCGTTATATGCTGTCTATTACAAAATTTGAAACCTTCGACTACCAATTGACTTTCAATTAAATATTTTCGATTGATTGGTAGCACCGATTTTACTATTTGGATGTGAAATATCGGGCATTGGAAAAAAATGAAAACATTGAGAAAGTACACCTTCAATTTTGAAAAGAATCCTAAATGTTAGGGCTACTACTCCAATTGTTTAGTGTACGGTGAATTGTGAAGATATCGTTAGACATAAGCATTTAAATTAGAACGCTTTGTTTTTGGAGTAGATTACTTTCTACTGAAAAGTTATCATCAAAAGTATGCAGACTATTGTTTAATTCATATAATGAAGGAAACCACGAATGCTACTTGTAAGACATGTTGAAAATATTTCTGACAGCATTGGGCTAAGTTTTATTTTTAGTAATAAGATGCCTGTCAATGTAAACTGGATTAAAGTTAATATAAAACAGATCTTAGTAGATCAATTTGTTCAAAATTGAGAAGCCAAATTGCAAACTCTTCAAGAGGTAATTTTTATTCCATCTTTAAAAAATATTTTTGTTTAGAACCCTACCTTTTACGCATTGTCCAACACCGAGATTATATTACCAATTGAAACTGGTCGTTGATACCATATTAGTAAATATCACAGAGAGTGTACAAAATGCTCAGAAAATTTAATTGGTGACGAATTTCACTATTGATTTATATGTTCCCATCCTGAAATTGTAAATCTTAGAGTTAGATATATATCGAACTATTATTTGAGAAACTGTAGTGCAGAAAAAATGGCTGGTATGTTGTCTCTTTGTAATATCGAGTAATTGTCAAATCTATCACGTTTTCTAAAGGGTTTAAATATATTGTTTTCATAAATGTCATCTCTGTCCCCTGTGCTTTTTTTCTATTTTCAATTTAGTTCATTATTTGTTTATTGCATATATTTATGTATGTTTGTATGTATGTATGTATATTTGTTTGCTCATGTTGTACTTGGTGCCTGAGTTGAATTAATAAAATCTTTGAATCTTTGAAACATACAACATGGTATAAGTAGTGTTATCAGTAAAACATGTGTGTACATGCATCATTAAATCTGACATAGTGATCTGACATACAACATCGTTGAAGTAGTGTTTTCAGTTAGACATGTGTGTACATTCATCATTAGATCTGACATAGTGATCCGACATACAACAGGGTGTAAGCAATGTTATCAGTAAGACATGTTAGCTCAAAAGGGATTTGAAAATGAAATGTCATATAAGTATAACTTTTGTTTAGTTTTCATAAAGGAAATCATTTTTTTAATAATTATTGTTTAGATAAACGTTAGAGAACACCGACGATGCAGTCACAAATGGACAATCCAGAGAAAAGGGCAACACAAAACGAAGAAAAACAAAACACAATATGCATTGGACACCTCTATGCGCAAGCAAGCACATATAACATAATAAAGACATGAACACTCCTACAAACAACTGATGGTAACGACGAACCGAACATCGTTTTTATGCGGAAATTGTAACGGGCACAAAGCTAAGAAATACACTTTTGGTGTTTAATAAATGAAAAGGATCACGGCTGTTTTAGATGACAGTTGATACATTTTAACAACGCGGAACTCAGCACGGAAAGAAACATAATGACACAACAAAAACCCCGAAAGGTAACCAAGTAATTGGCTGTGCATTGAAGTGTTTGATACGAAAAATAATTTAATTGATATCTGTCTTTCACCGAAAATGCTAAGAATCCATTTGTTAGAAAAAAATGAGACACATCTGATATATGAAAGTAAACAAATACATATGCATGTATGTCGACCCAGTAAAAAAAAAGTACGACCATCCGATTACAGCTAACAACTTGTGTGTTACTTCGTCATAACAAAATAATTACACTTATTCATTTTAGGATGATAATTACTGGTAGAGTAAAGAATGAGATCACAGTTCGTCTATTATGTACTATTAAAGACTGTGGTTAATCTAACTCGGGCATATGTAACTCATGATGCCTAGAGTCTTTGGTGTTCTTCCACTTGTGAAATTTGAGTCATCGAGTGTATCATCTACCCATCAGTCAATGTTTTGAATAACCATGCATTATATGATATAAAAATTATTGCAATTTATAATTCATAATTAATGCAATTATTATTATTACTTTTCGATAACGAATATATTTTACAATAGTGTCAATATCATAATGATATTTAGTACAAGATATAATATACTGGATGTTGTATGTCAGTAATGTAGATATTATATATTGTGTAAGTCATGATAAGTAAGATAATCTACACAAGCACCGCAGGATATAAAATGTAAACATATTAGATACACAATTACTTACCTTACAAGTGATTATAATATTTAATTAAATTAAAATAACTATAATGAACATAACACTTACCCAAAACTGAAAAATAAATAAAAGTAAATAATTAGTTATAGATTAAAACTGTCAATGATAAACCTACAATACAATAATATAGAACTTGTAATGCTGTGGTGGTCTATACAATAGAAACATTATACAACGTAGGTGAAATAAAAACGATTGAAATGATCTTACTACAGAAAATAACATAGATATGTTACTCATATGGTATTACATAAATAAATATAAATGCGTTAGTGAAATGTTAAACGAGTTGTGTACAAATACATGTAATCAAACAGAACTATGACATCCGTGTATTACATGTATAACACAAGGAATCTCGAACCATATCAAATGTGTTGTTGTATAAGTATAATGCGGTCATCATATATACAGGTAAATATGAAAATGAACGCAAGAAAATAAACTGACAAATATTGCACATCACTGTAATATACAACAGGTGTAAACCATTTTATTTATATCGAAGAACACGATTTTTGAGCAATTGTTTACAGTTGTTGAAAACTATGATAATCGAATGACTCTTTGGGGCAGATTTTGCTAAATGTTTGAAAACACATTCTTAATTGTTAATTTGTATGGAAAAAAATATTTCTACGACATACAATATTGTCGTATGTTTCCAATAAATACATAGATATCTAATTCAGTGCGCTCGACACTTTTCTGGAGTAACCTTCATAAAGTGCGCCGAAATAAAAAGTCAAATAATATAAAAATCTTTCGGAGCAACAAAACCAAACGGAACAGACAGGATAGACAATTAAAATCTAATGATTATATTCAAGTGTCAAATGGTATGGACAGAAATAACTGGTATTCATCCTTTAGAATTACATAAGAAATTAAAACCTGCAGTTAATTATCACATCTTCGCTTGTTCACCTATGTAAGAATCATATGTATATTAAATGGCAGTGTTTCCAAGGAAACCGAGCGTGTGTGTCGAGTAATACAGCAATCTTTCTAAAATAGAATAGCTCATTTGATATTTGTCTTCCTAAACTTCTAGTGATACTAGATTTTTGTGAGACAGGTTACTGACAACCTGGTTATGATGGATCGAAAGAGCATGCTATCACCCGTAGACAATCTTATCTCGGATGATGTTGCTGTTTTTTATATTTCTTTGATGAAGGTCAGAAACGGTGTATGGTAATATAAATACATCAGAGACGCATGGGACTAGCAAACTGTACCTTCGAGTGTAACCCTCGTTTTGCTATCCCCGATGAAGGAGAGAATGATACGCTAACATTCTGATCTGTTTAGTAGTATATCAGTTTAATTCCTGTTTGGTTAACTTTAGTGTTGTGAAGGTTAACATAAAAAAAGAACAACAAGATCTCCACGTAGAAGGGTCTGAACATGAAGATAAAATAATTCAAATGTTTCTGGAGTTATGGAATATGGGAGTGAGTGAGTGAGTGTTATTTAAAGTAAAAATGATCAATTCTTCAGCAATATCATGATAAGATATGTTGCAGTTCGTTAAGCTTATGGTGATGGCACTATTTTAGCAAAGCGAACACGATTTGTTTAATTTGCATTGTGCTTGCTCATTAAAGCAAGAGCTAGCTTAATTCTCTAAAATTGCAAGATTTTGCTATTGTTACTGTATTGTCCATTATATATTTTCCTTACTGTTTTCTCTAACGTTTATTGAATGAGGTGCGTTCTGATTACCTTACATTCCAGGTTAGATTGATCTGATTTGTGATTTGTTGTCTCAGATACTAATTCGAGAATTGGTTAAATTAAGAACAGAGATAAAGCAAGATTCCGTATGTTACGTAATGGAGAATGCACTCTAACGGTAGAATAAAAAAAAATCACGAGATCCGTGAGAGTCGAGTTGATTATTTTCAAGAAAGTTAGAATATATTCACTTAATACATTTCCTTATGCAAAGGCATTTTTATTTTATATTGTTACATGTTTGATATTTACAAAGCCGTATTAGATGACAAATAACAAATATAAAACGAATTGTAGAATTGTTACATATCAAATACAAATCTTATCTCATAAAAAAATGTCTGTCAAAAATAGGATAAATGTATGTAGCTTAAATGTAAACAGTTTGCAAAACAGAGAGAAAAGAGGTCAAGCTATAGAATGGGTCAAGTCAATGAAATGTGTTATTACATAATGATTTTATTTAAACAATTTTATTGGCGATCATGTTGTCACCTGACATTCCGTAAAATTTGATATTGTTTGATTAAAAGTCATATTGACTTGGTTTCACTTTCGTTTTCTAACGAAATCTATAAAAAGAATCATGTGAATTATATTTCTATTCGACCAATGGACATAAAGGTAATGTGAAATTTCGTCCAATCAGAATCGTCGTATTAGCGTTACTTTAGAATGAACAAGTAACCGGCATCATGTCCGACGCAAGCGATGGGCTTGCAGAAGTCAAACGGAGATTTGCAGAAATCTCAGAGACTTTGTTTTACTTTCACTATTCATTTTAATGTAATAAAACAATTACAGTCTTTTGTATCGTCAATACGAGTTTCTATGGACCTTAGAAATCAATATTCACCTCAGCCTAAAGGCTTCGGTGAATATCGTTTCTAAGGTCCATAGCAAACTCATATTGACCTCAACAAAAGACTATAATTGTATAATATAGCTTATTTTCAAGAAACACAATTCGATCAGAATATTGAAAACGAAATAAATTTCAATACAGATTTTAACGTTTATGGTAGTATAGGAACATCTGCTAGTAGGTAGGTAGCAATATTTATTAATAAAGCAGTCAATTATAAGGTCATTTACAAGGTTACTGATGAAAATGGCAGAATTGTTTTATTAAATGTACAGATAGATGATGCAGTTTTTTCGTTAGTATGCATTTATGCACCAAATAGCAAAACTTTCAGAAACATGTTTTTTTAAAAAGGTAAGTAATTTCTGTAAAGAACATGGGACGGGTATTATTGTTGTCGGTGAAGATTTTAACGAGATAATGCAAGACATAGATCGTAGAAGTTTACGCACAGGTAATGTTTGTAAACTATCAGTAAATAGTTTAAAGTCCTTTATAAAAACTAATCAGTTAATTGATGTCTGGAGGATATATAATGAAAACGGACAACAGCTTACATGGCGTAGGAAAGACAAAACACAAGCTAGTCGGATTGATATGATTCTTTTAGGAAAAGATTTGTTATCGCTTGTTCAAGGCTGTAAAATTAAACCTGCGTCATACAGTATACTGATCATCAAAGTGTGGTTTTAACATTTCGGTCGGGGGTGTCTGAAAAGGGAAGATGGTATTGGAAAATTAATAATTGTGTAATACAGGAATATGATTATAAACAGTTAATAAATAAAGTAATTAATAAATATTTAATACAGTATCATAATAATAAAATCGACATAAAATTATTATGGGACGCAATGAAAGTTGAAATTCGAGAAGTAACCACTATGTATTGTAAAAACAAATCAAAATTAACTAGGGAACTTAGACATAAATTAAAAAGTGAATTAGAAAAAAATATTAGGGTAAGGGATAATCAAAGCGAGGAAAACGGTAATTTAAATAAAGTTATTCATAATATTGAAACACACCTTGTAAAAATATATGACCAAAAAGCTAAATTAGATGTCGTGAGAAATGGGTGGAATATGGGGACAAAAATAACTCATATTTTCTAGGTCTGGAAAAACAGGGGCAAATTAAAAAGTCAATAAACAAATTAATAGATGAAAACAATGAAAAAATAACTGACCAGATACACATTCTTTGTACTATTAAATCGTATTATGAAAAATTGTATACTACAAAATATCCTGATGAAAATCTTACCAGTAATTATATTTTCGATACAAAATAAGAAAACCGACTTCAGGATCAGGATCAATCAATTTGTGATGGAAAGGTAACTGAAGAAGAGTGTTCTAATGCAATAGATAATATGAAATCAAATAAACCCCCAGGTTTGGATGGACTAACAGTAGAATTTTATAGAGAATTTTGGGGAAAAGTCAAATTTGTTTTAATTGATGTTCTAAATAAAAGCTATAATGAAAAGTTACTGCGTTTTTCTCAGCGGACTAGTGTTTTTTCTTTATTGCTTAAAAAAGGGACCCCTTCGTTCTAGATAATAATAGGCCAATTTCTCTTTTAAATGTCGATGTAAAACTTCATTCTTATGTTCTAGCACAGCGTTTAAAAAAAGTTTTAGAAAAAATTGTAAATAATGACCAAACTGGATATATTAAAAACAGGTTCATTGGCTTCAATCATAGACAAATACAAGACATTATTCATTTTGCTGAATCTTATAATGTTGAAAGGGCAATAGTCTTTGGTGATTTTAAAAAAGTGTTTGACTCTCTTGAATGGACATTTATCTTGACAACCTTAAAACATTTTGGGTTTAATGAATCGTTTATAATTTGGGTTAAAACTTTATACAGTAATATTCAAAGTTGTGTAATGAACAATGGCTGGATATCAGAGATTTTCAAAAACTTGCGCGTAATACGTCAAGGTTTTCATTTATCTGCTTTGCTATTTGTTTTATTAGTTGAAATCATGGCTCTTCGAATAAGAAATAATAAGGATATCAAGGGTTTTCAGATAACAATAGATGAACAAACACATAGCATAAACATTATGCAATTAGCAAATGACACAACACTATATTTTAACTCTAAAAACGATATATCTGTGGCTATGAACGAAATTGAAATTTTTGGTAATTTTTCGGGTTTAATGATAAATAAAAATAAGACAGAGGGGTTGTGGATTGGGAAACTAAAACAGAGTAAAGATAAGGAAGAAAATATTAAATGGACAAACAAACCAATTAAGACCTTAGGTATTTATTATGGTCATGATTACATAGAATGTGAACAACTTAATTGGGAAACAAAAATTGAAAAAATCAATAGCTTATTTTTGTCATGGTCAAAGCGAAATCTCTCAATATTGGGTAAAGTACTAATCATTAAAGCTTTGATTATACCTATTTTTACTTTTATTGTTAGTTCATGTGCTATTCCAGAAAAATACAAAAAAGAGATAGAGAGTAACTGTTTTAAATTTATATGGAATGGGAAACCAGATAAGGTAAAAAGAAATACATTGATAGGAGATTTTGAGAAGGGTGGGCTAAAAATGATAGATATAGAAAGTTATTTTATATCTTTGAAGGCATCATGGGTAAGTAGATTAGCTGACTCAAAATTTTCGAATTGGAAACTGATACCACTAAAATATTTAAATGTACTTGCTAATTTGGGAAAATAGGGCTTATTTTTAAAAGGAACAGATGTGAAAAAACATAAACAGTTTCTAAATAATATCCCCAAATTTAACAACAAATGTTTTGACCAGTTGGATAAAAACAGGTGGTGGTCAATTAAGTTCACCATTAACATTCAGTAATGTAAGAAAGCAAATTTTATGGAGAAATAGATTTATTACATTTGAGAAAAAAAATTATGTTTTAAAGAATGGATTAATAGTGGAATAGTTTTTGTTAATGATATAATAGATAATAATGGTACAATTACGCAAGAATTTATTCTTCACAAGTTAAAAAATAAATCTAATTGAATATCTGAATTTAGTATTCTTAAACAAGCTTTTCCAAAGAGTTGGATAGCCATTTTAAAAACAGAAAGCTCAGTTAAAAGCATTGCAAATATCAAAAAAAGATTATTTCATCTGGAACAATCAGTTTATTAATTTATCTACATTGTCTAATAATTTATTATATAATAAACTGGTGAATGTTAAATTTGCAAACCCTATTGGTACACCTTATTGGATTAATTATTTAGTGTTGTCTGAAAAACCAAATACAAGTAGTCTATATTTTTTCATTTTGAAATTTCTTGAGGAAAACAAACTTAAAATGTTCAGATGGAAACTTTTTCATTTTATTATTCCAAATAAAGTTTTACTTTCGAAATGGAAAATTGTTCGGAATAGTTTATGTAATTTCTGTAAATTAGATGAAGATTACTCTCATTATTTTATTACTTGTACCTTTCTAAAAGAGTTTTGGACAACATTTCAGAATTTAATGAAGGGTTTGGGTATCGAAAACAAAATTACTTTGAATCATATAGTACTTGGATACAAGATAGATGATACAAACTAGCTTGCATTAATTTTTTTTATTACAGTTGTAGGGTTTTCCATCTACAAATCGTACTATGCATCTGAACAGAAAACAAAGTATATTGATGTTTATAGAATATTTGCCAATGAATATATTAAAAGAATAAATGAAAATAAAACACTTCAAAGTCTACATTTTTACTGAAAGTAAGAAATTATATAATAAATGCAAAATAAATAAATGTTTTCAAAAGGTATTACATAGAAATTGTATTTAGGTTGTATATATATTTCATGTAATTCTGATTATAGCCCTGGATAATCAGAACAAGATGTAACAGGGAAACACCAAAGGGAGCTTGGACTTTTGGCGTGTTAATTGTAGCAAGCATTTGAATAAAATATATTACGTTGTGAAAAAAAAAAAAAATATATAAAACGAAAAACGATTCACGCTTATATTTAGTTAATTCAAGTTCACCTATGACATGTCTTATTTGTGATATACTTGAGGTCGACTCGTTACTTGTTAATTTTATTGCGAAAATATACTTTAAAAGTTCATGTACCCGTCAGTTCTGAACATACATTGTCAAGAATCATATATGCATTAATTACATAGATTAGTAGTGTAATCACCGTAGCCAGGCTGTTAGACAGAAGTGATCTAAAAGGATAGCGTGGGTTCTATTCCGTGCGTTCAACAATATTTAAAACACGTACACAAGAACAAATGAATAATCAATTATCGGAACAATAATATGAAGTCAGAGAAATGCATTAAAAAGAGTGGATAATAGTTTAACATTTATTACAAGAAGGGGTATACACGTAGGAAATGACGAAAGATAGCAAAGGGGTATCCAGAAGAAGTAAAGAAGGAAGAACAATGCAATGATCAAAAGAAAAAAGAAAACAAACAATGACATTACACAACAAACGAAAGAGCAAGCAAGAGGGACCCTTCATAACACAAAGGTTGAACTCTGGTGACCCACAATGGTAAGCAGTTTCAGCTCCATATGTGATACCGATCGTGTTACTATTGCTATATATAATAAAATCATGAATGAAAAAAATGACTGGATTGTGATTACAACAAACATAGCATAGTCCTGGTAATTTGTAACACACCTATTCCGTAACGGTTAACCAAGCCATGGTGGTGACCGTAAAACATTCGAAGAGACTACTTCAACTTAACCACTAAAAACAATTGATTCAGTAGCTGCGTCATTACCAGTAGTAACCCTCTATCAAGTAGATCATAACAGGAGCCATAAGTTCAAGAATATGTGATCAGCTGATAAATATAAACTCCATATGTATGTGCTACTGGAATGTTGCCACATACACAAATATATAAATAGTAAGCTTACAATGGAAATTATTTATAGTGTCATAAAATGTCCCTCTTAACGGGACCTCACTATCAGTGTCAAGGTGTAGGTCAAGGTATTAAGCAGATTTCGTTGCATCTTTGGTATCATTTAACTCAAACTCAATGAATTAGATACCATCAACAACATCATAAAACATATGTATTGATAGGAATCATCTATATTGCGAAGCCTTAAATTAAAGGACCGGGTTAGATTCTGTTCATTTTCCTTGAAAAGCTCATGTGTGTGAAGACTGCATAGAATGCACAAAGGAAATGATGGACAGGATAACAAGTTCATTGGAAAGAAATACTATTGACGGAGGATACTATTTAGTTCGGTGTTTCTACGTAACAGTCTACAACACTTATCACTGATTACGTAGCAATGATAGTCATATGTTCCCTATCCGACTAAAGGTGATCTGTAATATGTACGTAAGAAAGGTTTGAAGATACATAAGAGGTGATCAGAAGCCGTAAATGGCGGAAGGACAAACAATGAAGCGACTAAAGGATAAACGGACAAAAGGGCAAACAGTGATATACAAAACACTACACAGAAAACTACGGATTTATAACGGGTTCGAAATTCATACGCCATTATTTATTTGCTTCATAGCTTAAAACGTCCATAGCATACATACCAACTGTTCAATTCCACAAAATGTGAAAGTACTTTTGTTCGTTAACACCATTATTCGTGATTTCTACAAAATGCAGTGATCATTGGGTTCTTGAATTCCTGGTTTCAAGCACAATAGGCAATAGTCAATGGGAAAATGGTATTTCTTTGGATTTTAATTTTCAAATTTTGCGTAAACCACACAATCCCCGAAATCCACGAAAATAAGAACCCCAAGATTAATAATGATTTCACAGAATAGGATAGCATTTTATGTTATCATTATACATGAATTAGTACTTATATAATACTATCAATAAGGTAGACGGGGAATCAGTAGGAATATTTAAAAGTCTAGAGCATATATACCTACAATTTATTTGCATACACCAACGCCACCGGTAGTTGTTTTGTTTATGAATGAAAGTGCTTAGACCACGCTGAAGGCACGAATGCCAAATCTGAAGTGAAACAAACCAACATCAGCACAAACATGGAGATAAAAGAACACAAACTATATAGATCGTGTTGGATACCAGTATGCGTATCACAATACAAATAACATCAATAACAAAAATGAACCCCCTACAGAAGAATTCGGAGTGAAGAGAATTCGAACGTCGTTTTTACGCGGACATGGTACCTGACATTGCAACTAATGACGTCATATAAGTTGACAACATGCACAACATGCACAACATGAACAACACGAGCCCCACTAAGGCAAGACAAACACCGGGAGAACTCAAGTGCTTCGGAATGACAAACGAAAATATATACACACATGACCCGTAGCAGTTAACCAAGATGTGTTGGCGATCGTAAAGCTTTCGGAGTGATGATTTCCACTTAGAAACAGGGAACGATGGGCTCAGTAGTTTTCCTGTTATGACCCACCCGCTATCAGGGAAATCATGATAGGAACCACACGATGTGGTCGTAAGACAATATGTTTCATATAAATAATGGAATAGCACAGATGTTTATTTGGAATGTGATGTCCCATATCAGACTATGGTGATACAATAATCATCAGATACCTTATTGATATATTTCACCGGCTGCGAATAGCTGTAATAAAAGCATACAATACTATTGAGACAAAAGAAGCGGTTCGTATTGGACATAGCGGGGTTCTTTTTCAGCCGGACTACTCAGGTGAAGGACGAGGTGCATAAAAAGAAATTTGCTATGTCCAATACGGGAAGCTTCTTTTGTTTCAATAGTAATGTATCCAACTTGTACAATAATATTATTGTTGCAAAAACATATTCCAACTACAACTTTAAAATGGGCTTACTGATTTATATATCGCCAAGCGAGTGTGCCTTTCGTTAAACATCAAGTATTAGAAATAACCAAGTATACAATCTTACGTTTTTTTCTTGTTAATTTATATCGGAAAATATAATAGAGTAATTTAAAAGAATAATGTTATTATTATCTTAAATCCATTAAAAAGAAAATTTAATAAATACAAATTTAAAACCTACATCCTGTTATTGTCAATCGAGTGCGAATTTATGAAAATGATAAATCCGCTCGAGATCAAGCAATATCAGGTAACTGTGGTACACATATTATTGGATGACCACGACTAATAGATATAGCAAATACCTTTAACATGTTCTTTACTTCTTGTATTGAAAATCTTAGAAGTGAAAACATCTCGACTTCCAGAAATTTTAGTAAACTATATAACTTTGATAGTGATAAAATATCTCAAAATACACAATTTTCTATACCCCCAGTGAAGAGGAATGAATTACTACAGGATCTTTTAAATCTCGACAAAAAGAAATCAACTGGAACTGATAACATTGGACCTAAGATTCTGAAAGTCAGTGCCCCATTTATTGTGTCTCCCGTAACTTATATATTCAACAGAATAATAGACAGCGGTGTATATCCAAACATATTAAAAAATGCAAAAGTGTCTCCAATTTTTAAGTCAGGGGAAAATGTTTCCCTACAAATTACAAGCCTATATCTGTACTACCCGTTATATCCAAAGTAATTGAAAAACATATCTCAAGATATATGTATCAGTACTTAGCAAAATACAATTTTCTACATGATGTCCAATCTGGTTTTAGATCAAATCATTCCTGTCAAACTGCTTTAGTCAACATAATAGATAAATGGATAGAGGAAAGGAATAATGGAAATGCCAATGTAATTATACTCTTAAATCTAAAAAAAGGCCTTTGATATTGTTGACCATGATATCATGGCTAAAAAACTTGAAATATATGGATTCAATAAAAAAAAGTGTTAGCTCTTTTTAATTCTTATATGACAAATAGAACACAACAAGTACAAATTGGAAATGCTCTTTCTAATAAATATCCATTAAAATATGGAGTACATGAAGGTTCAATACTTGGCCCATTATTGCTTATTTTATATGTAAATGATCTCCCTTTAGGTATTTCAAATTGCAACACTGATATGTATGCTGATGATTATACAATACACATTTCTGGGAAAATATTTCAGCTATACAAACTAAAGTTCAAGAAGACTTGAATAGAATTGAATTATGATGCAAGGATAATAGTAGGCTTATAAATTGTAGTAAGACTAAATGTATGACAGTTGGAACAAAGCACAAACTTGCATTTCAAAATGAAGAACTATCTTTGAATATTAATTTTAAACAATTACAACATTCAGTTTGTGAACAATTACTTGGTATCAAAATTGACTCAAATCACAAATTGGAAAAAAAAACAAATCTGTTCTAAAATATCATCAAAAATCTATCTTCTTTCAACAATTAAGAAATATTTAAATCTTGAATCAATGCAACTTTTTTATTAAGGTTATATTTTGCCTTTAGTTGATTATTTCTGTGTTGTTTGGGGAAACTGTTCTAATGAGGGACTAAATCGCATTCTTAAATTGCCAAAAAGAACAGCAATATTGATATTAGATCAAGATCCCACAGCACCATCTGAACCTACATTTAAACAACTGGGATGGATGACTATTGAACAAAGAATCAAATATCATAACTATCTTCTTGTTTCAAAATGTCTAATTAATGAAGCACCTGTATATCTAAAAAATAAAATCCAATACTTGTCTGATAGAAATTCTTACTGTCTCCGAAATGTTGTGAGTGAAAAATTACAAATCCCAAAGGCAAAACTGAACTTTTTAAGAAAACGTTTTACATACTCTGGACCAAAGCTATGGAATGAACTACCGTTTTCGATACGGCAAGCTTCTTCTCATAATGCAAAAGTAAAAAATCTCATTTTAAATAATGATGTACCTTAAATTACCATAAAATGTTTACTTAATCTTGTTGTGTATGCTTATTACAATGTATTGCTTCTTGTGTATAACTTTTATATAGTGTACTTTACAATGTATGCTTAAATATGTCAATGAGGGCCTCAGGGAAGATTAGTTATTAACTAACTGTGTAACCCTTTATAAATAAAGAATTTATTATTATTATTATTATTTTAATGACTGACACATATGTGATATGGAAACTGATTTCGCTGGTCAATTTTATCGACATAGCTTTCGTCAGTAAAGGAAAGACTGGTCATTTAGCAAAGGTATGTAATATTTATACAAACATATATTTGCAGGCATTCAAAAACCAATCGACAAACACACTTTCCACAATAACATTGTACCAAGGTTCGATTTTCTTGATAGCACAACTTTTGTGCTTTGTCATCTTATATACTTATTCGAGAACGAATTAAGCATAGAACATATATAAATCAAAGTTCCGGAGACTACAAAGGTTGGCTAATTCCACATCTAGAAGAAGGAATATGCGTGTAGGAAAAGTTTGCCGATAGAAAAGAAGTAATATGAAAGACAATACAATGTTCAAAAGATGAGACAGAGAACCAAAGAAAGAGCACCACGAGCCCCTCCATCAAACTTGAGTGAACACATATGACCCGAACGGGTAAGTAGTTTCTACTCCACATGTAGCACCCTTCGTGTTACTCTTGTTACAAACCTTTTGTTGAGTGATGAATGAAGAAAGGTTTTGTCGTAAAGTTTCGTTGCTAACTAGTTCTCACTGTCAGTGTTGAGGTATATCTCAATTCGTGAAGCATACCTAGCTATATATGTGATATATTTTACTTAAAACCCAACGGGATAGATGCGATCAACAAAACCATCAAACCTAGAATTAATTGGGGAACATAAATTTTAAGGATAGGGATAGATTATTTAAATTGTTCTCAACATGTCCCTTTTTGAACTCTACCTCATACGAATAAAGGATATGATAGGCATGATAACAATCTGATTGGAAGCAAATTATATTCACGAAGGATATTATTCTGTAGGTTGTTTCCACGTGACGGTAGCTGTAAGGTCTACAACAATTATCACTAATTACGAAGGCATGACAGGTGTCATTTCCCCTCAAGTTGATATGTAATATGTACTCAACAACAAAATGAAGATATCAAAGAGGAAATCAGAAGCCGTAAATGAGAGAGGGAAAGAAAATACAAAGGACAAACGGACAAACCATGACCTATAATACACTACACAGAAAATTTAAAGATTGATAATGAGTTCGAAATGCATACGCCATTGTATATTTGTTTTATTGCTTAAAACTTTGATAGCACACACACCAAGAGTTTTCATTTCTATATATAGGATAACCTTAATATTATCATTATACATAAATTGGTACTTATATAGTATTATCAATAAGTTGTACTTGTTGGTGTAGCCGGGGAATCAAATGAAATATTTAAAAGTCTAAAACATACAGACCTGCAATTTGTTTATATACACCAACGCGACCGGTAGTTGGTTTTGTTTTTATTTGACAAATGCAAAAAATTTCGACAAAGCTGAAGGCATGAAGTCCAAGTCTGTAATAAAACAAACCAACATGAGTCCAAACACGAATAAAAATAACAGAAACTCGGACAACAGGAGCTCCATAAAACAAACAAGAGTCAAACGAGTACAGAAATAAACTGCAATGATGTACTTCGTGATTAAACAACCTACCGCAGCACATCTTATAATAACTCATCAAGGGTAATGCAAAATATCCACTTTTTACTGCTCCAGGGCCAGTTTACTACCACATTTCACTGGTTCTAACATATTTTCTACTGGTCCGCAAAGAAAAATACCTGGTACCATATTTTATGATGTAATTGCTGTAACTCATTTTACAGTTGTGTGTGATAGAGATACCGTACATCTTCCAAACCGTCTTTCAGATATTAAAAATTAAAGTCAGCAAATGTCCTGTAATGAATCGAGTTCCTGAAGCATTAAATATCGGCTTAATATGTTTACTGTTTCTGCATAAACTTAAGTGTATATCAATGTCTGAAGAAGATTAACCTTAGTGATTACGATGATATCTCATTAATTTCTATGTTCAATCAACACCATCGTGGTACGAACAACTTAAAGTTAAATTAGATATTACGAATATTACCTTTTGATGACTATTATTGACATGTTGTAAGTCGTATTGTAATATACAGTTAGTAGGTATTGCTAAATCTAAGGTTCATCTTCCTCCGACATGGATACAATTATGGGGTTTTGGCTATCCTGTTTTAAGCTATTTAGTTTTCTTACTCTCAAAGATTTGCATTTTTCTCTAATATTCCATGCTGCCTGATAAAGATTATTTAAACCACATCATCCAATATTTTGTCATAGCGAAGTTATCAGGTGTCCTCTGTTAAGTGAGATTTACTCCTTGAGAAAGCATAGTGCCATTATTGTTAATCGGTTGGTTCATTGGGCTTTCGTAATTATCGTTAATATATGAATTAATAATATCAATGAATAAATTCGTATAAGTCATTGCGCATGCCATCAACTCTGCCATATAGGTGTGAGATGTAGAAAAGCCTGAAGACACCAGTTTACTTTTGTCAAATTTTCGCGGGCTTCGAATTTCTCATGTAGACGGTGCGGGAGATTTGTCAAATTTTCATTTCATCGGATACACTATCGGTGACGTGAATTATTCTTTTCGTGGGCCTTATTTATAGTTGTAGTCTTATTTCTGGCTGATATTTATTTGTTTTACTCACGGTTAATAAAGAAATTAAACTGAGAAAAATAAAAAAATAAAAGAAAAAAAAAGGCATGGAGTTTGCTGAATAGTGTTCACTGTGCAAAGAATGCGGTGAACTGGTACAAGGTTCAAGCGGTTGCTTTGATTTGTGTTGGTATTTAAACACAATTTCTGCACAAAATTAAAAGGTTCGCCCCATATTTTTTCAGGTTTATAAACCTTGGTGAAAAGTATTTTTCTAAACTAGAGAAGAAAAAGGGGGTAGTAAATTTATTGTTTTTTACTATAGTTGACTGGACATTTGTCATCCATGCATATTTTTGATTGGCGTTTAGTTATTCGTGTATAATTAATACTTTTCACCTCGGGTGGTTCATAATAAGGTGAAGAGGCAATTATAAGAGTTCAGAACGGTTGCCCTGGACTGAGCTCTTTGGAAAAAATCAGATGACACAACATAAATACACACTTTGTCAGCTTGCTGTCCCTTACTAGTTTGAAGCAAAGTTTTGCATCAGTTAAACATGTTGAAACTGAAATTGTGTGTACGCGTGTTTCTTCTATAAAACGGTTTAGAAATAAATATATACAAGTTATGACTGTTGATTAAGCTTGATAAATAGTAAAATAATTTGAATAATAACAGTTCAATTTAAGTTATTTCAAAGAACAAATTTGAAATCGTAAGCCGAGAGTTACAATTGCTATGGGAACACACAGTGAGTGACGTAATGATGATTGATTTCAATATACTAAAGTTTGAATTTTATTTCGCAAATTAAATTGGTTGCCTTGAGGACTGGCCAAGTCTATAGAATGAAATGTTGTTCAAGTTGCTGCATTTTGTCTTAGAATTAAGCAATAATTTAACTTTGATTTTCAGAAGGAAAACAGTTCAGAGTTTCAAGTAATAAAAAAAAGCGAAAAGATCAATAATTTGTTGTCAGTCTTGTAAATTGATGGCATATTCTAGTAGTCTGAATAGCAAGCAATTAAATTCAGTGAATGAAAGTCGTGCAGGTTACCCTTATTTTATTTAATCAAGTTATGAATAAAGCTTAGCAATAGCAAACAATTAAATTCAGGGAATGAAAGTCGTGCGGGTTACCCATACTCGACATTTTATGTAATCAAGTTAGTAAAATTGCTTTGCAGGTTCCCCTTGCTTAACAATTTTGAATTAAAGTTTGGGGAATTGCTTTGCAGGTCTCCCTTGCTTGACGATTATTCTGAATTAAAGTTAAGAAAATTGTTCTGCAGGTTATTTTTTGCTTAACACTTAGTTTATTAGTACATAGACAGAGGTTATTTATGGGCGCTGTTCCAATTACCTCGCGCTATTATTTACAAGAATGCATAACTCTACAGAAACGTTGTAAGAATTGATAGCGATGAAAAATTTGTTTCATCTCTTTTAAGAAATAATTAGCTCATGTCATTCTTTATGCTCAATTTATGACTATGGTGAATACAAACATAACAATTCTAGAATTGTTTCTTGACATATAACTTTTTCCGGAAAAAAATATTTAAGACAACCATCTATCGACTTTGACTTTTGTAATTTGTCGTCATTCGGTGACGTAGTTGGTGACATTGATACAAACTGGTTACAGATTTATATTACGATTTTGCGAGTATTTTACTTCTTTAAGTAGCTAAATGCAAAATTCGTGCAATTTGCCATGCATTTGTTGGTCCCAACTCTCTTGACAGCGTTTTGAATATGATTTCATGACAAAAG
Organism: Bathymodiolus septemdierum; assembly: GCA_963383655.1. NCBI lineage: Eukaryota > Metazoa > Mollusca > Bivalvia > Mytilida > Modiolidae > Bathymodiolus > Bathymodiolus septemdierum. The sequence continues at coordinate 33,368,861 of OY726524.1, read as the reverse complement.
GCTTAAAATTAGTACATGGAATAATACAATTAGATATTGGGGTATCCAACGAGTCCTGAGCTTCCTGGTCAATAATTCTGCTTTCATGAATACATATATGACAAAGGATCCATGCGAAAAGTAAGATATGTTTACCGATATCAACAGGAGTGTAATAAATTTCACATTACGAAAGAGATTTGGGCTTTACAACTTTCACTAGGAAACATCCTAAGAATCCTACCATATCACGAATTTACTTTGATCAGATGAGACAACGAACTTCAAAGTAAGAGGTATTGAAATAGCGGAATTTCGAACAGGCAGATAGTAATCGAAGACAATAGAACTGCCGCCCAAAAAAAGTTGCCGAATATACTTTATCATCATTCTTAGACGCACCAGTAAAAACCAGCATATTCAGCTACCATATCATCATCCTTACAACCACCAGTTAAACAACCAGCATATTAAGCTACCCTATCATCATCATTAGAACCACCAGTAAAAACAGCATATTAAGCTATAATATGACTATCCTGAAAACCACCAGTAAAATACCATAATATTAAGCTACTCTATCCCCACCCTTAGAACCACAAGTTTAAAACAGCTGTTAAAGCTACCATATCAAAATTATAAATTTAAATCAAAAGTAGCCTTTTGATTTAATTGATATCAACATTTTCAATGTGTGATTTAAGTTCAAAAAATGTAATTGTATTGGGTTGCTTATGCTAAGCATTTTCACATAAAGGATTACTTTAATTCTAGGTGAATGATACAATCTGAATGGAAACACATTATAAGCAAGAAGGATATTATTTTGTACGGTGTTTCTACATGACGGTAACTGTAAGGTCTACAACAAATTATCACTGATTACGTCGGCATGCTAGGTGTCCTTTGCCTTATATGATCTCTAATATGTCCTCAAGAAACAATAGAAGTTACCAACGAGGTACTCAGATGCCATAAATGGGAGAGGGCAGACAATAACATGGCTTAAAGATAAAACGACAAAAGGACAAACAATGATCTACAATACACTACCAAGAAAACTAAGGATTGATAATTAGTTCGAAATTCATACGCCATTATGTATTTGTTTTATAGCTTAAAACATTGATGACATACACAACAGCAGTTTTCAATATTAGATATAGGATAACCTTAATAGTATCATTATACAGAAATTGGTACTTACATAGTACTATCAATAAGTTGTACTTGTTAGAGTATACGGGAAATCAGTAGAAATATTTAATTGTCAATAACATACAGACCAACAATTTGCATGTATACACCAACGCGACAGGTAATTGTTTTTGTTTTTATTGTATAAATGTAAAGAATTATGGCCACGCTGAATACACGAAGTTCAAGTCTGAAATGGAACAAACCATCATCAATGCAAACATGGAGATAAAAGACAGAACCTCAAACAACATGAAATCCATAAAACAAACAAGAGTCAAACAAGTACCGGGATAAACTGTAATAATGTACTTCGTCAACTAACAACCTACAACATCATACCCGTCTACTAACTCATAAAAGAGTTAAACAACATTTTCTAGTTCTACTGGTCCATGACCACTTTATTTCAAAATTTCACCTTTCTTGACATATTTTCTACTGGTTCGCAAAAAAAATATGCCTGGTACCGTATTTTACGATGGAATTGTTGCGACTCTCTTTTCAGATTTGTGTGACACATTTACCATAAGTCTTTCTGTGTTGTCATGGCATGCATAGATATTAAACCAACATTAATAGATCGGATCCATTCAATTCGAAAGTAATTTTATAATTTCAAAAACTAGTTAATGTATTTTCTCAGCAGAGATTACCAGATAAGCTATAATTATAACCCAACCTTATTTCTTGTATATTTTTATATTAATCCATAAGGTAAATTACAAAACAGACTTAGTATTCTTGTTTTTGGCTGATCTTAGAACAGGTCGCCAGGCATAACAGGGCTATCTTAATCGGGGTTAGAACACGCTGGAAACATAACATAGCTTTTTTTATTTCAAACGTAGAAATGACATGATACAACAACGAAGAACCACATTCCGCTTGACGGAATGTGGATTAGATTGATAATGGACAATATAAGTTTAGGTAAGCAAATGTCCCGTAATGACTCGACTCACTGAAGTATTAAAATCAACTTAATATGTCAACACAAATGCAATTTTGCTGGTCCGACGTTCTTTATAAGTTTAAAACCAACAATCGGAAGGTCCCGGACCTTGATCTAGATGATATTTTAACCTGTAACTCCTACTTCGACCATTAATCCCAAGAATGCATTCGTTAGTAGTGCAAATACAAGCCCAAAACAGCAACACCCTTCACCAATTAGCCATTGTGTTAGTGCTTATTTCAAAGAGTAAATATAAATTTGATTAATATTTTCCTTGACTATTTTCAATTTCAGAGATTTTCCAATCTTTCGCCTTTGCACAATAAATTGACTTCGATATTTTCATGCATGATGTAAGTATTATCAGACTCACACCTTCCGTAGATAATAGTGTAGCATAATAGTCTATGTTGAAACGTTGTTTATTTTCTTGGACGGAGAACATAACGCCCTTTAAACATGTTAATGTGAGAACAGGTCGGAGATACCAAAAGTCGTAAATCGAAGGAAAGATCACACTAAGGTCAGGCGAAAAGGGACAAGAGAACAAACAACGATTCACAAAACAATACACAGAAAACTAATGATGGAGCAACAAGAACCCCACTAAAAATCGAGAATGCACTGGTAGGGGTAGCAGGTACTGCTCCAGATAAAATTGTGTTGGACCTCAGTATGCGTAAATAAATAAGTAAACCATGAACCCCTTACAAAAGAAATGAAATTCGAGACGTATCGGGGTTTTTTTTGCGTGGATATCGTAGCTGACATCACAACATCACAACTAAATACGGGAAGACATATAATTTGACAACATGAACAACATGTAGCACAATATAATACAAAAATATATAAGAATAATGTTATTAATTTATTTTAATACTGTAAATATTAAAATTAATTTATTGTATGAAAATAAACATCAATTACATGCCAATATTTTATAGTACTCTGTGAATGTTGGTCAATCCAAACCTAGATTTTACAGAAAGCATTTTCATATAGGCCTACTCGATTACATTTATGCACGACTTGCCCGTGCAACTTTTCACTTAAAAGGCCAAGACAATCGGTCGCATCCCTCACTTGCAAGTTGATTACCAAGGGGGAAATTTTAAAAGCTCAGTTGATTACCAAGAAGTAAACTTTATAACCCAATAGATTGCTGCTCTGATAAAAGACGCCTCGATGTAGAGGTGTTAGAACAGATATGACCCGACCCCCAATCCAAGGGCGTGTGCTAAGAGGTAGAGTGGTTGAAAAAGAGGAACCAGTAAATAGACCAGTTGATAGGCGTATATGACGAGGAGTTGATGAACATGCAACATTGCAGATACTAGAACCACATGCGCAGCCTCCACCTATGCAGATGAAATCGTCGGGCGTTCAAGCAGTTATACATGATGAGGATCGTATCGTAAACAACGTGACTAATACAGACTCTATGTTGCTTACATGCGACAATGAAACTGATATATTTATATCAAAGACCACTGAAGACAAATTTTGGAATTTAGAATATACAGTTTTGTCATTACTTTTACGACACCATTTCAATTGCCAAAGTGTAAAACATAATTTCTTATCACTTGCAGACTGTAAATTACTAATGTATCTCCCAAATAAGCCCCTCAAAGTTAAACAGATTAATTCAATAGAAATTTGGACAGATGCCTTTATTAATAATGCTAATGTTATGATTGATAAACACCATTTGTTAGCTGGATATTCACTATCGTATATGTCTATAATTAGGGGAGCTGTAGTTGATGCTCCTTTTAGCAGGGTTTATCAATACGACCAACAATTTCGACTTCGAATTGTATACAATCAAACCAGAACAATGTCTCAAATTGATGGCAATTGATGGCTACAATTTATCGAAAGAGGGGCGCTAGAAAATGGAAGCTCGACAGCAGCTCAGTTTCCAGTTTCTTCTCAAAAGCCATGTTATGATTTTAATTTAAAAAAAGGATGTTTCAAAACCAATTGTTTGCTTAAACATTATTGCATGAAGTGCGGGAGTATGCATTTATCAGCAATGTGCTACAAATTTAGACTTCATGCACAGCCTCACCTTTTAATACATATTCACTATATGTTCGCACTCCATTATTGAATAATCCAGGTCGAGGTTTGAATAGATATGCTATATGGCAATTGGGATACAGTCCTATTAATTTAAATGAATTATATATTGCTTTAGAAAAATATCCAATAAAAGATATTGCAAAATTACTAATATATGGATTTACATCTGGTTTTAACATGAATTACCCAGTTCCAAGATTACCATTAAATACAAAAAAATATGTGTTTTACAGTATCATGTGGCGGCATATGAAAGGGTTGAACATGAAATTACTCTTGGCAGAATAGCAGGACCTTTTAGTTTCCGTCCAATTTCAAATCTCAGAAGTTCCCGCATTGAATTAATACCTAAAAAGACCTCTGATTGGAGCCTAATAACACACTTGTATTATCCACCTGGGTATTGTGTTACTGATTACCTTGATGAAACACTAACAACTGTACAGTATTCTAAATGTAATAATATCATTTCTATTATTCAAACATTAGGTGAACATGCTAAAATAGGAAACATTGATATTAAGTCAGCATTTCGACATGTGCCCTGCTATCCCAGAGACTTTGATTTACTTGGTTGTATAATAGGATACATGTATTATAATGACAAATGTATGCCCATGGGGTGTTCGATAACCTGTTCCACGTTTCAACATTTTTCTACATTTTTGCAATGGTTGTTCAGGAAGTACATGGATTAACAAATTGAGATAATTATATTTTATGCTTTCTTTCTTGCTGAAATGTCAGATATTGAGTGTTCAAATAGTATGTTTAAATTCAAACTATTTGTAAAAGATTAAGAGTTCCAATTACTGCTGAAAAATACGGAAGGTCCTGTGAAAAGTATGGACTACTTTGGATTGACTAGACACACTGAATCCATGTCTGGTAGAAAACCGGAAGAAACAATTAAAGAATTACTTAAAAAGTTAAATGAAGATGCTTGTTTTTTCTTAAGATAACTTTGAAACAATTGTAATCATTATGTGATAGTTTATCTTGTTGCACTCGTACATTGCCAGCAAGCCGTGCATTCAGCAAGCGTCTATATTTAGCTAGTGCTAAAGCTAAGAAAACACTTCAATTAAATAAAGGTCACAAAAGAAATGTATGAAGATTTGTTAATGTTGAAATACTTTGTGTAACAATTTAATGGCAATTCCTTTATTTTCGATAATTGGATTTCTAATTGTGATTTAGAACTTTATACTGATAGCGTTGGGGTGTGGTGCCTATTGTAAAAATAAATAGGCTTACTTGCACTGGCCTGCTGAATGGGAAAGTACTTATCTTTAGATAGAGATATTACATTTTTAGAAATTATTCCAATCGCATTATCAATATTTCTCTGGCACAAGTTATTTTATAAAAAGAAAATTATGTATTACATTGACAATATGGCTGTAGTTTCTGTTTTGAATTAAAAAACATCAACATCAGCAAGGGTCATGGTTCTACTTAGATTACTTTTTTATTGGTCATCTTCGTTTTAAAGCTGTACATATATCCTTCGTTAATAATGCCATAGCTGATTATTTGTCTCGTGGACAATTTCAGAAGTTCAGAGAGCTAGCTCCGCCTGCAGAACTGAAGCCAATGACGATGCCTTGGGAATGTTGGAGCCTTTTGAGACAGAGTTCTACAGTTTAATTTATAAGTCCATTAAAAGCAATATTTGGAAAGTGGACCAAAATGCTAAAAATACACTTGAAAATTTTAGAAAAAAAAATAAACTTGACCAAATATGGCCTCCTCCTATTACTCATATAATTAATTGTATGCATCATATGCAAACTGCTAATTATTCTCCTCCACAATCTGATCTTAATTTTAGTAATAAAATGCATGAACATGTTGATTATACCCAATCATTTGCTGTTCAACAATTCTTAACTGTTGTATCAAAAACAAATAAAGGAAATGATGCTAGGAAACAAATAACGATTTCCCTAGTAAAGCGAATTATAGAGGCATTACCAACTATTTGTAGTTCGTTCATTGAGGCTATATTGTTTGCTAGTATTTTTTCATTAGCATTCTTTGGCTTTGTTGAGAATAGGACAAGTAGTTTAATCTGGAATATCAGATCATACTTTAGAAATTGATGCAATTTGCATAGATTATTTGCAAAACATAATTAATGTAGCAATAAATTCATCAAAAACTGATCAGTGTGGCCAAAAAAAAACTTTGCAAATTTAAAAAATATTGAAAACAACATTTGCCCATTTCAGAACATTGAATTATATTTGAAGATGCGCTCTAAAATTAAGAGACTATTATTTATTCATTTAAACCACAGAGGTGTAACTCGCTTTCAAGCCTGTTCCATTTTAATATCCGCATTACGTTGTGCTTGATATAATCCGTGTTAATATAATACACATTCTTTCATAATTGGATCAGCAGATACTGCTGTCATGCTGGGTAAAACTGCTGATCAAATAAAGCAAATGTGCAGGTGGAAATCTACCACCTTTCAAAAATACATTAGGTTAGGTTTTAAATATCAAAAACATGTTTAGGCTCTCCAAATATATAGATTAAAAATCAGTCATGCAGAGGAGCACACTAAAAACAGGCCTACTGCTGGAAATATGGGACCAAAAAGACATGGATTAAATGTGATGTGGGTTGGCAAGCCCAGTATGCGATGGTCATCTAACGTACCTGTAGTTCAAAGCATGATTAACTGTTTTGGACTTCCAAAAGCTGTCATTTGTCACTGTGGTGGAAATGAAATAGGCTGTATGTCTACTGTTTCCTTATTTTTTCAATTAATATGTTCATTGTACACGATTAACAAAATGTGTTCTGGTAGCAATATCGTTTTCTCAAATATTTTACCAAGAGAGGACTGCCATTATTCCACCAATCACAGGGTAAATAAAGATATTCCTAAGCGTTTAAATAGAGGCAAATGTCCTATTTGTTACAACATAATGAGTATTACATTCATCATGATGATTGATTTGGATGATTGTCACGATGCTCTTTATGCACATGATGGTGTTCGTCTGTCTTTTTTTATGAAAGGATTTTTGTTATCAACTCACTACCGGGAGCTATTGTACAGTTCATTTTAACTCGCCATAAAAGGCGATATCCAAGTTTTTAAATTACATCAGAAAAATCATGTTGATTATAATTGTTCATAATGCGACACTTTTGTTTTGGACTGTTTTTTGTCGATACGTTAAATTGTCTTTGTCGGATTAGCATGATAGTTACATCATAATGCTAATTTTGACGAATTTATCGTCATTTATAATTGCTGCTATGGATTACCCAGAAACCATTAGATGCTAGCTGTCTGAATTTCCCTTTCAGTTCTATTCGTCAACACGCTGTGAATGTCTATACACTTACTAATAAAATGCCATGACAAAAAAGCAGCCAACACGAACTTAGCTGTTGTTGTTCATGCAAGTATTGTAGAGTTTATGCAGTTAATATTGCATTGATTTACACATATTCAATGATTTTTAAAGTTGAGCACAATTTACTCCATTTAATACTGGCTGCAGTTGATTACCATACACACACTTGCATATAACCTTCCGCACAAATATTACATTATTATGAATAACACAATAAAAACAACAAATTTGATATTCATTGGTTTTCCTATATTTCATATACAATGATTTATTTTAATACTGTAAATATTAAAATTCATTTATTGCATGAAAATAAACCTATATTGCATGTCAATATTTTATAGAACGCCTAATTGTACCCCTGTGAATGTTGTTCAATCCGAACCTAAATTTTACAGAAAGACTTTTCATATATGCCTACTATGAATACATCTATGCACGAATTGCCCGTGCAAAGTTACACGCAAGAGGCCCAGAAAATCGGTCGTATTCCTCACTGGCCAGTTGATATCCACGGAGGAAACTTTAAAACAACCCACGTCCACCTCTTCCCTAATTACAACAAATTTCTCCTTTTTTTCATTTATACATTCAGGAGATGGTTTCATGGAGATTATACTATGCATTAGTTAATCGTATATCGTCATAGCAATGTGAATGTGTTTACAATGTCAAATAACTGAAAGAGATATATTTCAATATTAAGGATTTGTTAATACTAGTGTGAATTACAGTTTGAATTGAAATGATCTGACATACAACATTGTGTAGGTAGTGTTATTAGTAACACATGTGTGTATATTCATCATTAAATCAGACATATCGATCTGAAATATAACATGGTGTAAGCAGTTTTATAAGTAACATATGTGTGTACATTCAACATTCCATCTGACATAGTAATCCCACATACACCATACCACGGTGTAAGTAGTGTTATCAGTAAAACATGTGTGTACATTCCTCATTACATCTGACATAGTGATCTGACATACAGCATGGCGTAGGTAGTGGTATCAGTAAAACATGTGCGTACATTCATCATTACATCTGACATAGTGATCTGACATACACCATGGTATAAGGAATATCATCAGTAGCACATGTGTGCATATTCATCATTAAGTCTGACATAGTGATCTGACATACAACATGGTTGATGTATTGTTATCAGTTAGACATTTGTGTACATTCATCATTACATCTGACATAGTGATCTAGCATACACCATGATGTAAGTAGTGCTAACAGTAAATCATGTGTGTGTGTGTTCATCATTACATCTGACATAGTGATCTTAAATACACCATGGCGAAAATAGTGTTAACAGTAACACGTGTGTGTTCATTCATCATTAAATCAGACATATTGATCTGATATCTAACATGGTTAAAATAGGGGTACCAGAGAAATTAAAAAAAAGAGGTGAATGATTTGATTTGGAAATTCATTTTGGACAATAACCGAAATCAAATAGAAAGAAACGTATGTTGCTTAACTATTAATGATGGAAGGGGGTGGGAATGATTGACATAGACAATATTGTCAAAAGTAAACATATAAAATGTATATGCAGAATAATTAACAATGAGATGGACTCATGGAATGGGATAATAGGCAAACACTGGTTACAGAAATACGATAACAAATTTGGAATTGTTTTTTTTTGTAGATGCCCCGATATTAAGGGCTTAGATATCGCATCCATTCCACAAATACTATCGAGATGCTATACAAGCATGAAGTATTTTTTGTTGGGTCATGTTCTACAGAGTCTTAAAATGACATTTTAGATAAAAACATATTTGGTAACTCTGATATCAAATTTAATAGGAATTCACTTGTTTCCAAATATATTTAAAATAAACGATATATACTGACAAAAACATTAAAATCTTTGTTGAAAATCAGACTATATTTAATAGACTGGATGATGAAAGGAACTGGATATCAGATTGCGCATCAATAAAAGAATTAAAACCAGAAAATTTTGTAAAGAAATTAAGATCAGATGAACACGACAAGATGAACAAATCATTAGGCTTAAAAATAGATTGTAATTTGAATATTATAAATCACAATAATAAAATGACTGTCCCAAAAGAACTGAAACTAAAGAATATCCAGAAAGTAATAGATAAAGCAGTCACTCCAAAATGTCAATTAAAATGGGAGATATCTTATGAAAAGATATTTAACTGGATATCAATTGATATATACTGAAAAAGATTAAATGTATACAAAGCATTATCCAGTACCAATGGAAATGTTTGCATAATATTTTTATCCAGAATATAGAATACAAGAAATAGGAAAATCAAATTGTAAATAACATTTTTGTAAAAATGAAATAGAGTCCCTTATGCATTTGTTTTACAAGTGTCATAAAATTAAACATGTCTTAGATGAATTAAAACACATGTTTAATATCATTTTTGAAAATAATATAGTACTTGTTGAGGAAAATGTAATCCTTGTTGTCTATGAGGGAGAAATAACTGCAGACCTACTTTGAGTGAATTTGATCATTTGTATATTAAAATGGGGAGCTTGGAAAACAAGAAATTATATAAAATATAATAAACGTATTTACAGGGAAAAATTAGTATCAGTAACACATGTGTGTACGTACATTCATCATTGGATCTGACATACTGATCTCACACATATCATACCATGGTGTAATTAGTGTTATCAGTAAAAGATGTGTGCATATTCATCATTGCATCTGACATAGTGATCTGACAAACAACATGGTGTAGGTAGTGTTATCCGTAAAACATGTGTGTATTTTCATCATTACATCTGACAGAGTGATCCGACATATGCCATGGTGTAAGGAGTGTAATCCGTAACACATATGTGTACATTCATTATTACATCTGACAGTGATCTGACATACACCATGATGTAAGTAGTGTTATCAATAAAATATGTGTGTGAGTTCATCATTATATCTGACATAGTGATCAGACATACACCATGGTGTTAGTAGTGCTATGAGTAAAACATGTGTGCATACTCATCATTACATCTCACATAGTGATCTGACATAGAGCATGATGTAAGTAATGCTATCAGTAAAACATGTGTGTAAATTCATCATTACATCTGACATAGTGATCTGACATATAACATGGTGTAGGTAGTGTCATCAATAAAACATGTGTGTACATTCATCATTAAATCTGTCATAGTGATGTGACATACAACATGGTTGAAGTAGTGTTATCAATAAGATATGTGTGTGTGTGTGTGTGTGTGTGTGTGTGTTAATCATTACATCTGACATAGTGATATGCAATACACCATGGTGTAAATAGTGTTATCAGTAAACTTATGTGTACATGCAACATTAAATCAGACATAGTGATCTGACATGTAACATGGTAAAATGAAAGGTTACCAGAGAAATATGAAAAAAAGAGGTGAATGATTTGATTTGGAAATTCATTTGAGACAATAACCCAAACCAAATAGAAAGAAACGTATGCTGCTTAAATAATAATAAAGGGGTGGAAATGATTAACATAGACACTTTTGTCAAAAGTAAACAGATACATTTATCTACGCAATAATTAATAGTGAGATGGATTCATGGAATGCGATAGGTAAACACTGGTTGTTTTGCTTTCTTTGTAAATCCTCCAATATTACAGGTTTAGATATCGCATCCATTCCAAAATACTATCGAGACGCCATTCAAGCATGGAACATTATTTTTTGGGTCATGTTCTAAATGATATTTTAGATAAAAACATATTTGGTAACTCTGATATCAAATTTAATAGAAATCCACTTTTTTCCAATCGTTTTTGAGAAATAATATATTTAATATAAACGATATATGGGACAAAAATAATAAAGCCTCTGTTGAAAATCAGACTATGTTTAATAGACTGGATGATGAAAGGAACTGGATATCAGATTGCGCAAAAATAAAAAAATAAAAACCAGAAATGTTTGTAAAGAAATTAAGATCAGATGAAAACGAAAAGATGAACAAATCATAAGGTTTAATAATAGATAGTAATTTGAATATTAGAAATCAAAATAATAAAATCATTGTTCCATAAGAACTGAAGCTAAAGAATATCCAGAAAGTAATAGATAAAGCAATCACTCCAAAATGTCAATTACAATGGGAGATATCTTATGAAAAGATATTTAACTGGATATCAATTGGCATATACTGAACAAGATTAAATTTATACAAAGCATTATCCAGTTCCAATGGAAATGTTTCCATAGTATATTCTTCAGAATATAGATTGTTAAAACTGGAAAAATCAAATTGTCAATGTCATGTTTGAAAAAATGATATAGAGTCATAGAGTCCCTTATGCATTTGCTTTACATGTGTTATAAAACTAAGCATGTCTTAGATGAATTAAAACACATTGTTAATATCATTTTTGAAAAGAATATATTACTTGTTGAGGAAAATGTAATCCTTGGGTTGTATGAGGGAGAAATAACTGCAGACCTACTTCTAGTGAATTTGATCATTTGTATATTAAAATAGGTAATTTGGAAAACAAGAAATTACATAAGCTTTTACAGGGAACCAATATTTATCACAAATTTCAAAAATGAACTAAAAAATAACATACAAATGATGATTAAAAATTCAGAAGTTGTATTCATAGTTCCTTTCATTGTTTACTGTGTAATAAGAATAACATATATGTATGTTTATAAATTGAATATGGGAGATAACATATGATTTATTTGCTCATGGTATTGTATCCTTGCTACCAGCACTTAATTATTAAATTATATTGTGCATTGTAAATATTTGAAAACCTTTGAAGTTTCGTTGCACCCTGAGGTAAATTATGCCCAGGTGAAATATAAATAAAATAAAAAAAAAGTAATACATATGCGTACATTCATCATTAAATCAGACATAGTGATCTGGCATACAGCATGGTGTAAGTAGTGTTATCAGTAAAACATATGTGTACATGCATCATTACATCTGACATAGTGATCTGACGTACAACATGGTTGAAGTAGTGTTAACAATAACACATGTGAGTACATTCATCATTAATTCTGACATACATATCTGCCATGCAACATGGTATACGTAGTGTTATCAGTAACACATGTGTGTATATTCATCATTAATTCTGACATACAGATCTGCCATGCAACATGGTATACGTAGTGTTATCAGTAACACATGTGTGTATATTCATCATTAATTCAGACATAGTAATATGACACACAACATGGTGTAAATAGTGTTAACAGTAACACATGTGTGTATATTCATCATAAAATCAGACATCGTGATATGGCATATAGCATGGTGTAAGTAGTGTTATCAGTAACATATGTTTGTACATTCATCATCAAATCAGACATAGTGATCTAACATACAACATCGTTTAAGCATTGTTATCAGTAAAACATGTGTGTACATTCATCATTAAGCAGACATAGTGATCTGACATACACCACACCATGGTGCTAGTTAGATGGTGTAGATTGTGTTATAAGTAACACCTATGTGTATATTCATCATTAAGTCAGACATATTGATCTTAGAAACAACATGGTGTAATAAGTGTTATCAGTAGCACATGTGTGCACATTCATCATTAAATCAGACATAGTGATCTGACATAGAACATGGCGTAAGTAGTGTAATCAGTAACACATGTGTGTACATTCATCAATAAATCTGACATATTGATCTGAAACACAACATGATATAAGTAGTGTTATCGGTAGCACATGTTTGTATATTCATCATTAAATCAGACATATTGATCTGACATACAACATGGTATATAACGTCATTTGTGAATGATACTGACATGTTATGTTATAGTATGATATTCATAACAACATTAGTCTGACATACACCATGTGGTAAGTAGTGTTATCAGTAACACATATGTGTACATTCATCATGAAATTTGACAAAGTGCTCTGACATACAACATTGTGTAGGTAGTGTTTTCAGTAACACATGTGTGTATATTCATCATTAAATCAGACATATTGATCTGACATACAACATGGCATATGACGTCATTTGTAAATGATACTGACATGCTAAGTTATAGTCTGACATACACCATGTGGTAAGTAGTGTTATCAGCAACATATGTGTGTATGTGTACATTCATCATTATATCTGAAATATTAATCTGACAAATAACATGGCGTAAATAGAGTAATCAGTTAAACAAATGTGTGCATTCATTATTACCTCTAACATATAACATGGTGTTTAAAGTTTCTATTGCTATACATAACCATTCCAGATGGTACTGTACATTTCAGAGCATATAATTAACATATAGACCTAATGGGTAACTTTTTCAATAATGAACCAAGCTTTTTAAAATTGATTGTCAGAGTTTGTATATATCATATAATAATATACATGTTGAAAAATAAATTACTGATTTGAAAACTGGATTTTTTAGTTTATTTTCTGAACATTTTTAAAGGTCAAACGTACTATACGAAGAACTGTAATATTGAAGGAATATTCCAAATGCAAGCAAACAAAACCAAACAAACATTATTTGAATACCATTACATTCCAAATGCATGATTTGCACACAACGTTGTTTGGCTATTATACTTGAAGTTTTTGGATACAATAACGTCGATTAAAGGGAGGTAAATATTATTGTATTAGTATCGTTCGTTGGATTTTATTTTTTTTGTTTTCGTGTTTTGTAAGTGATAATTGATCTATATTGATAGCTTTATTCACGTCACAACATTCCAAGAGTATACATAGTGCAAGCAGAAGTATAGTTTCCACATTTTGCATGGCTTAATGATAGTGATAATGTGGGAGGGGTAAATACTACGAATGTACATTAAGCATCATATTGCATTAGGCCATTACTTGTATTCTCTTTCTTTCTCAGAATACTCAACTTACTAGCAGCAATACACATTTCATTAAATACAGGAACGGTGAGTAGAAATGGAAGGAATGACTTTTTCAAGAATGAGAGAATATCTGTCTTTTGATTGGGGATAAGAAATAAGGGAAATCCTAGTCTATGATATGATTTTATTACTGACATCAAGTTACAGTCCACCACTTCATACTCTGCAATCAAACTAGTGTCGGTTATTATCTCAGGTCAAAATCTGGCATCATGCAAAATCAGTTTCCATGACGCATGTAAATAAAGGAACTCCTAGCAGTAATCGCGAGTTCAGATTTCGGAGTATTTGAGATAATGTGTTTTAGATATCGTATATAGTGGGTCGGAGCTTTCATATATTTTTCTAACTTATATTTCATCTAAAGTGTTGAAGTTATGACGATGTAAGAACCCGTATTTCCCAGTGTAATAGGCTAGAATAGAAACCACTGAACGTCAAATACGAATCATCAGTAACCAAAGTACCAGTCACAAAAATTATATTTTTATATGAGCACAGTTCTCGACAACTTATAAATTTAAACGTATCAAAGTACTCTTTTTGAGGATTTCATAGTTCAAATATTACGATTGTCCATGACATTGATTTTTCGGAAAAATGATGATATATGGCGTAGCACGTCGCACAAAGATGTGAATAGGTAGGCATTCTGTAAAACATAAACATGCGAGTTATGTCATACAAACATTTTAAGAAAGGGTGAGGTATGTTCTAGTAAAATATCACATACACTGTATAAACACTTTCTGGGTATTTTTGTTTTTTTTTCAAAATGTGACGCCAATTTTGATAGTTACTGAAGATACCCGTTTCTTAGTTCTATTTAACTGTATACATTTTCTTAGAAGTAAGAGGATATACACATAATTATTTCGTAGTCTATGTGGAAACCTTGAATGTACAAACTAGGACTAGAAGGTCTTATTATTACTTTATGCATAGTTCAGAAATCCACATCGACTCCAGGGAATCTACGGCCACTTTCCATTGTTAAATTGTGGTAAATTCAATTATTGTAGAGAATTTCAGACATGTTTACATGGACTTTTAAGGGCAGTAGGGATTTTCCGCCTCGGAATATTTCACTCTGTTCATTATTTCTTATTTACTTTGGCTTGATTTATTGGATCATTTACAGTTCCGGAAACAATAGCATGCATGCGATTGGTAAATATAGTTGTTCAGATAATGCAAATATCGCCATGTCACTATCGTAGATAATCAAATTGTTCCACATTTCTCTTTAGGTCGAAATTATGCTTAATACATCATAATTGTTACTAGTTTTGCTTAGGTGTAGTTCCTACAACCAGTGAACGTTTACTGTGACGTCTTTATATTTCCATGTGAATTTACCTCGATAAGTCAATGCATGCTGTAAGTATTTAAATTCCAACGTTAAATTCCGGTAACCTTGTGTCGTTATTGTAATCCTATGTTATTATAAGTTGTAATGTTGCTCGTTTTTATTATTGGACGTAACAAATGTACCCACATCTCCTTTAATATGTATATCGCACTTCCTTAAGACAGGTGTTTACAATAGTAAGTGACAACAAAACCACTATTAACTGAAAGTTTTCGTTACATATAGTAAGTCAAATTAGTGTACCAGTCTTTTGCTTAAATAATAGAACAAGCTGGTCATAAACTTATATTATAATTGCATTATTGCAATAACAAAGGTTTTCATTTGGAATACAATGTTTGTTTATTAACTATCACTTAACCCATATTAATTTACGGCACTAGCTGTGTATTTCTATAGTTAATGTTATGTTTCACGACACAAAACAACCGAGATAGAAAAATTCAAAAAACAAATATTATATAGTTTAAGACAATGATATTGTCTCTACTATAACAAAATGAAAACAAAATCTACATACCACAGATATCAATTCCCTTAGTTATATCTATGAGTGAAGAATATAAACTTACTTTTTTCAGCTTAGGAGAAGCATAGTGTCTACTATATCAACTAAATCTGATTAAAGAAGATAAAATATAGTTTTGATAGCAATTTTGTATTTCTTTTTAACCAACAGGATCTTGCTCAAAGCAATTTTTGAATTAATTAGCTTTGATTTTGTTGGACTTTCAGTGTATCCACAAGAAACCCATTGTGCACACGAATTAAAATATACATATATTACTAATGACTAGCGGTTGATACATCTACTTGTGGAATTTTAGTCATCAATGGTATCATCCAGCCAGTAGTCAGTGTTCCGGTTTCACATGCTATATACATTATTGCAATTGATAATTAATGAATAGTGCAATTATTATTAATTTGCCATAAAGAATATATTTTATAATAATGTCAATTGTCAAAATGATATTTAGTACAATTAAGGATTGATCGCAATTATTGTTCGGTTCATGAAGAAATAACCTCAATCAGGTTCAACACACCGCTCTATCATTATATGGTAGATTTAAAATTTATTTTAAAAGTATGTAAAAAAATATTAGGATGATTTTAAAAGTAAATTTGTATATTCTTCATGATAAATAAGTTTTTTGAAAAGTACTTCTTGAATCAAAAGAAGTTTATTATTTCCTTAGTATTTTTTAATTGTTTCAGAGACTATAGCAATGCCTAATATAAAATTAAGCTTGTTAGCACTTCTCTGACCGACCCACAAAAATGACCCCAATTAAAAACAAATATTGCAAAGTTCATTTACAAAATCCAATTTTAGCGCAGTATAATTCAATGGAATGGTTTTGATAATACATTGTGTATTTTATTATCTTTCTTCAGATGTATGAGTAATGGACTGATGGCCGGGATGAAAATGAAGGGCAAGAAGGATAAATTCCCCTTTGCACAGTAATGCTTATTTAAACTAATCAAAGATTAGTGATTATTATTAAGATTGTAAATTTTTTATGATTTTCAAGAGTTTACTTAACTAATAGTATTTACAAAGTTTTATTCTCTTCATTTTGTTTGTGATGTTCTTCAAGTAAACTGCAAATATACATGCGAAGAAATCCAAATAAACAATGCACAGATTAAAAAAAAAGGTAACTACACTAGCAGCAGTATTGTGTACCTAGTCATTTCAATTTGTTGGCATACACATTAAAGAAATGAGAACAAGTTGGATATTATGTGAACTCGGATATGTTTCAGATATAAAGACTAACATTTCAACTTGTGATTATTTGAGTTCAACAGAAACCATTCACTTAAACCAAATGTGTATTAAACCCCAATAAACTCACTAACTTGTGTGTTCAGGTATATATCAGAAATAGTAATAGAAATCTTTATTTTTACTTTCAGAAGTTCTTCTGACGTGTCATAACACAAATGAGGCAAAAATTACCGAATGTGCCGCCAATTTCTTGAACTTTGCGCCAGAAAGGATAGGCGGTGGTGGCAGAGGAGATAATTGACTTTTAATACGAAACAGATCTTAAAATTATGTCTGACATCATTTGTTGATTTAATCATTATGATGCATTAAATAACTGAGAATATTTATGATAAATATATACAAAAAAAGATTGATTGATTTTGATGATGCAGCAGTCTTCAATACTTTAATGGTGAGCCAATTAATTTTGCATATATACCGTTAAACCTGGTCACTTTGCAGGAAACCTGTGCTTAAAACAGTCAACAAATATGAGTGAACATTGTCAAGTCTGAAATGTCGCAATGTAAGATGTCCAAAAATGGGGGATCTGTTGGAATTGTGTGGCTAAATTGTAAGGACTAGCATCCAAATATTGATTTTTTTTTTATATTTGGTTAACACTGCATGAAACAAGAAATTTCAGAAATTTTTTAATTTCATTATATGCCAAAGGTACGTCTCGTACAGATTGCTAACTGTATAAAGAAAATAGCTAATTGTAAAATTATATGAAAGAATTATGTCTACGACATACAATATAGTCGTGTGCTTCTAATACATATATAGATATATAATTCAGAGCGCGCGACACGTTTCTGGAATAACCTTCATAGAGTACGCAAAAAAAAAGTCAAATAATCCATAAATCTTTGAGAGCAAAAAAAACAGAGGGAATAGACAGGATAGCCAATTAAAATCAAATGATTATTTCACGTGTCAAATGGTATTGTGAGAAATAACCGATATTGACGCCTTATAATTGAATTCGGAATCAAGCCACCAGAAATCGAGAGCGTGTGTCAAGCGATATAGCAATCTTTCTAAGATGAAATAGCTCATTTGCTATTGATCTTCTCAATCTTCTAGTGATACTAGATCTCTGTGGGACAAGTTGCTGTCAACCTAGTTATGATGGACCGAAACAGCAGGCTATCACCTACAAGCAATTTTGTCTTCGATGATGTTGCTGTTTCTGGTATGTCTTTGATATACGTCAGAACATGTGCCTTGTAATTGAGATACATCAAGAAAACCTGGGACTAGCGATCAAATATTAACTTTGAGTGTAACGCTCGTTTTTCTATTCTCAGTGAAGGAGCGAATTTGTTTGTTGTGGGATTGAGGTTGAAGTATTCTAGATAATACAATATGTGTGACGGTGTGATACCTCGGCAAATGCTTAGGGAAATTATAGGAGGATGGTGTCAACTTCGAAGACTTTTGCTCATTTTAAAATCATCTCATTGATGGCAATGGTGAGTTAGGACTAGTGTAAATCTTTTTGGTGAAATACGTGTTGTGTGATGGTAATAACTTTATTGTTGCAAAATATGCTTACTATGCTGCTAGGTAATATGAGTGCGATACCTTGCATGTGATAGACAAGCTCGTATATCGCAGATTAGTGACTTTTGTCTTTACTGAATAGGGTAACTATCGATGTTAAGTAAGGCTGGTAGCTCTGTGGGAGTGTGGGAGTTGGTCTGCCTCAGATTTTGCATACAAGGTGGTATAAGGAATATGGGCCAGTAGCGTTGTCTCATCTCAGGTTCTCCAGAAGTTCATGTTATCTGTTGCTATTAATACCATTCATAGTAAAATAATGACTGACTCCTTTGTTTACTCTGTTGATGTTAATATTAATAACAATCATAGTAGAATAATGCCAGCGTTTTCATACTTTACATGTAAGGTTCGATTTTCCTGTGATTTGTCGTCTCAAAAACTTATTCGAGAATGAGCTAAACTAAGAACATATATAAATCAATATTTCGTATATTACGTAATGGAGCATACACTATAACTGTAGAATAAAACAAAATAATCAACGTGATGCTTACTTAATACATTTCCATATGCAAAAGCATTTTTATTTTATATTCTTTCCATGTTTGATAGCTACAAAGCCAAATTAGATAACAAATACCACAATTAAAACGAAAACAATGTATTGACATACGCCCCATCGATTCTCGATTATATTTCGTGATTTTAAGTTCTCCATATTATCACCTATGGTCTGTATTATTTGTAATTACTTGCCGTCAGTTAGATACTTGTTGGTTGTATTGCGAGAATATACTTTCAAAGTTCATATATTCGTCAGTTCTGAACATACAGTGTCAAGAGTCATATATGTATTAATTATATGGATTAGTAGCATAATCACGGTAGCCAAGTTGTTTGAAATACATTTTCAAAAAGTACAGCATGGGTTCTATTCCCGAACTTTCAAACATATTTAAACACGTTGTTAAGCATACAATGATAAAACATAATGTTCACATACACAAGAACAACAGAATAATCAACTGTCCGAACAATAATGTGAGGTCAGAGAAATACTTTAAAAAGGTAGACAATTCAAGAACTGTCTAATATCTATTACGAGAGAGAATATAAACGTAGGAAAAGTGTGAAGATACCAGGGGGTAACTAGATTCCGTAGAAGAAGAAGCAAAGACGATGGAATGACCAAGCGAAAAAAAAACAAACGATGACATTACATATAAAACCAAAGAGCGAGCAGCAGGAACCCTACATAAAACTGGAAGTGAACACATGTGCTTGACAAGGGTAAGCAGTTTATGTTCCATATATGGCACCTGTCGTGTTACTCTTGCTACAAACTCGGTGATAAGTCATGAACAACAACAACAACATATTCATAGTCATTTGCAACAGTCATTTCGTAACCATGTCATGGTGCTGACAGTAACACTTTCCAAGAGATGACTTCATCTTAACCATTAGAAACAATTGATTCAGTAGCTATTTCTTCGCCAGTAATAACCCTATAACAAGTAAGTCATAATAGGAAACACAGACTCAGGAATATCGGATCAACTGAGAGATATGTTCCACATGGAGGTGTTGTTGTAATGTTGTCACATATTCAAATATATAAATAAAGAGCTCACAGTGAACATTTTGAAATCATCTCTTTTGTCGTAAAATTCCGTTCTTAACGGGTCGTCAGAGTCAATGTCAAGGTGTAGATCAATGTATGAAGTATACCTCGCTGTATCTGTGTATCCTTTATCTCAAGCTCAATGGAATATATGCAATCGACAAAATCATCAACCTTATTTAGTGATAGGACATCATCTATATAGCTGAGCTTGAAATTAAAGAACCGGCTTAGATTCTTTTCATTTTCCTTGAGAATCTGCTGTGTGAAGTCTTCCTAGAATGAACAAAGGACAGGATAGACAGGATAAAAAGCTCATTGGAGGATAATATTTAGTTCGGTGTTTCTACGTAACAGTTAGTTATACAACACTTATCACTGCTTACGTAGGCATGATAGGTATACGTTCCATATCCTCCCAAAGATTATCTGTGATATGTACGTAAGAAAGGTTTAACGATATATAAGTTGTGATCAGAAGCCGTAATTGGTAGAAGGACAAAAACTAAAACGGCTAAAGGATAAACGGAAAAGGGCCAAACAGTGATATACAAAACACTACACAGAAAACTACGGATGTATAAAGGGTTCGAAATTCATACGCCATTATTTATTTGTTTCATGGCTTAAGACTTCCATAACATACACACCAACAGTTTTCAATTCTATATCCTGTGAAAGTACTTTTGTTCGTTAGCACCAATATTCGTGATTTCTACAAACTGCAGTGATCCTTGGCTTCTTGAATTCGTGGTTTCAAGCATTATAGGCAATAGTCAATAGGGAAATCAAATTATCTCGTCGGATTTTAATTTTCAAGTTTAATGTGAACCACAAAATCCATGGAATCCACGAAAATAAGTACCACACGATTAAAAATGATTTCACAGATTAGGATAACCTTCATGTGATCATTATACATAGATTAGTACTGATATAGTACTATTAATTAGTTGTACTTGTTAAAGTAGACGAGGAATCAGTAGATATATGTAAATGTCTATAACATATAGACCTACAATTTATTTGTATACGCCAACGCAACACGTAGTTGTTTCTGTATATAAATGAAAGCGAATAGACCACGCTGAAGGCACGAATTCCAAGTCTGAAGTGACACAAACCAACATCAGTGCAAACATGGAGATGCAAGAACAGAAATTCGGACAACATCAAATGGTTTTGGACACCAGTATATGTAACACACCACCAATAAAATAAATAACAAAATGAAGCCCCTACCATAGAATTTGGAGTCGAGCCGGATCGAACGTCCTTTTTACACGGAAAAGGTACCTGACATCACAACACGAAATAATGACGTGATATAATTTGACAACATGAACAACACGAACCCCATTAAGACAAGAAAAAAACAACGGACGAACTCAAGTGTTCCGGAAAGACAAACGGAAAATATATGTGGTCAGTTGTGAAACAGACGACCCGTAGCAGTTAACAAAGATGTACTGGCCATCGTACAACTTTCGAAGTGATAATTTTCACTTAGCAACAGGGAACCATGGGCTCAGTACGAATGGACAGAACTACTGCTTTTCTTACAGAAAAGTATTATATCGAACCAATCATTTAACTTGTGATCCAAAACTTTTAGATGTAGTAGTAAGCCTATATGTTTCATCTAAATAAGGGAATAACACAGATGCTTATTTGGAATGTGATGTCCTATATCAAACTATGGTGGTGTAATAGTCATCAGATATACTATTAATATACTTCACCGGTTGTGAATAGCTGTTAGTAAATCATACAGCACTTTTGAAACAAAAGAAGCGGCCCGTATTGGACATAGCGGGATTCCTTTTCAGCCTGAGTACTCGGATGGAGGCCGAGATGCGCAAAATGAAATATGTTATGTTTAACACAGGCAGCTTCTTTTGTTTCAATAGTAATCTATCAAACTGGTACAATAATAGAATCGTTGCAAAACCAAATGGTATGACATTTAATTCAACTACAACTTTAAAATGGGTTTATTGATTTATATATCGCCAATCGATTATGCCTTTCATTCAATATCAAATATAAAAAATAAATAAATATATGTGCTTACGTTTTTTTCTTGTTAATTAATATCACAAAATATAATAGAGTAATCTAAGAAAATAATGGTATTATTATCTTAAATCCATTAAAAAGACAATTTAGTAAATACAATTTTAAAACATACATCCTGTTATTGTCAATCGAGTGCGAATTGATGAAAATCATATATTCCCTCGAGGTCAAACAATATCAGGTAACGGTGGCACACATTTTATTGGATTTGATTTCGCTCCGCAATTTGATCAACACAGCTTTCGCCAGTAAAGGCAGACTGGTTATTTTACAAAGGTATGTAATATTTATACAAACATATATTTGCAGGCATTCAAACGCCAATCGATAAACACACTTTCCACATTAACATTGCATCAAGTCTGACGTGGAAATTTGGCATTTTAAGCTACAAAACATATTGTGCGGACTTTCTCAGATGAATATATACAGAGATAGATGTTTCCATTAATTACGACTATGTTAAAGATATTAACCTTGTCACAAAAATGGGTCAAATTACTATAAAACTCGCTATTAGCACAGCGCTCTGTTACATCGGCATGTAACCACGACCTGTAGCATCGGCCTCTAACAGCGATCTGCCACTGACATTATAGGCGGCATTCACAATAGTATAGCTGGGAAAATTTTTGTATTATTGATATTTTCAGTGTTACTTGTCTCAAAAAATAGGACGTAAAATATAAACAACTGAAACCAGTATTTAAAAAAAACCTACAATATCTCAACAATGTCAGCCGAATCCATCCACTTAATCACAGTCTTACATACCATAAGGTACACATATATATAGCAAATCACTGCCTAAAGAGGACAACTTCCCATTAAGGTCACATTTTTAGTTTCCTTTCAGCGACATTTATATATAAGCTTAAATGTATATTAATGCCTGAAGAAAATGAACCTTAATTTGTATGATGATATCTCATTAATTTTCCTGTTCAATCATCACCATCGTGGTATCAACAATTTAAAATTAAATTATATATTGCGACTTCTACATGTTGATGACAATTACTAACATGGTGTAAGTAGCATTGTAATGTACAGTTAGTAAGTATTGATTGCTCAAACTAAATTCATCTTCCTCAGACATAGATGATTTGATGGAGTTTTAGCTAACTTGTTTTATCCTACAATTGGGTATTTTTTTGTCATAATAAAAGGGTTGAAATAAACTGGTGCGTTATTATGACAGTGTCATAATAACACTTTCAACATTGGCCTAATAAAGCTATTAAGCCACACCCCTGTCATAATAGCACTTTCTACATTAACCTATTAACCCTATTAATCCACGCCCCTTACCGGAACTACTATTGAGGTACCAATGGGGTTTCCGTTATCTGTTTTCTATTATTAAATTGAATAAAAAACAATTGGCAAATTTTCTTGCAGGATAAATACAATATTGGTGTATTGACGGTAAATATATAATTTATGAGGCTCGGCACAAAACGAATGGAAAGACTCGCTAAAAGCTCGTCATTTCCCCTCGTTTCTAAGTCTCGCCACATAAATTCTATATTTACCGTCAATTCACCTATATTGTATATTTAAGCTACTTAGTTTGCTTACTCTCAAAGATATACAATTTTTTATAATATTCAAGCGTGCCTGGTGAAGATTATTCAAACCACGTCTTCCAATATCTTTCTAAATAAACTTAGCTGGTGTCCTCAGTTAAGTGAGGTCTGTTTGTTAGATAGCCTAGTACCGTATTTATGGTTATCGTTAATATATCAATTAAGAAAATCAATCATCTCTTTGCCATTTTGTTGAGTGAATAGGACACCGAAGAACAAGTCAATAGAGAGTTATGATTAGGGTTATGGTGTTTAACCCCAGTTTCAACAATATTTCAGCTATATCGTTGCCTTCAGTTTTACTGGTGGAGGAAACCGGAGCGCCCGGGGAAAACTACTGACATGCCGCAAGTCACGGACAAATGTTACCCCATAATGATGTATCGAGTGCACTTCGCCTCAGTGGGATTCGAACACATTAGTGGTGATGGGCACCGATAGCATAGATAGTTGTAATTCCAACTACGATACAATCACGACCATGACGATCCAAGTTAGTAGAGTGTCGGTACGGATGCAAAACGGTACTAAAATCTAAAATATATTTATGTTGATATTTGTTTATCAGATTCTTTTTTGAAAAGTGCATAGTGTAAATCTATTTAAGTATTTCGATAATTTGAATTTACCTTTAATGATGTCTGAGATGTCCAAATTCAATTATTGTTTTTTATTAGTTTGATACGTCTGTAATCTGTTGTATAGGTTCTACCACTATTCAAGTATGTGAAGCTGCATATGCAATGGTGCAATAGTAACTATATTATTATAGTTGAATACGAATTCAAACTGTCTACAACCTTGCATATCTCAATATGGACTGACACAAATACAATGTGACAAGGAAATAGTGTGAATATGTTATAACTGGTGTTTGCAGATACATTCACCTTCACAGCTAATAAAGAATTAAAATTCAACACAGTGTTAACTTATATATTAAAGTAGAGCATATCGGTGGTATTTGTTCGTCGTTAGAAGAGTTTGAAGATACCAAATAGTAATAGCGGGAAAATAGTAGATTGTTGTTTTCAATGTAAAAACTACGTGATCGTTTTCAACTAATGAGCATTAGTTATATTTAGATCGTGATATTTGCTAAGGTGTGTTTGAGTCATTCTCTAGCCACCTGTTCGTGCGACAAGTCAAAATTTTCATATTAAATTTGTGCCTAAGATTGAATTCGTGATATGTGCTATTCATATCATTTATTTATAAGAGTATTTTATACAAATTGGCTTTGTATATACGTTTTTTAAAGAAAATTCATCATATTCAAAGTCAGGATGGTCTTCACACTGCGTCCCAGTGGCGGTCTGACTAAATATTATGTGCCGTGGTAACGCAAGTTCCCAGTGCAATAATATATGGTTTGTCCTGAGCGTGCCTTGGTCGTTGGTACGGGATTTATGAATTTTCTTTTAATGTTCTATTATAATGATATAAATGAATGAAGAGGGATAAGATACACATATATAAGGTTATTGCATAACACTTTTTTAAATAAAACCCGGCGTGCTATCGTACATGGTAGAATGATCGGTCGTACATGGTGGGCTGAACGGCTAAAATAATTCTATCTGATTATATATATTATTAATCGTTGCTAAACAGGAAGTTTTGGACAATCTGGTATGATGAGATTGTCGACATACTTATTTAGATAAGAAAACACCAAAGAGGTTATCAGATAAATTGAGTATCTGACACAGAAAGTTTATTAAACTTTGTTAGCTTTATTGGAGAATAGAGAATACGATATAAGTGGATGGCTTCTAGGTAATCGTAGGGATTTCTATTATCTACAATATAGTAAGGTGTAACGCGATCTGTGTATATTATACTTTACATAAGTTTTATGTATGTAGGCACATAATATAATACATGATATTCAACTCTTTTATTCAAATTAAACTAATGTTAATTTAGTATATACAGACAAGAGCAAAAGAAAGAAAGCAATTGATATAAAATAGATGAACCAAAACAGAGAAAGGCAAGAGGGAAGCAAATCTTGTCCTAAAAGTATATCAACAAAAACAGACAAAAGCAACAGCAAAAAGATATTATAACAGTATATCAACTAAATACATGAATGGCATTATTAGTGCAATTCCAAATAATTGGAAGCATATTATTATGTGTGAAACTATGATCCATGACCTAATATGCAATTTTACAAATTATATATTCAGAGAATTCTAAAAGAGCCTAGTATGTGCCATAAAAATGAGAAAACGATTGAGAAACTTCTGTAGACGATTGGCATGGCATTTATTCAATGTCTTATGCATAGCTAAAGATACAAAACTACACAACCTTCAACTTAAACTATTGCACATAATTTTGCCTTGTAACTTAGTTCAAAATGTTTTGTTTTATGCTAAAACCCTTTTAAAGAGTTGTGTTATTACTCTATCATTGAATGCCACAAAGATAACGCTTGGCATATCAAAGAAATACTTTGAGAATCGAAATACAGTAAATGATGTTTTGTTAATTTCAAAATATATTTATCTTGTGTAACAGTATAATAGTATACTACAACATTTGTGGTCATCATTTGCTGGATTTAAAGAATAACTGATTTTAATACAGGGTTTAATTCATGACTTTGTATTTGAAAAATTATTTTCACAATTAATTGCCAAACATGTGGTCCATATCGATGAACACACAAACAACATACACCTATTGTTATGAAATGCAATAGCTTTATCTAGAGAAAATGGAATGTATGTATGCTAAATTTATTATATAATAAGTTGTGATGATTAAAAACTTTAAATATATTACCCAATCAAGCAATAATCTTTTCACACTGCATGTTCTGTCGTCAAGAGTGTTAATTAAAAAGAAGTCACAGTACACTTTACATGCGAAGACACAGCTCATAGAGGACACTCTTTACATAGTGTGATATCTAACTATATATGTGGCAGCCTTTACTTAAAACGCAATTGGATAGATGCGACCAACAAAATCATCAGACTTAGAATTGATTAGTGGAACGTGAAATTATAGGATCGGGTTAGATTATTATAATTTATGTCGAGAAGTTCATTTTTGAATTCAAACTCATGCGAATAATGGACATGATGGACATCATAAAAATCTGATTGTAAGCACACTATATTGCCAGAGGATGATATTTAGTACGATGATTCAATGTGACAGTTTACAGGAAGGCCTACAACAATTATCACTGATTATTTATGCAAACATGATAAAACAAACAAGAGTCAAACGAGGAAAGAGATAATCTGCAATAATGTAATTCATAAACTAACAACCTACAGAAACACATCCTTATTCCTTCTACTTCAGCCATTAATCCCAAGAAATGCATTGTTATATAAAGCTTAACTTTGTTTTAAGCTTGTTTTCGAATACCTTTAATTATATGTAGTATATCATGTTGAAATTGATCTTATTATCAAATATTATTTATTTGGGAAATAAATCATGGAAGCCAGAATGTGCTTTGAGTTTTAACATGGGTTGGCGGATATTATTATTTAATCCCGAGCTGTAGCGAGGGATAACATTTACTAATATCTTGCCAACCTCTGTTCACACTCAACACACATTCTGGCTTCCATGAATTATTTCGATTTTGATGTGTCTAACAGTGCAACTAAGGTAGTATACATTGATTAGAAGACGGTAATTTATATTTACGTCTGCGAAAAATGTCGAACACAATTTATGCTCCGAAATTCGAGCAGATGATAACTCATCAACATATACTTTTACGACGGGAAAGTCAGTCACATATACTTTTACGACGGGAACATCAGTCGTATTAATGTAGCATCCGTAACAATAATATTGTATTTGCATGTTTTAATTGTACGTCGCATATTATTAATTTTGGCTCTGTTGATTATTTTCTGTGGATATAGATGATTAAAACATTAACAATCATGTAAATAATTTTCTTTCGTGATTTTATCACCTGGCTTAAATGTGCACCGCGCATGTGTTAATGTGATTTTGCCATCAATGTAATCAATGTTAGATGAGTTTAGTAACTACTGTAAAATTTGGATATACAAGTAAAACTAAAGTTGTCATTTTTTCGAAGCGTAAATACAGACCTGAGGTAAAGCTTAAATTAGACGGAATTGAGTTAGATTACACAGATACTTATTTATAGTTGGGTGTTTTATTTCATTATACAGGTAGTGTTAACTTTGCAAAAAAGAAATTAGTTGAAGAATCCCAAAAGGCGTTATATGCTGTCTATTACAACATTTGAAACCTTCGACTACCAATTTCCCTTCAATTAAAGATTTTCGATTTACTGGTAGCACCGATTTTACTATATGGATGCGAAATATAGGGCATTGGAAAAAAGGACAACATTGAGAAAGTACACCTTCAATTTTTAAAAAGAATCCTAAATGTTAGGGCTGCTACTCTACTTGTTTTAGTGTACGGTGAATTGGGAAGATATCCGTTAGACATAAACATTAAAATTAAAACGCTTTGTTTTTGAAGTAGATTATTTTCTACTGAAAAGTTATCATCAAAAATATACAGACTATTGTTTAATTTATATAATGAAGGAAACCACAAATTGTACTTGTAAGACATGTTGAAAATATTTTTGACAGCATTGGACTAAGATTTATTTTTAGTAATCAGATGCCTGTTAATGTAAACTCGATTAAAATTAATATCAAACAGATCTTAATAGATCAATTTGTTCAAAACTGAAGAAGCCAATTTGCAAACTCTTCAAGAGGTAAATTTTATTCCATTAAAAAAAAAAGATTTTTGCTTAGAACCCTACCTTTTACGCATTGACCAACAATACCGAAAATGTATAATTAAATTCAGAGTTAGTAACATGAAATTACCAATTGAAACTGATCGTTGGTACAATATTAGTAAAGATCACAGCAAGTGTACAAAATGTTAAGAAAATTTAATTGGTGACGAATTTCACTATTTATTTATATGTTCCCATCCTGAAATTGAGAATCTTACAGTTAGATATATACCGAACTATTATTTGAGAAACAGTAACGCACAAACAATTGCTGGTATGTTGTCTTTTTGTCATATCGAGTTATTGACAAATTTATCACGTTTTCAAAAGGGTTTAAACAGATTGTTTTCATGAATGTCATCTCTGTCCCCTGTGTTTTTTTCTATTTTCAATTTAGTTCATTATGTGTGCATTGAATATATTGATGTATGTTTGTATTTATGTATGTATATTTGCTTGCTCATGTTGCACTTGGTGCCTGAGTTGAATTAATAAAATATTTGAATCAGTAAAACATGTGTGTAATACATGCATCATTAAATCTGACATAGTGATCTGACATACAACATGGTTGAAGTAGTGTTATCAGTTAGACATGTGTGTACATTTATCATTAGATTTGACATAGTGATCTGACATACAACATGGTGTAAGTAATGTTATCAGTAAGATATGTTAGCTCATGTTGGCGATCGTAAATTTTCGAAGTGATGACTTCAACTTCACCAATATGAACCCTTGGTTTAATAGCGTATTGGTTGGCAGTATTCCTCTATCAAGGAAATCCTGATAGGAACCGCAAGCTCTGGAATATTGTATCATCTGAGATATATATATTTCATATGCAGGTGCTGTTGCAGATAGGGCAGAACAATAAGATCAAGAATATCGTATCTGTATGTTACGGCATTCAATGTTCCTTGAACAATTTTGAGCTGAGTGCGAACATCATGACAAATTCCAGCCCATACCACTTCCGCCTCCACAATGGTCAGATTCGTTCACACGCTGGTCCGTTAAACTTTCCCCACACCTTCAGTACACAGGTTCATTGCTAAAGCGGAGTGAAAATAGGGATTCATTACTAAAAAGGATGTGTTGCCAGGTGTGAAGCCTCCAACAACGGCGTGTGCGAGCCCAGACTACACTCTCGGTCACATGCCATTATTTAAGGATTGGTCCAACCACCGGATCCCTAGCCCGGAGTCCAGATTCAAGTAGTCGTCTGTGAACAATTTAATCACAGGGACTTTTTACGATTGTTTGTATCCCTCGACTACTCTTAAAAACAACAGGGGAGGAATCTCAAATGTCAAATTTTCATACAGCACTTTTTCAAAATAGTTTTATATTGGTGTCTTGACCTGATTTGCCATAATATTGGTACCCCGTTGAAGCATGATAAATATACTTTTGATATTCCGATTCCTTTTTTTCATCATCTTTACCTATCTGCAACTTTAAAGCAATCCTTCAGAGAATTTGCAGTCGTCGAAAAAGTCTCCGAAACTGTTTACATGTCAGCACCGGGCCTAATTCCTACGTGCGATTTGATTGGTCGGTTATTTGTATGCAATTCTGACCATTGAAAAAAACTCATTTAATTTTAGATCTTGATAAATAAATATATTAAGGGTTTTAGCTGATCTTAACGTCTAAAACTAAGGAGATATGTATTGGAGCTGTTCCGGTGAGCTATATATTTTGTTTTCATGTTTCGGTTTTAAGTCTACTTGATCAAAGCTGCTTTGTGTATTCCTTGTATTTATACAGAATATAAACAGGCATAGTTTCCGTCGAGCATGCGTAGTGCTAGAGAAAATGTGTGTAAATATGCATAGTTTCCGTTGAACATGCGTAGTGCTAGTGAAAATGTGGACTTCATTCCTCTGTCATTGCATATATTTATGCACGACCGTCATAAAAAGCAATCATTACAATGTTAGTTTTGGTTTCTTACATATTCATAATTCATACGATATATACTAACGATAACTGTCTTTCGACTTTGAACTTCATATAATGTCGTCTGCCTGTTATGTTTCCAAGGAACACTATTGCCAATGACACATATTAGTTTCATATATTTGACATGTTTTAGCATTATAGTTGAATACTTTTGAAACAGGTTAAAAACTCAATTACAACTTAGATACATTTTTGTATTTGTTTATATTGAAAATAGCGACTGTCAAGTGAACATAAATGTTAGTATAATACTTTATAAGATACATTTCCCAATACTACATTCCACTAAAACAATGAGAATAGTTTGATGATACCATAGAGGTAATAAGAAGCCGTAAATCAAAGGACGGACAGCACAAAGGTAAAGTGAACAATCACAAAAGGACAAATAACGATCCATAAAACATTATACAGAAAACTAATAATCATTCAACATGAACCCCACTTAAAAGCAGGGGTGCTCCGGAAAGGTCGGCAGATCCTGCACCACATCAAATCGCGTTGGACACCAGTATCCGAAAATAAATATAAATGCAATAAATAAAACATGACCCGAATCGAACATCGATTTTTCATGGAAATAATGGCGGACATCACAACACGGAAATAAACGGGAGAATTTAAATGCTTCGGAACGACATACGGAACATTGCTGTGGTCATTTGTGAGATAAATGCAATGATGACTTCAACGAAGCCACAGGGAACCTTTTTTTCAGTAATTTGCTTATTAGCAGTGTCCCGCTATCTAGGAAACGATGATAGGAACCAAATGAAGTGGCAATCAAGAATGGACATGGATATAGTATCTTTTTTAAAAAAAAGTATTTTATTGAGCAAATCATTCAATATGTGCTCAAAAGCTTTTAGAAGTGGTCATCAGCCTATATGTTTCATCTAAATAATGGAAAACACACACAGTTTATTTGGAATGTGATGTCCCATATCAAACAATGGATGTACAATAGCTATCGGGTACCTTATCAATTTCACAGGCTGCGCATTGGAAATAACGGTTTTCATTTTCAGATTGAGTACTCAGGACACGGTCGAAGAGTGCTAAAAAAATTCGCTATATCCGAAACGGGCAGCTTCTTTTGGTTCAATTATAATATAATTTTAAAATCGGTTTATTGATTTATATAATATATGGGGACTCCCCATAAACGCACATTTTAAGGTTCCATTCAGTGACCTCTATGCATAAGGTTAAGTGTATATCAATGTCTGAAAAAGATTAACTTTAGTGAGTAAATTGATATCGCATTAATTTTCCTTTTCAATCAACACCATCGTAGTTCCAGCAACTTAATATTAAATTATATCTTATAGATATTACGAATTATGCATGTTGATGACTATTATTGACATGGTGTAAGTATTATTGCAATGTAGATAGTAGGTATTGACACACTAGTATATTTTGACTAACTTGTGTTAAGCTATTTAGTGTGCTTACTCGCAAAGATTTGAATTATTCTCTAATATTCAAGCATGCCTGGGACAGCCGGGCACTTTGAGCCGTAATGAAAGGAGGGGGGGGGGGGGTGGGGGGGTGGGGGGGTTGGCGCTTTAAAATCTGATTCAACCCACCATTTCTTTAGAAATGCCTGTAAAAAGTCAGGGTCATTACGGTTTTCGCAGTGTTCCGGTTGTTGACAGATTTTGTCTGTTTATATACTTATGAGTTTTGACTTTCCCTTTGCAAGATTGTTCGCAGTTCGGTAATTTTGTTATTACCCTTATTGTTTAAACAACGCCTTCCAATATTTTATTTTATTAAAGTTAATATGTGTTCTCAGTTAAGTGAGGTTTACTTTTTGAGAAAGCCTAGTACCATAAGAGTTACTCGGTTGCTTCATTTGGACTTCCATAGTTATCGTCAATATATTAATTAATGCTTATAATGGATTTACTCTTTCTCATTCTCATGAGTGAATACAACACTGAGAACAAAATCAGTAGATAGTTTGTTCCGGATTCAATGGTCGATTTGAGCAAGTGATATTACCCAGAGGCTGTCAATCAGGATACAAACATGCATTGAAATCTAAAATATATTGATATGGATATTTGTTGATCAGCTACTTCTTAGAAAGTTAATTGTGTAAGTCTATTGAAGCTGTTCGGTAGTTTAAATTTAGTTTTCTGATATGTATATAAAGGTACGATACAGTCTGATATTGGTTGATTGGACTTTCCTAATTATCGTTAATAAATGAATTAATAATAACTATTAATCGACTGTTAGTCAGTTTCTTGATTGAATACAACACTGAGGACCAAGCCAGAAGAGATTCAATTTAGATACAAAAGGGTATTTAGATCTAAAATATTTGTTTTTAATATTTGTTGATCAGCAACTTTTGGAAAATGTATTGAGTATATCTTTATCAATGGTTCGGTAGTTTGAATATATGTTTAATCATGTTTCTCACATTTAGATAAATGTACGATAATGTATGAGATCCGTATTTTCAAATATTACTTTATTTTACTAGTTTTATAAATCTGTAAACTGTTTGGTATGTTTTGCCATTATTCAGGTATATGGAGCTGTATAAGTAACGGTACCACATTACATTATATAATTGTATACAAATGGAAGCTGTCTACTGATCTATGGATCACTACATGGACTGACAAGAATACAATGTGACAAGGAAATAATGTGAATGTGTTATTACTGATATTTTGTAATAAAATTACCTTTGCTGCTCGTAAAAAATTCAACTTCAGCAAAGTTTTAACGTAGATATTGAAGAGGTGCATTACTATGGTCTTCGCCCGTAGTCAGCATTGTTCGTATTATTATATTTGAAGTTTAAATTCTTACATACACCAAAGAACAGTACAAGTTTGACCGATAAATGTACGGAATAAAAGCTACATAGTTTACCGGTAGTTGTATCGATTGATTGATCGATTGATATATTTAACCTCTAATGACAATTACAATGGTTCTAGTAGTGAATTCATGTGTTTCATGTAAAACATTATTATGTGGTGTCGGTTGTTTTAGATGTAAGATTGACATAAGACATATATAAGTCTGTAATATAATGCAAGGTACTGTGAAACAACAGATGCAAAGTAATATAATATATCAATATAGTTAAATGAATGAACAGATTAGATACACAAGTACTTACCTTACAGGTGATTATAAAATTTATATAATTAAATAAAAAGTAAATATGATGAACATAATACTTACAATTCACTGAAAAAGAAATAAAAGTAAATAATTAGTTATAGATTAAAACTGTCATAGGTAAATCTACAATACAATAATATAGAACTTTTAATGCATTGATGGTCTATACAATGGAAACATTATACAGTGTATGTGAAATAAAAATGATTGAAATGATCTTACTACAGTAAATAGCATGGATATGTTACTCATATATTGCATTACATCAATAAATATAAATGTGCGAGTGAAATGTAATGTACACATACATGTAATAAAAGAGAACTATGACATCGGTAACCCCGGTGTATTATATGTATTAGAATACCTCACATTTTATAAATTAATACGATTGTGAAATGTTGTACACATATATGTAATCAAACAGAACTATGACCTCGGTGTATTGCATTCATAGCACATGGAAACTCAAACCAGCATCAAAATTAAGTATGATATAATTATAATTATGTCATCATATACACGGGTACATTACGTGTAAAATAGCATTAATATAATCGATTGATAAATATTGAATAAAACAATATTGCATGGTTGATACATGGATCGTCAAATAATGGAAATATTACATTGTATTGATAATATGGAAATAATTTAAACGATTCGTGTGCCACTGGAAAAGGCATTATACCAATAAACTTAAAGGTGTTCATTAAATGATAAACGAGTTGTGTACAAACATGCGTAACCAACATCTGTGCATTTCATATATTACACGTGGATACTCAAACCAGATATTCCTTTGTTTCTCTATAATTAGACAGGTGTAATCATTTACACAGGTAAAAAGGAAACCTGCACCCCCTCCCCCCCCCAAAAAAAAACAATAAAAAACAATAAAAAACAAAAACAAAACAAATAAACAAACAAAGACAAAAACAAAAAGACAAAAAACAAACAAAACGATATTGTGACCAGTTAATATGTGTCCTCATTCATACTGTTTTATATTAGGTGTAATTCTCAACATATATTTGTAAACTTACTGGATAAATTTATATTGTAGCATGTAATAAGCAACAAAAAACACCAACATTAGCTAAACAGGTGGTAAACCATCTATACATATCAAACATTGTAGAGACTAAAACATAAACATGGTTAATCTACAAATACAACCTGCAGTTAAACCTAGTTCTAAACTCATACATATACACAGATAATATGAAAGTACTTTTTCAACACGAGGAAGCTATTTATTTTAATTATTTGCAAATCGTTTCAGTTGTATGTATACATGATCAAAGCTATTTCACGTATATCGTTCTATTTGATAATAAGATAAATCATGTTAATGAATAAATAATACAAAGGAGAACATAATATCATTAAAACTGAACATCTAAATGAATCGTAAGGTAATAAAGTACTTTCTAATTTTATGTCATTCGTTGACTTCATAGCATCATATATATATTATTCTTCGAAGATGCCTATATATGGACAATTCACGGACATTATGCCTGGGTTATTTTATATATTTATACAGGACCGTGGTGAAAAGAAGTGATTGACTTTTACTATATATTCATTTAGAAGTAGTGAACATTACGAAAATCAATCACCTATCGACTTTGACGACTTTGTTTTTATAATTTTACCAGTTCAAAGTGTCATCAATCTGGAAAATATTGGTCAGAAAACGTTAGAGAAAACCGAAGGTGCAGCTAAGAGTGGACAACTTAGAAACACGAGCCATATTGGGCTCAAGTCCTTGAACGATTACACATAACACAGAATACAATAATGATGAGGAACACGGACCCCATCAGAAAGAGATTTACAACTCGGGGTATTTGTCTATACATTCATTCTCAACAAAATGCCGCAATTGATGTTTAATTGTTTTCTTAATTCGACTTAATTACACTTATTATGCAATGTAGATTGTTGGCATTCAAAACAAAGCTAAATCAAAGAGCATTAAAATGATAGAAAACAACCCTTACTCCCATAAAATAGATCCATTTAATGAATATAATCACAAGATTCAAGTAAAAGGCATGTCGGCACTTGAATTTAGATTTGCCTTGCGAACTAATTAAGGAAATCCGACACCAGTAGACCAACTTTTAAAACGGTATTTGAAAATAGAGTGGTAAATAATGTCATGAAATAATTCCCATGTGTTCGGCCGTATGTTGACTAACTTTTGGAAATTGATTTTATAACTGTCGTCAGTTGTAGGTAGCCTACATGATACTGATATTCTACCCTATTAGCGGTTTGTGCATAACAGGAAATGACAACTACAAATAAGTAAAATGATTGCTTATTACATCAAGATGAAATTGTCGTGAAATTAATAGGTAATCAATATGATGAAAATTCCAGCAATTAATTAAAAAAAAATCCTCTCCGTAAGCTTTTAAAATTGTAACAGACGTGTCTTATTTAAGAAATAATTCACGGATGTCGGGTTCTATGCTTATTTTAACATGGGTAGGCATTATATTTGTCATTATTTTACACCGAGCGAAAGCGAGGTGTATAATCTTGACAAATATAATGCCTACCCATAGCTTGGTGTAAAATAATGACAAATATAATGCCTACCCATGTGTTAAAATAAGCATAGAGCCCGGCATCCGATAATTATTTCGATTCTAACAGGGCATTTACGGTAATTTCATGCATTCAAGCGTACCTAGACAGACGTTATTTTTGGGCGCTGTTCCAATTACCTCGCGCTATTATTTACAAGAATGCATAACTCTAGAGAAACGTTGTTAAAATTGATAGCGATGAAAACTTAGTTTCATCTGATTTAAGAAATAATTAGCTCATGTCATTCTTTAAGCTCAATTTATGACTATGGTGAATACAAACATAAAAATTCTAGAATTGTTTCTTGACATATAACTTTTTCCGGAAAAAATACTTAAGACCACCATCTATCGACTTTGACTTTTGTAATTTGTCGTCATCCGGTGACGTAGTTGGTGACATTGATACAAGCTGGTTACAGATTTATATTACGATTTTGTGAGTATTTTACTTGTTTAAGTAGCTAAATGCAAAATTCGTGCAATTTGCCATGCGTTTGTTGGTCCCAACTGTCTTGACAGCGTTTTGAATATGATTTTATAATAAAAGGCTTAAAATTAGTACATGGAATAATACAATTAGATATTGGGGTATCCAACGAGTCCTGAGCTTCCTGGTCAATAATTCTGTTTTCATGGATACATATATGACATAGGATCCATGCGAAAAGTAAGATATGCTTACTGATATCAACAGGAGTGTAATAAATTTCACATTACGAAAGAGGTTTGGGCTTTACATCTTTCACTAGGAAACATCCTAAGACTCCTACCATATCACGAATTTACTTTGATCAGATGAGACAACGAACTTCAAAGTAAGAGGTATGGAAATAGCGGAAGCTCGAACAGGCAGATGGTAATCGAAGACAATAGAACTGCGTCCAAAAAAAGTTGCCGAATATACTTTATCATCATCCTTAGACGCACCAGTAAAAACCAGCATGTTCAGCTACCATATCATCATCCTTACAACCACCAGTTAAAAAACCAGCATATTAAGCTACATTATCATCATCCTTACAACCACCAGTTAAACAACCAGCATATTAAGCTACCCTATCATCATCATTAGAACCACCAGTAAAAACAGCATATTAAGTTATAATATCACTATCCTTAAGACCACCAGTAAAATACCATAATATTAAGCTACCCTATCCCCACCCTTAGAACCACCAGTATAAAACAGCTGTTGAAGCTACCATATCAAAATTATAAATTTAAATGAAAAGTAGCCTTTTGATTTAATTGATATCAACATTTTCAATGTGTGATTTAAGTTCACAAAATGTAATTGTATTGGGTTGTTTATGCTAAGCATTTTCACATAAAGGATTACTTTACTTCTAGATGAATGATACAGTCTGATTGGAAACAAATTATAAGCACGAAGGATATTATTTTGTACGGTGTTTCTACATGACGGTAACTGTAAGGTCTACAACAATTATCACTGATTACGTAGGCATGATAGGTATCCTTTCCCTTAGATGATCTCTAATATGTACTCAAGAAAAAATAGAAGTTACCAAAGAGGTACTCAGATGCCATGAATGGGAGAGGGCAGACAATAAAATGGCTTAAAGATAAAACGACAAAAGGACAAACAATGACCTACAATACATTACCAAGAAAACTAAGGATTGATAATTAGTTCGAAATTCATACGCCATTATGTATTTGTTTTATAGCTTAAAACATTGATGGTATACACAACAACAGTTTTCAATATTAGATATAGGATAACCTTAATAGTAACATTATACAGAAATTGGTACTTACATAGTACTATCAATATGTTGTACTTGTTAGAGTATACGGGAAATCAGTAGAAATATTTAATTGTCTATAACATACAGACCTACAATTTGCATGTATACACCAACGCGACCGGTAATTGTTTTTGTTTTTATTGCATAAATGTAAAGAAGTATGGCCACGCTGAATGCATGAAGTTCAAGTCTGAAATTGAACAAACCATCATCAATGGAAACATGGAGATAAAAGACAGAACCTCAAACAACAGGAAATTTATAAAACAAACACGAGTCAAACAAGTACCGGGATAAACTGTAATAATGTACTTCGTCAACTAACAACCTACAGCATCATACCCGTCTACTAACTCATAAAAGAGTTAAACAACATTTTCTAGTTCTACTGGTCCATGACCACTTGATTTCCAAATTTCACCTTTCTCGACATATTTTCTACTGGTTCGTAAACAAATATGCCTGGTACCGTATTTACGATGGAATTGTGGCGACTCTTTTTTCAGATTTGTGTGACACATTTACCATAAGTCTTTCTTTTTTGTCATGGCATGCATAACTATTAAACCAACATTAAAAGATCCGATCCATTCAATTCGAAAGTAATTTTATAATTTCAAAAACTAGTTAATGTATTTTCTCAGCAGAGATTACCAGACCAGCTATAATTATAACCCAACCTTATTTCTTGTAATTTTTTATATTAAACCATCAGGTAAATTACAAAACAGACTTAGTATTCTTGTTTTTGGCTGATCTTAGAACAGATCGCAAGGGATAACAGGGCTATCTTAATCGGGGTTAGAACACGCTGCAAACATAACATAGCTTTTTATTATTTCAAACGTAGAAATGACATGATACAACAACGAAGAACCACACTCCACTTGACGGAATGTGGCTTAGATTGATAATGGAAAATATAAGTTTAGGTAAGCAAACGTCCCGTAATGACTCGACTCACTGAAGTATTAAAATCAACTTAATATGTCAACACAAATACAATTTTGCTGGTTCGACGTTCTTTATAAGCTTAAAACCAACAATCGGACGGTCCCGGACCCTGATCTAGATGATTTTTTAACCTGTATCTCCTACTTCGACCATTAATCCCAAGAAATGCATTCGTTAGTAGTGCAAATACAAGCCCAAAGCAGCAACACCCTTCACCAATTAGCCATTGTGTAAGTGCTTATTTCAAAGAGTAAATATAAAACTGATTAATATTTTCCTTGACAATTTTCAATTTCAGAGATTTTCCAATCTTTCGCCTTTGCACAATAAATTGACTTCGATATTTTCATTCATGATGTAAGTATTATCAGACTCACACCTTCCGTAGATAATAGTGTAGCATAATAATTTAGGTTGAAACGTTGTTTATTTTCTTGGACGGAGAACATAACGCCCTTTAAACATGTTAATGTGAGAACAGGTCGGAAATACCAAAAGTCGTAAATCGAAGGACAGATGACACTAAGGTCAGGCGAAAAAGGACAAGAGAACAAACAACGATTCACAAAACAATACACAGAAAACTAATGATGGAGCAACAAGAATCCTACTAAAAATCGAGAATCCACTGGTAGGGGTAGCAGGTACTGCTCCAGATAAAATTGTGTTGGACCCCAGTATGCGTAAATAAATAAGTAAACCATGAACCCCTTACAAATGAAATGAAAGTCGAGACGTATCGGGGTTTTTTGCGCGGATATCGTAGCTGACATCACAACATCACAACTAAATACGGGAAGACATATAATTTGACAAGATGAACAACATGTATCACAATATAATACAAAAATATATAAGAATAATGTTATTAATTTATTTTAGTACTGTGAATATTAAAATTCATTTTTGAAAATAAACATCAATTACATGCCAATATTTTATAGTGCTCTGTGAATGTTGATCAATCCAAACCTAAATTTTACAGAAAACCTTTTCTTATAGGCCTACTCGATTATATTTATGCATCAATTGCCCGTGCAACGTTTCACTTAAAAGGCCAAGACAATCAGTCGTATCCTTCACATGCAAGTTGATTACCAATGGTGAAATTTTAAAAGCTCAGTTGATTACCAAGAAGTAAACTTTATAACCCAATAGATTGCTGCTCTGACAAAAGACGCCTCGATGTAGAGGTGTTAGAACAGATATGACCCGACTCCCAATCCAAGGGCGTGTGCTAAAATGTAGAGTGGTTGAAAAGGAGGAACCAGTAAATAGACCAGTTGATAGGCGTATATGACGAGGAGTTGATGAACATGCAACATTGCAGAAAATAGAACCACATGCGCAGCCTCCACTTCTGCAGATAAAATCGTCGGCCGTTCAAGCAGTAATACATGATGAGGATCGTATCGTAAACAACGTGACTAATACAGACCCTATGTTGCTTACATGCGACAATGAAACTGATATATGTATATCAAAGACCACTAAAGAAAAAAATTGGAATTTAAAATATACTGTTTTGTCATTACTTTTACGACACCATTTCAATTGCCAAAGTGTAAAACATAATTTCTTTTCACTTGCCGACGGTAAATTACTAATGTATCTCACAAATAAGCCCCTCAAAGTTAAACAGATTAATTCAATAGAAATTTGGACAGATCCTTTATTAATATTGCTAATGTTATGATTGATAGACACCATTTGTTAGCTGGATATTCACTATTGTATATTTCTATAATTAGGGGAGCTGTAGTTGATGCTCATTTTAACAGGGTTTATCAATGCGACCAACAATTTCGACTTCGAATTGCATACAATCAAACCAGACAAATGTCTCAAATTGATGGCAATTTATGGTTACAATTTATCGCAAGAGAGACGCTAGATAATGGAAGCTCGACAGCAGCTCAGTTTCCAGTTTCTTCTCAAAAGCCATGTTATGATTTTAAAAGAATGTTTCAAAACCAATTGTTTGCTTAAACATTATTGCATGAAGTGCGGGAGTATGCATTTATCAGCAATGTGCTACAAATTTAGACTTCATGCACAGCCTCACCTTTTAATACATATTCACTATATGTTCGCATTCCATTACTGAATAATCCAGGTCGAGGTTTGAATAGATATGCTATATGGCAATTATATATTGCTTTAGAAAAATATCCAATAAAAGATATTGCAAAATTACTAAAATATGGATTTACATCTGGTTTTAACATGAATTACCCAGTTCCAAGATTACCATTAGATACACAAAAATTAAAATGTGTTTTACAGTATCATGTGGCGGCATATGAAAGGGTTAAACATGAAATTACTCTTGGCAGAATAGCAGGACCTTTTAGATTCCGTCCATTTTCAAATCTTAGAAGTTCCCGCATTGGATTAATACCTAAAAAGACCTCTGATTGGAGCATAATAACAAACTTGTATTATCCACCTGAGTATTGTGCTACTGATTTCCTTGATGAAACACTAACAACTGTACAGTATTCTAAATGTAATAATATCATTTCTATTATTCAAACATTAGGTGAACATGCTAAAATAGGAAAAATTGATATTAAGTCAGCATTTCGACCTGTGCCCTGCTATCCCGGAGACTTTGATTTACTTGGTTGTATAATAGGATACATATATTATAATGACAAATGTATGTCCGTGGGGTGTTCGATATCATGTTCCACGTTTCAACATATTTCTACATTTTTGCAATGGTTGTTCAGGAAGTACATAGATTAACAAATGGAGATAATTATATTTTATGCTTTCTTTCTTGCTGAAATTTCAGATATTGGGTGTTCAAATAGTATGTTTAAAATCAAAACTGTTTGTAATAGATTAGGAGTTCCAATTGCTGCTGAAAAAAAACGGAAGGTCGTGTGAAAAGTATGGAATACTTTGGATTGACTAGACATACTGAATCCATGTCTGTTAAAATACCGGAAGAAACAATTAAAGAATTACTTAAAAATACTTTGTGTAACAATTTAATGGCAATTCCTTTATTTTCGATAATTGGATTTCTAATTGTGATTTAGAACTTTATACTGATAGCGTTGGGATGTGGCGTGTATTGTAAAAGTAAATAGGCTTACTTGCACTGGCCTGCTGAATGGGAAAGTACTTATCTTTAGATAGAGATATTACATTTTTAGAAATTATTCCAATCGCATTATCAATATTTCTCTGGCACAAGTTATTTTATAAAAAGAAAATTATTTATTACATTGGCAATATGGCTGTAGTTTCTGTTTTGAATTCAAAAACATCAACATCAGCAAGGGTCATGGTTCTACTTAGATTACTTTTGTATTGGTCATCTTCATTTTAAAGCTGTACATATATCCTCCGTTAATAATGCCATAGCGGATTCTTTGTCTCGTGGACAATTTCAGAAGTTCAGAGAGCTAGCTCCATCTGCAGATCTGAAGCCAATGACGATGCCTTGGGAATGTTGGAGCCTTTTAAGACAGAGTGCTACAGTTTAATTTATAAGTCCATT
Source organism: Bathymodiolus septemdierum (assembly GCA_963383655.1). Lineage (NCBI taxonomy): Eukaryota > Metazoa > Mollusca > Bivalvia > Mytilida > Modiolidae > Bathymodiolus > Bathymodiolus septemdierum. The sequence continues at coordinate 33,325,623 of OY726524.1, read as the reverse complement.
AAAAACAATATTTGGAAAGTGGACCAAATGCTAAAATTACATTTGAAGATTTTAGACAAACAATTAAACTTGACCAAATATGGCCTCCTCCTATTACTCATATAATTAATTTTATACATCATATGCAAACTGTTAATTATTCTCCTCTACAGTCTGATCTTAATTTTAGTAGTAAAATGCATGAACATGTTAATTATACTCAATCATTTGCTGTTCGAAAATTCTTAGCTGTTGTATCAAAAACAAATAAAGGAAATGATGCTAGGAAACAAATAACGATTTCCCTAGTAAAACAAATTATAGAGACATTACAAACTATTTGTAGTTCGTACATTGAGGCTATATTGTTTGCTAGTATTTTATCATTAGCATTCTTTGGCTTTGTTGAGAATAGGAGAAGTAGATTAATCTGGAATATCAGATCATACTTTAGAAATTGATGCAATTTGCATAGATTATTTGCAAAACATAATTAATGTAGCAATAAATTCATCAAAAACTGATCAGTGTGGTTAAAAAAACCTTTGCAAGTTCAAAAAATATTGAAAAAAACATTTGCCCATTTCAGAATATTGAATTATATTTGAAGATGCGCTCTAAAATTAAGAGACTATTATTTATTCATTTAAACCACAGCGGTGTAACTCGCTTTCAAGCCTGTTCCATTTTAAAATCCGCATTACGTTGTGCTTGATATAATCCGTGTCAATACAATACACATTCTTTCATAATTGTAGCAGCAGCTACTGCTGTCATGCTGGGTAAAACTGCTGATCAAATAAAGCAAATGTGTAGGTGGAAATCTAACACCTTTCAAAAATACATTAGGTTAAGTTTTTAAATATCAAAAACATTTTTAGGCTCTCCAAATATATGGATTAAAAATCAGTCATGCAGAGGAGCACACTAAAACAGACCTACTGCTGGAAATATGGGACTAAAAAGATATGGATTAAATGTTATGTGGGTTGGGAAGCCCAGTATGCGATGGTCATCTATCGTACCTGTAGTTCAAAGTATGATTAACTATTTTGGACTTCCAAAAGCTGTCATTTGTCACTGTGATGGAAATGAAATAGACTGTTTGTCTACGGTTTCCTTATTTTTTCAATTAATATGTTCATTGTACACGATTAACAAAATGTGTCCTGGTAGCAATATCGTTTTCTCAAATATTTTACCTAGAAAGGAATGGCATTATTCCACCAATCACAGGGCAATGAAAGATATTCTTAAGCATTTAAATAGAGACAAATGTCCTACTTGTTACAACATAATGGGTATTACATTCATCATGATGATTGATTTGGATGATTGTCACGATGCTCTTTATGCACATGATGGTGTTCATCTGTCTTTTTTATGAAAGAATTTTTGTTATCAACTCACTAACGGGAGCTATTGAACAGTTCATTTTAACTCCCCATAAAAGGCGATATCCAAGTCTTTAAATTACATCAGTAAATCATGTTGATTATAATTGTTCATAATGCGACACTCTTGTTTTGGACTGTTTTTTGTCGATACGCTAAATTGTCTTTGTCGAATTAGCATGATGATTACATTATAATGCTTATGTTGACGGAATTTATCGTCATTTATAATTGCTGCTATGGATTACCCAGCAACCGTTATATGATAACTGTCTGGATTTCCTTTTCAGTTCTATTCGTCAACACGCTGTGAGTGTCTATACACTTACTATTAAATTGCCATGACAAAAAAGCAGCCAAAACGAATTTAGATGTTGTTGTTCATACATGTATTGTAGAGTTTATGCAGTTAATATTGCATTTTATTTACACATATTCAATGATATTTAAAGTTGAGCACAATTTACTCCATTTAATAATGGTTGCAGTTGATTACCATACACACACTTGCATATAACCTTCCGCACAAATATTACATTATTATGAATAACACAATAAAAACAACAAATTTGATATTCATTGGTTTTCTTATATTTCATATACAATGATTTATCCGAACCTAAATTTTACAGAAAGGCTTTTCATATATGCTTAATATGAATACATCTATGCATGAATTGCCCGTGCAAAGTTACACGCAAGAGGCCCAGAAAATCGGTCTTATTCCTCACTGGATAGTTGATACCCACGGAGGAAACTTTAAAACATCCCACGTCCATCTCTTCCCTAATTACACAAAATTTCTCCTTTTTTTCATTTATGCATTCAGGAGATGGTTTCATGGAGATTATACTATGCATTAGTTAATCGTATATCGTTATAGCAATGTGAATGTGTTTACAATGTCAAATAACTGAAAGAGATACATTTCAATATTAAGGATTTGTTAATATTAGTGTGAATTACAGTTTGAATTGAAACGATCTGACATACAACATTGTGTAGGTAATGTTATCAGTAACACATGTGTGTTTATTCATCATTAAATCAGACATATCGATTGCAATATAACATGGTGTAAGCAGTTTTATCAGTAGCACACGTGTGTACATTCAACATTCCATCTGACAGAGTAATCCCACATACACCATACCACGGTGTGAGTAGTGTTATCAGTAACACATGTGTGTACATTCCTCATTGCATCTGACATAGTGATCTGACAAACAACATGGCGTAGGCAGTGTTATCAGTAAAACGTGTGCGTACATTCATCATTACATCTGACATAGTGATCTGATATACAACATGGTGTAGGTATTGCTATCAGTAAGACATGTGCTTACATTCATCATTACATCTGAGATAGTGATATGACATAAACCATGGTGTAAGGACTGTCATCAGTAACACATGTGTGTACATTCATCATTGAGTTTGGCATAGTGATCTGACATACAACATGGTTGAAATATTGTTATCAGTTATACATTTGTGTACATTCATCATTACATTTGACATAGTGATCTAACATACACCATGATGTAAGTAGTGTTATCAGTAAAATATGTGTGTGTGTTCATCATAACATCTGACATAGTGATCTTAGATACACAAATTAGGGGGTACCAGAGAAATTAAAAAAAGAGGTGAATGATTTGAATTGGAAATTCATTTGGGACAATAACCCAAATCAAATAGAAAGAAACGTATGTTGCTTAAATATTAATGAAGGAGGGGGTGGGAATGATTAACATAGACAATATTGTCAAAAGTAAGCATATAACATTTATATGCAGAATAATTAACAATGAGATGGATTCATGGAATGCGATAATAGGCAAACACTGGCTACAGAAATACGATAACAAATTTGGAGTTGTTTGTTGTTCTTCGTAGATGCCCCGATATTAAAGGTTTAGATACCGCATCCATTCCAAAATACTATCGAGATGATATACAAGCATGGAGCATGTTTTGTTGGGTCATGTTCTACAGAGTCTAAGCATGACATTTTAGATAACAACATATTTGGTAACTCTGATATCAAATTTAATAGGAATCCATTTTTTTTCAAATATATTTAAAATAAAGGATATATCGGACAAAGACAATACAACCTTTGTTGAAAATCAGACTATAGCTAATAGATTGGATGATGAAAGGAACTGGATATCAGATTGCGCATCGATAAAAAAATAAAAACCAGAACATTTTGTAAAGAAATTAAGATCAGATGAAAACGAACAGATGAACAAATCATTAGGCTTAAAAATATATAGTAATTTGAATATTAGAAATCAAAATAATAAAATGATTGTCCCAAAAGAACTGAAACTAAAGAATATCCAGAAAGTAATAGATAAAGCAATCACTCCAAAATATCAATTAAAATGGGAGATATCTTATGAAAAGATACTTAACTGGATATCAATTGGTATATACTGAACAAGATTAAATGTATACAAAGCATTATCCAGTTCCAATGGAAATGTTTGCATAACATTTTTTATCCAGAATATAGATTACAAGAAATAGGAAAATTAAATTGTAAATGACATTTTTGCAAAAATGAAATAGAGTCTCTTATGCATTTGTTTTACGGGTGTCATAAAATTAAACATGTCTTAGATGAATTAAAACACATGTTTAATATCATTTTTGAAAATAATATAGTACCATTAGAGGAAAATGTAATCCTTGTTGTGTATGAGGGAGAAATAAGTGCAGACCTACTTTCAGTGAATTTGATAATTTGTATATTAAAATGGGGAGCTTGGAAAACAAGAAATTATATAAAATATAATAAACGTATTTACAGGAAAAAATAGTATCAGTAACACATGTGTGTACATTCATCATTGCATCTGACATAATAATCTCACATACTTCATACCATGGTGTAAGTAGTGTTATCAGTAAAAGATGTGTGTATATTCATCATTGCATCTGACATAGTGATCTGACATACACCATGGTGTAAGGAGTGTCATCCGTAACACATGTGTGTACATTCATTATTGCATCTGACATAGTGATCTGACATACACCATGATGTAAATAGTGTTATCAATAAAATATGTGTGTGAGCTCATCATTATATCTGACATATTGATCTGACATACACCATGGTGTTAGTAGTGTTATCAGTAAAACATGTGTGCATACTCTTCATTACATCTCACATAGTGTTCTGACATATGCCATGGTGTAAGGAGTGTCATCCGTAACACATGTGTGTACATTCATTATTGCATCTGACATAGTGGTCTGACATACACCATGATGTAAGTAGTGTTATCAGTAAAATATGTGTGTGAGTTCATCATTATATCTGACATAGAGATCTGACATACACCATGGTGTTAGTAGTGTTATCAGTAAAACATGTGTGCATACTCATCATTCCATCTCACATAGTGATCTGACATATAGTATGATGTAAGTAATGCTATCAGTACAACATGTGTGTACATTCATCATTACATCTGATATAGTGATCTGACATACAACATGGTGTGGATAGTGTCATCATTAAATCTATCATAGTGATGTGACATACAACATGGTTGAAGTAGTGTTATCAGTAATATATGTGTGTGTGTGTTAATCACTACATCTGGCATAGTGATATGCAATACACCATGGTTTAAGTAGTGTTATCATTAAACATATGTGTACATGCAACATTAAAACAGACATAGTGATCTGACATCTAACATAGTGAAATGAGGTGGTACCAGAGAAATATAAAAAGAGATCAATGATTTGAATTGGAAATTCATCTGAGACAATAAACCAAACCAAATAAAAACAAACATATGCTGCTTAAATAATAATGAAAAGGGGTGGAAATGATTAACATTTTGTCAAAAGTAAACAGATAACATTTATCTACACAATAATTAATAGTCAGATGGACTCATGGAATGCGATAGGTAAACACTGGTTGTTTTGCTTTCTTTGTAAATGCTCCAATAGCAAAGGTTTAGATATCGCATCCATTCCAAAATACTATCGAGACGCCATTCAAGCATGGAACATTATTTTTTGGGTCATGTTCTAAATGATATTTTTGATAAAAACATATTTGGTAACTCTGATATCAAATTTAATAGAAATCCACTTTTTTCTAATTGTTTTTGAGAAATAATATATTTAATATAAACGATATATGGGACAAAAATAATAAAACCTCTGTTGAAAATCAGACTATATTTAATAGACTGGGTGATGAAAGGAACTGGATATCAGATTGCGCAAAAATAAAAAAATAAAAACCAGAAATGTTTGTAAAGAAATTAAGATTAGATGAAAACGAAAAGATGAACAAATCATAAGGTTTAATAATAGATAGTAAGTTGAATATTAGAAATCAAAATAATAAAATCATTCTTCCAAAAGAACTGAAGCTGAAGAATATCCAGAAAGTAATAGATAAAACAATCACTCCAAAATGTCAATTAAAATAAGATATATTTTATGAAAAGAAATTTAACTGGATATCAATTGGTATATACTGAAAAAGATTAAATGCAAACAAAGCATTATCCAGTTCCAATGGAAATGTTTCCATAACATATTCTATTCAGAATGTAGATTATTAAAAATGGAAAAATCAAATTGTCAATGCCATTTTTGCTAAAATGAAATAGAGTCCCTTATGCATTTGTTTTACATGTGTCATAAAACTAAGCAGGTCTTAGATGAATTAAAACACATTGTTAATATCATTTTTGAAAAGAATATAGTACTTGTTGAGGAAAATGTAATCCTTGGGTTTTATGAGGCAGAAATAACTGCAGACCTACTTCTAGTGAATTTGATCATTTGTATATTAAAATAAGTAATTTGGAAAACAAGAAATTACATAAGCTTTTACAGGGAACCAATATTTATCACAAATTTCAAAAATTAACTCAAAAATAACATACAAATGATGATTAAAAATTCAGAAGTTGTATGCATAGTTCCTTTCATTGTTTACTGTGTAATAAGAATAACATATATGTATGTTTATAAATTGAAATTGGGAGATAACATATGATTTATTTGCTCATGGCATTGTATCCTTGCTACCAGCACTTATTTATTTAATTATATTGTGCATTGTAAATATTTGAAAACCTTTGAAGTTTCGTTGCACCCTGAGGTAAATTGTGCACAGGTGAAATATAAATAAAATAAAAAATAAGTAATACATATGCGTACATTCATCATTACACCAGACACAGTGATCTGGCATACAATATGGTGTAAGTAGTGTTATCAGTAAAACATATGTGTATATGCATCATTACATCTGACATAGTGACCTGACGTACCACATGGTTGAAGTAGTGTTAACAGTAACACATGTGAGTACATTTATCATTAATTCTGACATACAGATCTGCCATGCAACATGGTATGCGTAGTGTTATCAGTAACACATGTGTGTATATTCATCATTAATTCAGACATAGTAATATGACATACAACATGGTGTAAATAGTGTTAACATTAACACATGTGTGTATATTCATCATTAAATCAGACATCGTGATTTGGCATATAGCATGGTGTAAGTAGTGTTATCAGTAACATATGTTTGTACATTCATCATCAAATCAGACATAGTGATCTAACATACAACATGGTTTAAGCATTGTTATCAGTAAAACATGTGTGTACATTCATCATTAAGCAGACATAGTGATCTGACATACACCACACCATGGTTCTAGTTAGATGGTGTAGATTGTGCTATAAGTAACACATGTGTGTATATTCATCATTAAGTCAGACATACTGATCTAAGAAACAACGTGGTGCAATAAGTGTTATCAGTAGCACATGTGTGTACATTTATAATTACATCTGACATATTGATTCGACATATACCAGGGTATAAGTAGTGTTATCAGCAACACATGTGTGTGAACATTCATCATTAAATCAGACATAGTGATCTGACATAGAACATGGCGTAAGTAGTGTAATCAGTAACATATATGTGTACATTTATAATTAAATCTGACATATTGATCCCATATACACCATGGTGTCAGTAGTGTTATCAGTAACACATGTGTGTACATTCATCAATAAATCTGTCATATTGAACTGAAATACAACATGATGTAAGTAGTGTTATCGGTAGCACATGTTTGTATATTCATCATTAATTAATAAGGGTAATAACAAAATTACCGAACTCCGAACAATCTTACAAAGGGAAAGTCAAAACTCATAATTATAATAAACAGACAAAATCAGTCAACAACCGGAAAACTGTGAAAACCGTAATGACCCTGACTTGGTACAGGCATTTCTAAAGAAATGGTGGGTTGAATCAGATTTTAAGGCGCCAAACCTCCCGCTCTCATTACGGTTCAAAGGTTCCGGCTGTCACTGTAACAGTATTTAAATACAGGAACAAAATAGGTAAAATAGTTGTCAAAGCAGTACCATATTCGGTGACGTAAATGTCAAAAATATTTTTACGTCACACATTGACAAAAAAAATCTTGACATTTTTTACTTCTTTATCTTTATACATTTTCACTATATGAAAATGCATCGCTTATAATTTTTTCTGCAGAGACGGAATATATTTCGACAAGATATTGGTATCGGAATATAAACTTTTTAAGAGATCGAATAAGGCGAATCTTTTCATAGCCCTGGTCCAGTAGCCTGTTTCTCAGATGAAGATGACGTTTCAGGAAATCAGAATAATTGCTACTGGCCATTGCATAACGAATCAATTGCGAGATGTAAACACCATATGCAGGAGAAGCTGGTATATTGCTGCACATGTTTGGAAAATTTATGATTTTAAAATTGAAGTCGTCCCGCTTATCATAAATTTTAGTACTGAGTTGACCACTGTCGTCAAATTCGAGGTATAAGTCCAAAAATGATGCGGACGAAGCTGTATCGGTGGTCTTTTAACTTCCAGCTCTGGAGGATATATCAATGGAAGAAATTCTGCAAATCTAGAATTATTGATAGATAACACGTCATCAATATACCTGTATGTGAAATTAAAGGCTCTAGCCTCATGAATCTTCTTATCTTTTACAAGCTTTTGAAGAAACTCCGATTCATATGAGTATAACAATCAATCGGCTAGAAGAGGGGCACAATTCGTACCCATTGGTATGCCGACGACCTGCTGAAACAGTGTCCCTCCAAAGGAGACAAATGTGTTATCGATGAGGAACTCCAGCATACTGATCACTTGTTTCTCGGAGTAGCATGTTTTACCTTTATGAATTTTGTTTGAAAAATATGTGGATTTGTAGCCTAACACAACAAATTTTGAGCCATAGTTGCTATGACTAAAAGCTTTATGAATTGTTTCTTTTAAACGAGTTTTTAATTTGTCATGCGGTAGGGTGGTATATAGAGTTGAAAAATCAAAAGTTTTGATGGAGGATACCTGAGAGAAAGATCTTGATTTCAGGTTATCCAAAAGATCCTTAGAGTTTTTCAAAATCCACATGTGATTTATGCCACTACGCGAGTAAACAGTTTCACAATATTTCTGTTGTCCCTCTTTTACTGCAGACAGAATCTTTGTCAGATGAATAGACAATTCTTTCGTCGAACAAGTTAAATCAGACATATTAATCTGACATACAACATGGTATATAACGTCATTTGTAAATGATACTGACATGTTATGTTATAGTATGATATCCATAACAACATTAGTCTCACATACACCATGTGGTAAGTAGTGTTATCTGTAACACATATGTGTACATTCTTCATGAAATTTGACAAAGTGCTCTGACATACAACATTGTGTAGGTAGTGTTTTCAGTAACACATGTGTGTATATTCATCATTAAATCAGACATATTAATCTGACATACAACATGGTATATAACGTCATTTGTGAATGATACTGACATGTTATGTTATAGTATGATATTCATAACAACATTAGTCTGACATACACCATGTGGTAAGTAGTGTTATCAGTAACACATAGGTGTACATTCTTCATGAAATTTGACAAAGTGCTCTGACATACAACATTGTGTAGGTAGTGTTTTCAGCAACACATGTGTGTATATTCATCATTAAATCAGACATATTGATCTGACATACAACATGGCATATGACGTCATTTGTAAATGATACTGACATGCTATGTTATAGTATGATATTTATAACAACATTAGTCTGACATACACCATATGGAAAGTAGTGTTATCAGCAACAAATGTGTGTACATTCATCATTATATCTGAAATACTAATCTGACAAATAACATGGCGTAAATAGAGTAATCAGTTAAACAAATGTGTGCATTCATTATTAGCTCTAACATAAAACATTGTGTTTAAAGTTTCTATTGCTATACATAACCATTCCAGACGGTACTGTACACTTCAGAGCATATAATTAACATATAGACCTAATGGGTAACTTTTTCAATAATGAACCAAACTTTTTAAAATTGATTGTCAGAGTTTGTATATATCATATAATAATATACATGTTGAAAAATAAATTGTTGATTTAAAAACTGGATTTTTTTGTTTATTTTCTGAACATTTTTAAAGGTCAAACGTACTATACGAAGAACTGTAATATTGAAGGAATATTCCAAATGCAAGTAAACAAAACCAAACAAACATTATTTGAATACCATTACATTCCAAATGCATGATTTGCACACAATGTTGTTTGGCTATTATACTTGAAGTTTTTGGATACAATAACGGCGATTAAAGGGAGGTAAATAGTATTGTATTAGTATCGTCCGTTGGATTTTATTTTTTTTTGTCTTCGTGTTTTGTAAGTGATAATTGATCTATATTGATAGCTTTATTCACGTCACAAAATTTCAAGAGTATACATAGTACAAGCAGAAGTATAGTTTCCACATTTTGCATGGCTTAATGATAGTGATAATGTGGGAGGGGTAAATACTACGAATGTACATTAAGCATCATATTGCATTAGGCCATTACTTGTATTCTCTTTCTTTCTCAGAATACTCAACTTACTAGCAGCAATACACATTTCATTAAATACAGGAACGGTGAGTAGAAATGGAAAGAATGACTGTTTCAAGAATGAGAGAATATCTGTCTTTTGATTGGGGATAAGAAATAAGGGAAATCCTAGTCTATGATAAGATTTTATTACTGACATCAAGCTACAGTCGACCACTTCATACTCTGCAATCAAACTAGTGTCGGTTATTATCTCAGGTCAAAATCTGGCATCATGCAAAATCAGTTTCCATGACGCATGTAAACAAAGGAACTCCTAGCAATATTCGCGAGTTCAGATTTCGGAGTATTTGAGATAATGTGTTTTGGATATCGTATATAGTGGGTCGGAGCTTTCTTATATTTTTCTAACTTATATTTCATCTAAAGTGTTGAAGTTATGACGATGTAAGAACCCGTATTTCCCAGTGTAATAGGCTAGAATAGAAACCACTGAACGTCAAATACGAATCATCAGTAACCAAAAACTTATAAATTTAAACGTATCAAAGTACTCATTTTGAGGATTTCATAGTTCAAATATTACGATTGTCCATGACATTGATTTTTCGGATGAATGATGATATATGGCGTAGCACGTCGTACAAAGATGTGAATAGGTAGGCATTCTGTTAAACATAAACATGCGAGTTATGTCATACAAACATTTTAAGAAAGGGTGAGGTATGTTCTATTAAAATATCACATACACTGTATAAACAATTTCTGGGTTTTTTTGTTTTTTTTCAAAATGTGACGCCAATTTTGATAGTTAGTAAAGATATCCGTTTCTTAGTTCTATTTAACTGTATACATTTTCTTAAAAGTAAGAGGATATACACATAATTATTTTGTAGTCAATGTAGAAATCGAGAATGTACAAACTAGGACTAGAAGGTCTTAATATTACTTTATGCATAGTTCAGAAATCCACATCGACTCCAGGGAATCTACGGCCACTTTCCATTGTTAAATTGTGGTAAATTCAATTATTGTAAAGAATTTCAGACATGTTTACATGGACTTTTAAGGGCAGTAGGGATTTTCCGCCTCGGAATATTTCACTCTTTTCATTATTTCTTATTTATTTTGACTTGATTTATTGGATCATTTACAGTTCCGGAAACTATAGCATGCATGCGATTGGTAAATATAGTTGTTCAGATAATGCAAATATCGCCATGTCACCATCTTAGATAATCAAATTGTTCTACATTTCTCCTTAGGTCGAAATTATACTTAATACATCATAACTGTTACTAGTTTTGCTTAGCTGTAGTTCCTACAACCAGTGAACGTTTACTGTGACGTCTTAATATTTCCATGTGAATTTACCTCGATAAGTCAATGCATGCTGTAAGTATTTAAATTCCAACGCTAAATTCCGGTAACCTTGTGTCGTTATTGTAATCCTATGTTATTATATGTTGTAATGTTGCTCGTTTTTATACTTGGACGTAACAAATGTACCCACATCTCCTTTAATATGTATATCGCACTTCCTTAAGACAGGTGTTTACAATAGTAAGTGACAACAAAACCACTATTAACTGAAAGTTTTCGTTACATATAGTAAGTCAAATTAGTGTACCAGTCTTTTGCTTAAATAATAGAACAAGCTGGTCATAAACTTATATTATAATTGCATTATTGCAATAACAAAGGTTTTCATTTGGAATACAATGTTTGTTTATTAACTATCACTTAACCCATATTAATTTACGGCACTAGCTGTGCATTTATATAGTTAATGTTATGTTTCACGACACAAAACAACCGAGATAGAAAAATTCAAAAAACAAATATTATATAGTTTAAGACAATGATATCGTCTCTACTATAATAAAATGAAAAGCAAAATCTAAATACCACAGATATCAATTCCCTTAGTTATATATATGAGTGAAGAATATAAACTTACTTTTTTTCAGTTTAGGAGAAGCATAGTGTCTACTATATCAACTAAATCTGATTAAAGAAGATAAAATGTAGTTTTGATAACAATTTTGTATTTCTTTTTAACCAACAGGATCTTGCTCAAAGCAATTTTTGAATTAATTAGCTTTAATTTTTTTGGACTTTCAGTGTATCCACAAGAAACCCATCGTGCACACGAATTAAAATATACATATATTACTAATGACTAGCGGTTGATACATCTACTTGTGGAATTTTAGTCATCAATGGTATCATCCAGCCAGTAGTCAGTGTTCCGGATTCACATGATATATATATTATTGCAATTGATAATTAATGAATAGTGCAATTATTATTAATTTGCCATAAAGAATATATTTCATAATAATGTCAATTGTCAAAATGATATTTAGTACAATTAAGGATTGATCGCAATTATTGTTCGGTTCATGAAGAAATAACCTCAATCAGGTTCAACACACCGCTCTATCATTATATGGTAGATTTAAAATTTATTTTAAAAGTATGTAAAAAAATATTAGGATGATTTTAAAAGTAAATTTGTATATTCTTCATGATAGTTAAGTTTTTTTGAAAAGTACTTCTTGAATCAAAAGAAGTTTATTATTTCCTTAGTATTTTTTAATTGTTTCAGAGATTATAGCAATGCCTAATATAAAATTAAGCTTGTTAGCACTTCTCTGACCGACCCACAGAAATGACCCCAATTTAAAAAAAAAAATATTGCAAAGTTCATTTACAAAATCCAATTTTAACGCAGTATAATTCAATGGAATGGTTTTGATAATACATTGTGCATTTTATTATCTTTCTTCAGATGTATGAGCAATGGACTGATGGCCGGGATGAACATGAAGGGTAAGAAGGATAAATTCCCCTTTGCACAGTAATGCTTATTCAAACTAATCAAAGATTAGTGATTATTATTAAGATTGTAATTTTTTTATGATTTTCAAGAGTTTACTTAAGTAATAGTATTTACAAAGTTTTATTTTCTTCATTTTGTTTGTGATGTTCTTCAAGTAAACTGCAAATATACATGCGAAGAAATCCAAATAAACAATACACAGATTAAAAAAAAGGTAACTACACTAGCAGCAGTATTGTGTACCTAGTCATTTCATTTTTTGGCATACACATTAAAGAAATGAGAACAAGTTGGATATTATGTGAACTCGGATATGTTTCAGATATAAAGACTAACATTTCAACTTGTGATTATTTGAGTCCAACAGAAACCATTCACTTAAACCAAATGTGTATTAAACTTCAATAAACTCACTAACTTGTGTGTTCAGGTATATATCAGAAATAGTAATAGAAATCATTTTTTTTACTTTCAGAAGTTCTTTTGACGTGTCATAGCACAAATGAGGCAAAAATTACCGAATGTGCCGCCAATTTCTTGAAGTTTGCGCCAGAAAGGATAGGCGGTGGTGGCAGAGGAGACAATTGACTTTTAATACGAAACAGATCTTAAAATTATGTCTGACATCATTTATTGATTTAATCATTATGATGCATTAAATAACTGAGAATATTTTATGATAAATATATACAAATAAAGATTGATTGATTTTGATGATGCAGCAGTCTTCAATACTTTAATGGTGAGCCAATTAATTTTGTATATATACCGTTGAACCTGGTCACTTTGCAGGAAACCTGTGTTTAAAACAGTCAACAAATATGAGTGAACATTGTCAAGTCTGAAATGTCGCAATGTAAGATGTCCAAAAATGGGGGATCTGTTGGAATTATGTGGTTAATTGTAAGGACTAGCATCCAAATATTGATTTTTTTTATATATTTGGTTAACACTGCATGAAACAAGAAAATTCAAAATTTTTTAAATTTCATTATATGCCAAAGGTACGTGCACGTGTCATACAGATTGCTAACGGTATAAAGAAAATAGCAAATTGTAAAATTAAAAGAAAGAATTATGTCTACGACATACAATATAGTCGTGTGCTTCTAATACATATATAGATATTTAATTCAGAGTGCGCGACACGTTTCTGGAATAACCTTTATAGAGTACGCAAAAAAAAAGTCAAATCATCCATAAATCTTTGAGAGCAAAAATAACCAGAGGGAATAGACAGGATAGCCAATTAAAATCAAATGATTATGTTCACGTGTCAAATGGTATTGTGAGAAATAACAGATATTGACCCTTTAGAATTGAATTGGGAATCAGCCCACCAGAAATCGAGAGCGTGTGTCAAGCGATATAGCAATCTTTCTAAGATAAAATAGCTCATTTGCTATTGGTCTTCTCAATCTTCTAGTGATACTAGATCTCTGTGGGACAAGTTGCTGTCAACCTAGTTATGATGGACCGAAACAGCAGGCTATCACCTACAAGCAATTTTGTCTTCGATGATGTTGCTGTTTCTGGTATGTCTTTGATATACGTCAGAACATGTGCCTTGTAATTGAGATACATCAAGAAGACCTGGGACTAGCGATCAAATATCAACTTTGAGTGTAACGCTCGTTTTTCTATTCTCAGTGAAGGAGCGAATTTGTTTGTTGTGGGATTGAGGTTGAAGTATTCTAGATAATACAATATGTGTGACGGTGTGATACCTCGGCAAATGCTTAGGGAAATTATAGGAGAATGGTGTCAACTTCGAAGACTTTTGCTCATTTTAAAATCATCTCATTGATGGCAATAGTGAGTTAGGACTAGTGTAACTTTTTTTTGTGAAATACGTGTTGTGTGATGGTAATAACTTTATTGCTACAAAATAGGCTTACTATGCTGCTAGGTAATATGAGTGCGATACCATGCATGTGATAGACAAGCTCGTATTTCGCAGATTAGTGACTTTTGTCTTTACTGAATAGGGTAACTATCGATGTTAAGTAAAGCTGGTAGCTCTGTGGGAGTGTGGGAGTTGGTCTGCCTCAGATTGTGCATACAAGGTGATATAAGGAATATGGGCCAGTAGCGTTGTGTCATCTCAGGTTCTCCAGAAGTTCATGCTATCTGTTGCTATTAATACCATGCATAGTAAAATAATGACTGACTCCTTTGTTTATTCTGTTGATGTTAATATTAATCACATTCATAGTAGAATAACAACTGACGCCTCTGTGTACTCGGTTGGTGTTAATATTAATAACATTCATAGTAGAATAATGCCAGCGTTTTCATACTTTATATGTAAGGTTCGATTTTTCTGTGATTTGTCGTCTCAAAAACTTATTCGAGAATGCGCTAAACTAAGAACATATATAAATCAATATTTCGTATATTACGTAATGGAGCATACACTATAACTGTAGATTAAAACAAAATAATCAACGTGATGCATAATAGTGTATTCTCTTACTTAATACATTTCCATAAGCAAAAGCGTTTTTATTTTATATTCTTTCCATGTTTGATAGCTACAAAGTCAAATTGGATAACAAATACCACAATTAAAACGAAAACAATGTATTGACATACGCCCCATCGATTCTCGATTATATTTCGTGATTTTAAGTTCTCCAAATTATCACCTATGGTCTGTATTATTTGTAATTACTTGCCGTCAGTTAGATACTTGTTGGTTGTATTGCGAGAATATACTTTCAAAGTTGATATATTCGTCAGTTCTGAACATACAGTGTCAAGAATCATATATGTATTATTTATATAGATTAGTACCATAATCACGGTAGCCAAGTTGTTTGATATACATTTTCAAAAAGCACAGCATGGGTTCTTTTCCCGAACTTTCAAACATATTTAAACACGTTGTTAAGCATACAATGATAAAACATAATGTTCACATACACAAGAACAACAGAATAATCAACTGTCCGAACAATAATGTGAGGTCAGAGAAATACTTTAAAAAGGGTAGAAAATTCAAGAACTGTTTAACATCTATTACAAGAGAGAATATAAACGTAGGAAAAGTGTGAAGATACCAGGGGGTAACTAGATTCCGTAGAAGAAGAAGCAAAGACGATGGAATGACCAAGCGAAAAAGAACAAACGATGACATTACATATAAAACCAAAGAGCGAGCAACAGGAACCCTACATAAAACTGGAGGTGAACACATGTGCTTCACAAGGGTAAGCAGTTTATGTTCCATATATGGCACCTGTCGTGTTACTCTTGCTACAAACCCGGTGATAAGTCATGAACAACAACAACAACATATTCATAGTCATTTGCAACAGTCATTCCGTAACCAAGTCATGGTGCTGACCGTAACACTTTCCAAGAGATGACTTCATCTTAACCATTAGAAACAATCGATTCAGTAGCTGCTTCTTCGCCAGTAATAACCCTATATCAAGTAAGTCATAATAGGAAACACAGACTCAGGAATATCGGATCAACTGAGAGATATATTCCACATGGAGGTGTTGTTGTAATGTTGTCACATATTCAAATATATAAATAAAGAGCTCACAGTGGAAATTTTGAAATCATCTCTTTTGTCGTAAAATTCCGTTCTTAACGGGTCGTCAGAGTCAATGTCAAGGTGTAGGTCAATGTATGAAGTATACCTCGCTGTATCTGTGTATCCTTTATCTCAAGCTCAATGGCATAGATGCAATCGACAAAATCATCAACCTTATTTAGTGATAGGACATCATCTATATAGCTGAACTTGAAATTAAAGGACCGGGTTAGATTCTTTTCATTTTCCTTGAGAATCTGCTATGTGAAGTCTTCCTAGAATGAGGGAAGGACAGGATAGACAGGATAAAAAGCTCATTGGAAAGAAATTATATTGACGGAGGATAATATTTAGTTCGGTGTTTCTACGTAACAGTTAGGTATACAACACTTATCACTGCTTACGTAGGCATGATAGGTATATGTTCCATATCCTCCCAAAGATTTTCTGTGAAATGTACGTAAGAAAGGTTTGACGATATATAAGTGGTGATCAGAAGCCGTAACTGGCAGAAGGACAAAAGCTAAAACGGCTAAAGGATAAACGGAAAAGGGCCAAACAGTGATATACAAAACACTACACAGAAAACTACGGGTGTATAACGGGTTCGAAATTCATACGCCATTATTTATTTGTTTCATGGCTTAAGACTTCCATAACATACAAACCAACAGTTTTCAATTCTATATCCTGTGAAAGTACTTTTGTTCGTTAGCACCAATATTCGTCATTTCTACAAAATGCAGTGATCCTTGAGTTCTTGAATTCGTGGTTTCAAGCATTATAGGCAATAGTCAATAGGAAATCAAATTATGTCGTCGGATTTTAATTTTTAAGCTTAATGTGAACCACAAAATCCATGGAATCCAGGAAAATAAGAACCCCACGATTAAAAATGATTTCACAGATTAGGATAACCTTCATGTGATCATTATACATAGATTAGTACTTATATAGTACTATTAATTAGTTGTACTTGTTAAAGTAGACGAGGAATCAATAGATATATCTAAATGTCTATAACATATAGACCTACAATTTATTTGTATACGCCAACGCAACAAGTAGTTGTTTCTGTATATAAATGAAAGCGCACAGACCACGCTGAAGGCACGAATTCCAAGTCTGAAGTGACACAAACCAACATCAGTGCAAACATGAAGATGCAAGAACAGAAATTCGGACAACATCAAATGGTTTTGGACACCAGTATATGCAACACACCACCAATAAAATAAATAACAAAATGAAGCCCCTACCATAGAATTTGGAGTCGAGCCGGATCGAACGTCCTTTTTACACGGAAAAGGTACCTGACATCACAACACGGAAATAATGACGTGATATAATTTGACAACATGAACAACACGAACCCCATTAAGACAAGAAGAAAAAACAACGGACGAACTCAAGTGTTCCGGAAAGACAAACGGAAAATATATGCGGTCAGTTGTGAAACAGACGACCCGTAGCAGTTAACAAAGATGTACTGGCCATCGTACAACTTTCGAAGTGATGATTTTCACTTAGCAACAGGGAACCATTGGCTCAGTAAGAATGGACAGAACTACTGCTTTTCTTACAGAAAAGTATTGTATCGAACAAATCATTTAACTTGTGATCCAAAGCTTTTAGATGTAGTAGTAAGCCTATATGTTTCATCTAAATAAGGGAATAACACAGATGCTTATTTGGAATGTGATGTCCTATATCAAACTATGGTGGTGTAATAGTCATCAGATATACTATTAATATACTTCACCGGCTGTGAATAGCTGTTAGTAAATCATACAGCACTTTTGAAACAAAAGAAGCGGCCCGTATTGGACATAGCGGGGTTCCTTTTCAGCCTGAGTACTCGGGTGGAGGCCGAGATGCGCAAAATGAAATATGTTATGTCTAACACAGGCAGCTTCTTTTGTTTCAATAGTAATCTATCAAACTGGTACAATAATAGAATCACAGTCTTACATACCATAAGGTACACATATATATAGCAAATCACTGCCTAAAGAGGACAACTTCCCATTAAGGTCACATTTTTAGTTTCCTTTCAGCGACATTTATATATAAGCTTAAATGTATATTAGTGCCTGAAGAAAATGAACCTTAATTTGTATGATGATATCTCATTAATTTTCCTGTTCAATCATCACCATCGTGGTATCAACAATTTAAAATTAAATTATATATTGCGACTTCTACATGTTGATGACAATTACTAACATGGTGTAAGTAGTATTGTAATGTACAGTTAGTAAGTATTGATTGCTAAAACTAAATTCATCTTCCTCAGACATAGATGATTTGATGGAGTTTTAGCTAACTTGTTTTATCCTACAATTGGGTATTTTTTTGTCATAATAAAAGGTTGAAATAAACTGGTGCCTTATTATGACAGTGTCATAATAACACTTTTCACATTGGCCTAATAAAGCTATTAAGCCACACCCCTGTCATAATAACACTTTTCACATTAGCCTGATAAAGCTATTAATCCACACCCCTGTCATAATAGCACTTTCTACATTAACCTATTAACCCTATTAAGCCACGCCCCTTACCGGAACTACAATTGAGGTACCAATGGGGTTTCCGTTATCTGTTTTCTATTATTAAATTGAATAACATTTTTTTTGGCAAATTTTCTTTCAGGATAAATACAATATTGGTGTATTGACGGTAAATATATAATTTATGTGGCTCGGCACAAAACGGATGGAAAAACTCGCTAATAGCTCGTCATTCCCACGTTTCTAAGTCTCGCCACATAAATTATATATTTACAGTCAATTCACCAATATTGTATATTTAAGCTACTTAGTTTGCTTACTCTCAAAGATATACAATTTTCTATAATATTCAAGCGTGCCTGGTGAAGATTATTCAAACAACGTCTTCCAATATCTTTCTAAATAAATTTAGCTCGTGAGGT
The DNA here is from genome assembly GCA_963383655.1 of Bathymodiolus septemdierum. Taxonomy (NCBI): domain Eukaryota; kingdom Metazoa; phylum Mollusca; class Bivalvia; order Mytilida; family Modiolidae; genus Bathymodiolus; species Bathymodiolus septemdierum. The sequence continues at coordinate 33,305,966 of OY726524.1, read as the reverse complement.
CTGTTTGTTAGATAGCCTAGTACCGTATGCATGGTTATCGTTAATATATCAATTAAGAAAATCAATCATCTCTTAGCCATTTTGCTGAGTGAATAGGACACTGAAGAACAAGTCAATAGAGAGCTAGGATTAGGGTTATGGTGTTTAACCCCAGTTTCAACAATATTTCAGCTATATCGTTGCCTTCAGTTTTACTGGTAGTGGAAACCGGAGTACCCGGGGAAAACTACTGACATGCCGCAAGTCACGGACAAATGTTACCCCATAATGATGTATCGAGTGCACTTCGCATCAGCGGGATTCGAACACGTTAGTGGTGATGGGCACGATAGCATAGGTAGTTGTAATTCCAACTACGATACAATCACGACCATGACGATCCAAGTCAGTAGAGTGTCGGTCCGGATGCAAAACGGTACTAAAATCTAAAATATATTTATTTTGATATTTGTTTATCAGATTCTTTTTTGAAAAGTGCATAGTGTAAATCTATTTAAGTATTTCGATAATTTGAATTTACCTTTAATGATGTCTGAGATGTCCAAATTCAATTACTGTTTTTTATTAGTTTGATACGTCTGTAATCTGTTGTATAGGTTCTACCACTATTCAAGTATGTGAAGCTACATATGCAATGGTGCAATAGTAACTATATTATTATAGTTGAATACGAATGCAAACTGTCTACAAACTTGCATATCTCAATATGGACTGACACAAATACAATGTGACAAAGAAATAGTGTGAATATCTTATAACTGGTGTTTGCAGATACATTCACCTTCACAGCTAATAAAGAATTAAAATTCAACACAGTGTTAACTTATATATTAAAGTAGAGCATATCGGTGGCATTTGTTCGTCGTTAGAAGAGTTTGAAGATACCAAATAGTAATAGCGGGAAAATAGTAAATTGTTGTTTTCAATGTAAAAACTACGTGATCGTTTTCAACTAATGAGCATTAGTTATATTTAGATCGTGATATTTGTTAAGGTGTGTTTGATTCATTCCCTAGCCACCTGTTCGTGCAACAAGTCAACATTTTCATATTAAATTTGTGTTTAAGATTGAATTCGTGATGTGTGCTATTCATATCATTTATTTATAAGAGTATTTTATACAAATTGGCTTTGTATATACGTTTTTTAAAGAAAATTCAGCATATTCAAAGTCAGTATGGTCTTCACACTGCGTCCCAGTGGCGGTCTGACTAAATAGTATGTGCCGTGGAAACGCAAGTTCCCAGTGTAATAATATATGGTTTGTCCTGAGCGTGCCTTGGTCGTTGGTACGGGATATATGAATTTTCTTTTAATGTTTTATTATAATGATATAAATGAATGAAGAGGGATAATATACACATATATAAGTTTATTGCATAACACTTTTTTTAAATAAAACCCGGCGTGCTATCGTACATGGTAGAATGGTCGGTCGTACATGGTGGGCTGAACGGCTAAAATAATTCTATCTTATTCTATATATTATTAATCGTTGCTAAACAGGAAGTTTTGGACAATCTGGTATGATGAGATTGTCGACATATTTATTTAGATAAGAAAACACCAAAGGGGTTATCAGATAAATTGAGTATCTGACACAGAAAGTTTATTAAACTTCGTTAGCTTTATTGGAGAATAGAGAATACGATATAAGTGGATTGCTTCTAGGTAATCGTAGGGATTTCTATTATCTACAATATAGTAAGGTGTAACACGATCTGTGTATGTCATACCTTACATAAGTTTTATGTATGTAGGCACATAATATAATAAATGATATTCAACTCTTTTATTCAAATTAAACTAATGTTAATTTAGTATATACAGACAAGAGCAAAAGAAAGAAAACAATTGATATAAAATAGATGAACCAAAACAGAGAAAGGCAAGAGGGAAGCAAATCTTGTCCTAAAAGTATATCAACAAAAACAGACAAAAGCAACAGCAAAAAGATATTATCCTAACAGTATATCAACTAAATACCTGAATGACATCATTAGTGCAATTCCAAATAATTGGAAGCATTTTATTATATGTGAAACTATGATCCATGACCTAATATGCAATTTTGCAAATTATATATTCAGAGAATTCAACAAGAGCCTAGTATGTGCCATAAAAAATGAGAAAACGATTCAGAAACTTCTGTAGACGATTGGCATGGCATTTATTCAATGTCTTATGCATAACTAAAGATACAAAACTAACACAACTTTCAACTTAAACTATTGCACATAATGTTGCCTTGTAATTCATACATATATAAATGTGGACTTTGGAATTGTAACTTAGTTCAACATTTTTGGTTTTATGCTAAAGCCCTTTTAAAGATTTGTGTTATTACTCTTTCATTGAATGCAATGAAGATAACTCTTGGCATATCAAAGAAATACTTTGAGAATCGAAATACAGTAAATGATGTTTTGTTAATTTCAAAATATATTTATCTTGTGTAACAATATAACAGTATACCACAATATTTGTGGTCATCATCTGCTGGATTTAAAGAATAACTGGATTTAATACAGGGTTTAATTCATGACTTTGTATTTGAAAAAATATTTTCACAATTAATTGCCAAACATGTGGTCCATATCGATGAACACACAAACAACATACACCTATTGTTATGAAATGCAATAGCTTTATCTAGAGAAAATGGAATGTATGTATGCTAAATTTATTATATAATAAGTTGTGATGATTAAAAATTAAAAATATATTACCCAATCAAGCGATATTATTTTTTCACACTGCATGTTCTGTCGTCAAGAGTGTTAATAAAAAAGAAGTCACAGTACACTTTGCACGCGAAGACACAGCTCATAGAGAGACACTCTTTACATAGTGTGATATCTAACTATATATGTGGTAGCCTTTACTTAAAGCGCAATTGGATAGATGCGACCAACAAAATCATCAAACGTAGAATTGATTAGTGGAACGTGAAATTATAGGATCGGGTTAGATGATTATAATTTATGTCGAGAAGTTCATTTTTGAACTCAAACTGATGTGAATAATGGACATGATGGACATCATAATAATCTGATTGTAAGCATATTATATTGCCGGAGGATGATAGTTCACAGGAAGGCCTACAACAATTATCACTGATTATTTATGCAAACATATTAAAACATACAACAGTCTAACGAGGACAGAGATAAACTGTAATAATGTACTTCATAAGCTAACAACCTACAGCAGCACATCCTTATTCCTTCTACTTCAGCCATCAACCCCAATAAATGTATTGCTATGTAAAGTTTAACATTGATTTAAACTTGTTTTCGAATACCTTTAATTATGTGGTATATCATGTTGAAATTGATCTTATTATCAATTATTATTTATTTGAGAAATAAATCATGGAAGCCATAATGTGTGTTGAGTTTTAGCATGGGTTGGCGGATATTAGTATTTAATCCCGAGCTGTATCGAGGGATAACATTAACTAATATCCTGTCAATCTATGTTCACACTCAACATACATTGTGGCTTCCATGAATTATTTCGATTTTGATGTGTCTAACAGTGCAACTAAGGTAGTATACTTTGATTAGAAGACGGTAATTTACATTTAGGTCCGCGGACAATGTCGCACACAATGTATGCTGCGAAATTCGAGCAGACGATAACTCATCAACATATACTTTTACGACGGGAGAGTCAGTCACATGTACTTTTAGGACAGGAAAGTCACTCGTATTAATGGAGCATCCATAACAATAATATTGTGTTTGCATGTTTTAATTGTACGTCGCTTATTACTAATTTTGGCTATGTTGATTATTTTCTGTGGATATAGATGATTAAAAAGTTGAAAATCGTGTAAATAATTTTATTTCGTGATTGTATCACCTGGCTTAAATATGTACCGCGCATGTGTTAATGCGATTTTGCCATCTGATTAATGGTTCGTTTGTTTGCAAAGCGAAAGAAGGACGTCATATTATAATAATTGATAAACATACTTTTAGCAAAAGCAAAACCTGAATTATAGTTTCCTTGACCTATTCTTAATCACTGAGATGATCGGTAAATTATTTGCTTTTCCAATCTTTTGATAGTGAGGGTACCTGATGATGTTTATTTCAGAAACGCGTCGTGCGCACTAAGCTTGATATATTTATTGAACATCTAATAATAAGACGATAATATATATATATATATATATATCAATTTAAATCAGTACATCTATATGATACCCGTTTCTTTAGAGTTGAATTCCTACAACTCCTGAACGTATTATATAGCGCCTGTATATTTCATTTCAATTTACCTCAAGAAGTACATGCTACATGAAAGTATTTAGCTTGTAATATCAAACTCATACAACCCATAGATAGTATTGTAGTATAATATTTTCTTGTTGTAACGTTGTTTATTTTCATTGACGTAGAAAACATCTCTCTTTAAACATTTCAAAGTGAGATATATGTTTTGTGTCGCGTTTCTGTCTAGGACACGGATATAAAAAGCAATATCTGTAAATGTAGCTGTAAATTCCTCTTGAATATTAATAGCAAGAAGAGTTTGAAAATACCAAAGGGTAATCCTAATTCGTAAATCATCGAAGAAGGACAGACAACACAAAGAGGACAAGAGGACAGGCAATGATCTACAAAAGATACACATACAACTAAAGATAAAGTAACCCGAACCCCACATTCCCAGGTTCCCTTCAGTGACTTTTATTGTTATGCTTGACTGTATATCAATGCATGAGGAAGATGAACCTTAATTTAGTTGATGATTTTTCAAATTTAGTGTATTTTTTAATAGGGATCAGCTGATTGATCGAACATAGTTCATTTGATTTCCCGTCTAGATGAAGTAAGGGCAACAGTCAACGGGAACCCGACCTTCATCAGCATGGGTCACAACACAAGGCAAGTATGAAGCCTCATTTAGTCTGCATTTTACGATTAGCAAACTTGTGTTTTTTTTAGCCTATTCGAGGTACACGGGGTTCATATTTTTTCGAAAATGTTGAACAAAATATGATTAAGCTAATCAGGTACAAGCAAAGGCAAAAGACTGGAACACCGTGTGGGAGTCTGGATAACATGAACTTGCCTGCATTACCCTCTTGCGTGTCATAGATTGTAGAGTAAATGATTACAGTACTGTGCACTAACCAATATACTTGTATCTACATTTCTATGTATATGACTGCTAGATGTGTTATTGCTTAACATTAATTGAAAGAAAATTATCAGTAGTTAAATAGGTGAAATGTTTAATTGAAACGTATACTAGTGAAAATGGAAATAAATAAAAAAGAACAATCTATTAAAACAGCTCCATAATCTAATCGCAAATCGTAGAAACAGAACAAAACATACACCCTTATACACATATACATGACCATTCACTTTCATTGATTGGTACCACCACTTCAATACTAACCTATTTTTTTAGACCAAAGCTTCCGTTTTGATGGCGTGATGCATCATACACTTACAGCTACATAGCCTTCTTTGTACACCACCGTTTTTACACTTTACATTTTAAATCACGAGACTTATTTCACTGTTCAGGTTTGTTGGTATTTAACATTCTTAGTTACAGTGTTGTAAAAAATATATATGCGACAAGTTTACAGATACCAAATAGGTAATCAGAAGCCGTTAATCTATAAAACACTACGCAGAAAACTTACATTTGGCCATACAAATATCATGTGTACCGGAAGAGTTCATACTTTCGTAATTATTTTTGCTGGAGTCATTTGTTTGGTTTTCATGTGATATATCAAATTAGAGTGCCAAATCACCTACTCTTAGTTCACATATGTTATCACTGAAATATTGAGTACATCACTCTCTAATACACATTCTAGGTTTACTAGTTTGAATAATAATTGCTTAATGTTTTAAAGATTAAATTAAACTGCTTGCTGAAATGATATAAAGACAATAGGTTTCATGGACCATCATAATTCAGAGATATAATATCGGTTACAGAGTTATATAATACCCCCGTTTGGTTCCTAGAAGCGAGAGAAATACAATGCTAGATAAATAGTCATATGGAATAAGATTAACAATATACATCAGATACAGCCTATATATGTTAAAACACTATGTTTACATAAGCAAATAATGTGTGATCGCATAGTTGTATTGCTTCTGGTTGTCCCTTTGATGCTTAACAACTTTTCGTATACTAAGGTTTTCCTCCTTCAGGCATAGGTGACCGTGGCCGATTTGGACTATCCTGTTTAGGCCCTTTGATTGTATTGCTCCCAAAAGTTTAAGTTATTTTGTTTTCTAATCTTTCGATTTCGAGCGTACCGGATGAAGGTTATTCCAGAAGCGCGTCGTGCATACTAAATTTGATATATATGGTGTTGTTACATATATCTTTTAATAGTTCGTGTTGATTTAATCGTTCCATTAAATATATTCAATGTATACCCAAGCTATTAACAAATATTATAACTAATGGAATAAATGGACACCTCTATTAACTGTAGTTCATCATTGATAGAATACAACAATGTGATATATGAAAGTTAGCTATATTATATACTGATACAGAAGCAGTATTTCTTCCGTAAATGGCCGTTTCCGGGTGAAGACGATCGAGGTAAGACGAGTCCACGTGCTCTCGTCTTTACTCGTTGTGACATCCAATCAGAACGCTTCTAGCAAGAAAACAAATCGTTTAAATATATACCCTAAGCCTGGAATATCACATTATATACCCTGTATGATAGCTGAATAACAGATATATTACGGATTTAACCATTGGTTTTTTTTTTCAGATACAGATTCCAACCGTATTAAATATATATTTGTGTCTTTTATTTTCATTTTTTCGTATTTCTAGATGTCCTTTTCCGTACCTTTGACGTCATTCTTCAATGACGTCAAAATATGTGTCACGTCATATTTCATGTATGGGGTGTCTCATGAAGTAAAATACTGTACTTTCAATAAAATATTAGTGAGAAAAGCTCAAATATCAGTAGAAAGCTACTTAGTTTATTAATCGGTGTCACAAAAGTCAATTTTAGAAATAGAAATAGAAATAAGTTTATTTCATGTGATGTGTATTTCATAACGCTCAATGATATTGATCTGATAATGTATGCCAATTAGTTACTGATCAATGGCGGGCGTCTCTAGGAGTTCGCGATAGTGAAAGTTGTTGGTTTACGGAAGAAATAGGTACATACATGCGTTGTTGGGAAAGCCCGGGGGATCTTCCACTCGTGATAGAAATTGTTGTGTCTTCTCGCTCGTTTCGCTGCGCTCCACTCGCGAAAAGACATAAAATTTCTATTACTCGTGGAAGATCACCCGGTCTTTCCCAAGAACGTATGTAAGAACCTATTAGACATAAGTGGAATATTTCTAGGTAATCCTAGGGATTTCTATTATCTACATTATATACTGATAGAGAAGCAGTATGACATAAGTGGAAGGTTTCTATGTAATTCTAGGGATTTATATTATCTACATTATATACTGATACAAAAGCAGTATGACATCAGTGGAAGTCTCCTATTTAATCCTGGGGATTTATATTATCGACAAGACATTAAGTTGTAGTACGATCTGTGTATGCTACGATTTACACCGATTTTGTGTGTATGTAGACACATAGCATAATAAATGATATTCAACTCCTCTTACTCTAATAAAACTAATGTTAATCTATTATAAATGTCAATAAAAACTTACTATGGCTCTGTTCTGAAAAATAAGATAATAATCATTATATTGTATACTAGTAATTAATTATCGACAGACATATGTATATAATGTTAGTATTTTAGTTATTGCAGAGTTGTTTTTCATGGAAGCTTAGCGCAATGGAAAACAATTCTTCTCAGGTTAACAATTATTGATGTCAACCTAATAAGATTTTCGTTACATTTTTTTTTAAATCTAATTATGTACCGTTTTCATTATACAGAATAAAACAGACAAAAGTAAATGAAAGACAAGTATTGTCTTGAAAGTAGATCCACCAAAAATGTCTTCCATTTATTATATCTACCCATATGTTATGCACAACGAAAAACAACAAAGTCAAGATAAAATAAAATTCCCACAAAATTGCAAATTTTTCATTGCAATTAATAAACAATAAACGCATATATTGTCGGAAAATATATACCATTTGTACTTACTTTAAAAAACAGATAACGGACATATGACAGTTTAGTAAGAGTGCAAGAAAGGTTTGAAGATATCAAAGAGGTAACCAGAAGCCGTACATCGTAAACGACAGACAACATCATGACCAAAGGTAAGCTGAAAAAGAGAGACAATAACATGGCTAAAGGGGAACTGACAAAAGACAGACAATATCATAGCCAAAGGGAAACTGACAAAAGACAGACAATATCATGGCCAAAGGGAAACTGACAAAAGACAGACAATATCATGGCCAAAGGGAAACTGACAAAAGACAGACAATATCATGGCCAAAGGGAAACTGACAAAAGACAGACAATATCATGACCAAAGGGAAACTGACAAAAGACAGACAATATCATGGCCAAAGGGAAACTGACAAAAGACAGACAATATCATGGCCAAAGGGAAACTGACAAAAGACAGACAATATCATGACCAAAGGGAAACTGACAAAAGACAGAAAATATCATGGTCAAAGCGAAACTGATAAAAGGACAAACTGTGATATATAAAACACTGCACAGAAAACAAAAGATTGAACAATACGAGCTATGCAAAGAGCAAGGGGTGAACTCAGGTGTTCCGGGTGGTGGTGAATATGAAATATCTGTTATACTAGTAACAGTCTTCGTTTTTCTGTAATACAAGAGGAACATCATCTGATATTGAAATCGTGTAGGACACCAGTACAAGTAAATTAATAAAATAACATAAATACAAAATTAACCCTTTCAAAACCGGAGTAAGCATCTTCATGCTGACAATGTACGTATATTGTGCATTTCTATGACAAACAATCCACATGACTACCAAATTGACATGACAAGAACAAAAACAAGCGTTGTCCTAATTATTTAAGAATATGTACTATTTCCCGCCCGCTTTATATTTTTCCTGTTTATAACAATTTGCTCTACACGGATCGGGGAAAAGGACATTTTGATGTACATACTAGACCACCATGATTGAAAATCTCCTTGAAATTTTAAAATAAATTCTTGAGGCTTCCCAAAAAGTTACAATCCCCGTGCTAGTTCGCGAACCGTTAACCATAATCGTAATTTGTCAACTCACAATAAAAATTAGAACAGTGTGAAAAAATACGAACGGTATATGTAAGATTACTTCACACAAGTGTAGTCTTATTCATAGAAGTAAAGAAGAACCCATCACTGCAATTAATAGTCATTATTGAGAATGAACTTTATAAAAATATGTTTAGGCCTGGATGAATGAAATAAACGTAGCCAAACAAATTGGAATCGACTGGGATATTCTTGTTTGAATATTGATGTGGGCTTTACATTATAGTATTGCATTAGTCCGAGTATGGTTTCAACATAATTAATTAGGAATTTTAAAACGACAATATAATTTGTATGACAAGAATAAAGAGAAAATTCGTTGCATTCCCCAATGCTGGTGGTTCTATTAATAGACGAGTTAGATAATATTGTCCTTACTATCCGGTGCAGCATGAACCTACACCTAGAAATTGACAAAGGGGGACGGGTAAGAACCAAGCATTAGGACAAAAGATATGATATCAACTGACCCATTTTTAGCTTTCCATTTATGCATTTGTGCATGCAATGCCTGCATATGTAGTATATATCTGTCAGTTATTCCGATATTCAAGAACTTGTGATTTCTAGTTTGATTTTCTTGGTATATATTTAAAGCTATCAAAGGAGCTACTGAACCAATGGATTTACTCTCGCAATCATATCTTTGTTAATAGTTGAGTCAAAATGACCACGATTATGTTCCGTTTTTCGTAATCATAATCTGACCCTTTCCTTATTGATGACTTATCAGTGGGTTTGTAACATGAGTAATACGACAGGTACCACAGGTGAGATCGGAACTGCTTATCCTTCCGGAATACATGAGTTCATCCCCGGTTTTTGCTCGATCTGTAGGTTTGTACATATTGTTTGCACATCATTGTGTGTCCTTTTGTCCTTTGTCTTTTGGTCATTGTATTATCAGTTCTTCTTGTTGACGGCTTTTGATTACCACGTTGGTATCTTCAAGCATTTCTTCCAATGTCATATCTCGTGGTTTTTGTTTGTGGTCATTGTTCGTTTTGTTAAAATTCCTCAAAGTGTTGACCATCATGTTTATGCTTTCCTTTTATTGCATAGTATTATTTCTTATATTGATACCTAGAATATTCTGTCCGTAGCAGATATTATTTGTTTTACAATTTATAGAGATTTGAACTCTGCATATAACAATACTATATGCATAGCAATTAGCTGGTACAACAGTTTTTTTGTGTGTGCAAATTATGCTATTTTCATCTAATTGTGCATGAAAAAGAACCCTTTATCCACCTGACAAATCCCCCAAGCAACAGAAATAACTATCTTAGAGACTATTACATACAATAACTGCTAAAAGGATGTTAAAATAATATTTTAACCAAGCAAAGATCAATATTTAGAATTGCTTTGGAAAATGTAAAAATGTATAAAAGACCGTCGAGAAAATATTGGTGGCCTGTGTAGTCGGTTGGCAAGCAATGCATTTCTGGGGAAGAAGTTGTTTTATTTTAGCGATCTTATATCCACAGAATAGAAATTCTGATAAAAGAAATAATAAATGTCTCATAAATCACAGGCAATGATACCCGTCTTGAATTTTCAAAGTGACAATATCTCTTTGGATCACCAGGGAGATCGTTCCTTCAAGTTCTGTGACTTCACATGCACTATTTCTCCAAAGCAAAATATCGGTTTTTAGTTGGGTTCGTGTTACTCGATATTTAGTGGATGTTTTTTTTTTTTTTAGTTTTCTATTTACTACTATAATATCCTGACTACATCTCTGTGCTTATATTGTCTTCGATTTGTTGATTTTAAAACAAGTATTTTATTTTACGATGTTTATTATATTCTTACATATTAAAGCAAAATGTTGTGTATTGTAGATGTAAGAATTGCTATTTGTGAATTAAATGTGATGTGTAACGAACACAGAACGCTAAACTAGTGTTTTGTTTTATATAATTTAGCTAGATAATATTTGTTTTCCGATGAGAATAACGGGGCGAAAATAAAATAAAGTGAATGCAGTCCCAATATATATCATGATTCTGGTGGAAGAATTGAGTCTACGTTCATTGCTTTATATTTAATTGACGGTATTTATTTTTTAATAAACCCATTTAGACAGGATATCCTTCTGCAATGTTTCTTATCGTGTGTTCCTTAGTAAAAGATAGACACACAGTAATTGATACTTAAATGACCCAATGAAGTAGGCATAGGATATAATCTATAGTTTGATGAATGTAAAAAGGACACATCTAACTGATACAATGGTTCATTCAGAATATGAAGACTCCGGTTGATTTCTGATTAGTATAACCCACTGTCATGTTTAATCGTATATAAAGGCTACTGATGTGTCTATGAATTTGCTAAATATTAGATAATATTACACAGCAATACATAATATACTACTTACTCAGAAAGACGTTTTGTCCTACAATACAAAATATATGTTATAAGTAAACATGTGGAAAAAACCTCAACAGATAGGCTTTGAAAAACAAATAATATATATCTGGTGTACGGTAATTGTAAATAAACAAGGTATATATCTACAGAGGGAAACGTAAATATGGTTCTGGATAAATCAAAATGAAGTTCAATATGTCGATCGGGGAAACAATGGTTTGTATTCCAGCTATAAACCGTGAAAGCAATGACACATATGTTACACATTATGTGTTAGTTGTATGTCAGAGATAAAGATGACACATCTGACACGGTGCACCTTTCACTTGTGAAAACCTAAGTGTTTTCTTCAGTTGGGGTAAAATTTACAACGCCTTATATCAAAGATTGAGACACGAATGGATTGTGATATACATAATTAACATGCTTTACTGCTTTAAGAAATAATGAAGCTGTAGTTAATTGATCTGAAGAGACAATGATTTGATATTTAGTGATTAACACCATTTTGAGCAACATTTCAGCTACATCATGACGACCAGTTTTAGTGGTGGAAGAAGTCGGAGTACCTGAAGAGATCCACCGACCATTGGCAAGCAACTGGTAACCTTTATCACTTGCGGCTGCAAGTCGAGTGCACCTCTGTTTGTAATTTACAAAGCCGGGCGCGAACTCTCACCGTATTGGTGATAGGCTTGTATGAGTTATTAAGTAATGCAACTACCTAACTTTTCTTGATACAGTTTATCATGTGTTGAAAACAAATTATTTGTAAATCAATCATATTTAACATACATATCCCGAATTAGTCAGAATAACCAAACTATACAAATATGCAATCCTACCCACGCTAAGTGAATTATAATTAGCACAACATTATTCATTTGAAAGTATCACTGTATCTGACCCTTATATTCCCATATCATAAAATAATATGATATACATGACTGCGGATGGTTGTTTATATTGCATCAGTTTCTATGTTCCATACATGTTATGAATAATAAATTAAAATAAAAACATAGATATGAATATTTACCGATCAACCTCTTATATACTAAAATTACGTTTATTTCCGATAACTGAAATCGCATAAGCACAATGAACTTGAAAAAATCAAATCTGTACAAAATATTATATTCTCACGTGTAATCGATTCGAGTGACATATCATACAAATGTTTAGCTATCAACCTGACTGTAACTGACCTCGTTAAGGATATTGCTTCTTACAATTTCCATTTAAGTAATGCATATAGCGGTAAAGGTATAATATGTTCGTGAATAACCTTAACTAGTACCACAGTGGTATTCATAATTCATATATCGAAGAAGAACAAGCAAAACAATGGCCAAAAGAAAAAAAGGACAAACAACGATCTACAAAACACACACATAAAATTAAAGATCGAGAAACACGAACCCCACTAAAAACTGGGGATGAAACAAGGGTACGTTAATTAAAGTGTTTGATTAAGAGTGGCTGTATTAATTACGATATATTGAATCAAGATTAATAAAAAACACTGACTAAATATATGACCTACCCACAATTTATGCATTCATATCTGTACTGTTTCACACCTGTAGATCTAGAAAAAAATGATAAACAAATAATGACATTGAAATAGTTAATTTTAAAGATATAAAATAAAATCTGATGAAATTAACAATGATGAAATATTGTTTTAATGTTTCTACCAAGACGCTTGATCAGGCTCATTAATGTGGTTTTATGAATGGTATCACTACACCGTTACATGGCGTTTGTATCTTACAATATTCACTGTACTATTTGCCTTTGAATATCTTCATTTCATTTATACAAAATGGACCGGATTTGTCATTGTATGCAGTAGATCCATGTTTATGCTTACATACATTTCGCTAACTAAGATATGAGTAACACAGCGGGCATCTTAAAAGAAGCAGGAACTGCTTATTGTTTGCGAGAGCACATGAGTTCACCCCGATTTTTGATGAGATCTGTGTTGCTCATCCTTTTAGATTTTTGTGTTGTCCAATGATGTGTATTTACGTTCTGAGTTCCGTGTTGTGATGTCCGGTACAAGTTCCGCCTAAAAACAATGGTCGGTTCGTCTTTACTTCCAGTTCTTTGCAGGGCCGCATGTCTTGTTTACGCTAGTTATGCTTAGTTGTGTATAATGGTACCCAACACATATTGTGTTGTGTGTTTGCTTTGTTTTTCTTCATCTTGTGTACCTTGTCTTGCCAGTTTATCCAGGTTGTACATTTGTATTGCCCCTTTGATATTCTCTAATGTGTATTAACATTTACGATATTAATATATATTCATTGGTGTTAATTACTTTGTGATTGGTGGTTGGTCTTTCCTCTTCTCTTGTTTGTGTTGTTTAGGCTGATCGTGAAGTTTAGCTGACAGTTTCGTCTTCTTAACTGTTACTTCTGTTTCTCTACAAAAGCAAGTTGTTTTAATTACATGCAAATACTATATTGCATAGCATTAGTTTGATACAACATATTGTTTGCGACTGGTAGTTCATTTCGCTTAGTTCAATAGGTTGGTGGTTTGACACGGCTACACAATTGTTATCTATATTACAAACACTGATTACCTTATCAGATTACTAAAGCGTTATGTCCATATAACAACTCTACAATACGGAAAAAAGACGGACATCCATGAACGGCCAATGCGGTAAAAGTGCGATTTCCGGCTGTGCAATGCGGTAAAATATTATATACGGCTACTTATCATAAAGAACGTTTCTCCTTGGATTAGAAATGTAGCTTCATAATAAACTTTAACATTTACTGGTAAATACTGTACGATAGCCTCTCAACGACATATCTTGCTATTTCAGTAGCAATATTTCAGACCTATTAATGACAGGTACACGCTAAGAAATAAAAACATCTGTAGGAAAAAGTTCATCGCTAGTATTGACATATGATAGAAAGTTTCGATTGCTACATGTTAAAGGGAAGGTGGTGGGTAGGATTATACAATGCTGCCTCGTAATGGGTCCACCACGACTACTGTTAAATATACAACCCTATTAGAAGCTTCTACAAGTGGTCATTTACTTGTTATTTAAAATAGACTTGTATTGAATCGTGTCGTAGAGCTAACTGACCCCCATCTCAATGGGATGTACCCCTCACATTTGTCTTATGCTTTCGCCACGAGGTTCCATATATGTAAAACATATCCTTTTTGGAGAACTGAATGGAAAAAACATACTATTTTATCAGGAAAATATCCTTGTTATAGACTGATGGAAAACGTACTATTGTATTCTTTTCTTTTTATCAAATAGTTTGATATAAAAATAAAACTACTTACTGGAAAGTTAAATTTCCAAACAATTTTTCTACATCAGGAAAGTTAGCATTTTTCCTATTGTATGTTGTTGATGGCAAGCTTGTAACGTCAACTGATTTCAAGTTTTCTATGTCAGATTTCATTTTCCTCATCTTTTGAAATAATGCAACTTCATGACATTGTTTTATCATATCTTGATAAATCTGCTGTTGTTTGGTGGCCTCTCCCAACAAGTCTTTACAATCTGTATTTGCCTTGGATAAAGACTGCAGTTCAATGCTTTCTCTTTCTCTTAGGGTTTTGACAAGAGCATCTACCTTTTTATCCACCATGTCTTTGATTGCGTTTCCATGTCCAATGATGGCGCGAACTGTCGCCTCAACCTCTGTTTTATACGTCTTCGTTGTTCCGTCAATTACTTTTGCACTTGAACGAACATTATCGACCTTGGAATCCAAATATTTAGATATTTCAGTTTGCACTTCCTTATTGGAATCCTCTATATCCACTACGGCATGTGCTTTGTGTGCCTTAGTGACACATAATCTGCAAATAAGTTGATCACAATTTTCACAAAGGTAAATGAAGTCTTCACCATGATCTGTACATCCTACTTTCTTTTCCGTGTTGATATTAGGTCCGCTCAAAAAAATATGGCTTCTGCTAATTTTCGATCTTAAATGAGACATCTTACAGTCATCACAGAAGACCTGATCGCACTGGGTACAATAATGTAGACCAGGGGCACGCATACATATTTCACAAGTTGTATTAGCTGCCTGTGCCATTTTGTTTTCGTTCGTGTGTACGGAAGTTTGAATCACATGTGTAGTGTGTCACAACACAAAAGATCAATAATAGCTACAATTAAATAAAGTGTAACGCGTAGCAATAGAAATTATATTTTTGTTCTAAATTAAATGTCATATGAGAGATAGATATGTTAACTGATAATGTTTACACTAAATAAATACGTGACATTGGGATTTTAAGTATAATATACAGATACACTTGTACCTATAAGATCAAATATAATTGATCATTTATATGTGTATGTTTAGAAAGCATGTCAAGTGCGACGAAACGTATATTGTGTAATCATATTGTATATATGCACTGCAGATCACTATACGAATTTTAAAAATGCTACCCTAGTTTTAACAGTATTGATATAGATGACCTATACATTTATCTTGAAGTACTGTAATCATTAGGAAAATAAAGGCAATATATTGTATTGGTATGCCTGCCACGTATGAACAGATCAACAACAATTGTACAATAGGATTCAGAAGCAAGCAAAACACTGTTTTTAAATCTGTGTTCTACCTTATTATAATTGGTGACTATAAAACTGTTGAAGTGATACAGTAGCAGCAAACCATCATCAAGGACATCATGATAGGAACCACAGAGTTACAATATCGGATCATCCGAGCGATATGTACATACTCCATGTGCAGGTGCTGCTAGACTGTTATATATAAATGGAAAGTTCACAATTCGAATATTCAAATCATCTCTTTTGTCCTAATGTTTCGTTAGAATGTACTGTTTCTCCACTTAGAATGCCGTTGGCTCGAAATGAGGATAGTGTGCCCTAGATAAGCGGCATGTTCATCGATGGACTGTTATGTGAGCTAGTGCTATAAAGGTGTGGAACCTATTATTAATTTCTTTAAGGTTTTCTACTAAATTTGTGTTTTTTAGAGCCTACCTGGCCATTTTATCTTAAGTTTAACCTTTCGAAGACCACACATTTTCTGAAACGTCCATGAATCCTCTACGTTCTGTCAAAATATCAGGCCATGTTTAAAGTCTTGCAGTGAAATGCCAGGCTATGGAAAATACCTACTCTAAAAATAGCTCTGTCATCCCCCTGAAATTCCCAATTTATAGATCATGCATCAAATCCTCCATATCCATATTAAAATACAACTAAATCAATCAAATTTGGGCTCAAAATAATTCTTATACATTTAACTTCAATTATCAATTTAATTATTCCATTCCATTCAGTATTTGTCACAATACAACAAAGTGAAAGGAACTTTTTTCTTTAAAAGGGACTACTTTTGTATATGTTCTTAGCTCTGATTGGTTGAATTACTGGTTTGACACCTAAAGAGCAACAAAACTTGCTTCTCCAACCCTTTATTGGCCTTATTTCTATTCCTTAGGCAATATCAACCACAAAAAACCTCATATGGTATGTGGCTGTCTAATATTTGCAAGTATAAGTGTTCAAATGCAAAGGTACCCCCTTGAAGATGTTTAATGAAAACATCTCCATTTACAGCTGTTGAGTTCAGACTGTGTAATATACCAAAACTTGCCTATTCTCTTATATATTACAGTTATTAAGCTAATTTCTAACATAATAAGCAATTTCTACACATATATATGCCTCAGTTGTATAATTAATAGCTAAATACTATAAAATGTTTACATTTAGCCTCCCCTTTTTCGTCCCATAACATCAGTTCACATCATTCTTAATTTTGTTAATTCATGCTTTAACCCCATAAATTATGTAGTTTAATGCATAAAATAAGTTTTTGTATATAGATCTACGGTTGAAATTCCTTCTAATTCCATTAAATATGCAAAAATATGATTTATTGATTTTCAAGTTTTGGAATTTCTTATGGCACAAAACTATAATTTCCCCCAAAACTCAATAAATATATGCTTCCACATCATGTTTCCCCACTGTTTAAGTAAGCTGGATGTTCAAATGTACTGTTACAGCCAAATAATACTCTAAAACATGAAATCCAAATTGAGAATTTGAAAAATTTACAGAAAATGCTAAGCAGTCAAAATAATTGTTCTGGGATCACTTAAATTATCAGGTTTTTAACTACATAATTTTCAATTAAAACTGCTTTCTATAGCCTTATATTATTCTATGAGTGCATTGTACATGTATTCTAACTGAAACTATCAAAAATTACCAGGAACAAATTGTAGGATTGAAAAAAATCCAATCATGATATCGCCATATTCTATATTTGAAGTCAACAAACTGGTGCATGATGAAATTTTTAAAATTCTTAATATCAACCATATTTTCAATATTATATGCCCTTCTACTGCAAAAACACATTCAATAACATATTCCCAATAATTATAAAGTCATAAATAAAAATAAAATGAGTTGCAATACCCTCTGTCCATGTATATCCAGTGTTTGGGAGCAATATTCCAAAATATTACACAACATGTATTTTGACCATGTAATCTGACACCACAATGCATTTTGTAACATTTTTGTATGAAAAATGTCACTCTGTGTCTGTTGCGACATTATTAGGCTAATTTGAACATGATAGCAACAAAAGTTCAATTTGATGTTTTTTAACTTAAGGTGTGAAACCTATAATTAATTTCTTTAAGGTTTTCTACTAAATTTGTGTTTTTTCGAGCCTACCTGGCCATTTTATCTTAAGTTTAACCTTTCGAAGACCATACATTTTCTGAAGCGTCCATGATTCCTCTACGTTCTGTCAAAATATCAGGCCATGTTTAAAGTCTTGCAGTGAAATGCCAGGCTATGGAAAATACCTACTCTAAAAATAGCTCTGTCATCCCTCAGAAATTCCCTATTTATAGGTCATGCATCAAATCCTCCATATCCATATTAAAATACAACTAAATCAATCAAATTTGGGCTCAAAATAATCCTTATACATTTAACTTCAATTATCAATTTAATTATTCCATTCCATTCAGTATTTGTCACAATACAACAAAGTGAAAGGAACTTTTTTCTTTAAAAGGGACTACTTACTGGTTTGACACCTAAAAATCCGACTAATAGCGTTGTGAATGCATGATCTACTATAAATCGGATGGCATTGTCATATCATTTAAATATAATTTTTATATAACTTCACGCCATGATATTGCAGGTAAATTGCACATCTGGCATTAAGCAACAATAACTCACTCACTAACTCCAAATAATCCACAACCAGAACAAAGCCAATATTATGAAAACAAATATTAAACAATAGACATAACCTCATGAAATTGCAACATATTTAAAAGTAGCTTATAAAAAAAACCGTATAGTTTTGTACTGAAAGATATAGATACACTGTAATACGACCGGGATAATATTTATATTGTATATGTTTTAGTGTGTACTACATTGTATATATGCATGTCAATTCATTGGTGAACCACATTTATCAAAGTTAAATCTTAAGAGCAATTCTATGTAAAGACCAAAGAACTATCAAAGTACTGAGAAATAGTATGCTCATATTTACTTCATATGTTTCCTATGGAATACTAAACAGTAATATTGATATGAATATTGAAAAAAAAAATGGTGTTGCCATGGCAACAAATAGTCGTTTTATCCATATTTGTCCATTCAATCCTATAGAAAAAGCCAATTTCTGCAAAATTTCAACATTTTATTACATTTAACATACAAGATATATCAATAATGTAAATAATTTAATTGAATCACCTTTGTTTTGACATTCAAAACAATAAAGAGCATAATGATAGTCAGTACAGAAAGTGTTGTGCCTGACAATTTAAGATAGGTGGTTTCTTCAATTTTCCAATTGGAAGAATTTTACGATTTTTAGGATTTTTCAAGTCTTAACCTCTAAAAAATGCAGCATAGGAATTTTAAGATACTTTGATCAAAAGTTTGAATATGTCTTATAGAACAATATACTATCAAATCAGAGTGGGAATTTTATTCCTTTTATAGCAACGATTTCTCAAAGTTAGGCTATTTTTTTAATTTGCCGAACATACAGTTCTACTATATTTCACCAATCATTTCAAATCTTAAGCATAATTTTAAATCTAACTTTTAACTATAGTAAGTAACAACTGTTTAGTTCAAATAATGTTCACTAAAAGCAATTTCATTATAAATTGAAAACAAATTGTATTAGCAATATACATGTTGTACCTTAAGGTAGTCCAAGGGTCTATCACTTAGCATTCTTTCTGAGCATATTGGGAAAAATGAACCAATAATGAGATACCAACATTAAAACCATTCAGCATCATGGAGAATACTATTTTTATAAATAAAACAGTGATACTTTATGAAATAATAGTGTAAATTTGTCAAAAATGTCACTTTATAGTTTTTCCAAGGGGAGATGATTTGCATAGAATGCACTGTGAAAAATTACAACTTTGACTATAAGTCTTTTAAAAGCCTGGTAACCATACTTGATTATTTATGCAATTCAATAAACGTGTAAAAAGGCACATTTTCACCAATTATAAACAAAATATATCAATTTGTTTTCAATTTTATGAAACAAAAATGAAAATATCTATCTTCTATACAGAACTCAATGAAAAAACACCCTTTTTTCCCATATTCTAAATGTCCAATATTTACTTAGATGGCTGGTGACCCCTGCAAATTTTATTTTTAGTTTTTAAATAAGCATCTATCAATGTTTAATTCTACAAAGTATAAGAAAAAGTTATTGATTTTGACTTACTTCCTCCCACTACCTTAAGGTAAACCTAGGGTCAAACATCAATTATTTGGTCTGTGCAAAATGCAACCATACAAATTCACAATGAAATACCAACAATAAAGCTATGTAAAATCATAAAGAATACTTTTCTAATACATCTATACATATAAAACACTAGTACTAAATGAAATAACACTGTATGTCATCAAGTATGCCATTTTCAGTCCAGGAGAGATAATTTATATAGAATACGCTAGGAAAAAATTCAATTTTGATATAATGTTTGCTGTAAGGCCTGTTACCACAATTTTTTTTAAAATATTGGAATACTCAGTAAAATGCACCAATTTTGAACCAAACATATTACTTACTTTAATTTTTTATTAAGCAAATTCCTCATCGTCTACAAAACTCGATTAAAAATATTTTCCATATTTTCTGAACCCTGGTATTTTTTTTCCTGCGAATACTTCTTTCAATTGATAATTCCAAATAAAGTTGTAAAATGCTGTCTATATTGCAGTATCTGTCCATTTAACAAGATGAATTGTGAGCTAATGCTCACCTAAGATACCCCCGCTCTTCGGCAAACAGGAAGTAGGAATCTGACGGGTAAAAAAATGCTTCCCACGATATGGGGTACCTATATGAAGCTTGTGACCAAATATCAGATTTCTGCCATCAATAGTTGCTGAGAAAAATGCGACGAAAAATGAGCATATATGTTCAATGTGTATAAAAATCAACAAAGTCGGCAAACAGGAAGTAGGAATCTGCTGGGTCCAAAAAAGCTTCCCACGATCTGGGGTACCTATATGAAGCTTGTGACCAAATATCAGATATCTACCATCAATAGTTGCTGAGAAAAATGTGATGAAAAATGTGCATATATGTTCAATGTGTATAGAAACCAACTAAGTCGGCAAACAGGAAGTAGGAATCTGATGGGTCAAAAAACGCTTCCCACGATATGGGGTACCTATATGAAGCTTGTGACCAAATATCAGATTTCTGCCATCAATAGTTGCTGATAAAAATGCGACGAAAAATGAGCATATATGTTCAATGTGTATAAAAATCAACAAAGTCGGCAAACAGGAAGTAGGAATCTGCTGGGTCCAAAAAAGCTTCCCACGATCTGGGGTACCTATATGAAGCTTGTGACCAAATATCAGATATCTACCATCAATAGTTGCTGAGAAAAATGTGATGAAAAATGTGCATATATGTTCAATGTGTATAGAAACCAACTAAGTCGGCAAACAGGAAGTAGGAATCTGATGGGTCAAAAAACGCTTCCCACGATATGGGGTACCTATATGAAGCTTGTGACCAAATATCAGATTTCTGCCATCAATAGTTGCTGATAAAAATGCGACGAAAAATGAGCATATATGTTCAATGTGTATAAAAATCAACAAAGTCGGCAAACAGGAAGTAGCAATCTGATGGGTCCAAAAACGCTACCCACAATATGGTATACCTATATGATGCTTGTGACCAAATATCAGATTTCTGCCACCAACAGTTACTGAGAAAAATGCGACAAAAAATTTCTTGGATGGACGGACAGAGGTAAAACAGTATACCCCCCTCCTCCTTCGGGGAACGGGGGTATATAAAAGATTATATTCAGAAATTTTATAAACTATAATTGACCCTACACTATAAAAGTATATAAGCTAATTTAGTAAAGTGTTCTCAAGGTCAGAAATGGTATGTTCTCTCATAGCTTCATTCTTTCTACAATGTCTAGAAAAAAAGCTGGTAATCTGCTGCAAGGTTAAGAACTCTGCTAATGAAAAGCACCTTGAGCCATCAGCATTCTTTATGTTCCTCATTAATGTTGAAACATTTTCAGGGTCTTCTTTGCGTCCTGTCTGAACTTCAATGTTAAACCTCTCAATCAAAAAACTCTTTTGGTTTTCAGTGAATCTTTTGTTTTTCCTTTCCAATTTAATTCCCCAGCCTTGAGACAGAGTTTGTTTGCTTTCAATTTCAGAACAGTTACCAGAAATTGTGACTTCTTTGGGAGTAATCTGTGCCTCAGACAATTGTTTTATATACTGTGTCTTTAGCATATCCGATTTCTTTATCTAACAATATGTGTCTTCCAATTAATTATATTACTATGTGCCTGAGAAAATTTGTACTGGTAATCATCTCTGTTCTCCTCCTTTTCTTTCAGATCACTTTCCAAAATTAAGTTGGTTAGAGTAGAGAGTAACTCATGAATTTGTTCACAATTGACACACACCATATCATGTTCATGTTCACATTTGCAGCCAAAAGTTCCTAATTTGTCACTAAGGGCAAATATTCGGCAATGGTCAGGAACAGATGATGACTCAGTAATGTGTACCTGTAATATGCATCCAAACTTGAGTTTCATATATTAGACTGCACTTTTTTAAAATTAACATTTCTGAATTTTGTCTTACTAAAATAAAGCTACATTTGTAAGAAGCAAAAAATACCAATTTTATAGTCTTTGATTTGACCCAACTGGAGCACGAACCCATGAGCACTCGCACACTAACCTTTACGCCACTGTCTAATTGTAGATATTGCTGTTTGTGATGGTAAGTTTAATGCAATCAATATGTGACACTTGAATAAAATTAATTTATTATTTAAAAAAAAATCATTATTTTATTGTCGGTCCTGTAAAATCTAGTTCGGTCCTGTAATTCCTCACAGTTCACAGGACCGAATGTCCTGTGGATTCAAATTTCTAATTTCCTTGACTGTAGACAAGAATAATAACATCAGATTTAAAGGTTCACTAGCATCAAATAATGCCCTATGAGGCTTAGTGTAATACTATTGATAATTTCTGTTTTACTTTCAAATCTGCCATTATTCTATATCTCTCAAATATTACCTTATAATCTGTTTTCAAATATCTTTTACACTCTTGTGCAACATCAATGTACTCCTTCATCTTGTCATTTGTCAGTGCACCAACCTGACACAAATCTTGGACAACTGAACATATATCCTAAAAGTAAATACATATAGGTAAAGAAGAAATAAGTTGGTGTACTTTATGGACAAATTTCTACTTTATTTATGGAAAATATACATGAAAATTACATGGCATTTTCCATATTGTTTAGTTGTAGTACAATGTGATGAATTTAATGCCAGAGATTCTTGTATATTTTATTGCAACTCCTGGATTGCGACAACAAGTCTGTCATCTTCAGACTCCAATTTGTCATAAACCGGAACTAAAACTAGGTTTTCAGACCTGATCTGACCAAATTCTGGGAAATATCAGATATGCAGAATTATACATATCAGTACTAAATATGTGAAAGATTACCAAATTAGATTTTCATAGTTGGGCAATTTATTATAGAAACCATTTGCATTCGCTATTTTCATATCTACTGATATGTGTATTTATATTTATACCCCCCACAAACAAAGTTTGGGGGTATATAGGAATCACCATGTTCGTCCGTCTTTCTGTCTGTCTGTCCGTCCATGTACCTTGTAAGCACAACTTCTCCTAAACTGTTCAATGGATTTTGATGAAACTTTATATGAAGGTTGGGCATCATATGTAGATGTGCATGAAGCAAGATAATTATTGTCGGATGCTTGCAAAGGGAGATAATCCAACTTAAGGGTTTTACATGTTGCAAGCGGTGGGTATCACTCAGTGAGCTCACTCACAGTTCTAGTAGCATATAAATCAATATAAGTTTATTTCATATTTTGTCTTTAATACACTGTACAAGTTTTCAGTGGAAAAAATGTAACATTTCAAAACTAACCTGAAAAGCCCTTCCACCTTCAGCTACATAGTAGTCTATCCCTTCAAATGCTTTTCGAACAGTTGCTGAACATTCTGCTAGAATTTTAAACATGGTGCTGTCACCTGAAAAAAAAATATCACCTAAAGTTTGTTGTTAATGAGAAACTTTCCTTACTCAATGTAGGTGAAGAGATAATGATTTTTCCCTTGTTAGTCCTAGGGATAAGGGATTATAACTTGGTTACACTTCTTGTCTACATTGATAAAGATGAGACAATTTGCTCTGATTCCTATAATATTAAACCACTAGTTTTTACAAATCATATATGTCAAAATCAGGCCTTATTCACTTTCAATGAGTCACATCTGTATTTGCAGTTTGCTAGAATTTTCAATTAACCAAATACAAAAAATCAAATTTGCAGAATCAAAATGGACAATAAGGATACATTGTGCATGTATGTAATAATAGAAAACCAGTGAAAAAAATTATTAAAATTTTCAAAAGTTGCGATACTTCTACAGCAAGTTCCTACTTTGAGCAGACTTGACATATTGCAGTCAACATATTTATCAAAATAATGGATTTGAGAGGTACTAAACTTGTTAAAGAAATGCACCATTTACCTAAAGGTACTTCATCATTTTCAACACAGTACTGTTTGAACTGTTGTATGATAGCAGCTGGAGCCAGACATCTGATGACATTGGGTGTTTCAACCACTTTACCATTTGATAGTCTTAATTTTCTTTCCCCAAAAGGTAGATCTTTGATGATATGTGATGATGTTATAAAGTCTAAAAAAATGTCCAGTTTGTGTGGATCCATTCTTTGTCTAAGTTGTTCATTACAAGGGGGAGGTAGAGCACAGCCATAAACTGCAGAGTGATTCTTGGCCTTGTAGTATCGATATTCTGTTAAACCTGGAATTTTTTCAATTATCGATTTGTAGTGCATAGTTTTGACAAGAATCGATAACATTTGTCTTTTCAATTGCCAGGTATCTGCCTTTCCGTACGATTCAATCAATGCCTCTTGAAAAATACTGTCTGCCTCATTCGTCTGCTCCATCATGGTGTCAATAGACAAATTATAAAAGTCTTCAAGGACATGCTGAATTTCATAAGGGAAAATAGTGCTTATAACTGCATAAACTACTTCTCTTACATGTTGGACATAGCTATCTTTGTTTTTTTTGGAATACATTATCCATGATGACGTAGGCATATGGATTGAGTTTATACCACATTTTGAAAGAAAGTTGTTCAAGCTCTCCAAACGATCAAAATTCTCGAATATATTCAGGCTCTGGCAGGATTGCTGAAATCAGAGAAAAATACATTAAAATAAGATACATTAAAAGATGTCAAAGTTGACAAACAATGTCAGACATTGTGGAATTATGTGTGCTTATGATACATACTTTGTCACAAACATATTTGATAAAATTTCCTTAAATCTAAGTTTGTTTAAAGAAAAAAGTTATAACTAAAGACTTAAATCTACATGTAGGACATCAACTTTGTAAAAAAAAACTTACATTGTCAAAATTAAAATGCATCTTGTTTATTATGTCATTTGTAACTGCATGATGCCAACATTTTCAGGGTATCAATATTTTTGATATAGGAATACATGTATTTGATGGTTGCAAATAACTGCTTACTGGTTCTTCTTACGTGTCAGCAGTAAACTGAATTTGCAACCATTAAATTCAATATAGATACCTCCAAATCTTCATCAAGTAGCAGTTAAAAGAAAACTTTACCTGTGATAAACTATTCTGTGATGGATCAGTTTCTTGACTGGAAACACAAGGGTCATCTATATTTCCAATTACCTTCAACAGAGAAGAAAAATCATTCCATTTGAGAAACTATCTGATTTAGAACCACTGTAGGATACATTTTTGTATACTATAATCTCCACTTAAGCATACATGTATTATATAAATGCATGTTACTTAATTTGATAATGCTCTGCTGTATCATTATAGAACAAAAACAATCATAATCATGATTAGTTAATTTGACATTTTGTATTTTGCTTTAAAAAGTGAACTGGATACATATAAATACAGCAAAATATTGTGTGAAGAGCATTTAATAGCAGTCTCTTTTTGTAGCTAACAAGCAAATTATTTCAGCCTAAAAAAAATATAAATCTATCTGTATCATCTGATGGACTAATAAGGTTGCTTATGGATATTATTTCTGCACTATGTTCTTAGTCATGTTTTTATCATACACCAGTCTTTTGGGGGACATATTATGGTATACTGCTGTCTGTCTGTGAATCTGTCTGGTCAAGATTAGGAATATAATTTATTGTAAAGATTACCCAATTCATCATACCTGCATTTCTACATCTTTGGAATGCCTTCTCATTCCTCTTCCTAAGATTTCTTCCTCATTATTCTGTAAATTTAAAATAATATTATAATGAAATACATAATACCCCACAATATGGTAAATGAAACATGCATCAAAAATAATTATTGTTGTACTATGTTCTTGTTACAGATTCTCAATTAATTTAGGTGATCTTCTTTTTAGTTCATATTTATATGTTTTTCATTCATGTTAAGTAAATCATGACAACTTCACTAGGTTGCTCATCATTCCTATTTAGATCCATAGTATACATACACCTAAGACTAAAATTTGATCATATAATGATAGTAACTTGAGTGCAAAAAAGTCAAATTTATTTGTCTTAGAATGATTTAAATCTTAGAATGTACCGTAAATATGATGTGAAATACCCTGCATTCAGTCTTTTAAGAAAACTGACTGATAAAACAAAAAAATATACAATTGTTTTTGCTAAACATGAAACTGACTTAAAACTTTCAATTATAGACATATTTTGTGATCATGACAATGATTATATAAGCCTGGATACATTTGCTACTATACAACATCTACATGTATGTTCCTGTTTCAATCTTTTTTTAAATCACACAAATGCGTATACTTTTCAGCTATGTAACTGCAGTGTTAGAAATTCGGGGTCGTTCCGTCATCACAACACAACCTAAAGTTCATCCTGACGACTTTCTAACCCTATTACTGTACACATATTTAGTTATCTCTCATCATGATAAGAATGTTTATAGCTATTTTCAGTCACTCGGTCGCAATTCTCATTTCTGTACCTACATGTACATGTATCTCATGTAATTGATAAACGATAATCTATAATAAGTTTAATTACAAAGAGGAAATTTGGTATTACATTTGTTTGTACATATACCTTTGATAAACAAGTATCATTATCTGAAATCACTGATATGCCAGATTCTTTTGGTCTAGATATACACAGGTTTTTTCTGCAACTGGCACAAACAGCTGAAAAACCAAATTTAGATACATGTATTATGTAATAACTAAATATAATTTGGACTCGATTTTTCGGGATATTCACAGAATATAATCTAGTATATGTTAGGAAAAATGTTAACAGTAAATTTTTCCTGAATTAAATGTATTATAAACAATTCTGATATGACATCCTGAAATCTACTCACGAAAAAAAATGGCTAAAGTACAAAGACATTTATCCATTCACTTCAACACCAGATTTTTCAAGGGGATTACTCATGAAGAGATTTTGAGTGGAATTGAGAAAAAGGTAGAATTAGACAATGTTGGTTCTGTGCAGTTCACGGAAACTGACTGTATAATTTCAGTGAAGGATGTGAATACGAAGGAAAAATTAATATCCGGTGGAATAACACTAAAAAACAGGTCAGTTAACTTTTTAGACGTTGAAAAAACAATCACAAATGTAACAATCTAAGATGCTCCCTATGAAGTAAGCGACTGTTATATTGCCACACAAATGATGAAGTATGGAGAAGTTATACCAGGATCAGTGCGTAGAGGGTAAGGTACAAATATAGAGAACGGTTCAAGGTATCTCCAAATCATAAACTGTGCCCCAACTTTACCCAATAGAACTGACTTTGGCCGATTTGAAGTTAGGTTATTCGCAGACAATAACCGAACTCAATGCTTACACTGTAAACAAACCAACTACCCATCCTACGCATGTAGACAGAAACCTACATGGCAAAAGCGATGCTATAATTGTAACGACCTGGGTCACTTAGCAAGAGACTGTATGAGTGCACCAATTTGTTCATTTTGTAAACAGGAAGGGCATATAAGGCGAGATTGTCAGCTATATCAAACGGATCAAGCACGTCGAGATTATGGGAGCTATGCCCCTGAAATTATTGAGGGTTGAAAAACTACTGAACAAGACGCACAACAAACATCACAAATAAATAATGTAGACAATAAACTTGGTGATAACAAAGACACAAGTACAATCAGTGCTGTTAATATACTGTTAGGTGCATCAAATGGTGTACGACTTGGCGCATTTGATGACAACTTTATAAACGCATCTATATCGGGCACAACTCTAAACAACATTGATCAATGCATTGACAGGGCATTTTCAAAATTAGACAATACAAACAGCATGGTTAATAAAGTTGTTATGTGTTTGGGAACAAATGATGTGAGCAAATGTAAAGATGATAGTGATCAAGTGAATGTACTATTGACACAAGCTATTGCTAAGGTCAAAAGTCACTTTCCCGACTCCTTGATTGGTATTTGTGGTATATTTCCACGAAAAGGGACCAGCAATAACACAAATATATTAAATGCGACTACTACCAGTGTGAATAATTTTATCCGTAAGCTGTGTATGAAAGATCCAACAGTTGAATACATTGACACAATCAGTGACTTCTTCAATCAGTGTGCGATTGTTAAGTCAATGTTTGATAAAAATGATCACAGTGGCGTACACATCGGTCCTGATGGTTCCAAAAAAATACAAGAAAAAATCCGTGAATTTCTCAAGGCACCAAATGACGTATTTGATTTGACAAATACTGATCGTAAAAGAAACTTAAGTGACATTACAACGACACCCTCATCCGTTGATAGAAAAACAAAACATTCGAAATTAGGATCCGCAACTGAATATTGAAATAGTAACTTTATTTGATATTTACATTATATTTTGTTTTATCTTATTTAAAGAAAATACACAATTAAGAATTAAAAATAAACAGACGGTAATTACTAGTTGAATGTGTTATTATTGGCTATTATTTTGATTGTACATAATAATGTCCACTTCTTTACAATTTGTAGCCTTTAAACAGGCGTGTTTTTCTTTAAACTGTAATATATGTTATATGTATGTGTATTTGCATGACTTGTATTTCTTATTAAATTATTATTTGAAATGTGTATATATAAAAGAATCCAGTGACGATATTTATAATTGTTTTTGGAAATATTGTCTCAATTTTAAAATGAAAATGTATTATCTTAAAGGTCAATGTGAATTTTTTTCACAGCTGATGAAAAGGTTAAAATGTGTTTATTGTCAAGTTAAAATAAATCCGTCACAAGTGAGTAAATACCCAGACAATAGTTTAGATAATGTCCTTGAAACTTGTCACAATTAATGTTAATGGACTACGAGATAAACGTGAGTTGGTGTTTAATTGGCTCGTATCAAAGAAATATGATTGTATTTGTTTACAGGAGATGCACTGTACAGGAGTTGATATTAACCGGTGGAAAAGTGAATGGAAAACACAAGGGGGCGGTGCTAGTGCATGGTTATGTGGATCTAGAGAATCAAAGGGCGTGGCTATCCTTTTAAGTAAACATTTTGCTTTTGATATTAATTTTAATTTTTCTGACAAGACTGGTAGACTATTAACATGTGAGATAAACACAGAAAATGCAGTGTTTCATATTTTTAACATATATGCTCCATATCTATGCAGTGATAGAAAACAATTTTTCGATTCTTTTCAAAACATTTCTTACAACCATGAAGATGATAGTATCTATCATTACAATATTGTTTTGGGAGATTTTAGTTGTATTCTCGATAAAAAGATTGATAGATATCCCAATAGACGGACGGACGACATAGGCAAAATAGAACTACAAAATCTTATTACTAGGTATGATTTATATGATGCATGGAGAAAGCTTAACCCAAATAAAAAACGATATTCTTTTCAAAGGGGGAATTCAAAATCACGTATTGATTTTATTTTATGTTCAAATGGTTTATGTAGTAAAGTGTTTGATACCAATATAAAACACTTTCCATTCAGCGATCACGACTTAGTATCCACTAAATTAAAATTAGATGACATTGAGAGGGGCCCGGGAATTTGGGCAATGAATTTTAACACTATAACTAGTGAACTATTTACAAAAGCATCCAATACTTGGTGGGGTATATGGAAGAACGAGATAGAAAGATTCCGAAATATTCAAGAATGGTGGGATGCTACAAAGACTAAAATTAAATATTTGACAATGCAAATAAGTAAGCAATTAAAAAAAGGTCAAAATAAAAAAGACATAGAAAAATTTGAGAAACAGTTAGAAGATTTTAAATCTAGTACAGATGATGGCGATATCATCAAAGGTAAAATACTAGAATTAGAAAATTTTATTAAGAAATATTATACACAAAAAGCGGAAGCCGCAAAAATTCGTTCAAGAATAAAATGGGCAGAAGAAGGGGAAAGGTCAACTCGATATTTCTTTGAACTTGAAAAAAAACAGGGAGAAAATAAAATGTGGAATCGAATTAAAAACACAGAAGGTAAGTATAAATATGATATAGATTCAATAATTGACGAACAGATAAAATTTTACTCCAAGCTATTTACAACTGAGGGATGGGATGATAATTCTAATAATTAATATATAAATTAACGCAACATATTGAAAGTAAGTTAAATGGGGATGAAAAAGAAGCTCTCGAATTGGATGTAAGTAATAGAAGAAATTAAAAATGTTTTAAAAATTTTGAAACCAAATAAATCACCCGGAGAGGATGGAATAATTTCTGAGTTTTATATAACTCACTGGGAACAAATCAAAGACGAATTCTTTCTGCTTGTAAAAGATACTTTCGATAAAAAAGAACTAACTCCTTCACAATATAAGGGGGTTCTTACTCTATTACATAAAAGTGGGGAGCAGGAAGATATACGAAAGTGGAGACCACTGACTCTATTAAACAGTGACTACAAAATAATTGCAAAAATTCTTGCAGAAAGATTAAAAGTTGCTTTATCAAAATTAATACATTCGGACCAGAAGGGATTTGTAAAAGGTCGTAATATCAGTGAAGCTAACCGTCTAATACAAGATGTAATAGAATATACTGATCGTGAAGATGATGACGGTATCATAATATTTTTAGATCAACAAAAGACCTTCGACCAGGTAGAATGGGGATGGGTGGATCATGTATTAAGCAAATTTAACTTTGGTGAAAAATGTAGGGAGTGGGTTCAAATGTTATTCAAATATGCACAAACTTGTATCAAGACCAATGGTTTTGTGTCTAAATATTTCAATATTTCAAGGTCATGAAGACAAGGTGTCCAATAGCGCCTCTTATTTACATACTACAGGCCGAACCTGTAGCCTGTGCTATAAGGGGGGATAGTGAAATACAAGGGGTCAAATTACCTGGGGGAAAAGATGGGGAATATATCGAGACTAAGCTCTGCATGTTTGCAGATGACACTCAGCTATTTAATAAAAATGATGAATCTGTCAACAAATCTTTTGATATTTTAACTATATATGAAAAAGCCTCTGGTTCAAAAGTCAATTATGAAAAGACAAAAGGTATGTATATTGGATCGGCTAAAAATAACAGACCCAAATTTACAAAAATAGTTTGGACAAAGGATAATGTGAAAACTCTTGGTATTCATCATGGTTATAATATACAAAATGATGAAATATGGAAATCAATAATAGATAAAATGAAAAATTGTGTCCACGTTTGGAAAAGTAGAAACTTGACATATACAGAAAAAACTTTAATAGTGAAAAATCTCTTGATCTCTCTTTGTGGTTACGAAATTGAAATGTGGGGAATACCAGAAAAATACGTTAAAGAAATAACAACTTTGGTATGGGGTTTTATCTGGGGAGGGGGTATTATGTACAAATAGATAGGAAAGTTTGCTGCTTGGGAGTAGAAAATGGAGGCATGGGTATGATTAACATACAAGAATTTATTGACAGCAAAAGAATTAAGCTTCCATACCGAATTTTACATGAACCATTAGAGAGTTGGAATGCAATTGGTAAGTATTGGCTCCGTAAGTTAGACATCAAGTTTAATGAAAAATATTTTGTATACAAGTGCTCTAATGTATCAACTCTAAATTTAAATATATTACCATTTTTTTACAAAATATGTATCCAATCATGGTCAAAATTACAGGAACTTATTCATTTGTATAATAATGACATTGATTCCATTCAAAAAACCAGAATATTTTGTAACTCTTCAATAACTTTTAAAAACAAACCATTAGCGTTTACCTCGTTTCTGCAAAGTAACTTACGAACTATAAACGATATTTGGGATTCAAATAATACAAATTTTAAAAGTTGTCATGATATATACAATTTAATAATAGATAGGAGGAACTGTATTTCAGAGTTTTCTAAGATAAATAAAACCATCCCCGAAAAGTTCATAAAAATCTTGAAAGGTGAAACTACAATATTTCCAGAACGTAGAGTTACATTAAATATCAACGATAAGCTACAATTTTTAAATGAGTCAAATACAACTATATCACCTGATAAATTGAAAATAAAAGTAATTCAGGGAATCTTTAAACAAAATATAAAACCAAAATGTCAGATTAAGTGGGAAGAACAGTATGGGGGAAATATTGATTGGACACAAATTTGGACAAAATTAAAGAAAATCAAAGTTACTCATAAGGTCAAAGAATTCCAGTGGAAATGTCTCCATAATATAAATTATACAGAACATAGATTGGAAAAAATGAATTTGTCAAACGGAAGATGCAATCTCTGCCAAATAAGAGACAATGATGAAACGATGCAGCATCTATATTTTAAATGTCCTTCTGTGAAAAAAATTATAAAAGAAATAGAAGCAATATTTAAAAGATCTGGATTAACAGCTAATATAGAAATCAATGAATTAAATATTATGTTAGGGATATATGGGGGTGAGGATTTAGACGTCATTTTTAATACCGTAATATTTATCTCAAAGTGGGAAATATGGAAAATACGTAATAAGGTAAAATATAACCAATCCCGAATTGGAGATCAAACAATTTTCAACACTTTAAAAAACATTTACAATACACATTAAAAGCTTCGCATATTGATGAAAATGATAAAAACAAATTAGAACTTTTTCGGAATAACATATGAGTATTTATTATTTATGAACATAAAGTTAATGTATGGTAATAATTGTATCGTCTAATTGTGTGTATTATAATGAAATGTAAAAACAAATGAATATGAAATATGCTTAAGTGAACTTTTTTATTTCTATTTTCACTTGCTACCCCTGGACAAGTGAGATTTATGTAAAACAGGAACCTTAATGTTCACTCCTGGGCCATTAAGGTTATTGTAAACAGGAGATTTTGAATAAACTATATTATGATGTAAAAAAAAACAAAAAAAAAACAAAAAAAATATAAGAATGACAACAGTTACATTAACAGTAGTGAATTACTAAAATTTGTAAGTGAAATGTTACTGTTATTTCACTTTTTTCATAAAATCAACATACATGACATAAAATTGTTCCACCAACGTTGCTTCACTTTGGTCATGTTGGTATTCAATCAATGAACATTAGAAAAAAAAATCAATGTTCAAATAATTTTGATAGCAAATTAATATTTTTTCTCAAATAAGCTATGTACTTTTAAAAATGGTACATGTAGTGCAGTTGTTACTATATGTGAAAATCTTATGCTTCTTCTTCTCATTTGTAGTTCACAACACCATTAAGCTTGATGATTACATGCCGGGCAAGGATGTTAACTTTTGCCATGCATGTATGGGTGGGATATAAAAATAATTGTCAGAATTTTAGCAACAAAATATATACACAGAAACCAAAATATTTTTTTTCATATCATTTTTGTACTATACATTTAGGGTTAAAACTATATACAGTGTTTTCTGTTTCTAATATTTGAGAAGACTAGTCTATAGAGAGCAGATGTCATTATCTGCTGCTTGAAGAACAGTAGTGCAGTGTACAATATGTGCAGGTTAAATATTCAACTAGGTTATTGTTCTTGAATGTTCTTAAAATGAGTATAGGTGTCTTTGTTTCTCTGTGTGCCTAAGTAGTAGGTGTGAGTGCGGTACTACTAAACAGAGTCCGGAGAAGTCCGGTAGAGTCCGGAGGCTTAATATTAGTTTATATGTATATTAAATGATGTATTACTGTGGTATTGGTTGTTTTTTTTATATATTTCTTATTATTTCCAACAAAATAAATACTAAATAATAGGTTTTTATTGAAATATACAAGGTGATCAGCAATCGTTCATAGATTCAAAATGGTGGATATAGAGTCTGGTAGCAATATCGTCGATTTACAGCATGTATTCTGTACATTTAATGATTGATTATTATTGTATATGTGTTTATCTATAGGCATTTTATCAAAGATTGAATAAAATAGCAAGTAACGTGGAAATATTCATTACTCTGTTTAGTAGTACCCGGTGTGAGTGTGTTGTCTGGTATGAGTGTCAGATTAATCAGATAAATAACTACTAGTATGATTTTCTAAAAGAAGATGCTGCATCACTAGTGCATAATGTTTGTGTTGGAATGACTGAAAAAAACTAAAAACTGTCAATCTACTTTCTAATACACTAACGAGTTTCTACAGGTAGAATAATGCCAAAATTCTCTCTGACTGAAATAACATTTTGAAACGTCAGTAGTCTGTCTTTTTTCCTCGTAGATCTTGCTTCTGGGTGTGTACTGATACATCAGTCTTCGAAATAAGGCGGTAGTCCGAAGCCCGTGGCGTGTAAAATTGTACACAGGCGTATACAATGAGTAGTTCCACAAGTCCGACGGGCCTGTGAAAAAAAAAGTCATATAGTTTCAAAAGTTGATTTCATAAGATATTGTGTGTAGATATTTAGTTTATTGTTCTCCGTTTTCAGTTGCTGCGGAGTCAATGCAAAAAATGGGTAGGCAAACAAGTCCTTTTAAGAATTTCCGATATTCGAAATAGATTTAGGTGTGTCTGTTTTTTGCAATTTGATTGGTTGATATTTTTAGGAAATTACTATCGTGTAGGTTTTAGAAAAGGACCAGAAGCAGGGCTCACTTTAGATGGCGAAGTAGTTGCGTTGTGAAGATTGACTTCGATTTCTCGTTGGTCAAAAGCGAAGTTTAAGTAGACTTGTGATTTTGAAGAGTCACCCTATGTTGCCCGCATATTTTTGCCACGTGCCATTTATGAAAATATCGACATCGTGTTTTTTGAATTCTATGTTATTCATTAAGTATTTTGAAAGTGACTTTCTTGAAAAGTAATCCATTTCGGTTTAAAGAAACTTTAATTTCGTTCAATATCAAATAAAAATGGCACCATGAGAAAGGGGGCACAATCAGACACTGTGCTACGGGAAATGTTGATCGAAGCTACTTTTAACCAAACAAACTTTTGATTATTTGTTCTCTCAATCCTGTGACATAAAGTCTGAGTTCTCATATATAATATGTTCATATTTGAGAAGGTTGGTCATTCAAAATTCGTTGAAATGCACGGAGACACTTCAGATTTTTTTCGATCCGCTTCCAAATCCGATCGGTATGGTTTTTTTTATTAATTGTGATCTATTTATAGAACTGTTGCTGACAGACCTGTGTCTACGTTAAGGGTTAATACCTCTACAGTTAGAAAATAGACTTTGAACTACAGTAGTTTTGTTCCATTGTTGCACTGATTTGAGGTCTGACAAATAATAATTACAATCTTTACTTTAAATTGCTTCAGTTTATGACTGTCAGTGTCAATATACGTTCGTGCCATGTTTGCATTCCCTTGTTTTCTATACATAGTTGGACCGTTGAGCAAATTGGCATATACTGTACATATTTCTTCTGCCGAAGGCTACACAAATACGACTTTTTGCATTTTGTGTGGTATTAGTTCAAAGCATAGTGATATTTACAAAAAAAGAAGGGGGGTACATATTGAAAATGATCACCAAATTATATGTCTCAGGCAATGATGACACCACAAGTTTTTGCTATTAGAGTCTTATAACAATATTGGTTGTGACGATGACGATGAGGAGGAGGTGGACAGTGATGATATGGAATATACTGAGGATGCTAATGACAATATGATTTTAGAATTTTCAGGAGATTAATATAAACATGAATCCAAAATAAAGTGTCTTTTTGTGTTTTTTACTTGCATTCTGGTCTTACCTAATGCATAATTGACATGCATGTCCACATAATATTTGGTACATCATCATGTTTTGAGCTTTGGTGGTTTTAATTAATGGTCATTAATGTAGTTTTCAAATTCGGGCCTGTAGAATTGATGGTGGGCCTGTAAATATTTGAACTTACACAATGTCAATGAAAGTTCTTTAAACATTTGTTCTACACATTTCTCTCGTATCCTTGAAGGAAATGTTAAAAGAAGCAGAAGAATTTATTGTGAAATTCCTCCATGTATCAGTCTTCACGCTTAACTTTTTACCTTACAGTTACAAGCCCACCGACACCCGGCCTGTAGGTAACAGTCCTTCGTTTTTATTCTGTATAACATATTTTAAATGATTATTTTTATTTTACAGGTGTGATCGTGGCATCTCAGTAGATCATTAAGAGTTTTAAATCATTAAAATGACACTTCTGAAAGTTGATGCTGTTGATTATGATTCAGTTAATCAAATATGCATTGGATATGCATAGGATCACAAAACACACAATTTAAAGAAATCACAAAGATTTCATTTGGAATAAGTTGGTCATGAACTGGGATTTGTAGTCGTCAAATGTTAAATTATAGTATATAAAGGAAAAGAGAGTGACATTGAAGACTGCTATGAATTAAGATTATAAATAATAGTAGAAGATAACAGTTTATTGATTTGTGACAATAAAAATGATAACTTTGAAAATTTGGGACTTTCTAATCGCATGAACTGTTAGCTTAAATTAGCTAAAATTGTCAAATTTGAGGTTTTTCCCAGACAAAAAAATGAAAATAATGTATAAAATGTGCTAATTAAATGTTTAAAAGATAAAATAACTTCAAGGCTGGCTAATAAATTGTACAGAGAACATATCTGATAATCCAAATAAGAATTTTCATGGAATACGGGGCCATAATTGAAATATTATTTTTACTAAATTTCCAGGTAGAGGGCTAATGAACCAGGACATAGTTCATACATTGGGGGTCAAATATCAATAATCTGGACCTTCCTCTAAAGATATGTCGCCAAGGTTTCAATGGATAAGCAGTAATAGCTCCCGGAAATCATTGGATGTTCGGTCCATATTTTCTGACTTTGCAATCAGAGTTGAGCGGGAAGAGTAATCGGACGTTGTGTGGCGCATGACCGGGATGTATGTCTTCCGCCATTTTGGCCAGGACAATTTCAGAGTTGTACCAAAGAAAAATGGAATTTACTGATGTATTGTTCTACCAATTGATACAATAATTATCTAGCATTGATGTATTCAGACCACGGAGGTCAATCATGAACGGTAAGTAACAAAACTTCTTCTAAAATATAGTTTTATTCTCAAAAGAAATATCGTTTTCAACCGGATCAAATGGGGGTTAATTTTTAAAACAAAAGATGCACAAAAATCGCACAGAAACTTAACACGAACTGAATAAATATATATCTTTGCTTCGATAAATGAAAAAGAGATGGGATTTAATTCACGATTTTATTATTTTACTCTAAAAATGGCGAAAACGGCAAGTATCAATATAAAGTTGTCAAATTCTCCCAATCTATAAATAACTTTATCCAAGCAGAGCTTTGGTGACATAATCATGGCTGCTCGGAAATTATCGGGATTTATTAATAAAGGAGTTGTTCCAGTATTCTTTGATATTTTTAGAAAAGGGGTATCTTTTGTGAAATGTTCAAGATTTTTTTTTATTTTTGGGTTTTAAATGAAATTTGTTTACATAAAAACTTTTTATGCATTTCTCATCAAGTTCCTAGTGTATATTGTAGCAATACATAGGACAATTGTTTTTAAATAGTAACAATACTAACATGAATTTCCATGCAACATTTTTGCAACATTTTTGAAACAATTTATTTAAATTGTTATAAAACATAATTATTATGTTTCAGTGCTATTAGGGAAGCTTTATGAAATATATGATTAATGCATACATTACAGTATGTGAATGTATTAACATTTTGGTTATATACAATGTAATCAGTGCATGTGATATGCTAAGTTTAATCAATTACATTTTTTTCATTACACCATTACTGTGTGCAAACTTGTTTGGTATGACAGAACATTTATGATGCATGCAGCAAACATTTCTGGAATAATGCTAATTTTCATATAGAATCTATTTGCCACCAAGCATATATGCATAAAGATAATTTTTAGTCGAATAGTGCATTGTATTAAAGCTTTTTTCATTTGTACATGTATGATAAACTATTTCTGGAAAAGATAAATTATTTTTAGTTCTTTATTTTTATTCTGTATAACATATTTTAAATGTTTATTTTTATTTTACAGGTGTGATCGTGGCATCTCAGTAGATCATTAAGAGTTTTAAATCATTAAAATGCCACTTCTGAAAGTTGATGCGGTTGATTATGATTCAGTTAATCAAATATGCTGCTAATGCATAGGATCACAACACACACAATTAAAGAAATCACAAAGATTTCATTTGGAATAAGTTGGTCATGAACTGGGACACAGCACTATTTGTAGTCGTCAAATGTAAAATTATAGTATATAGAGGAAAAGAGAGTGACATTGAGGACTATTTGTTATAAATTAAGATTATAAATAATAGTAGAAGATAACAGTTTATTGAGATTTGTGACAATAAAAATGATAACTTTGAAAATTTGGGACTTTCTAATCGCATGAACTGTTCGCTTAAATCAGCTAAAATTGTCAAATTTGAGGTTTTTCCCCGACAAAAAAATGAAAATCATGTATAAAATGTGCTAATTAAATGTTTAAAAGATAAAATAACTTCAAGGCTGGCTTATAAATTGTACAGAGAACATATCTGATAATCCAAATAAGACTTTTCATGGAATACAGGGCCATAATTGAAATATTATTTTTACTAAATTTCCAGGTAGAGGGCTAATGAACCAGGACATAGTTCATACCAGTGTCAGAATTGGGGTTGCTGATAGTTTTCTCCTTGTAGTATACAGTTATAGGATCAAAATGATACCAAACACTTAAACATTTAATATTATAATATTCGACAATTATTGAAATTGTATCAATTTCGGGAATTATCTGAAATTTTGATTGAACAAAGAAAATTGACCTTTTCAATGGAAAAAATGGCAGTTTTTACACAAACTGTAATAAAAACTTCATTGATGTATGGATATTGAGGTTGTTTACCATATAAATATCAATTTGAACATAAAAAATATAATTAATTCCCTAAAATAACTTATTTTTACACTTTACGGAGCTCAAAATATTAAGCTGCGGAGTTTATAATTCTGGTTCTACAGACTTTGAGAATTTTTTTTGCTGATAAATATAGGTGTTCCATGTTAGAGGGTTCTTTTCCCTACCAAAATCAGTATTCAGAAAAATTCCAGTACTTTTTTATGATTTTTCGAATAAAATTTGATGTTAAAATTATGGAGGCCTGCGCAAAGGAAATAATATTAAAAAAATATATATATTAATTGAATAAATGTTATTCTTGATATTTTTACCTAGAGACTGGGCACTTTGTGGACAGTGCTGCAAGTTTCAGCCTTGCAAGTTAAAGCTTTTTGAAGATATTTGACCACAAACCTGGTAGTTTGAACAAGTAGACGGCTGACACATAAATTAAAAAAACTAAGTCCAAAGGCTATTTTCAATGTTTTAAATTCTGTGACATTTTTTTCATACAACACCTACAGGTGTGTATAATACCTCTTTTTGAAGCATAAGGAGGATACAGTGCTATAGAAGAAAGCATGATAACCTATCAGGTAGTGAAAAAAAAATATTTTGGTCCAAAAATGCCATTTTTTTAACATTTTTTCAAAAAACAGAAAATCGACCACTTTTGGCTCACCAAAAAGGCCATAACTTTTGAACAGCTCAACCGATTTTAATAATTTTTGTACCAAAATTTCCCATTTTGTATGTACTGTCATATTAAACTATAATTGGATGATTTATTAGCATTTCAATTTTTGGCTTGACCACCCTAACAATATACCACATTCTGTGAAAACTATTTGTATCTCCTTCTCAGCATCATTTTTCAGAATAGCATTATCATTCGAACATTCTACAGAGTCAACAAAGTAATTAAAATAACAAGCCATGTTTCTCCTACATTTCAAGTCCTTTTTGTTACACAAAATACCTGTATTTCATTGATATTCTGTAATTCATGATGCTATACGGAGATAAATCTTGTAAGCAAATCATTTCAAGGACTTAACATACCTCCTAGAAGGAGAGTTCACTTAGATACAGAGAAAGATAACTCTTATTCAAAATAAAGCTAAAATAAATATTTCACACACTGTAGGGGCCCACCTGTTACATTATAGACAATTTATATTCTGAATACGATTTCTTGTATCCAGACTTAGTACTGAGTTCACGGAGGCTGTTCAATGAGTATTGTCTAAGAATTGTTTTGGGGCACAGATGGCAAATTACATAGATTTTGTCCAAGCGATTATTAATTAGTGACAAAAATC
The DNA here is from genome assembly GCA_963383655.1 of Bathymodiolus septemdierum. NCBI lineage: Eukaryota > Metazoa > Mollusca > Bivalvia > Mytilida > Modiolidae > Bathymodiolus > Bathymodiolus septemdierum. The sequence goes on along the minus strand of OY726524.1, from coordinate 33,264,965 downwards.
CCAATTGAGATATTTTGTTGTTAGTTTGTACATATGTAACCAAGGCTAATAGCAAAATGTGAACAATTTCCTACGCTGCGTTTTTATGTAAGACTGATTTGAATTTGCCTGTGATTTTCCCATATTAACCTTTTCTATATTGTTAGATGAACATATTCAGATCATCAATTGATACAGAAGCAGCTGTCAAAACCAGTATAAATATAATTTTTTATTGAATATAAGCGATATGGCAACCACCATTAGGTCAGCAGATTTCATATAAAGATAAATAGTTGTTGCTATGGTAACGAGAGTGTTTTACCGGAATACATTGCAAGGTTTTGTTACTCTAATGCAAGGCTATCATTGTGTCTAACAACTTTCAAAATTCGTGATATACCATTTCCGACCCATTTTGGTCATTACATAGAATTGCTCTTAAATCATCTCTGAAGTTGTTTATAAATAACATTTATTTTAAAGGTGGTGATGTTTACTGATTTACCTATTTTTATCCATGACGAACAGGTAAACAGAGAATGTAGTGTGAGATGAATAGACTAAGAGTATGAATGAAATCCGAACAAAATGAAGCATACAATAATTTAAAGTTCTATAATATAAAAATTATTTTGAGGTTTTTATGAAACATTGTAAGTAAGTTCAATATCATAATTAAAACATATTTATTTAAAGTTTATTTTCATATACCAAACAAAGACACGAGCTCGTAATCTTCTTTTTTTCTATCACAACCTTTTAAAGTCTTTGTATAATGTTGAAGTCAATGTTAAAATACAACAACTAGTTATCGTTATAATCACCTACGTGTCATACTAAGCTTATGTACCATGTCTCTGTAAACATTATAGAATGTCATAACGTAAGACATTTATAATCAGTGATTACATCCAATAAATAATATTATTGATATTTATATGTGACAGAATACACACATGAACTGTCCGTCAAGAGAAATGTCATAGTTCAACAGCTCATATTTAACCAATTTTAGTTAAAAAGGGGGAGGCAATATATAGTTCCCTCACTTTTGTTTGTTGGGGTGGGGAAAGGCGGACATCTTCCTCCATCCGGGATCCTTCTATCCTGGTAGCTATTCAGTACACACCAGAATCAAAGAATGAATGGTATAATAGATCCATTAGAAAGATGTCCAGAAATAATTGAGTGCTGGAAATCCTTGTGATGGTCGATCAATTTATGATGTCGCTCACAAAAACCATATGATGGATGACTATTGGTACCAACTGTGCACCTCTTCTGACAGACTTGTTCATTTATTCGTGTGATGCCCACAGCCTACAGTGGCTTCTCAAGAGAAATATAAATAAGCTATCCCGGTCATTTACCTTTAATTTCATCTCCCGCTTTATAGATGATGTTTCTTTACTAAGAAATATTACGTTTGGTAATTTTGTTGATCCAGAAAAAGGAGAAAAAGGCACACAACGATGTACACAACATACACTTAAAACTTGTTTGAACCCAAACATTGCATGAGTAACCAGGGGATACCCTAGTTTGAATGAATGTGTAGTTAGAACTGATCACCAGTAAACTATAAATAGGAACGAATCAGGACCGGCTAATTATTCCGTTTGTTGTAAATACAGTTAGGTCCCAGCTATAGTTAACAAAAGCACGAATTTCAGAGGCTTGAAATAAGATTATAAGGTTATTCCAAAAGGACGAAAGTGTCGATGGAAGGACCGATTTCCTGTACAGGTCCTAAGCGAATATGAAGTAGTGTCATTGTAATCAGGAATGCCAGTACCAACAAATTGATGTAATGGGCAAGACCAACATTTTATTGTTATTATTAAACATTCATTAATTCATCTTTAAAGGGATAATTCAGCACACTTGCATTCTTCATTTACAAATGCAGTAGCTTAATTTCTGGCGGCCCCTGAATGTAGTTCACCAAGCCCTGTTCTTTATCTGGCACTGGAACGAGTGCTCTAAAAGTCTATCATTATAATTAAAACAGGTTCAAGTGAGGTACTACTTTTCATATTAACATTATATGTACATCTTCCTGCTTACAACATAGGTATGATTGTCCCTTTGGTATCTTCAAACTCTTCTTATTCTGTCTTGTTATTCAATATAAATCATAGCATAATTGTAGTTTATAGAAATGATATATTACCTCTGTGTACCCATTCAACCTGTGGGTCCCCCTTGTCTTGTGCAGATTTTATTGGATTTTTAAAATGCGGAGAATTCACAATTTTAAATCAGTTGGACCTTGATTATAATTTATGTTTAAATGATCTTCAAATAACTGATAGGTGTGCTTTTAGACAAGGTATACGTATTCTACTTGATAAAACAGGTTATGCTAGTTGCTCTGTTTTCAGATACAATCTCTAGAATCTTTTGACACTGAACATTTTTTTATCAGATGAAAAGAAACCTTTGACCATTTACCCAGCTAGCACACTACGTATACACAACGTTGCAGTTTGGTTGCTGTTTGGTCAGGTCCCTTTCTTACGTGAAAATTACGTTGCCACAACGTATTTTAGATACGTGATATGCAAGTCGTTGTGACAACGTATGTTCCAACGTTTTTGTTACGTACGGATATGGTCTTGATGCTAACGTAAAAGCTCAAACGTAATGTGTACGTCCTGGTAACGTATTCAGAATACGTTATATCCAAGACGTTGTGACAACGTACTTTCCAACGTCTTTGTTACGTACAGATATGGCCTTGATGCTAACGTAAAAACTCAAACGTAATTATTACGTCCTGGTAGCGTATTCGGAATACGTTATATGCAAGTCGTTGTGACACTGTAGTTTGAACGTTTTTGTTACGTACGGATATGGTCTTGATGCTAACGTAAAAGCTCAAACGTAATGTGTACGTCCTGGTAACGTATTCAGAATACGTTATATCCAAGACGTTGTGACAACGTACTTTCCAACGTCTTTGTTACGTACCGATATGGCCTTGATGCTAACGTAAAAACTCAAACGTAATTATTACGTCCTGGTAACGTATTCAGAATACGTTATATGCAAGTCGTTGTGACACTGTAGTTTGAACTCTTTTGTTACGTACGGATATGGTGTTGATGCTAACGTAAAAACTCAAACGTAATTATTACGTCTTGGTAACGTATTTCAGAATACGCTATATGCAAGTCGTTGTCAAACAACCGTACGTACTTATCACCAATCATTAAGGTATTTCCCTGGAAAAGGGAAAGGATCTTAATTAAAAAGTGATTTTTTTCAAATTGGAAAGTATTCTCTAGACATGACTTTGAATTTGATAGTAGTTGATCTCCTGATTCTAAAAAGACATGGTTGATAAGGACTTTTTGCATTTCCAGGTTCATCAGTAAAAAATGTGACTAAGTTGTGTTGTTATTAAGCTACATGTTTGCGTTAAGATGATACAACTGGCTATAGTTGTATATCAATAGCAATAAAAAAAAACATAATAAAAACGCCATGTACGAGGATCGTATCGGTGGCCTCTTGATCGTTAATCGTTCTTCTTTCCACTGATCTTAGTAGAACGTGATGAAGAAGGCAATATACAAATGTATCTCCAAGATTTAATTACGTGCAATAAAATTATCATTATCCAAAAATTAGAAGTACTTTTCATCATAAATATTCGTCATATTTGAATTAGATTTTGATCACTGCAGTTTAAAGCTGAGTGGATCGTTTATTAGATTTGTCAAATAATAGCATACAATGCGGAAATTCAGTGTGTCCGTCAACGATTCGATAATAAAAAGTTATTGCTATTTCCGGAGTTTGAATTCCTACACAAATTCAAATCATTTTCTTTGATGTCCCGAACATACAAAAACCTCGAGTTTAGAAGGTAGAAATATACAGTAAGGTTAGTCAATAGAATTACATCTATGAATGAGCAATCCAAATTGATTTAAGAAAATACTGTGAGTGTGACGCCAAATGTCATTCATTGTTAAATTTTGTGTCAAAAACAAACAAACAAACAAATACTTTATTGTCAATCAAGACGCCCCGAAGAACAGAAAAATCATCATTAATTTGTTACAATGATTAGCGTGATTTAAGTGATTGTCAAGCAATAACACAATAAAGGTTTACACTAATTTACAGTAAAAGTTTATAATCATACACACCTTGTACATGTACAAAAATGTAGTTATATCAGTGACCAAAGCAATGAGGTACAGAGACGTGCCAAAAGTATTCGGTCACTGTGATTTTATACTATATATTTCATGTAAAACCACATTTTTTAAAAACATTATTCCAAAGTCGACTCTTGTTCGATTTTGATGATTTTTTTACCAACAAAAACAGAATTAAATGTAGTTTTACACTGTAATTTTAGCATAAATTTATAATCTAAAATTTTTATGAGTTCACGATTTAAACACAAAACAAAATTTTGAATGTCAAAAATACAATACAATGATAGTACATTTGAAGACAAATAATTTAAGCTTGTGTTTAAATCATGAACATTTAAAATCTGTGCTCCCAAAAATTATTTAAAAATAATCACAGAAAATTACATACGTTCTCGCTTCTGACGTTCTGTTGGTAAAAATTTCATCAAAATCAAACAAGAATTGACTTTGGAATAATGTTTTCAAAAATTGTGGTTTTATATGAAATATATAGTAAAAAATTACAGTGACCGGATACTTTTGGCACGTCTCTGTACATTGTAAAGGTAATATTAAACAACCCAAAGATAATACTGTATAATATTGCATTCTCAAGAGGCAAAGCACCCAACAATCCTGTGATGAACTACACCAGAGTTCAATATTTTTTATTTTTTTTTATATATATCGTGTTATTTAAATGGTTATTGGGGGTGGGGGTGGGAGGGGATAAAAAAATAATAATAATAACGATTACATTTATTTAATTTTTTCTTGTCTCAATGTAAATAAGTTATCTCCCTCATTGGTCTCAATTTCATGTACAGAGACGTGCAACAAGTATTCGGTCACTGTAATTTTTTTGCTATACTTCATACAGGTATATAACCACAATTTTTCAAAATATTCCAAACTCAATTCTTGTTCGATTTTGATGAAATTTTTACCAACAGAACGTCAGAAGCGAGAACTATGTAATTTTCTGTGATTATATTTAAATATTTTTTGGAAGCACAGATTTTAAATATTCATGATTTAAATGCAAACTTAAATTATTTGTCTTCAAATGTACTATCATTGTATTGTATTTTTGACGTTCAAAATTTTGTTTTGTGTTTAAATTGTGAACTCATAACAATTATTGATTATAAAATTATGCTAAAATCACTTTGTAAAACTACATTTAATTCTGTTTTTGTTGGTAAAAAAATCAACAAAATCGAACAAGAGTCGACTTTGGAATAATGTTTTTAAAAAATGTGGTTTTATATGAAATATATAGTAAAACATCACAGTGACCGAATACTTTTTGCACGTCTCTGTATTACAGACATTTTTGCATAGACTCTTAAGATCAGATAAAGGTTAGATGCATCCGATTTTCATTTTGTCCAGGAACCTTGAACATTTAATTTTTATTTCATTTATTATTTAGCTTGATTTTAGCCAAAGGTATATAATTTTCAAGTTCAGAAAATAACATGCATGCAATTAGAAATTATATCTTTTATGTAGATCATATGAAAATTGCAGACTTCCCCATGATGTCCCCATCTTAGATATGCAAATTATCAAATGGTACCTCATTTCTGGCTACATGTATATACTTAGGAGGCAGGGGGAAGTAGCCTCTTTTTTTTTTATCGTTAAGACAGTATGGTCATTGCTGATACCTGTACATTGTGTATATAAATGAGACTATGAATAAAATAGTTTAAATTTCTTCATTATAATTTCAGAGCTGGTTCATTTCTGTAAAAGTGGTAAACAAGTACAGTTGGATTTGAGGTTATAGCTGTTATAGGCACATAGCTGACCTTGTGACTTTTCAACATATGGCAAACCTGTCGAAATAATTCCTGGTCCCATGTAATATTGGAAGCCACAGATGTCACCTGCTTCATGTCCTGTAATGTCAGACCGATCAACACATAGCTATAGCTAGACAACAGCAAATTTCACCATCATCTAATCAGAGGTATTCAATTTCATGTTCTTCTAGCTATAGGCCAGACAAGTCAACAACATTATATTTTACATTTTACTATCAACTAATCTAGTCCTGAGGCAATTTTATAGGGATTAAACTCAGATCACGAAAGCTACCATGATGATTTATTGATGAACCAGAAATTAGACTTCATGCACAAAGCCTACAAAATAAATGTATAATGATACATGCATACACTTATACATGTAAGTTATACCAATAGAGCTCCTCCCATATTTACAGTGTGTGGCTATCACAGAAACAAAGGGTTCTTTAGATGAACTTGTTACATTTAATTACATGTATGCAATCTACTTCAAATACAGAACATTTCTTAAGAAGAGATTTATGTTAAATATCATCAGTTACAGTTGACGATAAAATTAAAATAAACACATTTTGAAAAAAATCAACCTATCTGATAGAGATCCCATTCTAAAGACGAATTAACTGTACCTGTAATGAAATTTTGAGAAATCAATTAATAAGAAATATAGTTATGTAAAAAAAACTGCAGAAAAAAATGTCTAAAATTCCCAAGAGTAAATAATTGTAATATGATCCTTTGTAAGAGCTTTGTAACATGAACTTAATTTTTTGGTTCATTTCTACTTTTCTTTTTAAAGTTTTCTATATTAAGTGTAGAAATAATAAAAGTTTAATAAATGAAGATAATATTGGTCAGTAGAGAAGTACTGGGCATGGGTAATTATGCTATTTAATTAGATCACACCACTGATTGATCGATATTTATCTCTTCCCCACTGATTGTTTATATGTGCTTTTGTGATTTTCGTAATTTCTCATTAATGAAATGAGATCATGGAAAACATTTTATGGGATATGTTTATATCAACAACAAATATCAAAAACTGCAAGATAAGTGCTGTCTTAAATCAATTTTTAATCTAGAGATATAAGTTTCTTGCATATTAAGTGTAAGTTCCTCTCCGAGTCTAATGTTTTACATACTGCAAATGCTTCTTCTAAAATTAAGTATTAATTTTGATAATATTGTAGTCTTGCAATAGATCTAAATGTTTGAACTGCACTTTTTTTGTACTAATTCTCTTCTGTTCTCATGTTTTTTTTTTACATAAATGGAGATGTATCTTTTCTAGATTTGTCCTATCAATAAAATTTAACGTATATGTTTGGTCACTGTTTTTGGATTTCTTTCTTTAGCTCTGTAATATATATCCATGCAATATATTTCCGAGTTATAGTCAATTAATTATAGGTTTTACAATGTGTCTTCACTTACAGTCGCAAATATTTGTTTACCTAGCTACGATATGCGTCGCTAGGTAAGCTCATTTTGCGACCGTAAAACCGACGATTTACATCCGCAAAGCTTAAAATACAATACAGTTATCTCCTAAATATAATAATTTCAAGCTTCTGATCATAATCAAAATAGTTACTAAGAATATTTTCACCCCTAAAGTTGTTCCATTTAGCTGAAAATATTAATATCATATTATTTTTTTCAGAATCAATCCACCAATGAAGGGAGCTTTCCAGATGCTTGACGGAGAAAAAAAACTTTATAGTTGAAGGAAACCTTTCATTGTTCATTTAACTTTGTTGTTTTTTATATCTTTCATTTTTTTGCTGACCAAATGTTAGAATTTGTATGTGTTTTTTTTGTATGCAAGTTTTGTGATTTATATATATCAGTATCAGTATGGTTGAGATAATGTGGGTTTGAGTTAATTATAAGGTTATGAGTGTTTAACACCACTTTCAACCATATTGCAGTTTATAAAGGTAGAAGAAATCGGAGTACCCAGGATAGTATTATATAATATAATGTTGAATGAAAGTTGATTGGTTGAATGAGAATCATGATTTGTATGCCAGTATTTTGAATTCTAATATGACATGCTGTTTTGGCCTTGTAAACAAAAGGGTATAAAAATACCCGGTTTATTATGACTTCCACACGCTAATGTTCATGACGTATTTGGCTGTTTTATTATACTCTTTTGTTTACAAAGCCAAAACAGCACGTCATAGAAATAATTTATGGAAGGGGTATGTTTGTTGGAGATTTTAATATGGGTACACTATTAAGGAATATGGATTAAATATTTACCATATATGTCCTATTAGATTAGAAATAATTTATGGAAGGGGTAAGTTTGTTGGAGATTTTAATATGGGTAACATTATCTGTGCAAATTTTACCCCTCGCAACTCACAACATTAGTGGTGATGTGCACTGATTGCATAGGTAGTTATAAATCCAATTACCATACGATCATGACTGTCCCCATATTTAATAATATATATTTTTTCTTTAAGAAAGAAAGAAAAATTAGAGTTATATTTTTTCTCTGTAAGGGGATGTGATATATTGGTTTTGATATTTTTATTTTGAATTGCTTAGCTTAAAATATTATTGTTCTTTGTTATATTTGTATATACATTAACAAGAATATTTTGGGGTTACAGCTTTCTCAGGATTGGGATGTGTACATCGGTACATTTATAGATCTTACTATGAAACTAAACCTTATATCCCGGAAACAACTTTTTTAATGAACTAACTTTTCAACAAAATTAATGGAGTTTTTTTTTACTGTCTTTGTTATTAGAATAAGGCTATTTTAGTAATAGAATCATATGTCAATGGCTTAAAGTACTTAATATTGACCTTAGAATATGCACCAATTCCAATTTCATATGGCCTCAAAATGTCCCTGCAATTAGTAAAATTTCCAAATTTGCACCTGAATCCCAAGCTGTATGGGCTCCTTGACTTAGCCAGAATCTATTCATAGCCTACATTTTGGCAGTTGGATCCTCGAATCCTTTGTTGGTGCACAGCTTAATAGTTTGACAGCTCAGTTCTTATGTTAGAACCAATCGGAACCACAAACAGACATATGAATTCTTAATTCAGGCTTGTGCATTCAAACACCAAAAATCAAGACTATCACCTGTTTATCTAGTAATTTAAAGAATGAAAAAATTCTTTTTTCTGTGCATTGATGATCCTACAAATTTTTCTTCGTTTTTGGTAATTTTCGATTATATATTTTTTAGTGTTTAATTTTAAACTAAAGAATAGATTTATAGGTTAAGTTGTTCTTATAAGTTTGGTCCGTTGTTAACAGGGTGATATTTTTATATGTATTTCTGTTGTTTCCTTAGCCAGCAACTAGTGCTTCAGTTCCCATATTTATTAAGATATTTCTGTTTTCTAGCATAAAATGCTTATAAACCAGTACAGCAATTTTAATAAAAATCTGAGATATAGTGGTTAAATTAAAAACAAACAGTTATCAGAATCTCCCATGGAACAACACCATTGAAGAAGATGCCATCCGTTACTCAGACCTCTTTGCTGGTGGGAAAGGGATCAATGTTTGGCCCATTGTCAAGGACTCCACCCCAACACCCTGTTCATGGCCCTTTTGACCTTGTTGGTTATTCTTGCTGGCTGCAAAAGGGCCCACATAATAGTTCAGGGACCTTAAAATGTAGGTCCTCCACTGGATGTATACCTATTCATTACTTCTATAGATGTTATCTAATTACATTTGTACATCTTTAATTTAGTCAAATGCAACTTTCACAAGATAAAGATTTTTAGTACATTTATTTTACATGTTTTTTAATCTGATATATTTATTATTACATGTACCTGACATATTTGTATAATAATTACATCTAAACATTTTGGCATCTTTAAAATAGATTATGATGGGATGAGTCTGAGAGTAGAAAGAATGTTTCATCATCTGTAAAACTTGCAATAATTTGGATTAATAAATGTTTAGAATTTTATATTTTATTAGTTAACTCAAAAAAATTAAGAACATCACAAAAGGTCCTTAAATACACAAAAAATAATGTACATTTTTGTAGTTGGTACCGGTAGTTGCGTGGTGTAACGGTCTTAATGTGATTATAGTTGCCCTACTATCCAAATTACGTTGTCACAATGTCACAACGTAATTTGGCTATACAAGTCCTTTTAGGGATGTACATTTTTTGTAGTTGTATAACTATATAGAGATGGTTGTAGTTGCGTCGTCTAAAGGTCTTTAGGTGGTCGTAGTTACATTGTATAAAGGTCCCTAGGTGGTCGTAGTTACGTTGTGTAAAGGTACCTAGGTGGTTGTAGTTACGTTGTCTAAAGGACCCTATGTGGTTGTAATGACGTCATGTAAAGGTCCTTTGGTGGTTGTAATTACGTCGTATAAAGGTCCTATGATGGTTGGTAGCTACGTTGTGTAAACGTCCTTAATTAGTTGTATTTACCTCGTATTAAGGTCCTGTGATGGTTGGTGGTTACGTTGTGTAAACGTCCTTACATGGTCATGGTTGTCGTTTGGTTGTAGAAAGGTCTTTTACTACGTAGTACCACAACGTGGTAGTTACGCTTAGGGGAGTCTACAAATCGGCGTAGTTAAAACGTAAAATTCTTTCGTTGTAACAACGAAAAAGTTACGTTGTCACTACGTTTTGACAACGTAATTTGGCTAGTAGGGTAATTATGTGTTACTTCAGGGGACTCGTGGTTGTTGATGGAGATGGTTCACGATACATGTTCCACACTCACTGGATTTAGTACTGCGTTAGCTACTATTTTACCTATATTGTTCCAGTATTGTTATAAATGCTGCCATAGTGACAACCGGAACATTTGAACCGTAATGAAAGCGGGAGGTTTGGCGCCGTAAAATTTGATTCAACCCACTATTTCTTTGGAAATGCCTGTACCAAGTAAGGGTCATTACTGTTTTTCCAGTTTTCCGGTTGTTGACTGATTTTGTCTGTTTATATACTTATGAGTTTTGACTTTCCCTTTGGAAGATTGTTCGGAATTCGGTAATTTTGTTATTACCCTTACTTATATATTAAACTGTTGCTCGATAAGTTAGGTTTGTCTAGTGATTATAATGGTCACTCTTTCAGAATAGGAGTAGCTAAATCTGATCATGCACCTAGACTTGAGGATCATTTAATCCAACTTTAGGTAAGTGGTCATCAGACTGCTACACTAGATACATTTATACTTCACCAAAAGTTATTCAACAGGCTCAGAAACAGCTCGTGGAGACTAATCAAAGTATTGTATAAATGTTTTGTACTGGCAACAGAGGCTCCCTTCCCCTTAATTTGGGCGCTACAGCTGCCTCACTTTATTTGCATCTTTATTTGGCCGACGTCATACTAATTATACACGTTACCTTTTGTATATCATCCCACTCAAGTTACAATCTTTTTGATTTGCTATGCTAAAAGGAGGATAAGTCTAAAATGCTTCAGCTTTCTAAATGTCAAACAGCTGTCAGTTTAAAAAAAAACTCGTAAATCGTAAACTTGGTCGTACGACTGTCTTTACGATTTACGACCGTTTACCGACTTCCGATATGCGACATTTTTGGTCGCAAATTACCGACTGGGTCGGAGCAGTCGTAAATCGTAAATCGTAAAAAGCAAACGTTGAATGTACATCATAACAATGAGGAATTATGATATTCCATCACTTCTGCAGGTTAGCAACTTGTAAATATCATACCCAAAATAAAATGTATCTCCCTTTACGGTGTGTGTTATTTTCAAATCGATTGACGTATTGCAATTTCCGCGTCAGCCATATTTACAAAACGGATATTGTCGTTGCTAAAAGGAAACTATTGGTCATAAGAATCTGTCTAAATAAGCAACACAATTTTACTAAAAGTATCTACCCCTTTTTCTCTTTATTGCAAGGACGTCTATTCCGATAAAAAACGGAACCGCTACACGCACGATATAACTGAAATATTGTTGAAACACCATGAAACAAACAAACATGAAAACTGCGGAGATGTGTGTTTCATAAAACGTAATTATGAAATATTATTCAAGGAAAAATTTCAGTGACATGATAGTTTTTGGCACGCATGCAACTTGCATGCAACTAAATGCATGTAGATTTCGACTGACCAAGTAAAACAAACACACTGAATTCGTGCTACAATGTCCAATTTTCAATTTATTGACAGTATGTGACATTAAAATTACAAAAAATGTATGTATTGCTTCTCCATTAAACATGGATTAAGGGCAAATAACTTGTTGGCTCGGAATAAGGATAATGTGTCCGAGCGGAGTGACATGTCTACCCACGGAATGTTGTTTTACTGAGCTAGCACTATAACAATCCAACTAAGCGTGTTGGACTAGTACAAAGCGGACCTGATTATCATTTCATTGCAAATTAACTTGTTCTCGACATGATATAGCTGAAAAATTGCTGTGTTGGTGCTAATCAACAATCACTCACTCACTGTCCTCAAGAAGTTACACTATATTTATTTTATTTTATATGTAAAGGGGACGTCGTGATCATGATCCAACAATTGTTGGACTTAAAACTGCATACGTAACCAATAGATATTCGATGAAACATTATGTGATACAGTTTGTCAGCGACTTAGGACAGGTCGGTGGTATTATCAGAATGCTCAGATTTCCTCCATGAATAGAATTGATCGCCACCATATACCTGAAATATTCAAGTCGCGTCAAATACCATTCTAACCCTACACCGTAAATTAAAGACGAATTTATTAGTCAAGAGAAGACAACTGAGGAACATCGGAAGAAAGAAATGCAAAATATAAACCTGGGGCAGTATCACAAACAACACCAGGAACATATAGATTAGAAGTAAAAATGAAAAGGTTATAGCAGTTACTTGAGAAGACTTTAAGCAGTAAATAATAGTACGAATGTAACACAGACAAATTAATGCACTCATCCTATGAAATGAGATATTCCCGCCTTCTTTTTTTTCATTATACTTTTCCGGTGGTTCTCTTTCTCATATCTAACTTTATCTTTGCTCGACACTTACTTATCATTGCAACTCGTGCTTCGCTTTCAATATGGTATTGCTCTGAGAAATTCATTTCCACAAAGCAAACCCAATGATACTATATATTTACATGATTTTATGTTGAACTTTATTTGTATGTATGCTACTTAACACTGCTGGTCTACATGTAGTAACAAACGAAATGCAATAGAAGTAAATCATTAAGAAATGTAGTAAATGTTTCTTTCTTCCTCTTTTAAATAAAATCATAATTGTGTCTTGTAAATTCATAATTTGAACAAACAAGGAACTGACGTTAGTGTACTGTTCATAATTTAGTTGGATTTTTTTCTTTGCAAAATATTTCCGAAATCTATTCGTCAAAGCGTAGAAGTTATATTCGTCATTCTGCACTAAGAGTCCTATATTACTGAGCAAACTCTTACTGAACTGTTCAGTGTTATATGAGCAACACGGCGGGTGTCTTATAAGAAGCAGGATACAACAACCTAGGTTCACCACTGATAATTTGATGGTTGCTCATCTTTATAGCTTTCTATATTGTGTGTTTATCATTTTGTTTTGTTTTTCTCCGTCCTGTGTCTTGTGTACTCAATGTTGCCAGTCTCTCGATGCCCTCTTCGGTGTTCATTATACACTGGTCACATGAAATAAAGTATATTATACAAACATCTAAGCAGGTGACAACCATACAATATGTATGTCCCACTGGATCTCAAAGTAACTTGTGATACTAGGTTAATACTAAATAGTATATACTTCTGAAGATTAAACCAAACAGTGTTAGAATTAGATCTTTGAGCTGTCAAATTTGTGTTCTTCCCTCGATGGGATTTGAACTCACACCATTGATGCACTGCAGCACCATTCGCTTAGCCTGATGTCCAGCGCCCTAGACCACTCGACCACATCCTCTATATTAAAATATAGCTTCAATAGTCGAAGTGTTACCTTGTCTCGTAAGGAAACTCTAGAGATAGACATAAGACATGTGTCTAAGCGTGTGTAGATGGTACATATATACTTAATATTATAATTTGACAACAGTTTAACTCAGCAATTTTTAATATATTGTATAGGGTAATGCTGAATTATTATACAGTCACAGGAACAAAAGGTTATTATACAAACATCTAAGCAGGTGACAATCATACAATATATCTGTCCCACTGGATCTCAACGTTAATGTGATACTAGGTTAATACTAAATATTATATACGTCTGAAAATTAAACCAAACAGTGTTAGAATTAGATCTATGAGCTGCCAAATGTTTGTTCTTCCCTCGACGGGATTTGAAGTCACACCATTGATGCACTGCAGCACCAATCGCTTAGCCTTATGTTCAGCGCCCTAGACAACTATATATATATAAACGTCTGAAAAAGTAGCCAACGTATGAACCTACGGGATGTTGGATCGGAAACAAGTGTTAACGATTCTGTGCAAACAGACGAAAATAATAAATAAACGTTTAAAATCACCAATCTATTTATTATTAAAACTTAAGTCAATCTTCCTTGTGCATAACCAACCATTCTTAGCCGATTTTATAATGCGCACTTGAGGATTACATTGTGAGAAATATAAAACACGGGTTTCTTGAAGGATGAATGCAGCAACATTTGCTATGAAAACACACTAATATTGTTTTAATGTAAGTATTTGCTGGTGATGATTCACACTAAAATCGTTTAATTTTAGAATCAAATCTGAAATGTACTAAACATTTATTGTGCTATGCAGTGCATGTGGTTGGAGACTTGCACCATCATCGGACATCATACAGTTTCTAATGAGCACCCGTTTGTTAGAAGATGTCTTTGATGACCAGTTGCTAACCATATTTTCTGGTGCTATCCATTATATAGAGGTTGTTAGAAAGTGTTGTACATAATGTTGTCTTTTACGCGCAGTTTTCCAAACACATACACTGTATATATATATAATATACCTTTTCCACATTCCCGATCTGATTCTAAATTTATACGTTTTTATATCTTTTTCATACGAGTTGTTTCCCTTACAAAGGACAATTTGGTACTCGGTCTGGCAAGAATAATGGAAATAACAACGAATTCGAGTATATTTTCTCATAATTTGTGGATATTTGAACAATGTAAAATATCAGAGGATAATTGTATAGCAAGTAAATCATTCACAAGTTGTTACAACATTAACAGTTTGAAGCAAATTATAGGGGAAATATGTTAATTTTATTGAGCTTTGCATGAAAGGGGACTATTTTGTACGCCTCACAGGAAAGTAAATCCTGTAAAACGTATAGTTTTAGAATCAAAGACGGAAATGTGCAAATGATTTATTTTCAAGAGGTTCTTTCCTACACATTTCTGTTCTCTCCGATTCCAATATGGAGAACATATGTGCTCTATAATACAAATTATTTGCAATTTTATTTTTTCAGAAATCTTAAATTCTATTAAATCTTCAAATTTGTTATAAGCAAATACACTGATACCCAAAAAGATGACTGAACGTATTAGCAATACGTGCGTGAACTCAACCTAAGCATAATTATCAAGCTGTTATTGTCCATGTTGCTTTTTTCAGATTTGTTGTTTTTTCATTCAAATGACATTTTTTTAACTCCTTTTTTATGCTGACTACCATATGTTAGGTGCAATATTTATATATAAATGTAAAACAGATGACGCTACTAGGTGGAAACATTAAAATAGATATGTTTACAATGGATTAACTTGTGAATATTATTATATTCTTGATGGTCAAACTCAAGACTAATTTAATTTATTTACCAAATCACCTATCGATTTATTATTAAAACTTGAGTCAATCTTCCTTGTGCATAGACAACAAACCTTAGCCAATTTTGGCGGTGCCGTCGTGATCGTGTTGGTATGGTGGTTGGGTTTACAACTATCCGTGCAATCAGTGCCTATGACCACTAAAAATGTGAGTTATAATACCGCTCAATGTGAGGTGTACTAGATACAACATTATGTGATAAAGTTTGTCAGTGACTTTCGGGAGGCTCCGGTTTCCTCCATCTATAAAACTGACCGCCACTATATTACTGAAATATTGTTGCCAAGACAGGACCTTGATTTCCATAGTCATATGTCGTGTTCTTATTTTGTGTTCAGGTGAGATAAGATGAGATATGATTCGATCGTGTTGTCGATATTGGTGGAATAGTTGACCATCACTGTTTACTGTTTAAACTTTCTTTCATAATACACATTGTTAAATAAACTGCTTTGTTAAACACATTGATTACCCTCGTTATTTAAAGAGTAGATGAGCAGGAAGTAGATACTTTTGTGATTATCAACTTAATTTGTTGACAAGTGGAACTATTTTCCTTGAACATGTAGTTAGCTTAAGGTGCTCATTATATGAAAGTTCCCAGCGACATTACTGAACGAAAACTTGTTTAATTTACATAATCACAGTCTTTAGTGAAATACTTGTACAAATGACTAGGCCACAGCTTGAAAGTTTACAAATCCTTTAAATGTATTAAATTAATAAATAAACATGGAAAAGGGATTTTTTTTTCTTAAACTGTTGATGAGTAATTGTGTGGACTTTTTAATATTTCTACCCACTATTGGTAGAGATGTTTAAGACTGTTTAATATTTCTACCCACTGTTGGTAGAGATATTTAAGACTTTGCTGTGTAAAATTTCTCTTTTACTATTATTTTCTTTATTTATATAATTATGATTGATTGAAATCTATACATTTGCTAAACATATCTACAATTTAAATATATTGTTAAATCAATGTGACATCTTTGTCTCAATCAAAAATTCAAAAATTCTACACTATTTACTATCATCCTAACAATGTTAGCAATCTTATGTATTTCTTACCATTGAAATGTATATATAAATAAATAAAACAGAAAAAAACAAAAAAGTCACAACTTGTTGCATAGGTTAGATGTATTATATGTCATAAAATATAGGTAATCGAGAGTACCGTTACATCTAAAACAAGTATACCGCGTAAAGTATGTATGTTTTTAACAGAAGCATTGTATAATTATTTAAACGGATTTATTTACAGTCGACCACAACAGTTACACAATACTATCCATTGTTTTTTCAATTGCATTTATTATTGATAGATCCCAGATTTTTTGCGCGAGTTACAGTGATTGTGCATGTATGCGTACTCTTTCATATTTGACCTTGCTACGAATTTTCCACAAGGAGAATTTACTGAAAATAAATAATAATATTAACATATATTTCCATTATATGTCCCCCATTGATATATCCAAACATCATATGTTTGTCTTTTATCGTTGAATTCGAAACGTTTATTTTGCTTAATACAATCTGAGCATTAAATTACATTCGTGAGCACCTTGTTTGATGTAAAAAGGAGATCAATTTATTTATTGATGCTGCTTGACAAAAATCTATGCATATTCGACGAAATAGGGGCTATGATTGTTATGTTTGGTCACAGTTGATGCAGTAGTACAAACGAAGAGCATGGACATATCACATCCAATAAAAGAACTTAGCGGTCATCTTAGATGGCTCTAGCAACTGCTTAGCGCTATCCGGGAAGGTGATCTTCTAGGGTGTATAATTGCGTTTGGTTTTTGGCGCCATTCGATGCACTAGTTCAGAAGAAGATGCAAATGTCTCGGCAAATCGGAAGAACTAGTCCAATCTGCTGGACCTTATTCTGAATAGGTTCCTTCTTGTGCCTTTTCGTAGTAAGTTTATTCTTATTTTGTGATACAGGGTAGTAGATAAGAAGTCGAAATATGTCGGGAAATCAAAATATCTGCATTATATGTGGGAACACAGTCGGACCTATCGTACACAAAACACTTAGTCATAGACTTCACCTATTGTTTTAAGCTATACTATACACCAGTTGTTCTCAAGTTTATAGACTAAAGTTAATACCTATTCACTATTGTTGTTCAATTCCTGCCAGCGGCGAGATGTATTAAATACAACTTTATTTGATAAACTAAAGAAATATGCAAAACGAACTCCATCACGAGTGACAGACTATGACCAACATTGGGTGTCAAGTCACAAGTGACAGAATATGACCAACATCGGATGTCAAGTCACGAGTAACAGACTATGATCAACATCGGGTGTCAAGTCATAAGTGACAGACTATGATCAGCATCGGACGTCACGTCACGAGTGACAGACTATGAAAAACATCGTGTGTCAGGTCACGAGTGACAGATTATGACAAACATCGTGTGTCAAGTCACGAGTGACAGACTATTACCAGCCATCGGGTGTCAAGTCACGAGTGACTAAATATTACCAACATCTGGTGTCAAGTGACGAGTGACAGACTATGACCAACATTGAGTGTCAAGTGACGAGTAACAGCTTATTACCAACATCGCGGGTCATGTCACGAGAGAAAGATTATGACCAACATTGGGTGTCAAGTCACAAATGACAGACTATGACCAACATTGACTGTCAAGTGACGAGTGACAGACTGACCAACATCGGGGGTCAAGTCACAAGTGACAGATTATGACCAACATTGAGTTACGAGTGACAGCTTATTACCAACATCGGGTGTCAAGTCATGAGTAACAGACTATGACCAACATTGGGTGTCAAGTAACGAGTGACAGACTATGACCAACATCAGGTGTCAAGCCATATGTGACGGACTATGACCAACATCGGACGTAAAGTCACGAGTGACAGACTATGAAAAACATCGTGCGTCAGGTCACGAGTGACAGATTAAGATCAACATCGGTTGTCAAGTCACGAGTGATAGACCACGACCAACATTGGGTGTCAAGTCATGAGTGACAGATTATGACAAACATCGGGTATCAAGTCACGAGTGACTGAATATCACCAACATCTGGTGTCAAGTGACGAGTGACAGACTATGACCAACATTGTGTGTCAAGTCACAAGTGACAGACTATGACCAACAATGAGTGTCAAGTGACGAGTGACAGCTTATTACCAACATCGGGGGTCAAGTCACGAGAGAAAGACTATGACCAACATTAGGTGTCAAGTCACAAGTGACAGACTATGACCAACATTCAGTGTCAAGTAACGAGTGACAGACTGTCCAACATCGTGGGTCACGTCACAAGTGACATATCATGACCAATATTGAGTGAGGAGTGACAGCTTATTACCAACATCGGGTGTCAAGTCATGAGTAACAGACTATGACCAACATTGGGTGTCAAGTCACAAGTGACAGACTATTACCAACATATGGTGTCAAGTGACGAGTGACAGACTATGACCAACATCAGGTGTCAAGTCACAAGTGACAGACTATGACCAACATCGGGCGGCAAGTCACGAGTGGCCGACTATGATCAACGTCAAGCATTAAGTCACAATTGGCAGACTATGATCAACGTCAAGAATCAATCCACGAGTGGCAGACTGTGACCAACATCGAACGTCAAGTCACTAGTGACAGACTATGAAAAACAGTGTGCGTCAGGTCACGAGTGACAGACTGTGACCAACATTGTGTGTCAAGTCACGAATGCTAGACTATGACCAACATTGGGTATCATGTCACGAGTGACAGACTATGGCCAACATCGAGCGTCAAGTCACGAGTGGCAGACTGATCAACATCGGGCGTCAAGTCACGAGTGACAAACTATGACCGACATCGAGTGTCAAGTCACGAGTGATAGTCTATGACCAATATCGGGTTTCAAGTCACGAGTAACATACCACGACCAACATCGAGTGTCAAGTCATGAGTGACACACTATGACAAACATGGTGAGTCAAGTCACGAGTGACAGACTATTATCCGCATTGGGTGTCAGGTCACGAGTGACAGACTATTACCAACATCGGACGTCAACTCAAGAGAGACAGACTATTACCAACATCGGGTGTCAAGTCATGAGTGACAGACTGACAAATATCGTGTGTCAATTCACGAGTGATAGACTATGACCAACATCGGACGTCAAGTCTTGAGTGACAGACTATGACCAATAGCGTGTGTCAAGTAATGAGTGACAGACTATGACAAACATCGTGTGTCAATTCACGAGTGATAAACTATTACCAACATTGGACGTCAAGTCACGAGTGACAGACTATTACCAACATCGGGTGACAAGTCACGTGTGACAGACTATGACCAACATCGGACGTCAAGTGACGAGTGACAGACTATGACCAACATCAGGTGTCAAGTCACAAGTGACAGACTATGACCAACATCGGGCGGCAAGTCACGAGTGGCCGACTATGATCAACGTCAAGCATTAAGTCACAATTGGCAGACTATGATCAACGTCAAGAATCAATCCACGAGTGGCAGACTGTGACCAACATCGGACGTCAAGTCACTAGTGACAGACTATGAAAAACAGTGTGCGTCAGGTCACGAGTGACAGACTGTGACCAACATTGTGTGTCAAGTCACGAATGCTAGACTATGACCAACATTGTGTGTCAAGTCACAAGTGACAGACTATGACCAACATTGAGTGTCAAGTGACGAGTGACAGCTTATTACCAACATCGGGGGTCTAGTCACGAGAGAAAGACTATGACCAACATTAGGTGTCAAGTCACAAGTGACAGACTATGACCAACATTCAGTGTCAAGTGACGAGTGACAGACTGTCCAACATCGTGGGTCACGTCACAAGTGACATATTATGACCAATATTGAGTGAGGAGTGACAGCTTATTACCAACATCGGGTGTCAAGTCATGAGTAACAGACTATGACCAACATTGGGCGTCAAGTCACAAGTGACAGATTATTACCAACATATGGTGTCAAGTGACGAGTGACAGACTATGACCAACATCAGGTGTCAAGTCACAAGTGACAGACTATGACCAACATCGGGCGGCAAGTCACGAGTGGCCGACTATGATCAACGTCAAGCATTAAGTCACAATTGGCAGACTATGATCAACGTCAAGAATCAATCCACGAGTGGCAGACTGTGACCAACATCGGACGTCAAGTCACTAGTGACAGACTATGAAAAACAGTGTGCGTCAGGTCACGAGTGACAGACTGTGACCAACATTGTGTGTCAAGTCACGAATGCTAGACTATGACCAACATTGGGTATCATGTCACGAGTGACAGACTATGGCCAACATCGAGCGTCAAGTCACGAGTGGCAGACCGACCAACATCGGGCGTCAAGTCACGAGTGACAAACTATGACCGACATCGAGTGTCAAGTCACGAGTGATAGTCTATGACCAATATCGGGTTTCAAGTCACGAGTAATATACCACGACCAACATAGAGTGTCAAGTCATGAGTGACACACTATGACAAACCTGGTGAGTCAAGTCACGAGTGACAGACTATTATCCGCATTGGGTGTCAGTTCACGAGTGACCGACTATTACCAACATCGGACGTCAACTCAAGAGAGACAGACTATTACCAACATCGGGTGTCAAGTCATGAGTGACAGACTATGACAAATATCGTGTGTCAATTCACGAGTGATAGACTATGACCAACATCGGACGTCAAGTCTTGAGTGACAGACTATGACCAATAGCGTGTGTCAAGTAATGAGTGACAGACTATGACAAACATCGTGTGTCAATTCACGAGTAATAAACTATTACCAACATTGGACGTCAAGTCACGAGTGACAGACTATGACCAACATCGGACGTCAAGTCACGAGTGACAGACTATGACAAACATCGTGTGTCAAGTCACGAGTGATAGACTATGACCAACATCGGACGTCAAGTCACGAGTGACTTACTATTAACAACATCGGGTGTAAAGTCACGAGTGACAGGCTATGACCAACACTGGGTTTCAAATGATGGAAGTAGAAAAATAAATGAAAATCTAAATATTGTATAAGACAAGCACAAACAGATTAATAAAGAGTTGTTTTGATAACCATACTTATTCCTGATAATCATATCTGATATGGCTGAAATGTTGGAAATATTCTAGAAAATATATACATTTTATAGAGCATACAAGTATTCACAATTTCAAATCATGCTCTGTTTTTCGGTTGATAATGTCGTCTTGTCTATAATCACATGATCATTTAAACGTTTGTCTGTTGATTCCATTTGATATAGATCATCAAAGTACTTTTCTCTGTTAATTTCTAGTGCTGGTCCCCATTTTGGTGTAGGTTTCAATAGCTTCTTTATTCTCTACAAAGATATATACATGTACAGTCACACCTGTATTAAGAGGTCACCTTTGAGACAAATAAAAGTAGCCATATAAGACAGGTGACCTCTTAAAAGAGGTTCAATTCATATGAAATGTTGTATCAGGGGACAAGAAAGAGGTGACCTTTTAATATCGATGACTGCTCTATAGAGGTGACCGCATGGGCAGGTATATATTTTGTAATTGTTTTCCAATAACAACATTTTCATTCTTTGTTTATGTTTATATATATGCGAGTCATTATTTACTAGAAAATGGAGTGAATGTAAGTGGAAAAGTCCAAAAATCCATCTAAGAGAAGGCGAACAATTTAAGTAAAATGGCATTACGAACGAATCTCGATGTATACATATAGGACCTAGTCTCTGTTTGCGTGGTACACTTTCATCGTTTATATAACTGTCTGTTAAATGTGTTTGACGAAGAAAATACACAGTAGTTCTTATTATATTATGCCATTTCATACACTTTTTATCCGATTTTATATTTCATTCGAATAACACTTTTTTACATTTTAAATTACGATGAAAGTGTAAAGCACAAGAGTTGTAAGCATGGTGTCAAGTGAAATAAAACCGATCAAATATTGCTATTTCGATATAGACACACAACCAGAGTACACCGTGAAACATACTATTTGAAAGCAAATTGACCTTCCAAAATGTCACATGTTTGGGGTGTTGCATAATGTGAAATAGGTCCAATGACCATAATGCAAATAGGAAACATACCTGTAACAGCTACCCATTAGATTTGCACAATCCAATGGCCGCTTGTATAGGTATAGGTACAACAGAAGCCATGCCAATTATCCAACCTATTAAAATAGCCCATAACGGATACTGGTAAGTACCGTAAGATACTGGTTTTAATTGGGACATGTTGAAGGTCAGCATGATCTGAAATAACAACATATACATAGACAATATACGTACATTTACGGCAACTGTACAATTTATTTGTAAATTTATTTGTACGAGCCTTAAAAAAACCAAGCTTTTCTTTCTGCTTCGAGGTGAGTTCTAATATTGTGTTTATGCTGCAATATTGTGTATTCACAAAATTATTAAATTTACACACAAAAAGGCAAAGCATTTGACGTTTTACTTGTATTTCCAATTGGGTTTCAAGCTACGACGCGTTTCCTGTTCGATAAGTGTGTATTGCGCCTCACACTACATAAGCCACAGGGTACCAGAAGAATGTATACGTCTAGAAGTAAATGTAAATGTACTGAATGTAGTCTAGAGCCATTTTTAATGACCATTTAAGCTTCAATGACAACGTACAACACAAAGCATACACTAACATAAACATGCATTTGTATAAGTTAATGCTGCCTTAATATGGGGCTAAGGGGGTATGGGCGGTTAACATCATTTATAATAATATTTCAGATATATCGTTTTTTATCAGTCTTATTTCGTGGTTGAGATAACAAACTACCTGCCGCATGCGGCTGACAAGCTTTATCGCGTAAAGCTGTATCTCGTACACCTCATGGAAATCGCTTTAGGGGTGATAATCACAACGGTCCTTTATTGCCTTGTTATTTGAATGATACATGTACGTGAGGTTTGATATACATTTTGTGCAAATATGTTATCGGATTACATCATTTAGAATATTTTTGTAGTACAACATAAAGTACTATTTTTGAGAAGGGATGTTAATCCCCATAACATAGCTTAGCTCTGCCATTTCTTTTTATTCAAATGCCTGTGCCAAGTCAGGAATGTGTGCGGTCATGTATTTGTGTGCTACGGGTATCAATTTGACCTCTTTTTATGAATTTGCTATTTGACTTTTGAACTCTTCCGAATGTGGTATTTTTTGTTTTTCATTTTATGCATGATTTAACTTTGAATCAACTACGTCAAGTGATTTCAGAGAAAATTTTAGAAAAAGCGTACGACGACTGATGTCGCGTGTCAGTTAATAAGCGTTGACCCTTAAGAAAAAAGATAATTTTTTTCGACGATAATTGAATAATGCTGATATTCTGTTTTATGTTGTTCCCTTACCGCAAGAAGAGTTGGTGTGATGAATTTCCAACAAATACTCCACCATAAGCACGGCTTATATCCTAACATCATCTCTATATCTCTATACATTCTATCAATTCCTGTAAATTATAGGAAACAATCATGAAATACTCCACCATAAACACGGCTTATATCCTAACATCATCTCTATATCTCTATACATTCTATCAATTCCTGTAAATTATAGGAAACAATCATGAAATACTCCACCATAAGCACGGTTTATATCCTAACATCATATCTATATCTCTATGCATTCTATCAATGCCTCTAATTCATAGGAAACAAGCATGCAGAATTATGCAATCATCTAATAATATATCGTACATAAAACAAGGTTTGAAGATACCAATGGTGAAATCAGAAGACGTACTTCGAAGGGCAGACAATTCAATGGAAAATCCAAGGTGGACAAGCGGACAAACAATTTAGTATTGTGCAATAAGATGTACATTGTGCATAGAGCAAAATTAACAAAAAGGAGAAAACGTATGCCATTTGTATTATAGACAATATTAATACAATGAAATCTGCTTAAATCGAACCTCGAGTGAAATGGAATCCTGTATCAGCCGAACTGTAAATAAAGTCTCAATATAGTAGATATTTGTTAATTTAACATACATAAACAGGACAACTGTCTATTCAATTCACAAAAGGTGATCCCAAGGAAGCTCGAATTAGATATGTTTCACTGTATATACACCAGCTTTGTTTTGTTTGTAAAGATGTAACAGGCATACATATTTTATTTAAGAATCGGATTTCATGTGGTTCTTATTGATGTTAACGTTAGTTTTACCTTTGTATTTTCACTGGTTTAGTATCTAGGTTATATATGTCATATAATAAACGCTAGAGAAAACCGACGGGACAACCAGGAATGGGCATCTGTAAACATTGGATACAATACACAGAACGAAGACAAACAAAATACACAACACAAACATAGAAAACCAAAAACATAAGTAACAGGGACCCTCCAACATACAGGAGGTGAACCCAGATGCTCACGAAGATTAAGTTCCTGCTGCTAATAAGACACCCGCCATTTATATAATACGTACCATATATCCATCCAACCGTGATGCATTCTAAAATACATACTAACATGACAGAAAACAGCGTGCAGTACCAGTCTACTATCTGTAAAATGTAGATACCACCCTGAAATAAAAGTATTACACATGTATATATAGTGTACAGTACCAGTCTACCGTCTGTAAAACATATACTCTGACAATAACACTCATCCTTGTGTGTTAAAGATTGATATAGGCATTTATTAGTTTTTTTCCGAATCATGTTGTCATGACTAATCTAATGTAAATAATATTTATTAGTTGTGTCTGGATCCGGATTTTATTTAAAAACCCGAACAAGACGTAACATAGAGCTGTAAATTGATAATCAAATTCATTTATATAGACAAAGATCAAAGGAGTAAAAAACTACACATACATATGTAAACTATAGTGGCATATAAAGAAAGCTGAATTATAAAGAAAAGATACTATATGTAACATGTTACTAAATGTGATACATGTAAGATAAACGCTGCTAGACAAAACATATATCTTATAGGAGCATTAGCTACGATTTTGACACAAAACATTATATGTTTTGGAAATTGGTAAATAGCTTTAAAATGATGAAATCAAGGTAAATAGTTCACATTAAACAGCTTATCAAACCAATTTTCGCCTTTTGAGAACGAAAATGACCATCGACTAATTATATCCTTGCAAGCAAATAATTTGACTTCGCTTTTTCCGTATGCAACTGACCTTACTAGTGACAGGTAAAAATGAATAATTTATATGTTGTCGCTTATTAACTGCAAACTTGCATGGTTCTTAATTAATACCGACTAAATGCAGATTAAAAAAAATAAAAAAACTATCTGCATTGTTGCACTGATTTAATGACGACTCGACAAACTCCGTAAACAATGTCGATAATTAATAAGATGGCGTCCATTTCTTGATCGATCTCAAAACACGAGCAGTTGCACATTTTTTTCCCGATGCGCGTACATTTCATAACAGTTATAAGTTACAGAAACACGTTTTATTAAGGCATCAATCATATCTCATAGTTTTTATGGGTAACACAACTTTACGATTATGGCAGATAATGCCCCTTTAACTATCTAAGTTTAGTTTCCCTTGGTCGCTATGTTCGGACTAGACATCGATTGTCCAAATATACTGTATGTGCAATATCAATTGAACTGCACTGCCCTTTATGAATATGAGATTGATTAACCGTTTAACTCGGAAAACCGTGGTATAAATGATCTATAAAATGAAGCCATGCAATATCACATCTAGGTAGTTGATTATTGCACGGGTTTCTGAGAGTAATGCATATACAGCCCAGATTTAAAGTGTGCAATATCTCGTATCTGCATGTATCATTTCATAGTGCCTAGCTGCTGTTTACATTCTGGTATATGAACTATACAAAGATCAAAGGAAAAGAATGCATTCATGTTACAATATAACTATATACTAATTGTAATATGTAATAGACAGGTTTGTTCATTTAGAGGGTTAGGAATTATGGTGTTTAACGCCACTTTCAACAATATTTCAGTTATATTCGTGGCGGTCAGTGTTATTGGTGGAAGAAACCGAGTACCCGGGAAAACCACCGACCTGTGGCCAATTAATGACAAACTCTATCACATAGTGTATTGAATTGTCAATTTAGAGATTAGACTGTCATATACAATAGATACTTAAGGATTCCTTGTATGCTTTAGGTTTGCTTCACATGTGTAGTGTGATTTCAGATTTGCTAACGTGTTCAAGCTCGCATTTTGATTTACTATGTTTTTGTGTCTGTACTGCAGTTTTTGCATTACGATAGTCGCACGATAGTCTCTTCGAATATATGTATATTTTTATTTTGTTGTGACGCGATAAGACAATATAATATTACCTGCATGCAGAACGGAATGCCTAGTAAAAATTGGATAATGCAGAGTACGGCTGTAATCATAACCTTTTTACTTCTTAAAAGTCTCGGATATTCATCAATCACACTGGCTGTCATTACTTCTATCGATCCAAACTAGAAAGAAAATAAATAACATCACATTTCTGGTTATTCATCAATCATCTCGGCGTATTTTGTTGAAAAGAACAAAAGCAACATACACTTGCCTTTCACTGTTTCCTACTATGTTCTGTTTGTAGTAATCACAATCCGATGCTGTCCTCATTCATGAAGTATCAACAAATACCACTAGTAGAATAGGAACTGTTTACCATTCCAGAACCTTATGTTTCATCCTTGCGGCTTATTGTGGTTGACGTTACTCAATCTTTAGTTTTATGTGTAGTGTTTTGTATATCATTGCTTCTCCTTTTGTCCTATTTCGTTTGGCTATTGTATTGTATGTCCTTCAATTTACGGGTAACTGATTCCTTTTTTGTATTTTCAAACTCCTCTTTGAGATACTACATGAATTATTAATCAGAAGTCAACAAACAAAAAAGGGAAGAGACAACACAACAAAAACTAGTTTAATTCCATCACAAAAGGCATGGTGTTGCTTCTGCGGATCTCAGTTTTACTCATTGCATTTTTAGATTTGATTTAAAATATATTTTGCCTAATCTTCCTGTACAAGTTACACGAGCTCCTGGTTTATTTATTTCATAGATACCAGCTTTATAAATCCTTATAACTGGCTTATTTTTTTTATAGGTACCAGTTTTAATAATCGCTATAAACAAATTGTAAGAAGAGTTTGAAGATACCAAAGGGGCAATCATAATCCGTATATCGAAGAAGAATAGACAACACCAATGGCCAAAAGAAAAAGTACAAAAGGACAAACAACGATCAACAAAACATGCATATAAAACTAACGATCGAGTAGCACGAACCACACTAAAAACCTGGGGTGAACTCAGGTGATCTGGAAGGGTAAGCAGTTCCTGTTCCACTAGTGACATCCGTCGTTTTAATCTAGATACAAACCCGGTCATAAGTCATCAACGAGGAAAGGAACGGGAAGTGTTTACGACAAGTGGAACACATCCGTGGTCATTTGTGACACATATATTCCATAAGTAACAATATCTTATGTTTGATATCAATTAATACCTAGATGTGAGGACAGATATTACGTTATCCCCTGCACAAATGCCAGATTATTTAATATTTACCTGTGTATCTATTCCTACTGTAAAAAGCATCAAGAAAAACAAAACAGCCCAAAGGGGTGAAACTGGTAATCTTGAAATTGCCTCTGGGTACGTAATGAAAGCTAGTCCAGGACCTAAAATAGAGTGCGGGAGTGAGTGATTACTGATAACGCCAAAAATTTACATTTTTTCAGATACATCGCTACAATTTGATGAATGATTACGGCGTCTCTTATATATTAGATCAACATGCTTAGTTGGATTTAAATAGTGCTAGCTCACAAAACAGTCCACGGGTAGACACATCGCTCCACCCCGACACATTAGTCTGATTCCGAGACAATCAGTGTTTGTTCTTACTCAACTTAGTGCTACGTACTTGTCGGAGAAGCAACAAATACCAATTTTACAGTCTTTAGTGTTGACACGACCGGAACTCCAACCCACTTTTCATCTCACTAGAGGCGAGTTTGTTATCAATTATACCACCAATGCGACCTAAAATAGATACGAAATATCACCCATATTTATATGTAAAGAATAAGATGTGTAATATAAAAGTGTTAACATTACAACTAACAATCAATTGCAAAATGTCTAAAATATACTATTGTGAATTCATTATCATTCGTGGTATACTAATTTTCGTAGATTTCGTGTATATTGCTAAAGCACGAATTTGGGAATTCAACAAATATGTGTTTCCATAGATATATGTACTGACAAAAGCTGTAGATCCATGAATATACAATTTTTCTTCGAACCACGGAAATTGATACCCACAAATTGAAATGAATTTACAGTATTTGAAAACGACAATCCTAACAGAGGCATACACATGATTTCTTTATAATATTAGTAACTTATCAGACAAATGATTACTTAATAATATTGCCCAATTGCCACCCCCAGAAATCATTGTATGAAACATATTGTACATCTGTTGCATATTCATGATATGTATTTCTTTGGTGTTATTGTTGATATTGCAACGAAATAATGTTATGCATTATTGCAATACTTAGACCGTCATCTCTCCACAAATATAATCGTCTATGTTAAATTAAAAAAACATCAGATAAATAATGGTACATTTTACCTTGAGTCGCTACCTCATCAACAGTCATACCCTTTTCTCTAGCCATAAATCCTAATACCGAAAAGGTAACAAAACCAGCAAAGATACTAGTTCCCGAGTTGATGAATGGAATAATCATGGCATCCCTATGAATTAAAGGATATCGTCTTTAATATTTTATCAGGACGATTAAGATTAGAATGTATTAGAACAACAATTAAATAATCCAGTTATCAAGAAGAGAGGGTTGGAATAACATTAACCGGTTTAAATCCACCACGTTGATATGCCTTTCCCAAAACAGGACCTTTATATGTCGTGGAATGCTATTGTGTTTAGTTAATTAAGGTGAGAGGTGATTGTGACCATTTATATTTTCCTTACATAATATGTACATTGTTGCATAATAGACGTAGAGCATGTTTTGAATATTAATGATTTATTTCGTATAGATCTTAAAAAGAAAGTAATATAAGGAATAAGCAATAATAATAAGTTGCAGTACATGTCCAATTATGCTTGAACTCTTTGAAGATTGTTATCCTGATCATTCCTATCCTCTAACCGTGTGGTTGCAAAACTTTCGCGGACAAAGGTCGTGCTCTTGCGCGAAAATAAGTCAATCAGAGTGCGACTACACAAATTCGTTCTCCAAAGTTGTATGGCCGTCAGACTTGACTGAAATCAATTCTAACTTGAACAATATGTGATTATAGTAAGGGCCGTCTCTAGACGTGTTTGTATGGTATGTATATTCACTTCTCCCTATGCAATAAGTATTAATCATCACGACAGTCAGGCGTTCGATTTCAGCAGCAACTAATGAGATGTACCTACTATAACTTTGACATTATATGTATTAGTAATTTGGCGCAGTTCGACGTTGTTTTATTCTCAGTCACTCCGGTTTCCACCACCAATATAACTGACTATTGACGGTAGTAGAGTTACACATTTATAGCCACAACACATATATCTATATTTATAATTACTGCAATACTTTTACGATTATTAACGCATTCTGTAGCAAAATTTAATATTTCAGGAGAAAACAAAACAAATTATGACAAATATAAGGAAAACCTGCAAGAGAAACATTTTTGAAGATTGATGCATATATATTTCAATGTAGTATTTTATGAACGATCGATTATCTTTTCGTCTTTTGTTTCTGTTGGTCATGGTCTTGTCTATTCTACTCAGGGCCCGGATGGTTCAACGAGTTAGGTAGTTGGAATACCTAACAACTCATACAAGACTATCACCAATACGGTGTGGGTTCGCACCCGGCTTTGTATATTACAAAAAAGGTGCACTCGACTCGCATTCGCAAGTGATACAGATTACCAGTCTGTGGTTCTCTCCGGGTACTCCGGCTTCTTCCACCACTAACACTGGTCGCCATGACATAGCTGCAATATTGCTGAAAGCTACGCTAAACACCAAAAATCAATCAAATTAATCAATTCTGTCTGTACTTAATGTATGGCTTTTGATTATCCGATTGATATCCTCAAGCTCTTCTAGTAGAAATATATTTCTAGAATTTTTATATATGGCTCTTAATACTGTTCGCTGTTAACTTCCCTTTGTCCAGGTGTGATGGTTAAGTTGAGCACCCAATCGTGAAGTTTCGCAGACATTACAGGCCAACAATATTGAGATATAGCATAGGCCGTTATATACCTATCTGGTTATATGATATTTATAAACCTGTATGCAATGCTATGGTGTTTAACGCCGCTTTCAACAATATTTCAGCCAGATCATGGTGGTCAGTTTACTAGTGAGGGAAACCAGAGTACCATGAGAACAAAAAAACAAACAAACAAACACAAAAACATCGATATGCGCCAAGTGACGGATAAATATTTATGACATTGATATACCAGGTGCAACCCACTAGCAGCGGCTGGAATCGAACTCTGAACCAACGACATACCGCAAGTCACTGACAAACTGTATCACTTAATGTTGTATAGATTACTCCTCGCTATGAGTGGGTTTCAAACTGACAACTTTAGCAAAGATCACGATGGCCCCTGAACATGTATATACAAACTACATATGCAATACATAATTGAATATACAAATGCATATGCATGCTGCGTGTTGAATACCTCACCTATACATGTTATGGTGAAACTTGTTATAACTAGCAAAAGTAAGAAGTCCGCCCCAACCCATAGACGATGAGAAAAATTTCTGCAAGGCAGCTTCACCCCACACCTACATGAAAATAAAAACTTATAATTATCCGATGCATGAGATGTACCTATGCATTTCCTCTTCCGTCTGGCCGTAAGTCAACATAATTTAGTACTGTGAATTCGTTCTTTTTCGTGGAATGGCCATTTTAGTGGTTTTGTTGGAGAGTGTCAAACCACGAAATAACACTTTCAACGAATATTTGTCACTATATATGTATATACAGACAACAGCAGGTAATTCAAGAATTTACATATCCACGAAAATACATTTGTTTTTAAAATAACCACGAAAATTGGATTCCATGAATTTAAATGACTTCACAATATGATAATACATGATTAAGATACGCATCCATTAATCTACAAAAAAAAGGAAAGAAATATCAGTGTTGACTTGTAATTCACGCTATATCTTCCGCCTGTGAAAAAAAAGAAACCCGATCACTGCTATTATCCTTATTCTCTTTACATCATTGCACGGAGAGAAAATAGTCCGTCATCCATCGAGTATGTGCATCCAGGTTGTCTGTTTGATCACACCCTCTATTTGCAGCCACTTCAGTTCTTAAGATCTGTAAACACCATTTCTATGGAAATTTCCTAATACTGTACTGAGTTTCCACTCCCAGCATGTCATGAGTACAAAAAATGAAAATTTGCTGAATGCGCAAATAAGCAAACTTTATCCAATTAAAATACATTACCCTTGTAACAATATTTAAACTAGACAGTAAAAACTTAATAACACAGTAACCTCTGACTCTAAAACAAAAGTATGTACACATGATTTCAACTATCGTATGTAATAGAGATGTTTCCAATGGTTATAATACAATTACATTTCTTATATAAATCATGCAAATATTGAAGGGACTTCCACTTCTACTTCTACCAAATACTCACCGCCTTCAACATGTAGAAGAGTATGTCAGAAGTTGCACATTACAATGAAAAAGGTTAAAGCTATTTACCGGTTTCATAAATTAGTATTTGAAATATAATATAGTTATGGGTCGTTTGGTTGAAACATTCAAGACTGCTGTTTTCATTATACTTATCAATGGAACTACAACAAAATAAACAGACTATGAAATATTTGAAATTGTTGAACCTTTGGAGAATCTTATTTGTTTTCAAATGTATATTAGTCAATTAGGTAATATAAAAGGTAAAAGATAAAAATCTTACTTATAATTATGAAAGTAATGCATGTGTGAAGTTTTATTGATTAATGATCACGCATATGGGTGTATGAAGCAATTAATAAGTATTACCTGACAAATGTTGTGAGCAATCACATTGTAAATATTATTATCTCCCTTTATCAGTTAATGACTTTTGCAACTTCCGGTGTGACGTATTCTGAACACGTTCATGCAAATACAAATACAATGTAGGTGAACGACTGTAATTTGAATGTCTTTATCATATTCTGATGACGAAATAAATGTTATTGCAACATTGCATATTTCGGAGTGTAAGTCATTACCTTGGTGGATAACATTTTCTCCCACTGTGGAATTACGAAATACTTGATTCCGTCAGAAGATCCAGGTAGTGTTACTCCTCGGACCAAGAAAATCAGCAATACAATGTACGGAAATATTGCTGTGACATACACTATCTGTAAAATACATTGTTTATATACTTATGTGCCGCTATGAAATATTAAAATTAAATTTAAAAGTAAAATATCAATTAAATGAAGAAAAGAAATATCACACTGTCGAAAAAGGTTAAACATCAAAGTGTCTTAATCGTATTCTATCATGTTTAAAGCTATTAGAGTTGGGATTCCCGCAGGAACAAATCCAATACGAGTGTTCCTCGTTTTAATGTTGTATTATTATTCGATACAATTTCATTATGTATTTCCGTATTGTAAATATCTTACAGATGTGAGCCGTTCGTTTTAATTTTGGATATATCACTCTGGTAAAGCAATCGCATCCTAGTTGACAACTATGTTACTCCACAGATAACATATGCGCCATACTTGAATGAAAATACTACAATGTTGACATAGCGGAGACATAATGTTTCATATGACTATGATATGTTGCTTCTATGCCATCTTAGTTGTTGCGACGCGTTTTAAGAAAATAAATAATGCTCCTGTTAATTACTAATTGTAATTATAATTATAATGTACCTTTCCAGACACCTTGATTCCTTTACACAAACAGATAAATATTACAACCCAAAATATGAACAGACACAATAACAGCTCCAGTCTTATTTTTCCCATCTCCTCCAAACCGGAAGTAATTTGAAGAACATGGTTCCTAAAAACACAGCTAAAAACAATCAATATGGCGAATACAAGTGTTGGAGTATAAGGATTTCCGGTTTACGAATATAATGAACACCGTATGATAATGTCTGTTGTAATAGACTATGATAAAAGGGAATGGTATATCCATTAAGCATGAATGGTGGTGGAACACAATGTCTAGTGTGGTCTGTATCACTGTATGTATTCAAACGAGTGGATTGTTGCAAAATGTCTACATTTCCTCTGTGAATAGCCAACAATAACCTAAGCGGGTAGAGTACACTTTTTTCATTTCTCAGCTATGAATAAAAAAAAATTAAAAACATTCAAATCGGTTATTGAGTTCAGAATATTTCCTCATGAAAAAAAGCATTCTCGGCGAACTTATGGCTCATTTAGTATTATATTTTTTTTTATTCGGTTTTGTTGAGACTGGCAACCCTTCCTTGTGGCGTAATAGACGACATATTTACAAATGGGAAAGCAGTAAACCCAAAGCGATTACTACATATGTGATTATGTGATTAATCAAACGTAGCGTCGACAAACACATGTTCGTCATTAACATGTTACTCGATATTTAGTTTTATGTTTTGTAGATCGTTGTTTGTCCTTTTGTCACTTTTCCTTGGCCATTGTGTTGTCTGTTCTTCTGCGATATACGGATTCTGATTATCCCTTTGGTATCTTCACACTCTTCATAAACGGTCAATGCATTTTACATCATCAGAGTAGCTTTGATTCTATGTCAGATTCGTCTTTTCTGCCATTTGTTTTGTATAGAGTTCATGTTTTATTCATGTTAGCTGTATTTATTTACGTATACTGGTGTGCAGCACGATTGCCATATCATATGATGTTTGTATCGTTTAGCAATAACAGGACTGGTGTCACTAGTGGAGCGGAAACTAATATCCGATGCAGAACTCAGTTGCTCCGGAAAGGAGCAACTGAGTTCTCCGTCGGATATTAGTGGCGTTCGTGTTTCTTAATCTTTAGCTTTCTGTGCTGTCTGACTTTCTGTGATTTACGGCTCCTGATTATCTATTTGGTATCTTCATTCATTTCTTCTTTCACATGTTTGAATGCTGAAACTACTTTTAACCTTGACCTTTGGTAACACTTTATAGTACATTTTCTAATGTTGGTGTTTTTGAAGCAACAGGCGCATGCCCGCAAATAATTTACATTAAAAATTATAATAGAAATATAATATTTATTGTTACCTAAAGAATTCTTCGCTGGCTGTTTTCTTATTTTCAGTGATGTAAGTGTCATTGAGCAATGATGAATTTGCTTGCGACGTATTCGATTGGTCACTGGAATAGCAAAATCTGGTATTCCAATGGTTATTGCATGTGCTCCATGGCAGGGCAGAAGTGAATGATTGGTACAAATAAAATAAAACCCATGCCATCATGACGTTGAAATAAACATTGGTAATCCCTGACATTATTAACATACTGTAACCAACGCCTATGTAATAAAAATATGATGGACAATTAAAATAAACGTACAACAATTTACATTATTAAAAAGATATCAGGGAAAATATGAAGATGGTACCATCAATACAACTATGATAACAAAGTTCGCCCCGTTTTTTTGTGTGGTTCATTATGCTCATTTGTTTAATTTTCTGTGTAGTGTTTTGTAGATCATTGTTTGTCCATTTGTCTTTTTTCTTTTTGGCCATTGTATTGTCTGTCATTCGATTTACGACTTCTGATTTCCCCTTTGATACCTTCAAACTTATCTTGTTCAAAACAATGACGGTAAACAAGTCCACTAATAGAAACAAAAATAATAAATACATCAGAATTTAAATCATTTTTAAAATACGATAAATGTCACTGGCGACACATTGATGATGTTCTTTATTTTTCTTACATGAAGCAATAAATTTAATAAAAACATCTTCACTGGTACAAAAATTAAATCTGATTTTTATTTTAGAATTTTCTAGTTAATGTTTTTTTTACCATTTTAAATCGTCTGCTGATTTTTATTAATGTCATTCATTGTAAATATTGATGTAATCTTGACATTAGTCTTTTTGATTTATATAAGTAAGTTATTACTAAGCATGGGTGGATGACACGTTAAGTCGCTGACTGGATTATTATGACATGACATACATCTTAATTTCAGACCACATTTAAAATTAGTTTACGCTTTGTACATTTCCACTCGTTTTTAGACAAGCGGGTTTTTTTGAGTGATGCAGGTTTTTTTCAGAGGCATCAGGCTTCAGGGGTTCCATAGTATAATAACTGTTTTCAGATATGTCAGTGTTCGAGGTTACATTGCGTGATGTAGGTTTTCAGAGGTGTCAGTTTCCGGGTTTCATTGTGTGATGTAGGTTTTCAGAGGTGTCAGTTTTCTGGGTTTCATTGCGTGATGCAGGTTTTCAGATGTGTCGGTCTTCGGGAGTTCCACTGCATGATAAAGGATTGCAGAGGTGTCAGGTTTCGGTTTCATTGCATGATGTAGGTTTTCAGAGGTGTCAGGTTTCGGGTTGCATTGTGTGATGCAGATCTTCAGAGGTGTAAGTTTTCAAAGTTCCACTATATGATAAAGGTTTTCAGAGTTGTCAGTTTTCGAGTGTTCCACTGTATGATAAATGTTTTCAGAGGTGTCAGGTTTCGATCATCGTTGTGTGATGTAGGTCTTCAGAATTGTCAGTTTT
Source organism: Bathymodiolus septemdierum (assembly GCA_963383655.1). Classification (NCBI taxonomy): domain Eukaryota; kingdom Metazoa; phylum Mollusca; class Bivalvia; order Mytilida; family Modiolidae; genus Bathymodiolus; species Bathymodiolus septemdierum. The sequence goes on along the minus strand of OY726524.1, from coordinate 33,228,355 downwards.
CGTGTGTTCCACTGTGTTTTCGAGTGTTCCACTGTATGATAACTGTTTTCAGAGGTGTCAGATTTCGGTCATCGTTGTGTGATGTAGGTTTTCAGAGGTGTCAGTTTTCGAAGTTCCACTATATGATATAAGTTTTCAGATGTGTCAGATTTCGGGGGTTCCAATGTATGATAAAGATTTTCAGAGTTGTCAGGTTTCGGGTTTCATTGTGTGATGCAGGTTTTCAGGGATGTCAGTTTTCGAAAAAGGGGGAGGAGCACTGCTTGACACAGATTTTTAAGGTGTCAACTTACGGTTGTTCCACTGTAAGATACAGGTTTTAAGATATTATATCCTTGTTCTTTCCTTTATAACCGACAGGAATTTTACAGCACTCGACTGTATGAATAACGCAGCGGACGTCCTATAAGAAACATGAATTGCTTACCCTTCGCGGACACTTGTGCTTACTTCCGGTCGCGGACACTTGTGCTTACTTCCGGTTTATTACTGAAGTCCGTGTTGCTCATCTTAGTAGTTTTCTGTATTGCATTGTTTACTTTGTTTCTCTTCGATCTGTGTCTTGTTCCCAATATTGTCTGTGTCTCTGGATTGTCCATTGTTGATCGCCCTTCGGTTTTCTCTAACGTTAATTGACAATTAATGGCGCATATCCTATGAGGTGTCAGTTTTCGGGTATTTCATCGTATCTGTATTTCATAGCCAATTTCATCAAGTAATGTTCTTTTTGGATATTGATTTTTTTGTGAACTATTTTATGAGCCTGGGGAAAAAATAATTATCGAACCTTTGAATAGTGGACAAATATTCCAAACGCTGAGTGCAGTACTGCTAGAGAACTGGCTAATGGCATATTCCAGGAAAAACAGTGGTAGTGCTCCTATTACCAGAAATGATAGATATGGTATCAAAAATGCTCCTGGAATGTAAAGAAAGGAATACTTAGCTGATAATTGTTGTATGATGAAGAACAGATGCACTAAATTTATTTCTCACCTCTTGATCTTTATTTCCGAATTCCATATGGATTTCTGTTTACTTGGCATCTGGTCAAATTAGATGTGGTGGTCACCGATTACCAGTAGAGACGCGAAGATGGCACAATGTGTCAAGAGCTGAAAGATTGTGTCACATTTGTGACTCCTCTGTGATGGCAGACGAATTTCTGTATATCATGGAACACTCGAATGGTTTACAGTTTAGCTATGATCTGGTGACCGCACATGAAACAGAAAAGTCAACTAACGCTAAATATGTCAAGACAAGTAATAAATATCAATTATTATGCTATTCTTTCGCGTTCCTTCTCTTTCGATTATTACGAATTTAGACTTGGACCACATTTTTCATTAGGGGAACGTCGTAGTCGTAACCGTATGGTAGTTGGAATCACGACTTCCTGTACAATCAGTGCCTATCACCACTAAAAGATGTGCGTTCGAATCCCGCTCATGGCGAGGTGTACGAAACAACATTATGTGATACAGTTTGTCGGTGACTTGTGACATGTCTGTGGTTTTCTCCGGTACTCTGGTTTCCTACGCAAATATAACTGATCGCCACGATATAAAATAAATATTGTTGAAAGTGGCGTTAAACACCCTAAACCATAAACCAAGCCATATTTTGCACCATTGGCTAACAAATTACAATTCATACCTCCTCCATTTTTATAGCATAGATATGGGAATCTCCAGATATTGCCGATACCAACTGCATAGCCTACATTTGTCAAAAAGAAGTCGAGTCGTCCTGACCAATTTTCACGCTCGTATTTATCATTATCTGTGTCTTCTGTAGATGATTTCAAACTGTCTGTGTTTGTATCCTGAAAGTGCGAGATAATATATACATTCTCAAGGTTAACGAAAAATGGAAACTTCACTGTTAGAAAAGTTCGAACATATCAAAGGGGTAGTCTGAAGCCATGAATCCGAGGACGTCTTTGCAATGATGAAAAGAAAAACGTACAAAAGGACAAACAATGGTTTACAAATAAGAAAACACACAGATTCAGCAACATGAACCACACTAAACACAATATTGAACTTCGGTTAAAAAGTTCAAATACCAAGTACATGCAACAGTACAAAGGCATAATTCGGAATATTAACAATATTGTAATGGAGTACATTATTTCGATTCTTGGTCATAGTTAGATATTTAAGTGTGAGAAATATTCACCAAAGATATATCTGATATGTTATTAAAGTCGGTCGGTCCGTTCGTTGTTTGCATTGCAAGATTATTATAAATTATGTTTTAATTATGTTGAATCATAGTGTGATCAACGTGGCCGAGTGGCTTTAAAGTAAATTGTGAAAGTCCAGACGGAGTTCGGTACCCTAAAGTACCAAAATATTGATAACACGTTTAAAGGCTAAAATAGTAAAAGGTTGAAATTCAAATATGCAAGAACAGAAAAAAAACTATGGATTCTGAATTCGGAAAATGTATTACATATACTGAACGCATATATTTTACATGTTGTACTAACTTTAGTTCTACATGATTACCAAAGTAAGATTTTTACATAATTTAAACATTTACTTTGTATATTATTTACTTATGTAACTTAACTTTATGGTGCTTGGTTTTAAACTACTACACATTTTTTTTTACATTCTGTTTACTTCATTGACTTTATATAAAACAAATTATGTTCAAGTACAGACAGTGCTTTTTACATGATGATGATGACTTCTTTGTACTTAGCACTTGGACACGGAATACTGTGTACGAGATTAGATAGGCTGGTTTTACTAAATAACGGATGTCACTTTGTTCTGACTTCGATTGTTATTCATAGTCATTTCGGCAATGAATTTACTATTGTTGTCATTTTGAAATTGATCACTTCTGTTACTTTCGGCGTACATAGCATTTTTGGTTTTGTTTTACGCCCTTATTAGTCAAAATAAATAGTACTTGAGCTGATAATAAGGAGATATCATGTGTATACATATGCATTTAGTTACTCCATCAATAAGATGCCAAACAATCATATACAAAATACTACACAGAAAACCGGGAGGGGGGGGGGAGGGGGAACTTAGGTGCTCCGGAAGTGTAAACAGTTCCATCTCCACTGGTGGTACCCGTCGTTTTACTCTTTTAGCAAACCAGGTTAAAAGTCATGAATGAGTGAAACACCGCGGATTGTGATTACGAGAAACTGCACAAGAACCCGCATATGTTGCATACCAAAACAATTTTGCATAAATTTTAACACCGCGGTCATAGCGCAAGTTCAGTAATATCAAATCGACAAAACATAAATAAAACTGAATTGACATCAGCAGTATTCTACAATAAAAAAAATCTTTAGTTAAAAAAGACATAATGGAACAAAAATTGTCCATTTCCCACCTCCCTCTATTTTCTATGATTTGTTCTAGTCTTCTAACCCTTTTCTTGCTCCTACGATATGCTTTCCTTACTCACTCTCGTTTTCTCCATTTATAAATCCTTACGACAATTAACTATTTAAATGCTGACACAAAAATGTAAGAACAACGTGGTAATACCAAAAAGATAACCAGAGACCGTAAATTAGAGAAATTCATGTAATATAATGGCCAAAAGAAAACGGGCAAAGGTACAAACAATGGTCTACTAAACACTACACAGAAAACTAGATTGAGCAACACGAACGCCAGTAAATAACGGGGGAGACCTTATGTGGCGCCCTGTCGTGTTACTCTTGTTACAAACCCGGTGATAAGTCATGAATGAGGAAACGACCGGATTGTGATTACGACAAACGGAACATATTCGTGGTCATTTGTGACACAGATATTCCGTAACGGTTAACCATGTCATGCTGGCGGCAGTAAATATTTTTAAGTGATGACTTCAACTTAACCACCAGGAAGCCTTTGTTCGGTAGCTTCCTTGTTAGCAGCAATCTACCATTGAGGAAATCATAATAGGAACCGCAAGCTTTGGAATATTGTATTACCTGAGAAATATATACTTCATATGCAGGTGTTGTTTGAATGTTGCAGCATATAAATGGACAGTTGACAATGGGAAATTAGCAAAAATGTGTAAAGTAACACACACACACACACACACACACACAAAACAGTGAAATACATTAAATTAAAAAAAAAAAACATTAAAATAATTTAATTTGTACAAAAACAGTAAAATGCATTTAATTTGTTAAAAACAATAAAATACGTTTAATTTGTAATTTTCGTGTAATGACTATATCAGTTGTAAAAGCTGTGGATTTTCATTGAAACCAGTTATATATGTATTATAGATCGTATGTCACGATGGCATTTATATGTAATATGATTTATTTGTCATTTGATATCAAAATAATTTTGAAATATTGGTGATACACTTGCACACAAAGTAATACCATGAAAAAAATGCCTCTGTTAAAAAAAAAATAAAATAAAAAATTCATCGATTTAAAATCCAACAAATATTGCTTGAGATATCAAGGAGAAACGGTAGAGTCAAACTAAAGACTATCAAATTGGTTCTTGCTTTCTCCGCCATGCTTATGTATTATTGTTCTAAGATATATGTTTCCGAATAATAATAGAAAAGATAGATATGCGTTTGTTCCTCTCCTACAACATCCCCCACCCTACCCATCACCAGCCGTCCTTTTCCCCCAACACTCCTCCTCAAAAAAACTTGCTGGTCGTTATATAGATTTTATTTTTAGAAAAAGACGTGAAAATAAATAAATTAGTGTTATTATTTCCTGAAAATATTATGCTTGCATTCCAATTATCTACAATAGTATATTGAAACTATCAAATCATCGTCCACTTACCATCATTCGATTATGTCCACGATATGAGTAATAGTCAAGCTTTTTTTTCTAATTCAAATATCCAGTGTTTATTCACTCTAGAATTGTTATGTTAAGATATTGCTCTAGTTAGTTAATACATATATGTGAATTACTTGCTCCATCTCACATGACTGATTCTAGATGTTGTTATGGGTCAATAAAAGTAGATAAAAATATAAATGCATACATATAGAAAACATTAAATAAATGAATGATACGTGACAAACACATGCCATTTGAAATAAAACATCGACGTGGAAAATTACAGATCACAATGTAAACAGTCGTTCAAGAATTCCATGGAAATCCGATGATCTGAAGTCCATACCTAAAATTACAGAGTACTCCCGACAATATCAATCTTTCGAAGAATGCCGAAACACTGACTGCTGGGCGGATGATACCCTCGGGGACTAATGGTCCACCAGAAAATACAACATTTTCAGTGTAAAGGCGCTAATAAATAGCGATGAGCAAGATATGATGAGTCACTACTAACAAAACTATCCGTCATTTGTGTATACAATAAAACATAGCAGTGACCCAGCACCATTCTTCATCTTGCTTGCAATCTAGTAAATGTTGTATTTCCTGCTTATTTAAGACCCATTACAATATTTCTTCACTTAGTACAAATAAAGATATAAAATGAAACCACCCCTTCACGTTCGTTCGTCACTTATCCAAAAAAAGGTCATTGTGAAACGATTTTGTTAAATATAAGTTAGAGTATTATATACTTTATTATTATCATTAAAACAGGATTGTTTAAGTATGATTGTTTAAGTCATGGTAATATTTAATTCATGTCAACTCAGAATGAATGTGTGTAAGAAATAATACCTAGTTTCTCCGTTATTGTGTACATGTACAAGTTTAGCGAGACGAAATCATCTATCAAAGTAGGAGTGGTCGTTCATAACCCGTTACAAGGCAAAATGTTCTTTATTCATCAACAATACATCATTTACTTTTTGCAATTAAGGACATCAATAAAAACTCCACTTTTTTGCACACATGTGTATTTTAAATCTTCTGTTGTTAGTTTTGGTTTTATGTTACTTTGTGTTTGTTTTGTTTTTGGAGTGAGTTATACTGCTGGTCAGGACTTTTTAACTTCTTATAAGAAACCAAGAAGAACTGACATTTATAAAAACCAAGAAGGTTGCAAGGTAGAATTAGGCCAGCATTATAGGTCTTAATAATCACTGACTGAATAATTTCTGTCAAATACCCAAGATGTATATTATTTCATACTAATTTTTTTTTAAAGTATGCGATTATAATATAAAGTCATATGAAGAAGAAAAAATATGTTACCTTTTTCCCAATATAATATACAGAAGCATCCATTATAGTAAGATTAGAAGTTATTTGTATAATTTTTCTTTGTTAGATAACGGTTTCCGTGAATGTACATATATTAAGAAAATTTATGCAATTTTAATATAAAATTAAAAAATGACGTGACAGGTAGATTGTAAATACATATATATATGCACATATATATTTTTACTCGTAGAACAAAGTCATTGACGTGGAGTTACTAAAGAGATAACAGGCGCTTATGGCACGGAATTGCCCCATTTTGTCTTTCACTTTCTGTATATCATCTTGTTCCAAGATATGATAAATTATTATACTACGTGTAAGTTTCTGTAGTGATATTTGGTACTGTAATATTTTGGCATATTACCTGGGTAATATTTTGGCATATGACCTGGACAATTAGACACTCAGTATAATAATGATATTATTGTGGTCTTGTCCAGGTAATATGCCAAAATATTACTCAGGTCTGAGAGACATATTACTCTTGTCCAGGTAATATGCCAAAATATTACAAGGTCTGAGAGACATATTACCCTTCGGTCGGGTAATATGTCTCTCAGATCTGGGTAATATTTTGGCATATTACCTGGACAAGACCACATTATTATATAAATGGGAAAATGACTTCATGAAAAGAACTTAAACACACCTTCAAATGTATGTATTCATAACACACACTTCCGTTCAAACCCATTTTCAGAAAAAAATACTTAGACGTTACCTTGAGCAAATTTGTAATATGTAGTTATTGAATGTCACCACTTCACTGTTACATGATATTCAAATATATATTTTACGTGATCAGTCTGAAAGATCAGGTATGGCGCAATAGAGGACAGTTGCACCTGTTAATCGAGTTGAGACGACCCACCTAACCGTTATATGATTTCTGGTTTTCTTATAATCAGGACTTATGTAGTTATATTAGAACGATCAGACAAAATGGATATGGTGCTTGAAGGACATGTACACCTGTTAGATATGGCTACCGCCCGAGTACCGCATCACCGCTTCACCGGTCCATCTGTCCCCAAAGTGCCACATCAAACTTTTCAGGACTGATTGCGTACATTAAGTGTTTGTACTTTAAGCTACATAATTTGAAATGCTCATGCAACATATCAAAAAGCGAATTAGCACTATTTCACGTGTCGATAGCTTTTAATTAAATGGAAATTCAGAATTGCCTACAGGTCTATAGAAATCCTAATGACTGATTCGATTCAATCAGGTATGTTATTTGTTAGTCCCTTTTGGTTCTGTTCCAAATCTGAATGAATTAGAGACACAATGGATTGCTTATTATGCAAACGAGGTTATTACTCCTCTTTGGTAAACTATTCTTACAGAACAAAAATGGGGGAATAATCAACAAATTATACAATATCAGACAAGGTAGTTAATGTTTATTCTGCCATTTTACCAACAAAATAGATTTGCTATACCGATCTGCATTAGAAAAATAAATTCACGATAGTTTCAATGTGACATAATAATCCCAGCTTTTAAGACTTCCTAGCAGAGCCGAACATACATTACACGTACTATTATTGTTGTTGTTAAATAAATTAAAGTAATGTTTATTCACATAGAACGTGTAAACCATTTATTTATTCCGAAAGTAGTAGTATCACATTAATTGTACGATGTTGCATTTATTTGACGACCTATGATTGGATAAAATCATTCCTAAATATAATGATAGAAGGCAGAGCTATATATGGAAATCTTGAGAATAAGATTAATACGCTTTACTGGCCAGTGGAAAATTCCATTCCTAAAAATAACGATAGAAGGTGTGCAGTTACGAAACGATGCAGACGGAAAATTACAGAAGGTCATTGGGCGGTGCTTAATTTTGTCTAGTGACCATTACGTCTTTTGCCTTAGAACTTCCAAGAAAGTTCGTCAAACATCGTTCGTGGAAAACACTTAGTCACTGTTTCAAGTTATAGATCAGCAACATCGTACAAAAATGTTCTAAGCTCCCGTGACCAACTATGATTATTTAGACGGTAAGTAAATATAACGCTCATCCTTCAACAATCTACCGACCGTCTAAATAATCATAGTCGTCACTAGGGAGCTTAGAACTTATAATATAATTTGTTACTTTTCAAATTCTGCAATTCTTATTTCATATGCGTTTCGTTGAAAGAAATGCTATACTGCGCCATGCTGAAAGTAACGTATCGAGTAGTTTCTAAATTTCAGATATTATTTTACCCCATCAACCAATTAATAGCCCTTTTCAATTGGCGTTCTAATATTGCTAGCTTATGTAACCACACAGATCCTCTGAATGTAGCATATTCGATCGCTATGATCTTGTTATCATCCCGAATACAAATGAAACACATGTATTGTGGTTTCTCGTTTGATGTTAAGGGAAATAACTCAATCTATTTCTGCCATATCAAAGTTGGATGGGATGTCGGAATAATGGAGTGTCTGAACAGTGTTGTGAAACACTTGGGCACCAGTTCTACAGACAATGTCATGAAGATTTTTGCTTAATTTTACTTGTTCTGGTGTTTATGGGTTCAAAAGATTACTTATTTTACTCCCACGAACATATGTTGCCTTAGTTGGTTTTGGCTATCCCGTTTAGGCCCTTTGGTTTTATTGCTACCAAAACTTTAAATTATTTGACTTTCCAATCTTTCGATATTAGCGTATCTGATGAAGACTATTCCAGAAACGCCTGGTGCGCACTACATTTGATATCTACGTTTTTATTATTGTCATCTTCAAGTTCACTCTATTACTAATGGATCAGGCACTACTTAACCAGCTTGAGCACCTGAGTTCATCACCAGTATTAGTGGGGTTCGCGTTGCTCAATCTGTTTTTTTTCTGTGGAATGTTTTATTGATCCTTTCGGTCATTGTATTTTCTGTCCTTCTTCAATTTACGACCTTTGACCCTTTTCATATATTCAAACTTTTCTAATGGTAGGCCTAAAAGTGAAAAGGTATGGTTTTAAAATTATTTATTCTTTGCAAAAAAGAAAATGTCATTACTTCTCAATGGAATCACAAATCAAAACATACACTTCATTTTCATTAGTTTGTTTTTGTAAGGATCCAACAAAACGCCCCATAATCTACAATTGAGTGTAGGTATTGACTTCTAGTCTATGAACTTTTTCTATACAGCATCATTATGCAGAAATTGATAAATGTACCATAATGAAAATATGAATGAAAAATGAAAAATAATACCGGTTTTACCTTCCTATAAAAGGTATTTTTAAGTTATCAATTCACACAAAGAAAAAATAAAAGGGTTATAATATATTATATGCAAGAGGACTCAAGAATGAAAGTAAATGCGTAAAAATATGAGATATGTTATCATGCATAAGTATCTTCACACAAAATATGACTTAAATGACATATTATGGGAACTCGTCAAGGGCGAATGTATTTAGAAGAAAGTTTGAAGATACCAAAGGGGATATCAGAAGTTGTAAGTCGAAGGGCAGACAATGCAGTGGCCAAAAGAAAAAGGACAAAGCCAGATCCACAAATATCAAAAGCTTGAAGATACCAAAAGGGTAATCAGAAACTGTACATCGAATGACAGTTAATGCAATCATTAAAAGAAAAGAGCAAAGACATGCAGATTCACAAATAAGAAAAAAACGAAGATAACAAGGGATAATCAGAAGCCGTAAATCAAAGGACAGACAACACAATGGTTAAAAGAAAAAGGACAGAGAGACAAACCCAACTGAAATCCGGGGTGAACTCAGGTGCCCCGGAACGGTAAACAGTTCCTGCTCACCATGTGGCACCCATCGCGTTATTCTTGTTATAAATCCGGTGATAAGTCATGAATGAGGATTGTGATTTTGATTCCTTATTGGATTAATAGTTTATGTCATGTGATGGGGACACATTTTGTCATCTGCCAGTGATGTTTTCTAAACAAAGCCAAGGTATGTATGCATGATTGATACGTCATGAGAGATGTGTGTAATTGTCTCAATCAATTGTGTTGTAGACGTTACAGTGATATACATATAATATTCATAATCCGTTGTGTGGGGTTTGCCCAGAGAAACGAAATAGTAGAGCATATCACGTACGATGTGGGGTACAACCAATCCGACATGAGTTCTAAACTAGTTGAGGGGGGTAAATAAAATACACAACTCGCGTTATGGAAAGAGTGTAAATAAGTGCATCTTTATCGGATATTTAAACTGGATTGCATGACTTATAATCGGGTTTGTAACAAGAGTAACACGACGGGTGCTACTAGTAGAACAGAAACTGCTTAATATAATAAAACGTAGATATCAAATTTAGTGCGCACAACGCGTTTCTGGAATAACTTTCATCAGGTACGCTCAAAATCGAAAGGATGGAAAGCCAAATAATTTAAAAAGTTTTGCGAGCAAGTAAACTGCTAAATATAAAACAAAGCGACGTCCATTATAGTAATTTATATCGCAAAATCAATCCATATTACATAGTTTCAACTTGGACAGATGGAAATCCACATGTACAAATATTAGTTCGTCTGCAAATCTTTTATGGAGTAAACGACATTTAAAACAAGACAAATCTAAAAAATATTGAAACTACGTTTTGTCCATATTTCAATATCAGAATTGAAAAGCCGGTTGTTGATTGGTCGGTTGCGCCCATGACCTCTGACATAACACTCATACAGGATGTTGCTAGGTGTAAGGATATTGGTAATAAACCTAACAGTCATCGGACGTTAATTAGATTTACTTGACTTAAACAATCGTATATTAATCAACCAATGAACCATTGCATAAGACTATAAAATAAAATCGACGTGTTTCTGGAATAACCGTCATCAGGTACGTTCAGTCAAAAGATTAGACAGCCAAATAATTTAAATGTTTGGGAGCAATAAAACCAAAAGTTCTAAATAGGAAAGCCAAAATCGACTATGGTCACTTATGCCGGAGGGAGTAAAACAAGTACATGTCTGAACCCATAAACACCAGAACAAGCAAAACTAAACAATTTCTTCGTGACATATTCAGTAAACCTGGAGAGAAGAACCTTAGTCTTAATAATATTTATTTATACAAATATAGTGCGCACGACGCGTTTCCTGACATTATGTGGCGTTTTTTAATTGTTTTACCATGTTTCTGTTTTTCTAAAATGAATAAGGGTCTTGTGTGTTTTCAGTAATGTTTATGTTATACGACAACTTACACAGATGACGACGTTGGAGTTCATCTTATGGTGTATAGGTATTCGAAAAAAAAATGGTGCTATTACAATCAATACCATCATTTCCTGGCCTGTTTCGTAGGGAGCGCAAATACGATTGATTCTTTGTTATTTTTTTCGAAAATGCACGAAAATGGTCTTTCTCCTGCAATATAAAAAAGTCGAAACAGCTTTCAACTTTTACTGGCAGTAGATAAGAACAAGAGTCGTGTTCAATTGTGTTTCATCCACGTCCGCGCTATGCCGTTATCGTTTCTTATCATTCAATTAACATAAATCAGGTACAAGGAGAACATTATAGTGTACTGATAAAGAAAATGTAATTATCACAGGATGAATCTACAAAATTTTATAAAAATTTACATTTTAATGTCCAATTTTGGCGTTCACTTGATGTGGTATGTATTTATCATATAATTTTCACACTCATATATTATACCATTTTAATTGGATTGAAGATAAATATTCAAGGTTGCAACATAATAAATCTACTTTCAACCGACTTTATTTTTTATTCGTTTTACCATTAAAATTGTCGTTGTATTAAATGTCTATTGTATTATATTCTGATGATGTGGACATTTACACTGCTTTTCTTATTTATTATTATTTTATTATATTTTTGCGTATCCATCCATTTTGTACGCAACATTAAGAACTAAGAAATCAATACAATCGCTATTCTCCTATTTTAATTTGTGTAAAGTTGGATAGTTAGTCTCTCATGCTCATTTACATCCACATTCTTTCTTATTAAGCAATAGACAAACACAGCATTGTTATTTATACAATATATATATTTATTTATCATTGCACCAAAACAGTTTCATAGTAGTATTTTCTAAGCGGTAAATGAATAAAATGATTTTAAAATTGCACAATATTCTACTGTATGGTTAGATATTGAATGTATCGGTATGTAGCCATCATTTCATAGTTCATACATAGTAAATACATTCCATAAATTTGCTTTAAATGACAAAATAAAGCCTATAAATTGAAGTCAGGCGAAAAACAAATATTTTAAGGAGTTAAGAAATACATGTTTCATTTACACAAGGTTGTATACTGTAGACATTTCACTATGTCTGATAAGAAGAATTTCGTTCAATCAATTCTTTCATAAGTTCACCCTTTAATTGGTCTTCAATTTTGTCCTGTGTTCGTTTGATATCGCCCTTTTCTTCAAATCGTACACGATTATCTTTATGTATAGCCTCTTTCTCGTCTGACGACGATATCCGTCTTCTGGTCGGTTTACAATACAAATCTTCAATCCGGAAATCCTTTGTGTGTGTGTCCGTAGTAGATTTTAATTGTTCTTTTCCATCAGATGATATTCGTCCGTTGGTTTCTTGGAATTTCTTACCAGTATGAAATCGGTGTCCGCCTAAAATGTTAACATTTTCTTTCCCCGTGTAAAACTGAAATTCTTTGTTGACATTCTGCCATCTTGGAATTCCATCGCTGAATGACCGGTGAAGATTGTGATGGTATTGTTTGTCGTTAATGTCAGTCATGTGGTGTCGGTGAATCCTATCTATATCATTGTTACTGTTTATATATTTCTTCTTTCCAGAAGCAAATTCTTCGCTTAAGATACTGTTAATCTAAATACAATATAAATCAATTAATGCATTGTCATATAAGCAAACAAGACAGCTTGTGACAAATAGACACATCAAGAAATACAAAACATTCAAGGAGCTGGTTTGTTAGTCTGAGAGTCCATTAACCACAGTTTTATTGAACGCCTCAAAAAGGTCCAAGATGTTGAACATGTCAAAAATCTGTTGGGTTCAGAATTATTTTTTTTTAATTTCAGATAAGTCACCTGTTGTTCAAAGTCAAACTCAGATAAAGAAATATTTCTAATAGCTGCTTGCATTTTTATTTGCACCGTCTGTTATCGTATATGAGAGCAAGTAATAGCATATGTTCTGTAAAACAACTGTTGGAATAAGCATTTCTGTAAATGTCAAGATGACAAATAACATCCAGCTTCTCCAGAATATTAATTCTACAATAATTTAAATGTTCGTTTCGACTGATTTACTATTGATTGATAACATTTAACGCCATGTGAACATTTATTCAGCTGTATAGGTAATTTTGACATTAATTTTGATCTCACAAGGAGGATATCTTCAGAATCAACAGACCAACTCTGATGCTGAAAATTATCGGTCTGTGTGACATCAAATACATTAGGACGATAGCGATAAAAAAATAACGTTAGTTCTCGACATACATTATACCATTATTGCCGTCATACCAGGTGAACATCGAAGGTTGTCAACTCGAGAGTGGTTGCTTAAAACTAAGGGAAAACAACCTCTCGAGAGTTCACAACTTGATGATCAACCCCATATGAAGACAACAAATGTTTTATTTTACCGAAGCTACTCTAAGATGTGTATAACTTGAATGTTTTGTTTTGCAGAAGACGACAACATATTTTCCAGTATGGAAATCACATTGAATAAACCGGGCTAAAAAACAAACGGATTTCCAGCGTACTTCCAGTTGTCAGAGGCTGTAGACCGAGCGACAATTTATTGTCTCCCTCTACATTATATATGTTTGGGTTGTCCAACAGGTTGTCTCCCTCGTCCACACTGTCATATTACTTTCATATAGTAAACAATTATGTAAGGTATAATAATTTCAATATCATCACAGCTCGTCCTATCGATGTGATTCAAGCGACAATGTCTCCCTCGACCTTCAAGACCGACGTGGTTGTATATATATTTAAGATGACATTGATGTTCAAAGGAAATAGCCCTTCAACATGTAACAATTATGAAAATGTATGACATTAATAAGTAAATGACAGAAAAAGAAGGTAACACAAACCGAAGATTTGCTGGTCAAAGCTGTTAGCGTTGATGATTTTCTTGTTCTTGAATCATTTCCTAACGATTCTGTCAACAATTTGATCATACTTCGTCTTTGGGAGCGTCGCTCAAATGCATTCTTTACCTACATTTAAATATAAAGAAATACTATGCATTTGCATATTTGTCTTGTCATATTATAGCTTTTGAACCGTGGCTCATACATTATGTGTCTTTACGTTCTGAGTTTCGTGTTACGATTACGATTTCCGCATAAAAACTATGCTCGATTCGTCTTTACCTCCAGTTGTTTGTAGGAGGGCTCATGTCTTATTTACGTTATTTGTGATTATTTACGTATAGTGGTTTCCAACACCTATTGCGTTGTGTTTTTGTTTTGTTTTACTTCGTCTTGTGTACCCTATTGTTCATTTGTGATTGCCCCTTCGGTATTCTCTAACGCGTATTGAACAAATATTGAGCAACATTATACACACGTTTTTACAACTTCCTACTGACAGACATATTGCATAGCATACTATTATAATGCATATTATACTGAACAGCAACCCCCCGCCAACACAAAATGCATATTCGATTTCAAATTGAATAAATAAAAATGATAATAAATTAAAATGATAATTGCGTTATTGCGTTGTTTCTAACATCATTAATTCATTCACAAACAAAATCACAAAGATTTATAAAAGTTATCGTGTCTAAACTGACCATGTGATCATTTGCCCCGAGTCGCACAATAACTGTTTACGAAAAGGTTTCAACTGCTAATATCATATATGTCCTCCATCAGTGTTGATTTACGGCCTGGCATCTTTGAGACATTGCATTGATCAAGATATTGATTGTCATATGATAAATGTTGTTCCATTCTGCTGCGAACGCTTGACGTTATTCAGACAAACTGGACGAACGATTATTACGTTTTCTTATTCGCTCAACCTCCTATCCGTCTTCGATTTACGGCGTCTGATTACCCTAGGTATCTTCATACTTTTGTCTTTGTTATCGTTCGTGAACGATTTGCAGATTTTCAATTTACAAATAATCACTGAGAAACTAGTTTATTATGATATATCATGCTACATATTATTATTACTTACATCTGTGTTCAGTAGACAATGGAAAACAAAGAAAAACACTCCCTGTGAAAGAAAATAGTACACAATTAAAAAGCATATATTGAAAAGTCGTAGCATATCTTGGTGTCTTTATAGGAAGCAGAAACTGCTTATTCGTCACGAACACCTGGGTTCATCCCTCTACTTTTTGTTTTAGGTGGGGTCCGTGTAGTGCATCCTTTTAATGTTGTGTATTGTGATTTTTGTTTCGTCTGTATTTCCACTGTTTCTTGCGCGCCCAACATTGTCCATGTTTCTGGATTGTCCATTTTGATTGCCCCTTTGGTTTTTCTCTAACGTTCATTTACACTGACAAGACATTGTTCAACTCTTCAACCTAGTCCCTAATCTCTATTTTTGGAGTAAACGTTTGCTGAACCCATATTCTTGACTGGTTTTTTTTTTGGCTTGATTGTGTTTCATGCATGTACATAATAATTGGAGATCTTGTATCTACTTGTTAATTCATTGTTAAACATGTGGAACAACAAACATGGGTTGTCATGGCTTTGATTGCATAGTATTTGGAAAATCGTTGTGGCGGTGATCGTACAGTGTTTGATTTTACCTGCAACAACTCCTTTATTACCACTATAGTTTTGATTCGAATCTCGCTCATGATGAGTTGTGCTCAATACGACTTTAAGTGGTTGTAAGTTTGTCAGTGACTTGTGATTGGTTAATGTTTTTTATGGGTATTCAGATTTCCTTCACCAATACCAAAAGTCCAGACATTATCGTTGAAAGTGGTAGTACACTTAATCAACACAATATGACGCTCACAGGTTTGGGCCCATAAAACTAGAATAACATCGCCATTTTTTTACGTTCCTGTAACATGCCACGAAATTGCGTTTTGGAACTATTCCGACAGTATGGTGTTATTTTTATTTTTCAGTTTATCACATGTTAGAATACTGTTTTATTCAAAATATGATAGAGTAGATGATACACTTCGTTTAGCAAACAATAACATGGATGTGCACAAGCCATGATTAGTTTGTTTCCGAATCCTAGACTATGCAATTTCGATATTTGTATTATATTGTAGTATGCTTCATTAATGAATAAAGATGTTTCAACTAAATTAAAAAGTGATGATTAATGTACCGTGTATGTAGCACTCACCTGTAATGAGTTAAAGAATGTAAACAGATAGGTGAATATCAATGTATCTCTGTTATTTATACTAAAGAAACCAAGTGTCCATGTAATTCCCAACAGAGGCAACAGTATAGCCGCAGCCTTAAGTCCAGCTCTGAAAATATTTGTTTAAGAACTGATTGGCTTTACGGTATAAAAAGAAGAGATAAAGCAAAATGCATTGATACGTGAGCACCAACGACATTAATAAATTATCTTTTAATGAATAAAATTCATAGTCCATAATAATTGTTCAATTTATAATTTCGATGATCAGTTACTTTTATTTATATTAAACATTGTTTATTCCTATTTATCCAACAGAATTATGGTAAGCAAACAACCAAATAAATCAATATAGTTCAAGCAGGAAAATATCAATTTACTATTATATGATCTAAATGTTTTATATTTATAATGGGTACCATTTCCTCAGTTCTTATAACTTCTTAATAAATGAACCTGTTTGTCCTACTTGTATGGGTGTTGGTGGATTCAAAGTCATCAAATGTTCATGAACTACATTTGTTTAGATCAGCATGAACTACTTATCCTCACGGGAGTACCCGAGCCAATTTCTTTTTTTATTATAGGTGGTGGCGCCTATCTTTAATTTTCAGTGTAGTGTTGTGAATCATTATTTGTCTATTCGCTTTTTATCTTTTAGTCATTATATTGTCTGTCTTCCGTTGATATACGGCTTCTGACTACACCGTTCCAGATTCTATTGAACTGTTGCAATACGTAAGATATGTAATCAGTAATTAATGATGTCCTGTTATATAGGGACCTTCATGATCGTATGATAGTTGGATCTACAACTCCCTGTGCCATCAGTGCTTATCACAACTAAAGTTGTAAGTTTGAATCCCGTTCATGGCGATGTGTACACGATACAACATTATGTGATAACGTTCGTCAGTTACTTGCGATAGGTCGTTGGTATTTTCCGAGTACTCTGGTTTCCTCTACTAATAAAACTGACCGCCACGATATAGCTAAAATATTGTTGAAAGTGGCGTTAAACACCATAAACCAACCAACCGACCATCAAAGTCATCGAATATTCATGAATTATTATTTTTTAAATCAGCAGAAACTGCATACCCTCCTGGGAGCACCCCACTTTTGTGTATCATTGTTTTACTTTTTTGTCACTGTGTTGTCTGTTTTTCGACTATCTACGGCTCCTGGTTACCTCATTCCATATACTAATACACTGTTGTGGTAACTAGAACATTAAGTGATATACTGTTTCGTTATGTTACGTATATTGTTTTAAAGATGCTATAGCAATATTTCGTTTCTTACTTAATAGCCGACCGCTCTTCTGAATTCGCTCTACTCAGCATTGACTTCATCATTATACGTAGCACAACAATTAATACCACTGTATTTATCTAATACGGAAAGAAAGAACATGGAGTAAACATGTTTGTCAGAGTCAATCTAAGGGGGTGATTATGAACATTTCCTTGAAATATATAGAAATTTACCAAAAAAATACGGAAAATATTGTAAATGTAGTAATATTTGATGTTTATTATTCTTCTCTGTACCTAATATTCTATTACCATTTTCCGAGGATATTTATTATACATGATAATACAATATTAGGATCAAACCCCCAAATAATAATAATAAATGAATATATAAATGAATACAAAAATACCAGCAGAAAAAAAAGAATACAAATTTCCGTGGGAAAAATTTCTTGTGTTTCTGTCATTTTTTGTTCTAAACGTTTTGTTTTGTCTGTCGGAGTGCTGATTGAATGTTTGTTCATCATACTTTTTAATGTATTCTTTGTTGCAGTAAATGAAATTGTTAGCTATCCATGATATAATAACATAGGTCAGCAATACTTACAACAATAACGAGACCAACAACAGGTACAAAAGCCATCAGCAGGATATTATGTGATAGCCAACATCTATAAAAGAAGAAGACATAAGTATTCTGTAAACCCTTAAAATCTTCTTTTTGTTGTATTTTTTAAAGCTCACTTATAACTGTTACAATTTAATATAGGGTTATACAATGAAAACCAAAATTACCACGCTGTCGGAATAGTTCCAACATCCATTAGAGAAAACATAGAAAGAGGCAACATCGATGCCTCTGCTGTTAAAAAAACCAACCACTTCAAACCTCCCCCACCCTCCCCCTGTAATATGTCCATTTCCACGGGAGCCGTCATGGTCGTGATTGTATGGTAGTTGTATTTACAACTACCTATGCAATCAGTGCCTATCACCAATGATGTTGTGAGTTCGAATCTTGATCAGTGCGAGGTGTACAATTTTGTGATAAAGTTTGTCAGTGATTTGCGACAGGTCGGTGGTTTTCTCCGGGTCCTTGGGTTTCCTCCACCAACAAAACGGACCTCCATGATATAACTGAAATATTGTTGAAAGTGGCGTTAAACTCCATCAAACACAAACAAACAATATATTTCCACATCAGAAGCTGCATAGGTGCTAAAAAATGATATTTGTGACGCGATATCTGGCTACAACATTGTTAGGTTGGAGCCTCGGTATGATCCCGCGAATAACCAATCAAATCAGTTAAATCTAATTACCTAACTGGTTCACCATACTGATCAGTGACCATGTCATATAGATATAATTACCTAGCTGGTCCACCATATTGGTCGTGGAAAACCCCGAGTGATATGCCAACTACTACTAGAGGAATTCCTGCAAATTAGGAATAAAACACGATACGAATTATAATTTATTTACTATATAATTTAATTTGATATGCATACTGCAATTTAATTGGCTGAACTGCCGGGAGCAACATTGGTTATACATGATAACCTGGGTTGGTATTGTGACGTTACCAACGTATTCATTCACCAGATAAATTCAAATAGTTCCACGAAATAATCGTAATTAAAATCGAGGAATTAAATTGTGTTGTAAAAATTAAATTATAAGGAATATTTGAAATTTTTTATCAGGTTATACTTGCTAAGCCAGGTTTCGAAAACCTTACACTTTTCATAAACTGGTTCGCTGTTTATTAAGCGCACGCTATCCCAAACCAGATTATATCATATAACTTGCTAAAAAAATGAAAATATAATTCAAATAAGCTAGTTTGGAACACTTTATCCTTTTTCATAAACCACTTCAAATATCGTATAATCTGTTCAAAAAGTGAACATATTACTCAAATATTTGAGGTATAAAGGGAATGATTTGATATTAGTTGGTAATCTTAATATATGATGCTGTTTATGCTATTGAATAACATGATGAAGTATGAAAATGAAGTAGGCGTGACACATTATGTCATAAAAGATGTCCTTGACACTTGTTAAATAGGCTAGACATCTTTATTGAGGAGTTAGTGGTGCATATAAACTACTAATGAGATTACAAATAAATCACATTATCATGAAATGAGAAATATATTTATAAAATAAAAAATAAAAAAATTTAGTGCACACGACGCATTCATCAGGTACACGCATTCATCAGGTACGTTCAAAGTCAAAATATTGGAAAACCATGTAATTTAAATTTCTTTGGGAGCAATCTCTGAAATATACTAAAATTTAATCAAATTTGACAAACACAACTGCATGCACTGTCATGTATATCTACAAACAGCATACGGATATACATCACTGCAATGTACATTACTTTTGAAAGTATATATTATTTATATACGTACATGGCTCCCAAGGGAAACTTGGGTTCAGCGTTTTGGTATAGTTTCTCACTGTTTGCAGAGTGTCACCTCTTTGCATGTTAAATACAAAGTACCGCAGCCACAACTGAGCAGGTTTGTCGGCAGTGGTCGGCGATAGTGGTGCATTACAATAAACAATGAAAAGTTTCCCACTCCATTCGTCATCTCTCCTTTTGCTCGTGGTAATTAAAACATTTACCATCTTTTAATCTATATAATTTACTGTTTATCAATTTGTTCTCATCAGGCATTTAGCTGAAGTACTGCTCGCTTGACATTGAACCAAATCAATTAATCAGTATACTTACGTAATTAGTTGAATGACAATTACATACTGTGTATTTTATGCTAATTTCATGTATATTGAACGTACCCCATCCGAAGAGCAGATATTTCCTAAAGTTCGCCTTTCGTCGGAAAACTTTGACTAGCATTATATACAAATGAAATCCTTCTATTAACATCCAACAAAACATTGAAATTACAGAATAGTGAAGCATGGCAGCCATAACTGTGCACACATACTGAAATAAAATCAAAATTATTGTAATTGTATTCTTTCATCAACATTTTTACGAGATAATAATAAAAGATTTGGAGTATGAATATCAAAAAGACAGAAATAAAGAGTACAGCTCAACTTCAGCCAAGGGTCCGTTTCATACTCGTTTTAGGGTATTGGTTGAGCTCATTTTTGAAGACCCTACTGTGACTGTAAAATGAAGAACAACAATAAACGCTATGTACATTTACCTTGAGCTATGTCAAAGTGTAATGTTGGATCGTCTGGCATGTTCATTTACCTCCATATTTTCTCTTACACAAATTTGCTATTCTGAATATCTATCGTGGCCGCGATCACATGTTAGTTTACAGCAATACATATCTTTACAAAACAATATCAGTTGTATCAATGCATATTTTGTCTGTTATTTTTGGCAGGTCCGTTGCTTTATATGGTTACGTCAGTTCTCACCACCAATCAAACTCACCGATGGAATATAACTTAAATAATATAAAAAGTGTCGTTACAAACCTATGATTAACAGCACCCATCTTTAACAAATAAAGCGTGTCTCGAATGCCGTTTTTTTCCCTCTAACACCGATAAAATTTTACCTGACTTGAATATATGAGGAACACGACATGTGTCTTGTAAGAAATAGGAACTGATTACCCTTCTCGAGCACCTGAGTTCACCCCTTTTTGGCGGGGTCCTTGTTGCTTTTTATTTTTTTTTGTGTTGTGTTGTTTTTTGGTTTTGTTTTGCTTTACTTGTCTTCGTTCTGTTTTTTGTGTGCCCTGTGGCTCTCGATTGTCCATTCTTGATTGCCCCTTCGGTTTTCGCTAACATTTTTGGACTCATAGAACCTCGCTATGATAAGTATGCATTTCCAATTTTATAAATACAAAAAGGCAATTATTCACTATCATGATTAATATTAGATATACCTTATTCTCTGTTCTGTCAATACCGACCAGAAAGAACACTTGTACTAGGATGATAGATATAGCTAGTTGTTGATGAACCAGTACTCTTTCCTTCCGTAAACTACAATGACAAGTACATTGTGAATTTAAATCAGTGAGTCATTGAAGTTTAACGCCAAATGAGCATTTTTGAAGCTATATCGTTGCTAGAACAAGTTACATTCGATGAGATGATGTCTGTTTTGTACTAAACCAACACGCTTTGTTGGATCTTTATAGTGCTAGTTTTAACCTAAGAAACAGTCCGAGGGTAAACATGTCGCTCAACTCTGACACATTATCCTGCTTCCGTAATTCCGTGATTGTCTTACTCCGTAATGCTACATGCTTAGCGGAGAAGCAGCACATACCAATATTATGGTCTTTGTGGTCGAACCCGTGAACTAGTGCACTCGCGGCAAAGACACTAACCATTAACACACCGATGCGGTTAGGAATTTAAAGCATGTTGAATTGCAGTTGTGGAAATTAAAATATGGAATGCTTTGTTTATAACAATGTGATGATAATACAGTTTTTTTTTATTTCTTTTTTATATCTTATTTAATCGTTGTTTGTTCTTGCTTATCTATTAAGGTGTATGTTTTTGTTTTTGGTTTGTATGTTTCTTTGGGGTTTTTTTCTTTGTTAATTTGTTGATTGATTGTTGATTAACGTCAAGTGGATAATGTTTCAACTTCATTCAAGGCGAGGACACGTTTACAAACAATGAATTAGGTTAGTAAAACAGTGGCCCTGAGATAGCGTCTATTCGATAGGTCCGGAATTTTGTACACGATAGTTTTTGTGCTTTACCCTATAATGAGAGACTTGCGATAGATATTTTACCTGAAGCATTGAAACACAATCACAGTAATGATGCATGTCAATGTGGACATAACTCCTCCAATATAGGTTATATACGTCAGTATCGTGTAGTCGATGTAATCAATGTCGTCCTAGAAAATGACCATTAAAAATAAAGAGCATAAACAACGTGTTACTTAGAAACACACCAACATCATTCAATAACATAACCTGCTAAACCATATTTGATCTCTCATATTTGATTTATGAACATATAATTTAATTTGATGTGAAAACTTCAATCTGATTGGCTATACTTATATAGCCTGGTTTGGAACAGTTTCCGCTTTTCATAAATGTTTAACACCAATAATCCGTTACCATATCCAGCTTTACAAGTTATTAAGAAAAAAAATATGTTATTACCTGAACCTGAAAGACATCCATTAAAACAGCAAAGTTTGTAAGATGAGTACATTTACACGCCATATGAGTACTATTTGAAAGATGGTAGTCGAGTTTACATCCTTTGCTTGCCCAAATGTTGTGATCACTGAAAAGTTAAAACACGTCATATTATTGTTTTGTAAATTGTAGCATAGTTGTGATTAAGGTATAGTACATTATATTATAATAGCTATATATATATATTTATTACATACTTAGTTCAAATAAAGGCATTTTTGTATGACCAATATGACCGGAAGTAAACTCTCCATATTTTCACACCCCGGGAAAATAACCGGTTATTGGATTACTGCAAGATCATTTCCATATCGAGGCCCATATTGGCCCGGGCCAATATGGGCCTCGACTTCGCCTCAGGCCAATATGGGTGTCTCTTTTCTAGATGTCGGAAGTATGTAATCAATAGTTTAATACACGGGCATTTCCCTATTGGCCTGGTTATCATCCCTTGATCCATATAAGCCCTCAACTCCGTCTCGGGCCAATATCGGGGTCTCGGGATGATAACCAGGCCAATACGGAAATGCCCATGTAATAATCTGTATATATTAGAGTAAAATATTTGGCTGTTATGTAACTGTTGGAAAAGGTGTAGATATTATTAATAATGGTATATATGCGATGCCATCTCTCATAAACAAGACAAATATAGATGTGACCATTTTAATCAACGTTATCACTTCATATCGTCTTAATTATATTTGCACCTTAGAAAATATTTATTATCCTGACAAATTATTTTAACTAAGAACGGTTTAAAGATGCGAACTCCACCAAAAACGGGGGATGAACTCAAGTGCTGTGGTAGGGTAAGCGATTTCCACTCCACTACTGACACCCGTGCTACTTTTGCTACACTTACGGTGATAATTGTTGAGCGACTAAGCTTAAACAAGAATAACATTAGGGGATTAGGTTTGCTATCCCTTCTGGATAGCAAGTAAAATGTGTAGTAATACCATCCAGCCTATCATTGCCGAACAGTGGGTGTGTTATTTGTATTCGTTAGAAAATTTTCAGTTACATCAGGTTTACTAAATTTATTGGGGGAGGAAAGCCGTGAAATATATGAGCAACAGACCAGTAGAACTCCCGTTTGTGAGCCTTGAAATCTTGACGCTGGAGGTGGATATATGGAGCGGATCAATGCCAGCGGTGTTGGGTCTTATTCTGTTACCTTCATTTAACTTTCGTTTCAAAGACCCCATTTTCATTCAATTTAGGAGAGATATGACAGCATCCAACTTAAATGATATTTTTTTCTGCGGATATTCGCATAGTGTTTCACATAGCTTGTCACTGTAACTCTTTAACATGATTGTGATAATCTAAGCTTAATCTGATGAATTTATTATAGTGAAACAAAGTGTAATACTTCATGAGTGAAATTTAAAATTCGGATTACAATAGAAATATATACTCTCATTTTCAAATGAAAAGAATGGACTAGTCTTAAACCAGTCAGAATTATTACGTTTATACCCACCTTGACGACATGTTGACATATACACACTTTTCTCTTAAATCCCAATTCACAGATTTGTTCTACAAAATAACCGATATATGATACAACAAACGTTTTCATAACCATTTTGACTTATCACCAGGTATGTATGATAGCATCACACCGGATGCCACATGTGGAACAGGAACTGTTTATCCTTCCGGAGCATGTGATTTCACACCTATTTTAGCGTGTTTCGTGTAGTTTTCTGGGTAGTGTTTCGTAACTGATTTTTTGTCTATTTGTTCCTTTTCTGTTGGCCACTGCATTGCCTGTCCTTCGATTTACGACTACTGATTTCCTCTTTGGTATCTTCAAACTTTTCTTTATGCCATGAGTTTATATATATATAATATGTTTTGGAATTGTTCAGATGCTTTGTTTTTCATTTTATTTATGTTTGTACAACAGCAATCAAAAACAAATCTAAAGTATTAACAGGAGAAAATGCCAATACAAGATAGAGCAGGATTACTATATAGTTTAAACAAAGAAATCATGTTCTGCTCTTCATGTTAAAACACGTCTAGTAAGGTTGGCGTTCTATATTAGACTTCTCATCCAACTAGGATTTTTCTAGGATGATCGTGGTTTTCAGTGTTCGTAAATCTTCTGCATTCTATGGCTTACAGACAGGAAATGTTTTTTGGGAGGTAAATCAAACTTGAATTTGACGTCACTCTGACCATTGATTCGTTTATTGAACGACTGAACTGTTTTACCCGCATATCAGAGCATACAAATGTCACATTCTAAGAGCTAAATACCATTGTATATTTCGTAGTTGATGTTGCAAAAGATGGTATACTGTTCCCGAGTGATCTTGCTGTGGAATTTCTGCGTCGCTTTAATGTTTTTGCAAGTCATGCAGCGTCTATCCCCTGACCCTTTGTATTGCCCAATTCCTGTTTAGCGTGTATATATCTCAGCAGTTCTCACAAAAAGGTATTTTGCGCTTTTGGTTTCCTGAAGGCTTATGCCTGAGATTCTGTGAAGAATTTACACATCTGGGAACGGTTTTGTATCACAGACCAAAGTTCGCGTATGGTTTTTGCTAAATACAATACACGAAGTATCCTACATAAATCATACAAATACCACATTGGTTGTAAGCAATACATATTAAGCGATTCGCATAATGATTGATTGGTATTTAACCCCAACATTAGCAGTATTTCAGCTATAGCATGATATTCAACTCACATGAAACTAATTCAAATATTATTTGTTTGTGCTTGGACACCATTTCGTTAAATATGCATTATAAATAATTTGTCGCGAATAATTATCCCCCTTTTATCAATTTCCTGTGTTTCCCATGTATAATCTACATCACAATATTCTGATAGGATTGTATAAATATCAAGTAGTCTTACCTTCATTTCAAGCATAATAACAACAGGTTGCTTCAGGTTTTGAAATTTATCCGCCGGTATGTTTAGTATTCCACTTGATAATATATCAGAATTGACATATGGCGTTACTTTTCCTCTGAAATACGAGTGTAAGACGTTTAACAGTTAAAGATATGAACATAAATATTTACAGCCATGTATTAAGAGGACATCTTTGGGACAGAGAAAAGTGGTTTTCTAAGACAGGTTACCTATGAAATGGGGTTAAATTTAAATGAAATTTTCTATGACAGGATAAGAAAAAGGTGACATCTTATTACAGATGACTGCTTAATAGAGGTGAACGCATTATGACGTACAATTCACTATATGGTTAGAGAAAACAAGACTATGTGAGGAAAGCCACCGATCGTCGGAATGTAATTGCTCATCTTTTCCCTTTAAATAAGAATGTATCAAGTACACCTCGCTGTAGACAGGAATCAAACTGACATACTGTAGTGGTGATTGGCACTCATTATACAAGTAAATACAACCACCTTCAGATGGGCGCTTTTCATCTATACGAAATGACAGCAATATTTATTAAAGAAGTTTTAAGCAATTAAACATTCTATTGGTATATTGACCAACTCTGTGTATTAATATATGCAATATATGTAAGGTAGCGTTCTATGTCAGTTTATTGTAGTTTTCTCCATTTATTTGTGAACATTTTATATTTTTAAAACTTGTCGTCTAAATGATTGGTTAACTTCCAAGATTTTCAATGAATGCATCGGTTAGAATGTATTCAGATATTTGGTATCTCCATAGCTGGTCTTACTATTTTGCTTTCATTATGTTAACATTCATATTGTTAAATAAAAACAATAAAAAAAAACACGTAGATTTCAAATTCAGTGCGTACGACGCGATTTTAGGACAATCTGCACCAGGTACATTCAAAATCGAAAGATTGGAAAGGCAAATAATTTAAAAGAGATTGGGAACAATAAAACCAAAGACCCTAAATATGATATCCAAAATCGTGTAATGTCACCAATGCCGGAGGGAGGAGTGCATTCGTTTTGAAATCAAGAGATTATTGCTTTAGTACTTAGCAATAGATACTATCAACCGGGAAATAGCAAGAACTATCTATTTTATTTTATAGCTTCTGCAACATTATCTCCCTCCTTTATAACTTTTTAATATCTTACATTGTTTGGCTACACCAGAAAGCCCCCCTTTTTGTTGATATTTACCGTGCAGCCAACTCAAATGCTGAAGTAGATTTTGATGCATCAAGGACACTGGCAATTGTTGAAAATCTGGCATTATACACCTGTATATAACGATCTGTAAATAAATATTTATCATGGGATAACTTACCATGAATGATTTTGAGTGAGTGATTGAGTGATTATTGTTTAACGCCAAATATGCAGATATATCATGACGAGAACAAGTTACATTTTAATGATGATGATGATGATGATGATGATGATGATGATGATGATGATGATGATGATGACGATACCATTAAACCACCGATGCGGTTAAATGATGTTGAAGCTTTCATTGTAAATAAACATATTTTAAACAAACATGCTATGGTTTTATTTATACCAAATGGACATGTTTAATATTTTGAAGAACACAGACCATCTACATCTGAAAAGGACACAAATGGAACAGGTAATAACAAAATTACCGAACTCCGAACAATCTTACAAAGGGAAAGTCAAAACTCATAAGAATATAAACAGACAAAATGAGTCAACAACCGGAAAACTGTGAAAACCGTAATGACCCTGACTTGGTACAGGCATTTCTAAAGAAATGGTGGGTTGAATCAGATTTTAAAGCGCCAAACCTCCCCCTTTCATTACGGCTCAAAGTTTCCGGCTGTCACTATAACAGTATTTATAATAATACTTGAACAAAACAGGTAAAACAGTTGTCAAAGCAGCACCAAACTCAGTGAAGTAAATGTCAAAGACACTTTTACGTCACACATTGATAAACAAATATTTTTGACATTTTTGTTGAAACTTATCTTTATACATTTTCACTATATGAAAATCCATCGTTTATAATCTTTTCTGCAGAGACGGAATATATTTCGACAAGATCTTTGGTATCGGAATATAAACTTTTTAAGTTCGCTGAGTTTATTTTCCTGTATTCCACTATACATTTGGACGCTTATATTTTGTATTACACATTAAATGGTTTGCGATTAAAAAGAGTTTGAAGATACTAAAGGGGTAATCAGAATCCAAATATCGAAGAAGAACAGACAACAAAATGGCCAAAAGAAAAGGTACAAAAGGACAAACAACGATCTACAAAACATACACATAAAACTAAAGATCGAGTAACACGAACTCCACTAAAAACCGGGGATAAGCAGTTCCTGCTCCACTTGTGGCACACTTCGTGTTAATCTAGTTATAAACCCGGTGATAAGTCATGAAGAAGGAAAGGACTATGTTCATGATGTGATGTCCGGTACGACTTCCGCATAAAAACTATTTCCGGTTCGTCATTTCCCCCAGTTGTTTGTAGGAGGGTTCATGTCTTGTTTATGTTGTTTGTGCTTGTTTGCATATAAAGGTGTCCAACACGTCTTGATTATATGAGCAACATGATGGGTGTCTTATAAGAAATAGGAACTGCTCACCCTTCACGAGAACCTGGTTTCACAACTGGTTTGTGTTTGCTTTGTTTATCTTCGTTCTTTGTCTTGTGTGCCCAATGTCTGTGTCTCTAGATTGTTCAATATTGATTGCTCCTTCTGTTTTCTCTAACATATATTTGCTAATAGCCTACCTCCTGTATTTTCAATGGCTGCTTTAAACACAGCAGAAGTAAGTGTAACTGCACTAGAAGTGTCGTCTCCAAACTTAATGTTATATGATTCATCACAGATGGCAATTTTCTCGTGAAAAGATATATGGAATTCTGAAAATATATATATAAATAGTGAGCATTATATCAAAATATATTGATGGTGTTCTTCTTGATGCATGTCTGCACAGGTGCTCATTTCCTCAACAAGCAATATAGTAAATATTCATAATTCTTTAAATATTACCAAACAAATTTTACCGAATATAATAATACAGGAAAATGTGTTCATCATATAAATTAGTTCATTTCAACATTATATATACACAGTCTATTCTAAAATTTGCTACTAAAAAATTAAAACGTAGTTATCGAATTTTTTGTGCACGACGCGTTTCTAGAACAGCTTTCATCATTTACGCTCATTATTAAAATATTTGAAAATTACATATCATGCCACCGGAAATGGACATTAAGACCACACATCTTTTCAATATTTGTTCCTGTCCCGTGAAATAGTCATCATATCGGTATGCAATCTTATGATACAATGTGCATGTGGCTTATAATGATACTGTTTAACTTACCTAAGTTATTCGCATGGACATACACTGTTTCATTAGCAGTATACCGACTTATTTCTCGCCGTTTTCTGTGTAGATAAGACACTTTTTTCTTAGCAACGTTCGCTGACAAAAGTTGTACGCTTGATAATATTGATAGCATATGGCTTTGAACAATATCCTGCAAGAGATATTCAAATAAGATAACATCTATTCAAGCGAATATATCAGTATACTGTATTCAAGCATGGTTTATATGTAGTCTTGAAGTAAACAACGATCTACCCATTTTAACTTATCAAGATTATTTTGTGAACTGTTTTCTTTCTCTTTTCTTCTTTTTACACAACAGAGTTGTAGGAGATTTTACAATTAGCATGATATATAGTTTATACAGTTAATGCACTATTTTCGTATTACTCAATCTGCGAAAATTATGAAGATACCAAAGGAGTAATTATAATCATTATATAAAGGCAATACAATGAACACAAACAAAACAAAAACATGAAAAGATTTTTTTTAAATGTCAATAAAGTACCACACAGGAAACAAACTAAATATGGAGCTACACGGAACCCCGCTAAAATAAGGATGAACTTAGGTGCTCCGGAAGGGTAGGCAATTTATTGCTGGCAAATAATATTAGAAATTCAGATATCGGAATATATATCTTCATGGTCTTATATGACCTCTACATTGCACCCCTGTTATCTTCTAACAGTTAATTTACCTCTGATGTAAATGTCCAAACATCAGTCAATGAAGTGTCTACAATGTTACCGACGGCCTCTCCATATCCCTAAAATATCAGATATATGTATTTATAATTTCCTTTCTATAAATGTTACAGGCAATTTATATACAAAAGCTTAGTAGAATTGCAACATTATTTGTGTTAAGACCACTTTAAACAATCAGTTAAATTGTGAAATGAGAAAAATGACATTTCAATACAGTCTAATAAACATCTTTTAACTAAATAACACTATTTAATATTTCGTAGTTCATCTTAGCACGAAAATGGAGGAACCAGTCGAATTAGTCTTGTTAAAAATCCGGTGATAAGTTATGATAGGAGACAGGATGTGTGATTGTCAAACTAAGTTTGCGTCCCTCTTAGGCATAAATGGTCTTAGCTTTCATTGACAAATGTATAAAAAAAATACATGGAACCCATTTTTTGTTAATTTTGGCATGGGTAACATTATTTTAGTCGAAATGCAATAAAAAAATGTTACCCATGTTAAAATGTCATACAATCTACTACGGTTTACATGAATGATTTCGTTTCTAATACGAATAATCTTAACATATTTGCTTAGCAGAAATCAGAATCTAAAATATACTAATTTTCATCTTTGCAGTCATCCAATCCTATATAGACATAACATTATATGTTATTATGTTACTGACAGTTTCAAATATGATGGCGTTTAAATTTTAGCAACTTTAGTATTAAAGTAAAATAATAAAAGGAAATCGTAAAATAAATCAGTTACTTTGTTTCAATACCACCACCGTTTCGAACAACTGAATATGTAATGAAACAAAACGAACAGTCCTATATAAATACGTGAAATCACTTGCGAATGATGTCCATAATTTGCCCCCATATAATACGCATGTGCGAAGTAAAATAAATTTCGAATTTTATCACGGCATTATATACATAGCCGAAAAAGGACGTTCTATTAGAATTGGTATTTAAATTGGGATTCCTAACGTTTGGGCTGAGCATCACTGAAGACCATAAATACAGAAAGGTGCGTTTAATTAGCATAGGCTCCTTAACTATATATATTATATGAATACTACCTGTGCTATTGACGACAGTTCATGCGAATCAGCTCTGGTACTTTTGACGATACTAGCTAGATTGTGAACTGTTCGTGTGGCAGTTGTGACATCACCGGGATATAACTCCTTCGTTTTAGACTTAGACGTTGCTGCTGTTAATCTTGACGTTAGATTTCTTATGATTGTAGAATCAATACTGTCTAGGCCAAGTAGGGTGTTAGTCTTAAAAACATAATTAATAATGAAAAAAATGTGTGTGCTTATCTGACATCTTAGTTAATAAAACTAATAGCTTCAGCTATACATTTAAGATCGACAATATATTCAACTACAACAATACGGGCCCATAGACTGACAAATATGTATTGAACTGTAGTTTTTGAAATCTTGCTCCAAACATTGATCTAATAAAATGACAAGAAAAAATACCATACAATCGTAACATGTCCAAAATTTACTAGAAAACAATTGGTCGAAAGGGGCAAAATCGATACCCCTAACATCGCTTATTTTTCCAGCTTGGTACAAGCATTTCCATCAACAGTAGCGGGGTTAAACTAGTTTTATGGGGTCAAACGTTCCCTCTTAATGAGTTGACACAATCATACAAGTGCTTTGCACGTGTGAGTAAAATGTCAACTCTCACATATAAACCTATTATTACCAATAATGAAATATTGCAAAATAGTTATTTCTTATCGTACATCATATCTGTACAAACATATATGCTTAAAACATTAAGAATTAACCTCGTCGTGTATCTTCTGGATTTCTTTACTGACGCATTCTGTCAAATTTGGCTTAGCCCATTTCCCGCCATGTTCTGAGGAGTTCGAAGTCATGCAAAAACGGGTTGCACTTCCTTTATAAACGAAAATTAAAGAAAGTAACATTGTCGATAAAGAATTAGTCATTAAGAAAGATTAGATCAGTAATTAATTAATTAACTAATCCCAGAATTGAATGCTTATCCCCAAACCCATCATCAACGTGTTAGATAGTGCATTGCTTTATCAGATCTATATACAATGCCACTAGAGGATCAAGAACTGTTTAACCTTTGGCAGCACCCGAGTACACCTCCTAATTTAGTGGGATGCATGTTCTTGTATCTTTAGTTGTCTGTGTATTGTCGATCCTTGTGTGTTCTTTTGGGTTCTGTTGTATGACAGTCCTACATTCACCATCATGACTTTCAATTTTTCCCTCACTTAGTCAATTAATAATTGGCAATCAAAATATGCCTTATTTCAATTCATGCATATATTTCGACTATTGAGTGATACACATTAACTTTGTACATTGTCACCTAGTATTGATGATATACTGATGATCCAAATACAGCATAAATTGATCGGGTATTGTTGACGATTCCTACCACTCAACTCTCCAAAGTGGTGTTATCTTTTGTAGATTTCTAAAAAGATTATGCTTACTCAACTCTTTCTACTTTTTCCATTGGTAGGTAAAGGAAGTTACCCTCGATTTGTTTATCTCTTGCTCATATTTGTATATTTTTTTGATGCTGTTGAACTTCTTCTAGTCCCCAATATGTATGAATTGTGAAACGAAAGTTTAAACATTGATGTCAACAATTCTATCAATATCAAAAAAGCGAACAATCATCTTTCATCTTCACCTACTGAACACAAAAAAGACCACGACATATGACGTTGTAAATCTATGTCATGGCTTGTTTGTTTGTTTGTTTGTTTGATGGTGTTTATCGCCACTTTCAACAAAATTTCAGTTATATCGTGGCGGTCAGTTTTATTGGTGGAGGAAACCGGAGGACCCGGAGAAAACCATCGACCTGTCGCAATTCACTAACAAACTTTTCATATAATGTTGTACACCTCGCCCTGATCGAGATTCGAACTCATAACATCAGTTGTGATAGGCACTGATTGCATAGGTAGTTGTAAATCCAATTACGATCACCGCCACGACGGCCCCCAGAACAAACTGTAGCAGGGTTAAACTGTTGAATGGGATCACATTGTATGTTTACCGATGAATGCTAAGCAACCAAAAATCAATCAATCCTCCACACACACTCATGTATATTTATTTTCATACCAAAATAATCCAAAGGACATGGCAGCATATCATTAGATCCAGTTGGAGTGTCGTTCCAGGAGAATATGTATCCGGTAAACGGCACAGTATAATGTTCTCCTGGACAGTATGTACCAACTGAAATAAATATAAATATACGAATTATAATGTTATTTCGTGTAGTTCTGGAATTTACAACATTTCCATTAAAAACCATATCCACATTAAACAAAAATCACTGTATAATCTTTCATTTTGTTTTTCTATTCTGACTTGCATATTTGCACAATGCGAATTTTCGAATATTTTTTAGTTTCTAAATAATGTAATTATTATTAAAACTAATGTTCTTCTCCCTCTGGCATAGGTGTCCTTAGCCGATATTGACAATCATGTTTAGGCCCTTTGGTTTTATTACTCCCAGACACTTTTGAATTGCTTGATTTTCTACTCTTTCGTTTTTGAGCGTGTCTAATGCAGGTTGCTCCGGAAGCCCTGTAAAGTTCCATCAAGATACCAGCAACTTTACAAGAAATATACAAGTTTCAGCACACAAATCTGCATCATGTGCACCTTCCCATAATGTAAAATAGCTTACCATGATCTTAATATTCGAAGTGTAGAGGTTGACCGTTCTAGAATAAAATTTAATGTAATGCTCTTAGAGAAATGTATTACATTTATAATACAAATGAAAATAAAGTATTTTTGTCTAGTGCGAATGTTCTGCCATTTACTGAGTTTATTTTCTTCAAATGAAATGTACATGATTCGTAGCATATTGTGTTCTATTAACATATATTCGTTTTGATCAACTTACTTATGCTATCACACTGTTTTCCTTCAAATCCAGATTCGCATGTGCAAATAAAACCAACTTTGAGGTCGTTGACGCACGTGCCACCGTTCTTACATGGAGAAGTTGAACACATGTGCCGTATCTCTGAATAACAATATTGTTAACATGTACATAAAGACTTTTGAATTACTTGGCTTTCCAATCTTTTGATTTCGAGCGTACCTAAGGAAAGTTGGTTTTTTTTCAGAAACGCATTGTGCGCTATAAATTAGATATCTATGTTTTCATTGCTGATTTATGGAACGTTTCCAAGATCAAATTATAAAATTATGCATGCAGGAAAAATTTCAAAATAATTAAATGTAACATCCCATTATCATTTAAGCAATTATATATTTTGCTTAAACCACAAAACCAATCTGGTATGGGGTATCTTAGTCGAACAACATGAGAACTGAAGATAAATATGTTATATAGTCGTGGTAAATATGCTCTAAGACTGAACTGTTAAACGACTGAATATGCTTTATAAATATGCCTAAATATGAAATTGAATGTCTTGGCGGCATAATCAGTGGGGACCATAAAATCCATTTCCAGAATATTATTGGCAGATAGGGATATACGTTTGCCAATTGGTAAGGCAAAAATCGGTTGATATTGAACAACATATCAACTACCCAGCATTTCAAAAGTATCGTATTCAAGATGTTAACAACAGTCAGTGTGTTTCTTGAGTAGACTTTTTTTTTCGGATACAACAACCGAAATACTTTAGCAATATATATATGGGGTCGGATTAATTGGCAGAGAAGCCGTCGTACCCAGAGAAAACCATTGATATGACGCATATTTCTGACAAACTTGTTCACATAGGAGTTGCATCGAGCACACCAAACCACTGACGGAAATAGTAATGACCTACTTATAGTTTTCAAATGAACTGATTATATAGATAAGTGTTAATTTAACAATCATGCCATTAAGATCACAACAACAGAATTTCGCATATCAAACGTGATATTTTTTTGATTAAGATGTAGAAAGGAAAGTCTAAATCTAAATCTGGCTAATTGACGCACCAGTCTTTCTTTATTTGAATAGTAATTATTAGGAAACGTCAAAAGATGTTGGTATTGTTTCAGATCTGGGATGACGTCGTGAAAACTCTAGATCTACTCACCTTTATATTCGATACCAATTTCTGGATCTCCATATTGATAATCACATTCAATGGCTACTTGAGTACTACGAGATGACCATGTTATACCATCTAACAACTCCTTGATACTCACGTGTTTAACAGAACCAGTATTATTTGTGTCGTATATCTAGTAGATAAAAAGATGTTACAAATTACAAAACAAAAGAAGATTGAACTAATCTTCAGTTATTAAAACAACAGAGTATATGTATAACTGTACCAACTCATGACATGGATTCCCAACGTCATATGGCGTGGTATGGTTTTTTTTTAGCTCGGCAATATACGAATTAAAAGTGATTGTTTGTTTTGTTGATATTGGTGCAATTTTTTACCATTACTTTTTCATAATTTGATCTCATGATTTAATTAGCGTTATATCTATTTTCATATTGTGTCCAAGTTTCTCTTCTGTTTTACAATATTAATATTTCACTTTTTGTTGCAATGTCTTGAATCATCTCATGTGTTTCTCTAAAATGGTGGTACATCAAATCAAATCTCAAAATGTGTGTTAGTCTTATGAAAATTTCCCGCCAACTATTAAACGTGCTCGGTTAGGATATTTCAGGAAATATTCGAGAGAATTTGCACTATCAATACACGATCATAATATAGAACACAACTAAAATTATTAAATGGAAATTAAAGCCACAATTTTGCTCCGGCAGCATGAACATTCTTGAATACACTTCCGCATGTGTAAAAAGATTACAACCGCTTTCGTGGTGCAATGGTTAGGCGTGATCGCTTTGAGTGCGGTAGATCGTGGGATTCGAGCCCCGGTAGAGTCAAGCCAAAAACTATGAAAATGGTATTTGCTGTTTCTCCACTAAGCTCGCAGCAATATGGTTTAAAAGCAAAGACTGGTTGGCTTGGAATCAGGATGATGTGTCCGAGTGGATTAACATATCTACCACTGAACTGTTGTTTCACTGAGCTAGCACGATAAAAATGCAACTAATCATGTTGGCCTAGTACAAAGCGGACTTCATCATCATCTCATCGAATATGATTTATTTTCGCCATCATATGGCTGAAAAATTACTTAAATAACAATCACTCACTATCATGACTACAATAGCTATACAATCTGTTATAAGAGTATCTTAATATATTTCCCGTAAAATGCATTTTTAGAATATACAAAACTTAATAAATGATTGATACATTTTACTGGCATATATATATTGATGCTCTATTTAACGTTTAAAACAATAGTATATTTAAGGAATATGTTCATTTTTTTTAACAGGTTATACATGTATAACCTATTCAAAAATTGAACATATTCCCTATCAATAATTTTTTACAACCAAATTTAATAATTCCGCGATTTTAATTACGATTATTTCATGTGACTACTTGTATTTGTCGTTGCTGAATGAATATGTTGGCGACGTCACAATACCAACCCAGGTTATCGAGCATAAGCAATGTTGCTCCAGGCGGATCAACCAATCAGATTGCAGTATTCAAATCACATTAATATATTCGAATGTCATCTCTCCAGGTTAACATGTATATGTATATTAAATACGCTAAGTAATCTTTGAAAAGGTCCAGTGTATTTTCAAATAAAACCAGCACTAGATGTCAAAATTAAAAACAAAATAGAAATAGATGCATTTGTTGCTAAAGGGAATAAAAATGATACCAACATTTAACCTTTTGTTGAGTATTACCAACATTTTTTTTTTAAGGTAAGTGATCACATGAAAATCCAAAAAAATACCACATTGTCAGAACAGTTCTAAAATCCAATAGAAAAATCGTAGAAAGAGTAAAAATCGATAGTTATAGCACATATATACATGATCGAACAATTTTCTGGCTTGGTACAGGAGCAGCTAAACTAGCTTTATGGCCCCAAACCTGTCATCGTAATTAAATGATGCGGTCATGCAAGTGCTTTTCACGTGTGAATTAGGGTTATGATGATACATGTCCATGTGAATTTAACAATTAAGGTTTAACTGAAGAAGATAACATCCGTCAAAACAACAAATTAAGTGTCTGCCAAATTCATCACCTAAGGTATTTGTAAAGACACTAATCCATTGTTTACGTTACAGTGAAATATAACGATGTACGTTATCAGCTTGGTTGTGTTATATATAACTCGGGCATCTACTTACACCTATTTACTGCTTAAAGTCTAGCTACTGTGGTAGAAATATTCATACATATGTTCTTTCAAATTACAGAACCTTTATCAATAATCATAAATTTATATAACAATCAAATATTAGATTAACTTTCGTTTATATTGCGATTCTTATCTAAAATTTAAACTTGCACGTGCATGTTGTAATGAATGAAAACGGCAAAAATAAAATATCTGGTGGAAAGTTTTCTCATTTTAGTAATCTATAATTCTTACGAACACAATTCACATACAAACCAACTATTCCATAGGAAACATGACCGGAAGTGAATGCTTGAGTCGTATTTTATGTTATGCAGTACCAATCAAATTAAACTCTTGGTGGACTGAAATAACATTTATCCTAATCATTCCTTTACAAGTCATTAATACATTCCATGTTGGTATAGTACATAACAAGAAACATATCATCTTAACAAAATGTAACCTGTTCTATCTATGACATACATTTTATTTTTTGTAGTATAATAATCACTCGCTCGTGTTAGATTGTGTTATTGGTGGCTTTCACCATAAATCATTACTACCAGGCTTATTGGTTGTAGGGGACGCCCGGTCTGATTGATGAAAACCCCGGCATTTCTGGATATCCCACTTGAATCTTGAGGTGCGAAGCAACGTCACTTATGTTAGGTTTGAGATCAGCAGGCAACGAGATCACTCGGCCACCCAGCTTAACGCTCGTGTGGCATTAAACAACAATCGCTCACTCAATATTCGTACATCTGATCGAATTAAAAATTATTTACCTTAATGTAATCTGGTTTATTACCATCAATTTGTAATGATGTTTGGTTCTTCACAATCGAAAGAGAAATGTTAATATAATAGTCATCCTCAGCTATAAACAAGAATTTCTTATTTGAGGTAGAATTTACATGAACTGTTCCCAATTTAGTCGTAGCCTCGATCACCTGTATGACTGGACGTGCTGCAACATAATTTTTAAATGTGATCTTAATAACCAATAATATATGTGCAAGACATGCAGGAGGTGATATTTTATTCTTTTTTTCTGTTTTTTAATATCTAAGAAATAAAGCATGGTAGTCCGTAGTTTATTGGAAAAATTACCGTTGGTATGTCATATTTTCGCGCCAATCTTACACCGAATGGAACGGAGTGAAACAATGGACTATTTACGAAAATAAATAGCGAAATAGATAAGACACTCACCTTTGTATGAAATCGAAAATCTGACTTCGTTGTAGTCACACTCAATAGTCACATTTGTGCCCTGTGATAGCCATGATATTCCATGTCGTAATTCTAACAAACTAAACGTCTTGCTACGCTCCTTATTATTTGTGTCATTGATCTATATGCATCAAATAGAAACACTTGTACTATTAAATTGCTTATGTGATGATATTAGTTGGAACAAAAGTTTGAATATACCAAACAGTAATCAGACGCCGTTAATCGAAGAAGGACAAACAATATAATGGTAAAGAGAAAAAGGACGAAAGTGCAAATAATATCTATAAAGCACTACACTGAAAACTAAAGATCGGGCAACCCGAAACCGACTAAAAACCGGGGAATTAACTCATGTGCTCCGGAAGGGTAACAGTTCCTGCTCCACTAGTGGCTCCCGTGGTGCTACTCCTGCTGAATTTCTCTTTTATTAAATTAGATAATAGGGTTTCCTTTTCTAATAAAAATATGCAATAGCTGAAACTAGTATTGAAATTGGCGCTAAACATCAATTATCAACATAATTTAATAAGAATTATCTTTTGTTAGCAATACACATCTATATATCAAAATCCTGTACAGATGTCTAGTTAGGGATGCTATATTTTATAATTAATACAACCCACATTTAATATAATAAGCATAGAATAAATTAGAATCGACTATCCATATATTCATGGGAAAAGCTACGTTATGCAAATAGTATACCTTAATGTAATCTAAGATGTTACTATTCGATAATGACGATCCGCCATTCTCTACAACTGACAACGCAATGTTAATGACATGGTTCTGTTCTGCAGTTATAATCCACAAGGCTTTAGCTGTTTTGTCTGCCGTAATGTTTCTTGATTGACTAGTAGCTTTGATAAACTCAACTGAAAATAATATGTATTTTATTGGGCCCATAAAACTAGCTTAGCCCAGCCAATGTTTATTGAAATATCTGTACCAAGTTAAGAAAGTGAGCGGTCATGCATGTGTTTTAGGGGTATAAATGTTTCCTCTTTCTACGATGTATCTATTGAGTTTTGGAACTGATCCGACAGTGAGTGGCATATTTTATTTTTTATTTTATTACTTCACACATATACACATCATTAAATATCATTTTGCTAATCAACACATCAAGAAGTTAGTAATATCAAATCTGTATATTTTGCATTTTTTTTATTTTCTATTTGTAATATATTCTGAATATTATTCTGTATGTCTTATAATTACTTATATACAGTCGAAACACGCTGTATCTAAGTCGAACAGACCTACAATTTACGTTCGAAATGATCGAGCATTCGAGTTATCAGAGATCTCAACCGTCGTTTCTCTACACATGTGCAATTAACTGTTTGGGGTAGATATCTATCTTTTATAGTTGATGTATTTACGAGGAATATAACTAGAATGAGTTGTATGTAATAAAATGAAAACCAAAAAATACCACACTGTCCACACAGTTCTAAAAACCAAATAGAAAAACGATATAACTGAAATATTGTTGAAAGTGGCGTTAAGCACCATAACCCTAACCCTAACCCAATAGAAAAATCGAAGAAAGAGGCAAAATCGATAACCCTCACACATATATGCATGACCGC
Source organism: Bathymodiolus septemdierum (assembly GCA_963383655.1). Classification (NCBI taxonomy): domain Eukaryota; kingdom Metazoa; phylum Mollusca; class Bivalvia; order Mytilida; family Modiolidae; genus Bathymodiolus; species Bathymodiolus septemdierum. The sequence goes on along the minus strand of OY726524.1, from coordinate 33,188,327 downwards.
TGACGTTTCTGGATTGGTACATGCACTTAATGGTAACGGGGGTAAACTAGTTCTATGGGACCAAACCTCCGTTTTTAGTGAACTGATGCAAGCATGCAAGTGTTTTCCACATGTGAGTAAAATGTCAACCCTCAGATACATGTATAACCAGAGGAACAGTGTTGTTACCATGAACTCGATAGATGAATAATATATTAAAGAAGAGTGTGAAGATACCAAAGGGGTAATCAGAATACGTATATCGAAGAAAAACAGACAACACAATGACCAAAAGAAAAAGAACAAAAGGACAAACAATGATCTTCAAAACATACATATAAAGCTAAAGATCGAGTAACATGAACCCCACTAAAAACCGGAGGTGAACTCAGGTGCTCCGGAAGGATGAGCAGTTCCTGCTCCACTAGTGGCACCCATCGTATTAATCTAGTTACAAACCCGGTAATAAGTCGTGAATGAGGAAAAGACCGGGAAGTGTTTACGACAAGTGGAACATATCCGTGGTCATTTAATCTTCGTGACACAGAAGTTGTCATATGCATAATATTAGTTATATTAAAAGAGAGTCGATGGCCTCCACCATCATCTAAATAGTAGATGATACACCTGACCATCGTAAGACATAATAGTGAAACAATAGTCAACTTCGAACCACAATGTAATTGTCAATACCACCTTTCGCCATCTGTATGAAAGTGACATAATACTTTTAATCTTTCGGAAAAAAAAATTTTGAAAGATTAGATGAGACGATTCTTCATAACACAACTTTGCATACCTTGAATTCAGATAACAATAAATAATTTAGTAACGTTGTATGTATTAGTGTTCTTTGTTTTAGATCACTGTTCAGTATTGAACTCCTAAAAGTTAGTGGAAGACAACATCTAGACTATTGGTGACCGATGCATAAGTTTACTTAAAAGTGGGTTTATATAACCTTTTCGATTCAAATAGTGAGAGATATGCGACAATCGACATCGATGAATAGACAATTTCTGCAAAATAACGCAATAAGTGTAATGTCATAACGACTACTCACTTTCCTGGCTTGGTACATGCATCCCAATAAAAAGTGGCGTGTTTAAGGTAGTTTTATGGGCCCAGAGGTAGACAGGTCTAAAGTCTATCGACAAAAATGTTATGACAATTTAATTTAATTTGTTATTTATTCAATGAGGATTGCCAACCACCAATGATAACGAGAACCACTCTTCAGAAACGGTTGCTGATTTCAAAACCGCTACTGAAGTCAATACGTAACTAATTGTACATGTGTTTCCTCTAATTGTACCTTGTTGGTCACATTTGTCTCCAGTAAATCCCACAACACACGTACAACTATATCCATCAGTACTGTTCGTTTCTATACAGGTCCCATTGTTGCATGGTGATGGATTGTATCGACATACATGTCGAATTACTGTAATATATTAAAAATATCTTCTTCTTGAATACATTATACATCTCTCTCTCTCTCTCTCTCTCTCTCTCTCTTTCTCTCTCTCTCTCTCTCGCTCGCATGCTTAGCATCACAAAAGTTTGCCAGTTCACATATTAACACGTAGTGAGGTGTATTCGTTATGTGATAAAGAGTGACAATTACAGCGATTTTCTCTGGGTATTCTGGTTTCCTCCATGAATAAAAACTGCCATCCAAAATATAACTTAAATAAGTAAATATTGGCATTTCATGTTTACATAATAGTTGCTTGGTTTGATGGCAATATCAAGATTTATGAACTGCCCAAGAGTCAGGATATATGGACTGGCATATCGATATGGACCGTGCCAAAGGCGATGTCCATATTAATTTGAAGTCCATATACTGGTCCGATAACTGTCCATAGCGATATTCTACGATGGTTTAGACAGGATTCCGGTTTATTCTGTGTTATCTTTAGACATGATTTCGGTTTATTCTGTGTTATGTTTAGACAGAATTCCAGTTTATTCTGTTTTATGTTTAGATATGATTTCGGTTTATTCTGTGCTATGTTTAGACAGGATTCCTCTTTATTATGTATTATTTTACACAGAATTACCGTTTATTTTGTATTATGATTAGGCAGGATTCCGGTTTCTTCTGTGCTCAGTTTACGCATGATTCTGGTTTGTGCAGTGTTAATATATGACAGGATTCCGGGTTTTTTATCGGCTTTCGCAGACTTCAATGTATTATCAAAAAAAAACCAGTTAGCTTTTTCTAAAGCTCATCGTGATGGCACATTCTTAATCTAACTACTGACAAATTTAAAGGCATCAGTCGTATTAAGTACACAGACATATTAACCGGAAACTAACTGGAAAACAAACCAGATGTCGGATATTTCATGTTTGTTTTGTGTATGCTCAATGATTTTTGGTGAGAGGCAGTTGTTTGTTTTGTTGATATTGGTGAAATTTCTGACATTTTCTTATCATAATCAATATTATTTCGTGTATGGTCAGTATTTTTACCAATTGTATGTAGATAAGAATTGACACATTTATTAGTCATATTCGTGACATTCTTTTATACCTCAAAGAAGCCCAGACACAAAACCGAAAAAAAAACATTACTCAAATACACAGAAAGACAAGATACTTACATGAATATTCTATGAAAACGTAAAATCCAAAACGTCCGTAACTGTGAGTACTATAAAATATTGATACATTATTACTACTCGATTCCCATCCCTTCCATTCCTCTTTTATAATACCTCCACAAATGCTTATCCCACTATTGGTTGATTGTTTTGCATCAGAAATCTGGAAACAACAAAAATTATAAAGGGAATATTGTGTGTGTTAAGAATGATAATACTTAACTTATCGGATTTTTTTTAAACATGTTATGAGGTATTTAAAGTGAAATATCCACTGAGGAATAGCATGAACATCTGGTTAATTACAGCAAAACATGAACAATTAACTTATTCCAGAAAACATGACCATCTGACTTATTCCAGAAAATATGAAAATTTGACTTCATGAACCTCTGACGTATTCAAGAAAACATGACTATTTGACTTATTGAAGAAAACATGAACCTCTGAATTATTCCAAAAAACATGAACATCTTACTTATTCCAGAAAACATGAACATCTTACTTATTCCAGAAAATATGAACATCTGACTTATTCCAGAAAACATGAACATCTGACTTATTCAAGAAAATAATAAATTGTTATGCTTGCACAAAAGTTTGTTACGAAAACTTGCAAGATAAAATCAAATGCCATGTAATTCTTTCTTACCCTTACAAAATCTGTTTGACACTTATCTACTAGTCCACTATAACCTGTTCCTATTTTGACACTCGTCACGGTTATATTTATTGAGTCAGCAGGATTCTGAGTTGTAATGTACCAATGATGTGAAGCAAGAGTTAAGTCTATAACGAGTGTCTGTTGTTCTATTGTTGCTACTAGCGTTTGACTAGGAACACAATCTGTTATTTGTAATTGATCTGAAATTGAAATTCAAGTTTTTTGTATATTAAGACGCCAACACTATTTGATACAAAATGCCTTAGTAGCACACGTCTCTGCAATTATTCAATAGTATACAATTTGATACGGCTTATATTACGAAACCCATTTTTATTACAGTTCCAAAATCTAATTGAAAAATCGACACAGGAGGCAAAATCGATATTCCAGAGTATGCTTTTCCAATCATGACATCGTTGATAGAGATTTGACGCTAGCAAGGAAGCAACTGAACCAATAGTTCCTAATGAGTAACTTAAGGTCGTCACCTGGAATCGTTACGGTCTCCACCATGACTTGGTTAATCAATACGGAATATTTGTATCACAAATGACCACGGATATGTTCCGTTTATCGTAATCGCAATCCCGTCATTTCCTCATTCCCGAATTATCATCGGGTGTGTAGCAACAATTATCTTTTGGGTGTCACTATTTGAACTGATTCCCTTCCTGAGCATCTCATCCCCCTCCCCGTTTTTGTGAGTTTGTGGTACTCAAATCTCAGTTTTCTATGTAGTGTTTTGTAGATCATAGATCTGTTGTATATTGCATTGCCTGTACGTCTTTCATGTACGGCTTCTGATTATCCTTTTGGTATTTTCAAACTTTTTCCATCCAAGAAAGGAACCAAATATTGCATATCCCCGGAATCAACTTTTCATAGAAAGTCATGTTCCAGCTCTCCCCGATCCCTTTTCAATATGTTGGTGATTAAAACTTATATTTGTCCACTTGAGCCTGCAACGAGTTTTAATCTTCATTTAAGTAATATGACTAAGTGATATAAATATCTGGGCGAAAAATCGGAAATTAATTTCCCGATGGATTCCTGATTGTAGATTCTGTATACCCAAAAAGGATGATCCTACTCGGTATTCGTAGTCTTAAACTGTAAATTTAAGTAAATTGCGATTTCAAATTCGGTCTGAATGATAAAACAATAATACATGTGATTTTCAGATAATATTGTTGATATTTATAATTCAGTGGTGAATTTGGAATATGTCTGTGGAGACTGTGGTAAACAAATATTATGTTCTGTTATTATATCAGTGTCTAATCTAAATATAATCACTGTCATCTTGGTATTTACCTCGTTCTCTGATCCCTTACTACATTCCTACCGAGTTTCCGGTGCTGGGAAACACATTGAAATAGATTCGATATTGTACTATAAACACGAGTATTGTACGTTGAATTGTTTGTAATGAAAGCAATTAACAAGTTTGCATATTGTCTTTTGCTTAGAAGAAAATATGCTTATTCTATCATTAAAAAGTTTACTTCTTATTTGAGCAGAACTGAATAATAAATAAAAAAAATAGGGGTTATGGATATGGTGTTTAACGCCACTTTCAACAATATTTCAGCTATATCGTGGCGGTCAGTTTTATTGGTGGAGGAAACCGGAGTACCCAGAGAAAACCACCGACCTGCCGCAAGTCACTGACAAACTTGATCACATAATGTTGTATCGAGTACACTTCGCCTGAGTGGGATTCGAACTCACAACGTTATTGGTGATAGGCACTGATTGCATAGGTTGTTGTAAATCCAACTACCATTCGATCACGACCACGACGGCCCCCTTGTATAAAATATAAAACTGATCACTGATCAGTATACATTTGATAATAACACCTTTTCTCCATTTACTGACCGAAAATTAAAAACAATACCATGATATACACATTCACAGGTCAAAAGTATTTCCACATTAAGATATTTTCCTATATATTTCATATAAAACCACTTATTTTGTAAACATTCTCCTGCAGTCATTCCTTATCCTCTTTTCTTGAAATTTCACCTTTAAAAGCAGAATTAATTAAAGTTTATTTTATTATTTCATGTAATTTTTTCGAACTTTTATTTACAAGCATTTATGATTTAAACACAAACGTAAATTCTCGATGTCACAATTTCCTATGATTTCTACCTTTTTGTATTGCTGTCATCTTGAATGTAGGAGCGGGCTTTCAAACATATGTTATTGATCACGAAAGTCAAATAGAAGTCATGTTTGATTTAAATAATTCTTGTAGATTCAGAGGAGATTAAAATTAATAAATTTCATAATCAGCATTTCAATAATCTACTTAATAAATCGGTTTCATTACAAATCTTATCTAAAGGTGCCCTGTAGTGAAAGAAAAGCTACATACGGGGAAACAAGAGGTTGGACAACTGGTGCCACATGAAGACATCTCGATGTTACAGTTCTCCTGCATATTGTCAACATATTACGCATTCTAAAAGAATGGGCATACTTACATAAAACAAAAGCTGCAAAACCCAATGCTGTCAACCACATCATAAAGGTCTACGCTACGTCAACGTCTTCGTTTTCTGGCTTAAATGTCTGGTACTATATATCTACAACAATATATATTGAAGTAGCTTAAAATAAAATGCTTGCTGTTGACATATACTAAATAAATGGACATAGTTTTTATACTGGTGTATGTCTATCCATAAATCTGTATATAGTAGCCATTCAATGCAAAACTGCGCCGGTGGGCTAATGGTTTGCGAGCTTGCATAGACTGCGAAAGATCGTGGGTTCGAGCCCCGGTCGCATCAAACCAAAGACTATAAAATTGGTATTTGTTGCTTCCCCACTAAGCAAGCAGCATTCAGGAGAAAGAGCAAAGACTGGATGGCCCGGAATCTGGATAATGTGTCCGTGTGTAGCGGACTGTTCTTTCAGTGAGCTACCACTAATAAAATACAACTAAGCGTGTTGTTCTAGTACAAAGTGGATATTATTATAATCTCGTAGAATGAAGCTTTGTTTTTGTCATGGCATAGCTGGAAAAATTCTTCATTTTGGCGTTAAACAACACTCACTCAGTCACTATTCTGGTGTACGTCTATCCATAAATCGGTTAAATAATAACCATTGAATAAAATTGTCTGGAAAATGTCCCTGACAGGTTATCGTGAAACAATCATTTTACCCACTTACCTCCAAATTTATTCTTGCATTAATATATTTTTACTTATAGAAACCGAATATTACGCAATGAATATATAAACCACATATTACGCAATAAAATGAAAGTATGCGTTTACCTTATATGTTGAATTCGATTAGTGAAGAGATTGTAGTGCGATATTTATCAATTAAGGTGAAACTTACACATTACGAACATGGTTATAGGATCAAGGATCATTTGAAAAAGGCTTTTCAATTTCTGCTGTCTGCTCCTTGAGAATGAAGTCTGATTTAATTATCTGTCATCAGAACTTCAATGGGTAAAAATATTTAATTTGTTGAGCAAGAGATGGATTTGTTTGTGTCTGTGTAGGAATTTGTTGTCATTGTGGTTTAACATGATAAGGTGTTCATCATTATTGGTATATTGTATGTGTCTGTGATTACGACACATTATAAATATCGCCATTATCACACACTTTTGAACAGAAGTATCATCCCTGAGCAAAGAAATACAAGAAATTAACTTTTTTAGGGTTTTTTCTATTGTAAATAAACATATAACATCAAAAACAAGATGAAAGAAGCACCATAGTATTAGAAACCCATACATGCAAGACAAATGTACCTGTCCACTCACACACTTGGTTTGATAATGGCATTCAATACAAAATGGCGTGGTAAACAGTAAATGTTTTTTAAGTATTGATTGATTGATTGATTGATTGATTGATTGATTGATTGATTGATTTATTGATTGATTGATGTTAAGCCAACAGTATTTCAACTATATTCAGCACGACAACAAGTTCAATAATATAACAAAATAACTACATAGAAATGAGGGAAGATATGTGTCAACCGGGTCAAGACTTTTGAATGTTACTGAAAAAGTATGGAGAGTTGGGTATGAATGAAAACGTTTGATTTCTAAAGCGGGCGCTATCCGCCTACTTTTTTGTCAAAATCTACGAAAGAGGTATGTAGCGTTAAGGGAGCGTGGCACTCTCCAACCACCTTACCCAATATGGTACACAGTCATGCTTTCCATATTATAACCTGACAACTCCACCCTCTCCAAATCGAGAGGGTTTTCCTCTATCTTTATTTTTAAGCTATAGCAAAATGGGAATTATCCATGAAAATATCTATGGCTATCTGTATGATTAATTAAAAAAGTTCCATAATATTTCTAAATATATAAATGATAGTAAATAACGGAATACTGTGGTTTCGATAATTTCCATTGATGTGAGTGTTTGTAGATTGGTAGAAAATGTGATGTTCATCGACATTTGCATTTGTAGTTTTGAAATTTGCAAATGACTGTTATTGTTATTTATGACTCTCGTTGAGCACTAAATTTCGTGGTTTGATCGAACCAACGGCGATCACGAATATTAGCAATCATCGAATAAAAATAGGTATTGGTCATCCTTACTTTGAGAGTTTATATGTCAACTTATGTCTACGGACCCCACACAGAGTGCGTGATTGTTGTTTTACGCCATGTTAAGTGTCCGGCTACATTATTACAATAAGAAGTTGTATTTCGATGAGATGATATTGACGATGATTAGGATGATGATTAGGATGATGATGATGATGATGATGATGATGATGATGATGATGAAACGTGTATCTGGTAGATTGGGCATACAAGGTAGAAATGCCATAACTGTTAATGGAATCACACTTACAATCCAGGAAGCGAAGCTTGTCTAGCACTTCAACAGAATTTGTTTAAATGGTGGGACCGTTGTGGTCGTGATCGTATACGTATGGTAGTTGGATTTCATAATTACATCTGCAATCAGTACCCATCACCACTAAAGTTGTGAGTTCGAATCCTGCTGCTCAGGTGATACATACTCGATACAACATTATGTGATAAAGTTTCTCAGTGACTTGCAGAAGGTCGATGGTTTTCTCCGGTTACTCCGGTTTCCTCCACCAATAACACTGACCGACACGATATAGCTGAAATATTGTTGAAGGTGGCGTTAAACACCATAACCCTAACCTAAGAAGGGCTTATTCCACTTTGTTCGTAGACCTTATTACAAAAAGTGATAACAAGTTGCTTGATTGTAGTCAAAGCGCTTGCTAGAAATTTGTATGGTAGAACATTTGCACGAGGCTGACATAAAGCAGAATTTGACAGGTTGTTTGCGTAATTTAGGTATCCAGCTGCAGTACACAGTAGGGGCATTTCTATGAGGGATGTGGCGCTTAGAGATAGAGTTGATTTACCATGTTTATTTGTGATATCTATCTCAGAAATGGATGTAATTTTAAGAGTTTTTGAGTTGACAATCTCTTCTTCTAAAATATTAACATAATATTTACGTTGACATTGTTAGCTGATTTATCAGCTGGAACAAAAAGAAAAAAAATGCCTTATTAACTTATGATTAATTCTAGAGACTGGCAGATTTTTTGCTTGATTTCGTATGAAACTATTTTTTCTTAAAACATTCTATAGGCATAATCCAAAATGTTTGTAAACTTAGTCATAAAATTGTTCTGAGATTTTCTATCAGCATTATCCCTCTTACACTACTTATTACAATAAGAGGATAAAGCGTCAAAGTTGACATTACGACAGCGTTTTTTGGATTATTTCAGAAGGAGAGGAGGGCGGTAATTTGGTTCCTTTAGTAGAAAACATTTAACCTCTTTTTCTTGAATAATATTTAAATCTCCAGTAACAATATGGCCACAAGGTTGATAAACGAATTTCTAATTAATACAACTACAAGACTTACAAAATGTAGGTTGGTTGATTTACGATGGTTAATGTCACTTTCAACAATATTTCAGTTATATTGTGGCGGTCAGTATATTCGTGGAGGAAAACCGGAGTACCCGGAGAAAACCACCGACCTGTCGCAAGTCAATGACAAACTTTATCACATAATGTTGTATCGAGTACACCTTGTCGTGAATGGGTTTGAACTTTTAGTGATGACAGGCACTTATTGCACAGGTAGTTGTAAATCCAACTACCATAAGATCACGATCACGACGGCCCCTTCGTCCGTCCGCAGTATCGGTTGTGTAATTTAAAAAGAACCTCTGCTAGATCTTGTGTAAGAACATGATGCAATAGGTGTTTCAACATTATCAAAACAAGGTGAAATAGGTTTTTGAATTTCAAGGTTCCTAAGTATTCCTGGTATATTTATAAAGTCTAAGCCCATATTTATGTATTTAATTTAACAAAAATGTTCTTTTGATCGTCAAGTTTGTCTTTTTTATGGAAAAACCGGTGATGGTAAAGGCTGATTCACTGAATGTCAAAGAGATCAAAAGATATTATCCCCTGTCATTAAAATGGATTAAGAGTCACGACAAACTAGTTTGTTAAGTTCGGGTAGATCATCACGTATCAATTATCTGTATCTCTCAGTTTACTTTTGGTTGGAATAACATATAAGTAAAACTATAATTAAGTAATGATAAGTATGGAATAAACGTTAGAAAATACCTAAGGAGCAGTCAAACATGGACAATCCAGGGAAACTGACAACATATGGTACAAAAGACGAAGAAAAACAAAACAAAAACACAATATGTGTTGGACATCACTATATGCAAACAAACACAAATAACGTAAATATGACATGAGCCCTCCTACAAACAACAGGAAGTAAAGATGAACCGAGCATCGTTTTTATGCAGAAATCGTAACAGACAGCACACCACGGAACTCAGAACGTAAAGACAAATAATAGAACAACACAAACAACTAAAATGATGAGCAACATGGACCCCATCAAAGCAGTCAAATGTTGGACTTACTGAAGTTTTTCGTGAATTTCTGAACATGATTTCTTATATTTTTTAAACAGTTCTATGTAGGTATATCTAAATTAAATAAATATTTGATTTTTTTTTAAATAATATAAATACAACTAACTTTGGCGTATAAGCAATTCATGAGTCAATCCTGAAATTTATTGAATTTAAAATTAGCTTGGTAACTGAACCAAAGAATTGAGGGGGTCAGGTGTAATGGTGCATTACATAATTTACACCATATTGATTTATTTCACTATGTATCAATATGCAAACTGCTTTTCTTTTTATCTAAATTTAATTATAAATATTATATTATAAAGCTATATTTTATGAAATAATTATAATATTTAGAGTTGATAAACCAAGTTTAATTATGACATTATATTTATATTCGTATTTTAAGAAAGTTAGTGTTCAGGTAACTTGCAATTCATGAATCTCAATTTAATAGATTACAAGTGCTAAAACAACAGTACAATGTACATGTATGTACCATAAATGATGTTAAGAAAGTTGATACTCAGGGAAAAGGCTCAAATGTTTAAAGGACTTAAATCTTGGGGCCAAATGTGGACACTTTTTCAAATTCTAAGTATGGTGAGAGATGGCGTGAAATAAGTATGCCACCCAGTCATAGATCATTGTTTGTCCTTTTGATTCGGCCATTGTATTGTATGTCCTCCTTCGATTTGCAACTTCTAATCATCCCTTTGATATCTTTAATTTGTTCATGCATACATTAACACATTGTCTATATCTATTGGATTGCGCATATATTTTTCTGCTGTTTCAAATGGTTGCATCTTTAAATATTTGATGCCACGTTTGTGTTTTCTTGAATGTTGATAAACAATACTTCTTAACTTTTATATCTGTGAAATTGGTAAAGATCTTCTTGGGTAAGTTTTTGTGATATCTGACAAACTGAATGCCACAACAATTAAATGGTTTGGATGTTTATATAGGCCTAAGCAAATAAACAAAAAACTGGTCGTCTTTCAATTAATATTAGCATGGAAAGAAATTGGAAACGTTCTATCATTGATAGTTGACTTAACAAAATTTGTTTTGACCAAGCGAGGACAAGTTTGCCACCTATTTCCACGTACAGTATTTCTAAAAAATTAAATAAGGCAGCAGATACCTTGTTGTTTTAATACACATATTAAATGAACCAATAATCTTTTCAATTCTAACCCATCACACCACAGAGGATATTTAATGCTTACCTATATGATGTACATGTACTACAGAAACTACATGTACTTACTATTTTATATAAATAGACTTATTCGTATCAATTATACTGAATTTAGTATTCAAGTAAAAAAATCTACTTTAATGGTAGGCACTGACTTGATTTATTAGATATATTTATTATTAAACTTTACAGTTCTTAAATTATGTAATTATTATCAAAACTAAAGTTTTCCGCCCTCAAACATAATTAACCTTAACCGATTTTGACTATCATGTTCTGGTCTCTTGGTTATTGGCTATCCTGTTCTGGCCTCTTTGTTATTGGCTGTCATGTTCTGGCCTCTTGGTTATAGGTTATCATGTTCTGGCCTCTTGGTTATTAACTATCATGTTCTGGCCTCATGGTGCTTGGCTATCATGTTCTGGCCTCTTTGTTATTGGCTATCATGTTCTGGCCTCTTTGTTATTGGCTATCATGTTCTTGCCTCTTGGTTATTGGCTATCCTGTTCTGGCCTCTTGGTTATTGGCTATCATGTTCTGGCCTCTTGGTTATTGGCTATCCTGTTCTGGCCTCTTGGTTATTGGCTGTCATGTTCTGGCCTCTTGGTTATTGGCTATCCTGTTCTGGCCTCTTGGTTATTGGCTGTCATGTTCTGGCCTCTTGGTTATTGGCTATCATGTTCTGGCCTCTTGGTTATTGGCTATCATGTTCTGGCCTCTTGGTTATTGGCTATCCTGTTCTGGCCTCTTGGTTATTGGCTGTCATGTTCTGGCCTCTTGGTTATTGGCTATCCTGTTCTGGCCTCTTGGTTATTGGCTATCCTGTTCTGGCCTCTAGGTTATTGGCTATCATGTTCTGGCCTCTTGGTTATTGGCTATCCTGTTCTGGCCTCTTGGTTATTGGCTATCCTGTTCTGGCCTCTTGGTTATTGGCTATCATGTTCTGGCCTCTTGGTTTTATTACTCCCAAATACTTTTATATTATTTCGCTTTCCAATATTTCGATATTGAGTGTACCTAATGAAGGTTTTTCCAGAAACGCGCCACGTCACTAAATTTGATATCTACGTATTTTATTAGTAAAACCATAAACCTTTGTGCACATTACCAAGTTGATTCTAATATTATACGTTTTCATAGGATTTACATCGCTTCGACAGGAAAAATGGTACACGTTCTAAATATGATTAGATTCATGTGTAAAATATATGTTACTTTTATTGACCTTTACAGTTGGTTTAGTTTATGGTGTTTAACGCCACTTTCAACACTATTTCAGTTATATCGTGGGGGTCAGTTTTATTGGTGGACCTGTGGCAAGCCGCTGACAAACTTTACATTGACCCTTACATAAAAAGCGACTATATGATCCGTCTTAAAGGAAAAGTGTTTCCTGTAAAATGTATAAATTTAAAATAAAAATCGGAAATGTGTAAATTGCTTAATTCCAGCCACATGAAATGATCAATTTTACAGTTAAAAGTTTAGCTTACATGATCTACGAAATTGAACCATGACTGCCGCAATAATGAACCTTTCTTAGAATTGTTTCGCGTTTCTTAGCGATGCAGCTCCAAGTCTTATAAAGGAAAAAAAAATATTTACGTCATCTGGTACATGAATTGAATACGATAAACATTGAGACTGGAGACCATTAATTATGCTTATATTGTAACACGAATACTTTCTTTTCCTTTGATCTGTTTATGGTTTATATACCAGGATGTAAGCAACAGCTAAAAACTTTGAAATAACACACGCAAATACGAGATATTACACACATTAAATCTGGGGTGTAGTTTTATTTCTCTCAGAAAACCGTGCAATAATCAACGACTTAGATAGGATATTGCATGGCTTCATGTTAAAAATCATTTATACCACGGATTTCCGAGTTAAACGGTTAAACAAACGAACACAAAACGCAGTATAAATATTACTTGAAGAATTCTTGTTTTAAAAAATAAAAATACAAATATACATACCTATAAACAGCATGAACGAATGTATCATTTGTTGGAAATATATTCCAGTAAAATGTTATATAATTACATGTTTAAATGAATGACACAATAATTAAAATATCGGTTAAAAGATTGAACTTCCTTTCCCTCTCCGTACGTTATCTATCTGACAAACTTCCGTGAGTATCTTCATTTTCATGTTATTAATTCTTGTTTCTCCCGGTTTTTTCAACCCCTCACCTGTTTGTTTACCTGTCTGTCTAATTGATAGATAACTTTACCTTTCTGTAACTAGATAATCATGCTTTGATCGAAACAAATACTCCCCTTAATCCCTCATTACCTCATTGTCAGGCGTGTTCATCAAATAACAATAAACTGTCCGAAAAATGGTAATCTTCACACAATTTATTTTGTTTCAAAAACTTCACCCATAAATCATACATTTTCTTCTTATTATCTTTATTTATTGCAATAGAAGATTTGCACATTTCCGACTTGATTCTAAAATTATAAGGTTTTTTTTAGTTTTATACGGGTTACCTCCCATTAATTCGGAAAAAAGAATCTACAATGAAAATTACAAATATGTTTCCCATTCTCTGTATACAATTTTAGTGTTGTAATAACTTATGAATGTTTTATTGGGTTGAGAATATGTCTGGCTCACTAGGAGCTGATGTAGCTTGTCTTTTTCGTACAAAGAGTGTGATAACAAAATTATTCTCCTTACTCGAATCACTCATTTAAGCTCCGTCGTAACGATGACTTCAGAAGTTGACTCGTGCTGCACAACCAGGCAGCGGACATCCCTGTCCGAGGAGTGGAACAATGTATCCCACAGTGGAAGCTAGGTCATATGTTTATTCTCAGGAACGATCCAATTGGAATGATATTTACAACATGTACGATGTTTGTAAACATTTTGTCTGTTTTCTTTTCCGTTGGAAGTTAACTTAATTTAAATCGGTGTCAAATTTTGTTGTTCTTTTGATAAAGATACCACGGAAAGTAAACATGTCTTGATGTGGAAGGTATAAAGCATAAAATAATCCGTGGGATTTTGCAATAAATTATAATTTATCATTCTGAAACAATATTAAACCAAATATTTCTGCACATTGGCAAATATAATATATGCAAACATCTTTTTTGATAGGGCCTAGATAAAATGACAACCATTTGATTCTGTATCGCAGTTATGAATGGAAGGTGAAATTAGTACGTTATAGCAACCAGATTGTAACCTGTACCTACGCGTGGGTGTATTATATTTAATATTTAGTAGTAAGTGCTTCGGCACTGACATGCCAACCAGTTTATAACCTCTATCTACACGTGGATGGGTTATATTTACGATGGAATCATCCGTTTAATAGTAAGTGCTCCAGCATTAACATGGTATATTTGATTTATTCAATCATTCCAGTCTCTTTACCAGGAGCTTACCGGATGAGGGTGATTCCACAGACGTGCCATGCATTAGATATACATGTATACGGTTTTTTTTTATTATTATCACTGCTACCTAGCTCTTATTTCTTGAGGGTTTCATCCGCAAAATAGTCAGTGGTTCGATTCTGACATGATATATTAGATACATTTGTATGTTCATGTTCCTAAATAATGTAATTGATTAAAACAAAGATGTTCCCCCTTCAGGTATAGGTGACCTATGACGATGTTGTTTACCCTCTTTAGGCCCTTTGGATTCCTTCCCTCCAAAGACTAATAAAATATCTAGTTTTCCAATCTTTTGACTATAAGCGTACCTCATGAGGGTCATTCCAGAGACGTGTCATGTACACTAAATTTGGTATAAACGTTTTCATTTATTATCACTGTTTAACTATTAGTCACTAAGGGTATCATCTGACCAGTAGTAAGTGCTTAGGCACTTACATGGTATATTAGATTTGAAATTTAAATTTCCTAAGTAATATACTTGATAAAACCAGGTTCTCCTCCCTCAGGCATATGTGACGTTAGCCGATTTTGGCTATCTTATTTACACCCTGTGGATTTCGTCCCTCCAAAAACTATTCAATCACTTTGTTTTCAATCTTGTGACCTGATAGAGGTTATTGTGTCGTGAGTACTATTTAGATATCAACGTTTTCATTAATGATGCTCGGCTGAAATTTTATCCTGGTTACTCACCGAAACACAACATTCCAGAAGTAAACATGTCGCTCCACTCGGACACATTATCATGATTCCCGACCGACCAGTCTTTGCTATTAGTCCTTAATGCTACCTGCTTAGCGGAAAAGCAGCAAATACCAATTTAAAAATTACTGGTTTGGTATTAACCCGACCGGGGTTTGAATCCATGATATTTTGCACTCACGTTATGCTAACCATTACATAGCTGTTAAATATAGATATTGGAGCCTAGCGACTAGCGACGTTAGTGTGTTTCAATATTGAATAAGAAATAGAGGGTCGGGAATGTGTAATGAAATATAATTTTCGGGTTGCATGAAATGTGCGGAGCAACCGTGTGCTTCATAACTTTCATAATTTCTGACCGAAAATGATAAATATAAATCATTTGAAAATATATTGGCACATTCCAATGATAGGCAAATCGAAATGAAAAATACATCACAATTGTCTTATATATAATCTTCCATGCTTTCTTTGTTACAATGCAGTACCTAATATTGAATTTTTTAGTGAAAAGAAACAAAATAAAAACGTAGACATCAAAGTTGGTGCGCAAGACGCCTTTCTAGAACAACCTTCATCAGGTACGCTCAGAGTCAAAAGATTGAAAAGGCAAATAATTTATGCCAAAGGGCATAGACATGATTGCCAATATCGGTTATGGTCAAGTATGTCCGATGGAGGAGAACCTTATTAGTTTTAATAAGTATTACATTATTTAGGAACTGCAATGTTCAACAGTAAATAGATCTAGTAAACCATGTCGGTACCGAAATACTAACTACTGGTAGGATGATACCCTCAGGGATTGATAGTCACGAATGACACGAATATTGTTGGCCTGTAATACAACTGAGACTTTCTCTACAGCTTTATGTGAACATTCATGTTCGCAAACAATGGCACATGGCTTTGCTGTTGATGCTAAGTTCAACTTTGTTTTATGCTTCGTCAACTATCGGAAGCAAACCTATTAATAATGCGGAGCAAGTACCTGTGCTGCAAGCCTTACCAAAAGTCGGTTTGAACGAGTATAATATGCAGTCAGTGATTGTCACTATTATTGTTGTGAGTTCGTTTCCGGTTCTAGATATAACTTTACGAAATAAATTAGTCAATGACTGGATCCAGATCGGTAGTTTTTTCCAGGTATTACTATTAGATCCAGATCGGTAGTTTTCTCCAGGTATTACTATTAGATCCAAATCGGTAATTTTCTCTGAATTTTACTGTTTGCTGTAACAAAAAATCTTGCTTCCGCTATATAACTGAAATATTGTTAAACGTAGCATTAAACACCAATACCGCACTTACTTAGATATCTAGGTTTTTATTACTAACTCAACTGTGATATGTATAATACAAGTCTGTTCCTGTAACGATTGGCTATCTTGTTCGAGAAGCTTTCCTATCTTGCTTTCATTATCATACCATATCTCTAAAAAAAACTTTTGAATATTCCTCTTTTTTTATTATTTGCTTTTTTACGCCAAGTTGCTTAAAACATCAGTTCATCGTGTACATGAATTTGAGACAAATTTCTATTTCGTTCCTAAAAGGATAATATTATGAAGGATCACCTATTTTGATGCCTCATCCCCGGTTTTTATTGGGTTCGTGTTACTCCACCTTTAGTGTTTTGTGCAGTGTTGTGTAGATCATTGTTTCTCCATTTTTTTTGGCCATTGTATTGTCTGTTCTTCTTAGATTTACGGCTTCTAATTACCCCTTTGATATCTTCAAAAATATCTTACATCCTGCATCGTATTGTTTTATGTACTTAATAGGAAGCAGGTGTTTCAAATATGAATGTAGCATTTCCTGTTTACTATTGGTAATTAAATATTGTCTTATTTACTTTTAAATCATTTAAAGAAAACTTAATAATACTTCATAAGTTATTTAGCAAGGACTATGTCATTATTATCACTAGATTGAATAAATAATTTACTATTTATATAAATATGTTTCAATAATTATATTATTACTCATATATATATACTTATATATATATATATATATATATATATATATATATGAATTATATAAGTTACAATGCAAGTAAAGTTCAAAGAATTTAGACATCAACATGATAAAAGGTCTTGAATAAACTATCCATTCTATATATAGTTAGTTATTGATAATCTTTATATAAACATTGTAATAAGAAATAATAGAGAAATTGGAATTTCACAACAGAAACAAAAACAAAGGAAATATATTTGTTTTATGTTTGTATTCATTCGAATTCGACAGTATTTTGCTAGATTTTATTTATATAGTCAAATGCGATGTAAGGAACCATACAAAGTATTTAAATTAACTATTAATTTAAATGACTGGTAGAATCGGATAATTCAATCACTTTAATCCATTTGTCGTTTAATTTAAACAAAATTTGAAATTAGAATTTGAGTGATGTTTGAATTATTTTTCGTCTCGTACAAAATGTTCCAATGAATTATCATTTTAGATACGTTTAACCCAGCCACGATTTATTGAAGTGACTGTACTAAGCAGGGAAAGAGAATGGTAATGTATTTGTGTGATAGGATTATCCATTTTGCCTCTTCCTACGCTTTTCTATTAGATTAAGGAAATGTTCGGACTGTGTGATATTTGTTATTCTTTATTTTATTGTCCACCTAGAAGGTTTTGCAGATACCAAAGGTAACAAGAAGGAAAAGAAACAACGCAATGAACCAAAGAAAAATGGACGATAAGACAAGCAATGGCCATTAATGTAATACACTGAACATTAATGATTGAGCAAGACGTACCTCATTATAAACCGGAGGTGACTTCAGGTCCTTCGGAAAGATACGCAATGCCTGCTCCACATGTCACATATATCATGTTAACTCTTCTTTCAGAAAATATAAAACGGGCATTGTCCTTCAATATTGCATCTTGTTTTCATTTGCTTAAGATTTTGACTTAAAGCGGAGTCATTTGTTTGGACTATTTAGAGAACAACCAATTGAAGAGAAAAGCCGAAAAATAATGAAACACAAAGAAAATATGAATATCTAACGGGTGTGTTTTCCCTATGTTTCTTATCAATGTGGGAGATTAATTTAACTTTTTTTTTAAAACAGTCATAAATATAGGTATTTCGGGCTATTTTTCTCCGTAAACACGATATGAACTATGAAGTTTCTAGTAAAGAAATTAAAGACAATTCTGATAAAATGTAATTCATTTCATGAATTAAAAAATAATTTTAATTAGATATTTATGTTTATATTCTAAATCGGGATTTAATAATTATTAAGTGTATTCTTATCTCACAGAATTCTACCAAATAGTTTTTTTTTAAATACATATCAATTTATGTGAAATTTCGGTATTTTTTGTTGAATTTTTTTTTTAATGTGTTTCGTGAGATACGGTTTGATTGTTATGTTTAAATGTTGTGTTTGCCCTATAATTTTGACATAGTTAATCATATCGTCAGGATATTAATATCATTTAACTCAATTACCCATATACTGAAAACAATTAATTGACACGAGTTATTTAATGTAAAGAAACAATACATAGTTTTCAATTTCATTTCAGAAATGGACGTTCAATGTATAACATGCTTACTGTCATAATAGGAATATATTTAATATGTCTTACATTTTGTAGTCATGGCTCAAAAAGGGGTAAGTTATTAATCATATTTTTCATTAAATTGGGGGGGGGGGGGGGGGGGTATGTTTTCATGTACATTAATTTATTTATTTACATCATAATTCCAGGTACAACTATAAAAATGTATATTTTAAATGAACACCGTGTTGATAATTATATTGTTGTGTTACAAATATCACTAAGTCTATTTTCCTAAGATGAGAGTTATGTTTATAGGAAATTTTGTCAACATAGAATCTTGTTTTGGAAAGATTCACTGAAAAGATGAATAAAATACCACTGTCGGAATAATGCCAAAATCCAATCGAAAAATCGCAAAGAGGGGCAAACTCGTTACCTCTATCACACAAATACTTGACCATTTACTTTCCTGGCTTGATACAGACACTTCAATAAAAAGTGGAGATGGTTAAACTAGTATGGACCAAAACCTGCACCTTAGTGAAATGCAGTGGTCACATAGGTGTTTTCCACATGTGAATTAATCCTTTTTGTATGTAATTGATTTATTTGTTCCTATCGTCACTGATAGTACATATTTAGCAATACTGTGATTACCAGACTTAATGGGAGGAACGCCCGGGTATATATGTCCAACTGACGGACGAAACAGGTAGGTGTCTTGAACAATTAACAGTTGAATTCATCCCCGGTTTTTAGTGGGTTCGTGTTGGTCAATCTTTATTTTTCTGTCTAGTGTTTTTCAGATCATTGTTTGACCTTTTGTCCATTTACTTTCAGCCATTGGATTGTATTGTCCTTCTTAGATTCACCGGCTGCTGATTACCTCTTTGGTATCTGCAGCCTTTTCTAAGATTGTTTGTCCGAATGTTAACCTTACCCACTCAACCACTCATGCCCCTCAATACCTTTGATAGCTGGATTAATCTAAAATAATGCATTAACATATCGCTGGCAGCATAGTTTACAAATCAAAAGTTATAGCACTAGCATCAATGAAATAATTTAAGCTAACTGGTTTTTTTTACTTTCTTTGCTTGAACATAACTTCATTGTTATTCGTCATCATCATAGACACTGTGTCATAATGTAGCCGTTATTTTTTTTTCTTGGAATACGAAAGGAAATATAAGTGGAAAATATTATATTTTTTCTGTTCAATTTCTTTATTGTTTTGCAGATGTAGTATTCGTCTTGGATAGATCCGGAAGTTTGGATTCTTCCGATCTTGTTGATGCATTGAAATTTATTTACAATGTCACCGAATGGTTATCGATTGGTGATAACGACACACTTGTTTCTCTAGTAACCTACAGTGATAATATAAGAGAAGAATTTAATCTTGGTAATCATACAAATAGGACTGAACTTCTCAACGCAATTAATGATCTAAGTGGCATGCAAACTGGTGGCGGGACTTATACATTTGACGCTTTGGAATATGTTTTGACGTCATCATTTAATTCTAGTAGCGGCGGGCGTGACGATGCCAAAAAGGCTGTTGTTGTTATTACGGATGGCGCTTCAAGCAATTTGATCGAGACCATCAGTATGGCAGAACGTGTTAGAACAGAACGTAATGCAGAGATTTATTCTATTGGAATAGGACCGGACCTCGACAAGGATGAACTCAATTCTATTGCCAGTGACCCGGACAGCTACTACGCCCTATCTGTTGAAGACTTTGTATATCTTTGTAACTTGGTTCCAGCAATAGTTCCAAAACTAGGTAATGGAAATTACTAACAAAATATTATTAAGTCCAATAATATATTTTGTGCAATGCATAGTTGATGGGAGAAAAAAGGATGAATACCCTACTAAGGATAAATCTTTCGAATAAAGATACGACCCCAATATAAGTTAACGCTAATACAGTCACAGAGCTAAGATAAAATAAAAGAAATAAACAAACACTTTAGACATAGGCGTCGGAAAGGGAGACTCTTTGAAAAAAATTGTCCAGTTAACCGTGGGGTATAAGGGTCTGCTTATGTAACCAAATGAACATTTTTGCTTGACTGTTTTGAAAATTATCCACACACTGTTCAGTCCACTCCTATGACTCTCCCATACTGTCCGATCCACTCCTAAATCTTGCTCCCCACTGTCCGGTCCACTCCTACACCGATGCCAGCTGTTATAATAAGAATGAGAAGGAGTAGCAACGTCTTGCTTTTCTTTTATGCATGCAATCAGTGACTATAATCGTTTGTGAGTTTGATGCTCACCCATGCCAAAATATAATGGATGAGCAATTATGTTGTAAAGTTTGACAGTGGATACATGCAGTTCTATTGTTTCTCCAGGTATTCCCGTTTCCTCATCCACTAAAGCTCACCGTCACCTTGAAAGTGAGGTTAAATACCATTTACCTTAATTGGAAACACATTTTGAATACATTAGATTTAATTTGCTTGTTTGTTTATATATCGGTTAATTTGACATTTGATCTCGCTGAGTGATATTATCTATTAATGGACATACTCTGATACTGGAAAATATTGGTTAGTGTGACGTCACATAATGAGTTAAATACCGATAAAAACCAAAAACGTCAGTTTTGAAGGACTTGACATACATTATTACTATTATCCGTCGGACTCGCTGCAATACAAGTGATAATGTATGTCTTTAACTTCAAAGCTGTCGTTATTCTATAAACATGTCCTCTAGACTAAAACGTAACGTTGTATCTACAAATGACTTGGACGTTTACATCTAGCTTTTTACTAAGAAATACATATATATCCAAGATATATATGAAACAAATGGCGGATATATTTATTAAGAAAACAGAATCAGAATTGTTATAGGCGACTCCAGTTAATTGAATGTTATGCATGTTTGCGAACACCTTTTATTCACAATAATTTAACGTTACCCTACATATATTGGACGAAAAAAATCATATTCATGTCCGTAATTGATTAGTTTTGAACGACATATCACTTTTTATTTCTTGGTTTATAAACTGAATTTTAACAAGAGTAATAACAATGGGTGCTGCAAGAGTATAAGGATACATTTACCCTTCAAAAACACCTGTGTTCTCCCCCGGTTTTTAGTGGGGTTTCGTGTTGCTCAATATTTAGTTTTCTGTGTAGTGATTTGTGGACCATTGTTTGTTGTTTCCCTGTTTAATTAGACCATTGTATTGTCTGTCAGTAAATTTTAGAAGTTCTGATTTGTATCTTCAATCTTTATTTACTTCTAGATGAATCAGCTAATGCTACCATATCAGCAGGTTGTCCTGTATATACAACAACACCCTTCCCTACCAAGGCTCAACCAACAACAACAATAATAACTACAACACCAACTACAACCACAATGACAACAACGCCAACTACGACAACAACGCCAACTACGACAACAACGCCAACTACGACAACAACGCCAACTACGACAACAATGACAACTCCGACAACAATGACAACTCCGACAAAAACGCCAACTACGACAACAACGACAACTCCGACAACAACGACAATGACAACAGCTACGTCTGTTGTAACAACTGAAGTAACTACTGAATCTTCAACCACATGTAAGTACAAATGTTTTATCCTGCACTGGTTCTATTTGAGCAGGCAAATTGCACTGATTCCATATATACGGTCACTTACCAAGATATAGCTTTACATGTACCTATTACATGTTGAGCAACGGTATGAAACGGTAACAGTATAAGCTCACACTTCACAGAGGACACCATCAAAAACGGTAAAGAACGACGCTTGTTCTACTCTTCTTAGACAATTTAGCAGTTGTTTTGGGGAATTTTAACATTGCAGGATAAACGCAATATACGTACATTGTCGGAATTTATCAAATTCTCTTGCACTTACTGCAACAGAAAGATCGTCAAGGACTCACTAAAGCTCATACAAATACATTTTATATTTTCCAACAATGCAAGTATATTGTCGGGGAAAATACGGACATCATTCCTGGGTGATTTCGTGTATTTATACAGAACATGACCCATACAATCATTAAAATGCTCGATTTGTTTCTTTACATAAACAAATACTAAAGACAACCATCTATGGACTTTGACTTTTGTCAATCATTGTCTTCCGATTATTTGTTTCCAAGTAACGCTGGAGACATTGACATCTGTTGAATGGTTTGTTTTATGATTTTCACTTGTTTAAATTGCTAAAATCAATGCCATCAAATTGTCAATGTCAGGAACTTTATACATGTATATTTCAGAGTTATTGAAAAATACGACTGCAAAGATAAAGGCTTGTTGATTTATTTTAAATAATAAATATATCTAATAAACCTTGTAGGTGACGAAACACTGACAACTGGGCTGATATTGGATTATTTTTAAAGCTTTGTCGTTTTCATTTTAATATAATCTATTTTTAAGCGAACTTCTTCTTTATGCATAAAAAAATTAACTACAGTCAAATCTGTCTAAACAAAACCCAAAATAAATCGGAGTCCTCTAAAAACCAAACTTCAAATAAAGTTCCTATGTATGAAATATTTATTAATTTAACCTGTATAAACCGAAAACTTGTCTATTCTGAACACAAAAGTTGGCCCCAGAGAGGTTTGATTTGCACAGGTTTAACTATTCGTAAGTGTATATTGTATATTAACTACTAATTTTCTTTGTTTAGTGCAACTAGAGAAAATCAAAGGAGACAGTACCTCAAGCCTCGGAATCATTATTGGAATTGTTTTAGCACTTCTGATATTAGTGGTTTTATTGATATTATATATTTGTATTCGAAAGAAGTGGAAGTAAGTATACTTAATGTTCTTCTCTTGAGTATCAACATTTTTTTACTTCCCGTGATCACGGAGTGTCTGTATCCTAATATAAAAAATAACTATTGTTTTGATAAAGAATATGTCAACAGGATATGGGAGCTAATTTTACTTGGCAAATTCTCACTCGGGATAATAGAAAACGTAAGCGTAAATCATAGTCAGATATTATTTGGGTGCAATCATAATTTGGTTGATGCATATGTAATTCCAGTGTCACAGCAAGTTGCAGACATGTTTCAAATATAAACTTTAAAATCTCTTGTTTCGTTCGGTTTGTAATTTTTTTGTTTTGTTTTACTTTATTTTTGTACTATTGATGTGTTTTGTAACCAGTTTTTTTTATCGTCACTAATTATCTGACAGAGACGACATTACTGAAATATTGTTGAAAGTGTTGTTAAATACTCGTTATCATAGTCCTTTCTAAATGTAGTCATAATTATACAATTTGGTATCTGTTTTATGTACATGGATTGCAGATTGTGTAATTAAATTATCTGCTTGTAGTATATATGCGTGTTGCAAATATGCATTTATTTGAAAGGTGTGTTCGGTTCGATAAAAGTTTGCAGACACCAAAGGGGTAATCAGAAGCCGTAAATCAACGTAGAACTGACAAAATAAGGACAAAGCACTATACATAATTCTTAAAATGAACTGCACGAACCCCAATAAAAACCAGGGATAATCTCAGTTGTTCCTGATGACGGGTATGCAGATCCTGCTTCACTAACGACACCCATCGTGTTACTCGTCACAAACCCTATCTAAGTGGAACCCTGAATAAACTGTGTAAACCAGGCTTCAAATTTTAATCATCGTATCTACCTTTGCGCTTTAATTAAATGCCAGAAATTACCGAAGGGGCAATAAGAAATCCAGATAATCTGGCAACAGGGAACACAGGACGAAGACAAACAAAACAAAAACACAACGTAGCTTTACACAAACATACACAAATAACGTAAATAAGATACGAGCCCTCCTACAAACAACCGGAGGTAAAGACGAACCAAACATCGGTTTTATGCAAAAAACGTTACGGACATCACAATACGGAACTCAGAGCGTAAAGACACAATTGGACAACACGGACCAGCACCAAAAATATGCTTTATCCGAGCACATGTGTATTCAGACCAAGATGTTTATCTATAGAGAGTTCTGTTTTAGACAGATTCATATTTTATTTATTTATTTCAGATCACGTAAACCCGAACCAATAGACAAAGACGTCTACATGGTACGCCAGTACACACAGACTTCACTTGGTGCTCCTAAACCACTGTCCTTTAGAGAAGCTACGTTTACTTCTTCAAAAGACACCAATGGCTTATTGAGACAATCGACAAATTATTCCATGTTTGATGTAGAAGTCTGATTAAATAGTGAATAAAATGTATATATAAAAAAACCAATAAATGAGTATGCATTGATTGCAAATGTTCTATTTAGTCAGATTTGGGCTCATAAAACTAGATTAACACCACTACTGTTTGTTGAAGTAAGGAGAGTGAATGGTAATACATTTGTGTGTTATGGGTATCGATTTTGCCTCAGTCTATGATTTGTGTATTGGATTTTAGAAATGTCCTGACAGTATGGTAGTTTTTTGTTTTTCACTTTACTACCATCTCGCTTGGTTGAGCAAGCGTTTGCTGATATGATAGTCAAAGGATGGGGTTGTAAAGAACCTTCTTGAACCTCATGATGCAAGAAAAAACATTGTTTATCAGTTAACTCTTGAAAACTTTTACATATTTTAATGTTCCTCATGGACATTTTATAGTAACGCCTTGACGACCTTTAAAACCTACAACATTGAGCACTGTCACATTGAAATACTAACTACATGTATAGGAAACAGTATTATGTAACTTACACTTCTGATTGACAAACAAACACATGTGACACATACAATTAAAAATAAAAAAACAAACAATAAAAATATTTATTTATTTCTTAAAGGCAAGTTATATTATAACTAACAAAACTTATGAAGTAAATCTATATACATATGTATAGACATTATAACAAGAGCTCTGAATAAGTTAGAAGAAATCAATATATAGACATTATAACAAGAGCTCTGATTAAGTTAGAAGAAATCAATATATAGACATTATAACAAGAGCTCTGATTAAGTTAGAAGAAATCAATATATAGACATTATAACAAGAGCTCTGATTAAGTTAGAAGAAATCAATATATAGACATTATAACAAGAGCTCTGATTAAGTTAGAAGAAATCAATGCATAGACATTATAACAAGAGCTCTGATTAAGTTAGAAGAAATCAATCTATAGACATTATAACAAGAGCTCTGATTAAGTTAGAAGAAATCAATGCATAGACATTATAACAAGAGCTCTGATTAAGTTAGAAGAAATCAATGTATAGACATTATAACAAGAGCTCTGATTAAGTTAGAAGAAATCAATGTATAGACATTATAACAAGAGCTCTGATTAAGTTAGAAGAAATCAATCTATAGACATTATAACAAGAGCTCTGATTAAGATAGAAGAAATCAATATATAGACATTATAACAAGAGCTCTGATTAAGTTAGAAGAAATCAATCTAGACATTATAACAAGAGCTCTGATTAAGTTAGAAGAAATCAATGTATAGACATTATAACAAGAGCTCTGATTAAGTTAGAAGAAATCAATGTATAGACATTATAACACGAGCTCTGATTAAGTTAGAAGAAATCAATGTATAGACATTATAACAAGAGCTCTGATTAAGTTAGAAGAAATCAATATATAGACATTATAACAAGAGCTCTGATTAAGTTAGAAGAAATCAATCTATAGACATTATAACAAGAGCTCTGATTAAGTTAGAAGAAATCAATGCATAGACATTATAACAAGAGCTCTGATTAAGTTAGAAGAAATCAATGCATAGATATTATAACAAGAGCTCTGATTAAGAAAGAAGAAATCAATGCATAGACATTATAACAAGAGCTCTGATTAAGTTAGAAGAAATCAATGCATAGACAATATAACAAGAGCTCTGATTAAGTTAGAAGAAATCAATCTATAGACATTATAACAAGAGCTCTGATTAAGTTAGAAGAAATCAATGCATAGACATTATAACAAGAGCTCTGATTAAGTTAGAAGAAATCAATGCATAGACATTATAACAAGAGCTCTGATTAAGTTAGAAGAAATCAATCTATAGACATTAAAGCAAGAGCTCTGATTAAGTTAGAAGAAATCAATGTATAGACATTATAACAAGAGCTCTGATTAAGTTAGAAGAAATCAATGTATAGACATTATAACAAGAGCTCTGATTAAGCTAGAAGAAATCAATGTATAGACATTATAACAAGAGCTCTGATTAAGTTAGAAGAAATCAATCTATAGACATTATAACAAGAGCTCTGATTAAGTTAGAAGAAATCAATGCATAGACATTATAACAAGAGCTCAGATTAAGTTAGAAGAAATCAATCTATAGACATTATAACAAGAGCTCTGATTAAGTTAGAAGAAATCAATGCATAGACATTATAACAAGAGCTCTGATTAAGTTAGAAGAAATCAATCTATAGACATTATAACAAGAGCTCTGATTAAGTTAGAAGAAATCAATGCATAGACATTGTAACAAGAGCTCTGATTAAGTTAGAAGAAATCAATGCATAGACATTATAACAAGAGCTCTGATTAAGTTAGAAGAAATCAATGCATAGACATTATAACAAGAGCTCTGATTGAGTTAGAAGAAATCAATCGATAGACATTAAAGCAAGAGCTCTGATTAAGTTAGAAGAAATCAATGTATAGACATTATAACAAGAGCTCTGATTAAGTTAGAAGAAATCAATGTATAGACATTATAACAAGAGCTCTGATTAAGTTAGAAGAAATCAATCTATAGACATTATAACAAGAGCTCTGATTAAGTTAGAAGAAATCAATGTATAGACATTATAATAAGAGCTCTGATTAAGTTAGAAGAAATCAATGTATAGACATTATAACAAGAGCTCTGATTAAGTTAGAAGAAATCAATGTATAGACATTATAACAAGAGCTCTGATTAAGTTAGAAGAAATCAATCTATAGACATTATAACAAGAGCTCTGATTAAGTTAGAAGAAATCAATGCATAGACATTATAACAAGAGCTCAGATTAAGTTAGAAGAAATCAATCTATAGACATTATAACAAGAGCTCTGATTAAGTTAGAAGAAATCAATGCATAGACATTATAACAAGAGCTCTGATTAAGTTAGAAGAAATCAATGTATAGACATTATAACAAGAGCTCTGATTAAGTTAGAAGAAATCAATGTATAGACATTATAACAAGAGCTCTGATTAAGTTAGAAGAAATCAATCTATAGACATTATAACAAGAGCTCTGATTAAGTTAGAAGAAATCAATGCATAGACATTATAACAAGAGCTCTGATTAAGTTAGAAGAAATCAATATATAGACATTATAACAAGAGCTCTGATTAAGTTAGAAGAAATCAATCTATAGACATTATAACAAGAGCTCTGATTAAGTTAGAAGAAATCAATGTATAGACATTATAACAAGAGCTCTGATTAAGTTAGAAGAAATCAATGTATAGACATTATAACAAGAGCTCTGATTAAGTTAGAAGAAATCAATGTATAGACATTATAACAAGAGCTCTGATTAAGTTAGAAGAAATCAATGTATAGACATTATAACAAGAGCTCTGATTAAGTTAGAAGAAATCAATGTATAGACATTATAACAAGAGCTCTGATTAAGTTAGAAGAAATCAATATATAGACATTATAACAAGACCTCTGATTAAGTTAGAAGAAATCAATCTATAGACATTATAACAAGAGCTCTGATTAAGTTAGAAGAAATCAATGTATAGACATTATAACAAGAGCTCTGATTAAGTTAGAAGAAATCAATGTATAGACATTATAACAAGAACTCTGATTAAGTTAGAAGAAATCAATGTATAGACATTATAACAAGAGCTCTGATTAAGTTAGAAGAAATCAATATATAGACATTATAACAAGAGCTCTGATTAAGTTAGAAGAAATCAATCTATAGACATTATAACAAGAGCTCTGATTAAGTTAGAAGAAATCAATGTATAGACATTATAACAAGAGCTCTGATTAAGTTAGAAGAAATCAATATATAGACATTATAACAAGAGCTCTGATTAAGTTAGAAGAAATCAATGCATAGACATTATAACAAGAGCTCTGATTAAGTTAGAAGAAATCAATCTATAGACATTATAACAAGAGCTCTGATTAAGATAGAAGAAATCAATGTATAGACATTATAACAAGAGCTCTGATTAAGTTAGAAGAAATCAATGCATAGACATTATAACAAGAGCTCTGATTAAGTTAGAAGAAATCAATCTATAGACATTATAACAAGAGCTCTGATTAAGTTAGAAGAAATCAATATATAGACATTATAACAAGAGCTCTGATTAAGTTAGAAGAAATCAATCTATAGACATTATAACAAGAGCTTTGATTAAGTTAGAAGAAATCAATATATAGACATTATAACAAGAGCTCTGATTAAGTTAGAAGAAATCAATATATAGACATTATAACAAGTGCTCTGATTAAGTTAGAAGAAATCAATATATAGACATTATAACAAGAGCTCTGATTAAGTTAGAAGAAATCAATGCATAGACATTATAACAAGAGCTCTGATTAAGTTAGAAGAAATCAATCTATAGACATTATAACAAGAGCTCTGATTAAGTTAGAAGAAATCAATGTATAGACATTATAACAAGAGCTCTGATTAAGTTAGAAGAAATCAATCTATAGACATTATAACAAGAGCTCTGATTAAGTTAGAAGAAATCAATATATAGACATTATAATAAGAGCTCTGATTAAGTTAGAAGAAATCAATATATAGACATTATAACAAGAGCTCTGATTAAGTTAGAAGAAATCAATCTATAGACATTATAACAAGAGCTCTGATTAAGTTAGAAGAAATCAATATATAGACATTATAACAAGAGCTCTGATTAAGTTAGAAGAAATCAATCTAGACATTATAACAAGAGCTCTGATTAAGTTAGAAGAAATCAATGTATAGACATTATAACAAGAGCTCTGATTAAGTTAGAAGAAATCAATGTATAGACATTATAACAAGAGCTCTGATTAAGCTAGAAGAAATCAATATTAATGATATCTGGACTTGTATAATGGTGTGATGCGTATATTATAAGTGCAAGTCGTTTTATGTGCAAAACGAATATATTTATATATATATATATATATATATGAACGTCGAAATTGAAGGATGATTTTACATTGATACATCCCCGTATATGGGTTCCCACAACACGAGTGATTTTGCATTGACATTTTCCTGTATTCGAGATATGAGGAGAGGTTACGATCGGTCTTGAGTTTTACTTCCATTTATCAACGGACATGACTTAACTGATTTCGAAATAACGAAATTGGAAAAATGCTAGAAGAAATCTGGGTATTCAAATGTCTGTTTACTCCATGAACATTTAAAAAATGTATGCTTTCATAGCAAACAAATGTGTTCTGGCAAATTGGATGCCGATAAGAAACCTGCATCTAATTGGCAAGAACACAGACATTTTTGTATTTAAAGTATTTTCGCCAGAATTTTCGATCCGGTTTGGGTAATGCTAAGGTTATATGTGTTTATGCGATTTTCAACAAAAATTTCAGTTCAAATGTGGCTAGTTTGTTTGAAAATAAACGGTGTAATTTGGTAAATCAGCAAATCCGTTCCATGTCACTGTCGAATTTTATGTAAAAAGTGGCTGTTGAACAAACCTCAACATGGACGGGTAATCAAACTCACAATTTAGTTATTGTATATGTATATGTATTATGTGTAAAACCAACTACCCTGCGATCGCAGAAACCATCATCCGAACCTTACAGATGAATAATAAACACTCCAGTTTATAAGATGATCTAATCACCAGTAGAATAGTATATGATAAAGTTAGAGAACGACGAAAGGGCAATCAAAAATGAACAATCTAGAGAAATTGGCACATAGCCTAAAAGACAAAACAAAAACATAACACAATATGTGTTGGACACCACTATACGCAAACAAACACAAATAACGTAAACCAGACATGAGCCCTCCAACAAACAACTGGAGGAAAGGATCATCCGAACATTGTTTTTACGCGAAAATCGTAAGGGACATCGTTTTCATTTCTTCAATTTGCAACAAGTGACTGAAATTGCATGTTGTTTACAAGTAAATATTCATTGTGTAAAAAGTACGACCCATCAGGTGTGTTAGTGAGGCTGTGCCTTAGTCGATAGCATTTCCCTTAAATGGTTTAGATGCATCACGAAACAGTGCTTAGGGATTCTAGTACTCTTGGGTAACACATTTTGCTAGCAATGTATTCGTACATATAATATCCATCGTTCCAATAATTGACACGCTATCAAATTTGTGGAGAAAAAAATTATGTTTGTTCATAAAATAATAGGAAGTATTTGTCTTTGATCATTTTTTTAAATAAAGAATTGACAGGAAGGTTATTGAACCAAAATATGTTTAGATACTGTAAGATAAAACCTCTCATAGTCTCGGAGAACATTTCGTCACGATCATACTAAAATACTATTCGCTGTTTCAGTCCTTTAGTTATAACTCTGGTTTTCTGGATTACTGCTGGGTATTTAAGTACCAGCTGTTGAGTATCAGTTTTGCTTGCCTTGGGTTGCTTGCGACGTTTCTTTGAATATTGATGGTCTGGTTTTGTTGTTAAATCAATGTTTTGTTCACATTTGTCTGATTTTATATGTTTGTCAAAGCTGAATTTCATAGGAGAACATTCTGACACCATAATCCAACAAAGTTCTAATGATTTTTCGAAAAAGCTGTCTATTAGTTTTTCATCTAATGTCTTCCACAGTTCATCATATGATATCCACAATAGGTCATTGGATGGCTTTTCTTCTTTTAATGTCTACAATATAGATACTCAATCAAATAAAGTTATTATATCACTAAGTTATTGAAGTGACTCTACAAATCCAGGAAAATGACCGGTCTTGAATATGTGTGTTGGAGGTACCGATTGTGCCTCTTTCTACAATTATTCGATTGGGTTTTAGAACTGTTCAAGCAGTGTTGTATTTTTGTATTGGCTTCCTTAGACACATCAAAGTAATAATTTTACTACGGATAACACTAATACTGTCCGTTAAATTTATCACGGATAACTGGAATGCTCTCTGTTAAATTTATCACGGATAACTGGAATGCTGTCTGTTCAATTTATCACGGATAACTCGAATACTCTCTGTTCAATTTATCACGGATAACTCGAATACTGTCTGTTCATTTTAGCATAGATAACTCTTATACTCTTTTCAATTGATCACGGATAACTTGAATACTCTCTGTTCAATTTATTACGGATAACTCGAATACGGTCTGTTCAATTTATCACGGATAACTCGAATACTGTCTGTTCGATTTATCTCGGATAACTCGAATACTGTCTGTTCGATTTATCATGGATAGCTCGAATTCTCCGTTATTTTGAAGTAAATTCATCGGTCTGTTTGACTTCGTGACATCTAGGTAGTACTCGACGCTATTTTAAATGATCTACTATGCAACGGCTTTTACATGACAATCGGTCAGTTCGTTATACAAATATACCTTCAAGAATCCACCAACAACAAGTGTGACAATATAGCTAGAAAATTGCTGAATGACATGAAAAATACTGATTACCTAACCTAGACCTTAGATTAAGATTAAGATTCCAAAAATGCTCGCAACAGTAGTTATTCTGGTTGACTGAGTAAAACTAATAAGCTTAAGGTCAATTTTATATTTCAGTACCATCTACACACATGTGTCTTATAACAATTCCTAGATTCGCCTTACGAGAGAAGGTAATAGTTTCGACTATTAAAGCTATATTTTCACATAGGAGATGTGGGTGAGTGATCCAATGCGCTGCACATCAGGCTTTTTTGATATATACACAAAGAAAAAAGTTAAGCACCCCCATGTTTTTTTGAAATGACAAATGATACGACAAGCATCACGAGATTACTGACCAGATAATCTCAAAAACGCAATGGTGACCTGTTAGGACATTACATTGGCTGTAAGAAACCACAACAAAAATCAAGAAAAATGTTAATTTAATGAATATTTAATCACAATATCACAAGGCCAGTTTTTGCAGTAAAACATGTCCATTTTAAGTATTGACCTTCACAGTTCAAAAAGCACGATAAGATTGTCATTTCACTTTCAAGACGTCACTTATGAATCACTTGACCACATCTATTGTTCAAAGTTCAGTACCGGGTGTAACCCCCACGTGCTTGGATGATGGCCTCAACCCTGCGTCTCATCCCTCTAGTTAGACGTCGGATGTCATGTTGCGATAGCTGCTGCCATTCCCGATGCAATGCTGCTTCCAACTGACGAATGTTTTGCACAGGAGGTTCCCGAGCCAGTATACGACGGCCTAACATGTCCCAAATATGATCTATGGGATTCAAATCCGTGTTCATGGCTGGCCAAGGAACAGAAGTCACGGCTTTGCTTTTGAGGTAGGCGGTTACTGCTCTTGAACGATGAGGCCTGACGTTGTCATCCATATACACAGGCCTTGTAGCTAGTGGGTGGTTGTCGAAATGGGGGGCAACAACTGGTCGCAAGACGTCTCTGATGTACTGATCACCAGTTAGGTTGCCTTGTATGGTGACTAAATCCAGCTTGCAGTCATTAGAGATACACCCCCAAACCATTACTGAGCCTCCACCGTAAAGGACAGTTGGCTGGATGTTCCTTGGGGCATAGGCTGTATTTTTGTGTCTCCAAACCCTCATCCGGCCGTCGGTTACATGAAGCAGAAACCGGCTCTCATCTGACCAATGGATCTTGCGCCATTTCCTTATATTCCAACCACGTCGTACTAAGCACCATGCCAAACGTGATCGTTGATGTTGGACTGGTTGTGAATGGCATCCGTCTAACCAAATGCTGCAATGCCCTGTCGTCACGATCAGATGTTACCCGTGGTCTGCCGGATCTTGGAAAGTCTTTCACATTGTTGGTTTATGTGTGTTTTCTCACCAGTCGGCTGACTACAGAATAGTGGTAGCCCATCTGACGTCCAATAGCTTTGAAGGACATCCCTGATCCCTGTTGTATGCATGCCGATTATTTGCCATCTTTGTGCTTCTGATATTCGCCTTCGTACCATGCTTATTGAGAATGAATACATTTTTTAAAACACCGGACTTAAATACCCAAATTCGAAGCGTGAACATACTGAATTTTGAGCAATGCGTGAGAGGCATGGTTCACGTGCATGACTAGTCGATATTAGACATAATGGTCACACCTGTGTGAGCACATCTTTTTAAGGGAAATTGTTCTTGCTATGATCAATATAAATATTAGAATCTAAACTTAGTGTAACTTATTATGTTTTAATATATCAGTGGATGCTTAACTTTATTCTTTCTGTATATATTTATATATTTAGACGTATATATATATATATATACACAAAGAAAAAAGTTAAGCACCCTCTGATATATAACAAGAACTATCTTTAAAAAAAAATATGTACGACGAAGCACAAATATAATATTCTTCTCACTGAAATAACCTAAACATATTGGTTTTATAGGATTTGATAAGACATGTAAAACCTTGCATCCTACTTAATGTGCAAGGAATCGTTAATCAATAGTAACAGCGTCCCCTGATCTTGGCCCAAGGACGGGACTCCCAGACAAAATTTTGAAAGGGGATCACCAAAGGATTATCTTAGCAAAGCTTGAATCCATGATTGGCCCAGTAGTTTAAGAGGAAAACAATTAAAATTTCATCCACCTTTTCTGTTTTTAGCAACAGTGGCCATGTTGGTTGGATGTCTGGATTGCCGGACACAATAATGAAAGGGGGTCATCAAAGGACTAAGCAAAGTTTAGTTCCAATTGGCCCAGTAGTTTCAGAGATGAAGATTTTTTGAATGTTATCCCCCTTTTTTATTTTTAGTAACAGCGACCATGTTGGATGGAGGTCGGGACTGTCGGACACAATTTTGGAAGGGGATCACCCACGGACCATTCCACCAAAGCTTGGTCTCAAGTGGCCAAGTGGTTTCAGAGGAGAATATTTTTAGTAATTGTGTACGGACGGACGACCGACACAAAGTGATGACAAAGGCTCACCTGACCCTTAGGTGAGCTAAAAAAAAGAAAAGTGGGTGCATATTATTTCCTATCCGTGGTAAAATCTAAAAAAAAAATCATGGCTTCAACAATAACTTCTTAATATTCAATAGATGAAATGGCTCTTTCTCAGAATTTAATACCCCCCAGTTGATCACCAGAAGATTACATAATACATTGAAAATAAAACCTTACGACATATAATACTTTGGCTTAAATTTAAAGTTTAATATATTGTATACAGATATACCATTAA
This sequence comes from Bathymodiolus septemdierum, assembly GCA_963383655.1. Lineage (NCBI taxonomy): Eukaryota > Metazoa > Mollusca > Bivalvia > Mytilida > Modiolidae > Bathymodiolus > Bathymodiolus septemdierum. The sequence goes on along the minus strand of OY726524.1, from coordinate 33,152,874 downwards.
AAGTAATCATATTATCAGTTATACTCGAACTCCCTTTGTCTGTGCGGGGTGTAGGACGACGGATGCAACCAATCAGCAAACTACTAAATTACTTGCTTATTACAAGTGCCTTAAATCCGACTTGCTTATTACAAAGTGCTTTAAATCCGACATGCTTATTACAAGTCAGTGATTTTTCTACTCATTTGTATCTGGGGTCCGGTCCCTTATAATTGGGAAAATTAGTACGTAAATAATGTGAATTGGGAAAAGATGGGGAGAGCAATACATTTATTAGTTTGGAGGTCCAGAAATAGAATAGCAATCATACTGTGCCAAGGTTATGCCAACAGTAATAAATTCTTGTGATGAGGAAGAATGACCACAAAACATTTCACAAAACTTACTTAAATACCCTTGGTGTACCACACTGTCATATAACCATGGGTATTTTTGTTCATTTTTCATTGAACTGAGCACCCTGACATCTGGTATCATGACCTCTGGAGCACAACTGTCTGAATCTGAGTAACAGTCAGATTGCGAATATCAACATCACCACTATTTACATGTTATTGGATGTCATTTGAAGCTGTGTTAGGTAATAAAGAATTTGAATTGGTTGTTTTTGGAGTGACATTCGCAGTGGTAACAAGGCGTTGAGCTTCTGGGCATGGTGTATCAGTACTTAGCGTCGGTGACCGGTAGGGTTGACTCCACCTAATCCCACTTTTTTTTTAAATTCATTAAAGAAATCTCAAATTTCAAGTGGGAATAGCTGTAATTATTGTATAAACAATATGCAAACATTGGGGCTTAGGGTGTATAAACAAAAACTCATTACTAGTAACTGCAGGTAAACCTTGATTAGAGAATGGAGAACTCATGTACATGTACAAAGAAGATGTTATCACAGCTGAGGAGTGTATGAATTATCTCCCATTGAAGATTATAATATTTATAAGGATTATCTCCCATTGTACACAACAGTGTCACTCAATGTATATAAAAATATTTAAATATTTCTGTATATGAATAAGTGATATCTCTATCAATACATTTATATTTCAACATCCATAGAACTTATTATTTATTTTTAAACTACATGAAATAATAAACAAACAGGTTTATGTTTGTTACTATTCATTTTGTAATGAAATACTTATGATTCATGTTTTTTCTCAAAGGTACAAATATTTTTTAAAAGATATTTTACTATTTATGTCATACTTGATTTCACTCCATATTAAAAAAATGTTTCATTCTAATTTCTAATTTTTATTAATAACACTTACTTCACTCAAATATTTTCCCTTTTTCTGCAATATTTGACATAAAATACAGGTACATCACAGGTAATAATTAATTAGATACTAATTGCAAATACCGCATAATTAACTGCAACAACATCTATTGAGCATTGGAATACCTGGAACAGTTTTTTTTTTTAATGGGATTAGATAGACGATATCACCGGTACAGTAGTGGGTCAGACTCACTTCAAAGCACAAACAGTTTCACTAGCTTGATTAACGTCATCAACCTCATTTTTCTCTTGGGGGAAGCAGAAACTTTTTTTAATTCAAGTTACATGCAGGCTACTTGCTTCCATCATTACTGGTCAATTTCTAAACAAATTATGCAACATCGTGACATTTTTATTTTTAGCAAATCACATGACATATTTACTCTTTTTTATTAAAATTTTATATTAAATTTATTTAAATAAACATTTATTCCAAATACTACAGATTTCCGCTTTTCGTTTTCTGAAGTTTTATTGCAGTCTGGTAAACAAATCAAGCGACCCAATATACTGTACAGGTTCCCGGTATCTTGCGCGTAGTATTTCGCTTGGTTAATCAAAACAAATAGAAACCAGGTCATAAGCCTGAAAATGTCATTTGAAAAAGCTTTTTTAACCAGTTTTTACGAATAATTTTATCACCACGCTATTGGGAATTTTCCCCCATCAAATTGGGGAAAAAACTTTTTTCACATTGGGACTGGGGCCGATATTCGTCCCCAAAAAAACACAGTCGGAAAATCACTGCAAGCATTTTAACTCCGTTCTCCGAACTCCTACCAAATTTGTATTATTATCCAATCAAAGAGTTAGAAAATATTTTCATCTTTAAAATTGCTAGGCAACAGCGTCCATAACAAAAGAGGGTCAAAAGCGATCGCATACGAACAAGAACAATGTGAACCATGTCTCTCAGCATTACTCAAAATTCAGTATGTTCACGCTTCGAATTTGGGTATTTAAGTCCGGTGTTTTAAAAAATGTATTCATTCTCAGTAAGCATGGTACGAAGCACAAAGATAGCAAATAATCGGCATGCATACAACAGGGACGTCCTTCAAAGCTATTGAACGTCAGATGGGATACCACTATACTGTAGTCAGTCCACTGGTGAGAAAACACACACAAACCAACAATGTGAAAGACTTGCCAAGATCCGGCAAACCACGAGTAACATCTGATCGTGACGGCAGGGCATTGCAGCGTTTGGTTAGACGGATGCCATTCGCAACCAGTCCCATACTCAAACAACACGTCTGTCAGCAAGAACAATTAGAAACCGTCTGAAATCAGCGGGACTTAAGTCAAGGAGAGTCATTAAACGTCCACTGTTGGCAGACTGACATCGACGATCACGTTTGGCATGGTGCTTAGCACGACGTGGTTGGAATTTAAGGACATGGCGCAAAATCCATTGGTCAGACGAGAACCGGTTTCTGCTTCATGTAACCGACGGCCGGATGAGGGTTTGGAGACACAAAAATACAGCATATACCCCAAGGAACATCCAGCCAGCTCTCCCTTGCGGTGGAGGCTCAGTAATGGTTTGGGGTGTACCTCTCATGACTGCAAGCTGCATTTAGTCACCATACAAGGCAACCTAACTGGTGATCAGTACATCAATGACGTCTTGCAACCAGTTGTTGTCCCCCATTTCGACAACCACCCACTAGCTACAAGGTCTGTATATATGGATGACAACGTCGGGCCACATCGTTCAAGAGCAGCAACTGCCTACCTCCAAAGCAAAGCCGTGACTTTTGTTCCTTGGCCAGCCATGAACCCGAATTTGAATCCCATAGAGCATATTTGGGACATGTTAGGCCGTCGTATACTGGCTCGGGAACCTCCTGTGCAAAACATTCGTCAGTTGAAAGCAGCATTGTATCAGGAATGGCAGCAGCTATCACAACATGACATCCGACGTCTAACTGGAGAGAAGAGACGCAGGGTTGATGTCGTCATCCAAGCACGTGGGGGTTACACCCGGTACTGAACTTTGAACAATAGATGTGGTCAAGTGATTCATAAGTGACGTCTTGAAAGTGAAATGATAATCTTATTGTACTTTTTGAACTGTGAAGGTCAATACTTAAAATGGACATGTCTTACTGCAAAAACTGGCCTTGTGATATTGTGATTAAATATTCATTAAATTAACATTTTTCTTGATTTTTTTTGTGGTTTCTTACAGCCAATGTAATGTCCTAACAGGTCACCATTGCGTTCTTGAGATTATCTGGTCAGTAATCTCGTGATACTTGTCGTATCATTTGTCATTTCAAAAAAACATGGGGGTGCTTAACTTTTTTCTTTGTGTATATATTATACAAACGTCTAAGCAAGCAAGTGGTGACAACAATGTATCTCCCGCAGTGGATTTCAAAGTTACTTGGAATACTAGGTTAATTCTAAATTTTTACAAAATTTAACCCAACAGTGTTATAATTAGAATTTTGAGATGACAAATATTTTGTTCTCACTGGCATGGATTTGAACTCACACCATTGATACACTGCAGCACCAATCGCTCAATCTTATGTCCAGTGCCATAGACCACTCTCCCATATCTCCTATATGAAAATATAGCTTCAATAGTCTATTAATAACCTAAATAGCGGATGCTATTGTGTGAGTTCAATTCCCCTCGAGGAAGAACAAAAACATTGCAGCTCAAAAATCTAATTCTAACACTGTTGAGCTAATATATACCTTCAACAAGCATTTAGAGGTTTCTGCTGCAAACTGCTTCTGTAATTGAGAAACTTCTTTACTCGGACTAAGAGTCTGAAAAATTACACAATTCAATATGTGACTTGAAATGCCTCATTCTTTTCCGGAAATTTTAATTTCGTCAAATACACAAAGTATGTTTATGGTGTTTAACGTCACTTTCAACAATATTTCAGTTATATCGTGGCAGTCAGCTTTATTGGTGGATGAAACAGACTACATGGAGAAAACAACAGGTGTGTCGCAAGTTGCAGACAAACTTTATTACATAATGTTGTATTGAGTACATGGGATTCGACCTCACAACGTTAGTGGTGACAGGTACTGGTTGCATATGTAGTTGTAAATCCAACTACCAGCTGCAAATCTCAATAAGTCACATATTTGTACTTACAGACATTTTGGTCATATACTGAAATAGCATATATTTATAGGTGGATGTTATTCCTTCATCCAAAAGAACTAAGCTAATTGTAACCAGTAAATTATAGTGTTTTAATGTACTAACTTGAGTTTGTGAAGTTTTGCTTTTTAAGCTTTCATAATTAACACTTGACAAGATAACTACACATACATGTATAGTCCAGGTAAACTTTCCTTGTGGATATCCTGTTAGGGTTCTTTGGTATTCGTGCTCCTAATTTTCTTTAATTATTTGGTTTTCCAATCGTTTGGCTTTGAGCGTAACTGATGAATGTACATGTTATTCCAGAAACGGATCGTAGTCACTAAATTAGATATCTACGTTTTTATTTCATTTTCTGTATTATATTTGTATTTTAACTTTCAATTTGTAGGTTGAATGCAACCTTTGTGTACCATATTGGTTGTGTTGTAATCAAGTGTATTATAATATCAAATTAATCAAAGAGAAATTTTATGTCAGTTTAAATCAAGTTTCCCTTTGTACAAGAGGAATTGTTCTAAAGAAAGAGAATGAAAGAAAACATACATTTCACTTTAAATACATATTATAATAAAGGGACAGCACGTCTATTGTTTGTTGTTGGAGCATTTCTTTTCGCATACATAATTAAATGTTAGACTGGTTTCTGATGTTGTTGAAGATGCTATTTTCATTTTTGTTCTGGATGATATTTTAGCACAGTATTGCCTCCTAAACAGTCAGTTTTCTTTCTTTTAAATATTTCATAAAGGCAAACCGTCATATCTTCACCTCCGAGACACTGCATGCTACAAAATACTGTAATGTTAAATCGTCTAACCATTCCGGGCCATCTGCGTTCAGCCCTATTTTAAATGGTGTTCGTGTTGCTCAATTTTTAGTTTTCTGCATTGTGTTTTGTAGATCATTGTCATTTCTTTTTCTTTTCACCATTTTTATTGTCTACTCTTCTTAGATTTATGGATTCTGCTTTTTCTTTTTGCCATTTTTATTGTCTACTCTTCTTAGATTTATGGATTCTGCTTTTTCTTTTCGCCATTTTTATTGTCTACTCTTCTTAGATTTATGGATTCTGCTTCCCCCTTTTGGTATCTTCAAACTTTTCTTAACATAGAGTAAGCATAATCGAGTAATTAAGAAGCTACACTCACAGGTTTTGATGATAACAAATGTTCCTTCATCATATTTTCCATGCCCTGTTTATGCTTGCTTTCACAGTAATTATAGCATTCCTGAGAAAATAAAATATATCGTACTTTTAAATTCTAAATTAAAATAAACTATCAGTCATATACATTAATATTAATAAAATAATCATGCAGATAAGAATAATTGTGTATAGTCTTGAAACATTTTTGGTATTTGTTTATCCAAAGTTTATTTCTACTTTTAACAATTTCACTTTGTCAATCGCAAAAATATATAGCTTTTTTGTCGTTCAAAAGTTCATCTCGGCTATTCTATTGAGGAACTTGATATTCCTGCTCCCAAAATTCTTTAATTATTTTGATTTCTAACCTTTTGACCTTGAGGTTATTCAAAAAACACGTCGCATGTGATCTCTACATCAAAATTGGCCAAGTTTCTATATGCCTGAGGGAGAAAAACCTTAGTTTTATTACGAACTGTTAATTTCAATGATAGATATATGATTAATAAACCATATCAGTGTCAGAACACTAACTACTGGACGGATGATACCCTCAAAAACTAATAGTCCTCCAGCAGAGGTATCGACCCAGTGATAATAATAAAAATGTAGATATAGAATTTAGTATAAGCTATAGATATAAAAATGCAGCTTAACCTGTTGATCTAGCACCAAGGGATATCATTGTCATATCTTCGATATGTAATTTGTTCTCACTACGATATAACTGAAAGATTGTTCACTTGGCGTTAACCATTAATCACTCGCTCATGATTTAAATAGGTTTTTTTCCTCTAATTTCTTTATTAAATTCCATTCTTAAAACATATTCTACATAGTGGTTACTTTTGCTGAACGATAATCATTTTCTGTGAAACTAGGGCAGAGGGAAAAATAATGTCGACTTGCTGCTGTTGTCTCATGCTCCATCCGGCTTAGCTCTTTATTTTTGTTTATATACTTTTTTAAGGTATTTTTATCATTATTTTTTGAAAATATAGGGAAAATGATATTGATGATCAAATATTGGTTTTAAAGACAAATTAATTCAGTCTAGTAGAGGTATAATTGAATTAAATCAAGTAGTCATTGATAAAACGGATTGTCTATATCATTTCTTATCATATCATAACAACGTAACAGCCACTAAATTAAGTCGTCGTGGTCATGATCGTATGGTAGTTGGATTTACAACTATCTATGCAATTATAAACCTATCACCATTAACATTGTGAGTTCGAATTCCGCTCGGCCGGGTGTACTCGATACAAAATTATGTGATAAAGTTTGTCAGTGACTTGCGGCAGGTCGGTGGTTTTCTCCGGGCACTCCGGGTTCCTCCTCCAATAAAACTGACCGTCAAGATATAACTGAAATATTGTTGAAAGTGGCATTAAACACCATACCCCCTCCCCCCCTAATTAAGCTTGCACTAACCTATGCATAATACATTACAGCTCTTAGTACAAACAAAACACTACTTGATACTTATTCATGATACATGTAAAGCGAAAACAGTTAAATAAATAGATCAAAATATTTGTAAAGTGTCTTATAATATAAAGATTATATATATGAAGACGTTTTACCTCTTTGAACATGTTCTGTCAACAGGATTGATTGATTTGATTTATTGTGCTTAACCCCACTTTCAGCAATATTTCAGCTATATCATGGCGACCAGTTTTAGTGATGGAAGTAGCCGGAGAACCCGGAGAGAACCACCGACCATGGGCAAACAACTGGTAAGCTTTATCACTTGCGGCTGCGAGTCGAGTGCACCCATTTTAGAAATTTACAAAGCGGGTGCGAACCCACGCCGTCTTGGTGATAGGCTTGTGTAAGTTGTTAGGTATCCAACTACCTAACTCATTGAGCCACCCGGGCCCTCTGTCAACAGGAAGTAATTTTATTTACAACTAGTTTCCCAAATCTCAACAGATAAAATATGTGAAAGTGGTACCAGGAAAATAATATTTTTCGGATAGTGACGGTATATATACATGTAATAAAAAACAATATTCAGTCGAAGCAATTTGACGACTCAAATAGAACGAATGTAGGATAAACTAATAGTAGTATTATACAATGAACTCATTAACAATAGATAACATTCATGAGTATAAACATATGTCGTGTAGAGAAATAGGTTTAGATACGATAACGTAACCCTCAGTCCGCTGTTGCTCCCAGGGAGGAATGAGGGTTATGTTATCGTATCTAAAATAGGTTGTGAGGTTCGCATTGTTCAATCTTTAGTTTTCTGTGCAGTGTTTCGTAGATCATTCTTTGTACTTTTGTCTTTTTTTATTTTGACCATTGCATTGTCTGTCTTCTTCCATATGCAGGTTCTGGTTGATTCTTTGGTATCTTCAGTCTTTCTTTTATTTTTACTTTTTATAAGAGTTAACTATAGGAAAAACGTTTCAAGATATTTTAATAATATTTCATTCTAGTTACCTGTAGGATTTTACATGTTTTTTCGGCACTTTCCAATAACTTGCACATTTCTTTTCTTTCGATGATACAAAACGTGATGTATTTAACACGGAATTTCTCCACGTCATCAGTTTGTGGTTGTTCTTTTGTCTTTGTTACTGATTGTAATCTATTTATAATCAAATAAAATACATACATTGTAATTATAAAAATTAATTGATGCATTCCACTGTCTCCTTTACTACAAGATATGTTGTTTCTAAATGTGTGCTCATCATGAGTAACGTTGAAATACTTGAAATTAACGTTAATTCCAATATGACATCCCTCCCTTCTTGATAACTGAATCTCCAACGGCAATACATATATAAACAAACAAACAAAATCAACACACAAAAAAAAAAGACCACGCGACATTGTAAATCCAGGTTCTGTCTTGGAACAGGCACAACAATGTGGTGGGGTTAAACGGGTTAATTGGATTCAACCCCTCTCCTATTGATAACTGGATCTCAAAACCTGCAGATTCGTTTCCACCCCAGAAGACCCCATATTATCACAAAAAATGTAGGACAAGATAAACATGAACAGTACAATAGTAGGGTCAATGAATAAATGTATGTATGTATGCAGATGAACCGTAAGGTTCAAAGCAAATTAAAAAAAAATGAATTCATTACATTTTCGAATATTTTTTTTAATTATTTCCTCAATAAATAAATTTTGCTATATTAATTAAAAACAGAATAAAACATTACCTTTCTTTTAGTGTTGCTATTTCCTTATTTTCCTGTCTGATCTGAAGTTCCACGTTGTCCATCTTTTTCTTTTCTTTAGTCTGTAGAAGTTGACAAGAGCTTGTAATTACACTCTACATGTATATATTGTTTTAATGTATAGTGATATTCCACAACAATGTGTATATTTTTAATTTATTCTATGGAATTTCTAATGAAATAAGGAAACAGTTAATTATGTGTTATCCCAAAGCTAACTCAATTATAGATTTAAAAAAACACATAAATGTATATGATTTAAAACATTATGATTTATTTTATTTGTTGATTTATTTTGTTTAAAAAAATAAACAATTCTAAAAAAAAAAAAAAATTGCATGACAACTGAGATGGCTTTTTATCCTGATACTGTGAATGGCTATTTTGTTAGATATATGTATATTTGTTATTGAAATTTATAGTTCCTAAATAATGTAATTATTATTAAAACTAAGGTTCTCCTCCCACAGGCATAGGTGACCTTAGCCGATTTTTGTGATCCTGTTTTGGCCTTTTGGTAAATACTTGCTCCCAAAGCTTTTAAAATTATTTATCTTTCCAACCTTTTCACTTTGAGCACAGAACTTTATTGATATTAAGTCTTCAGACATATACAAGATATGTTACATGAGACATCAAATAATAATAACAATACAAAATACTACCTAAATTAAGATATACATGTATATGACATCAATTACAATAGTTTTGAAAATTCTCTGATAAATTTACAAACATTTGTCAGCAATTGTACATGACATATTGATAGCATTCCTTTCATTTTATATACATTCGGGTTAGTATAAAAATATGGCGGTATGTACTTACACCTCAACAGATTTATATCAGTACTTTTACAGGTGAATAAATAATGAAACTCATCCCCAATGCCATCGTTACAAAATTTACAGTCTTTTTTTCCTGTGAGATATTCACCCATCTTCCTGTTTCTATTGTCATTTTCATATTGCAAGTTCTTAGTTTACACAACCAGGTAAAATTGACTTGCGATAATATTAATAAATACGGTTCTAATTTAAATTCAATTTTGAACAGACCATAAAATTGTCCTCTTGAATTTTTATTCATATCAGAGAACCATGACTGTATAAATTGATCTTGTAAAATACGTTTAAATTGCAATTTGATACATTGGCGACTAGATTCTAATTCTTTTGAATCTAAAAGATAATTCATACCTGTTGATTAAAAATTGCATATTTTAAAGATAACGGAAATCTTTTGACTCTTTCAAGGTAAAAAGTAATTGATATACATTACTAGATAATTTGTTTGAACACTTTAATGTTAACAAGAATCCAATCATTCTGACATTGATGTGGATATTCAAAGGATATCGTCCTAATTCCCCGTAAACCATATAATTTGAAGTTGTTTGTCTTACTTTTAATATGTTCTTACAATATCGTAAGTGAACCTTTTCAATTTCAGCACAATTTTCAAAACCCCAAACTTCACAAGAATATGTAAGAATAGGTAACACTATATGCTGTCAAACAATTTTAGTTGTAAATCAACAGGTACATGTATACACAAATTTCGTACTTTTCTCTACGAAATCCGCCCCTGCAGTTCATATACTGCAAATTTTAAGTTTTATATAAAGTGCATTGTCAATAAAACACCTACTTTAATGTCCTGCAGTAGTGATTGTATCTCAGACATCTGATTCAACAGTTGTCCGTTCCTCTGATCAATATCTACACTGCCTACATATCTATTAAAGATTTTCTCTGCATTTCCATGTTTACTGCTTGAAATGTCTCCATTAGTAAAATCATACCTTGACGAACGCATTTCAATTTCCATTTCAAATATATGTTTGTTATCTGAAATAATTATCATAATCTTACATATACGCATTTTAATATCTAAATATACATGTATGGGATGGGGGGCGGGACAATCTGATTACAATCAGAATTTTCATTATTTTCAAATTTCCATGTTCTTTGTAATTTGTGCCTATATCTCACCATTGTGGACGTGGACGCAGTGGTGTTCAGGTAGCTGCAATAATGTAGCTCCTGTGAAAAAACTTGTGTCTCGGCGTAAGCGAGCATTTAGGGTTTTATTATTAGAACTAGTGTTCTGTTTGCAACGTACAATTTATGACAATTAATGACAATGTAATATTTTCTTGCGTCTGTTGTTTGAATATCTTTGTTGCAAGCTATTTTGTTGAGATTCAGGGGTAAATTATGTTTTGTATATTGTTTACAGTGAAATGACCCTATTTATACTATTAATAGGCTTAATCTTAATGGTGTGGGTTTTGTGAATGACAATCTAGGACATAGATGTATATATCGGGTGTACTGATAAACTGCCTATTTTTAACTCCATTGACCGAGTTTTGGAGTTATCCGGCGCACATTATACAAACACCTAATACAAACGGACAGAAGAAGAGTTTGATGATACCAAAGGGGTAATCAGAATCTGTAAATCGAAGAAGATTATCCCAGGAAATTACTTATCAAAGAAACAGCATTGGTGATGTAATGATCAGCATGACCGCCTCGAGTGCGGTATATCGTGGGTCCGAGCCCTGGTCGAGTCAAACCAAAGACTATAAAATTGTTACTTGCTGCTTCTCCGCCAAGTGTGCAGTATTAAGGAGTATGAACAAAGACTGGTTAGCTCGGAATCAGGATAATGTGTCGGGGTGAAGCGACATGTCTACCAACGGACTGCTGATTCAGTGAGCTTACACTAAAAATCAAACAAAGCGTGTTGGTTTAGAACAAGGCGGACATCATCATTTCATTGAAGTAACTTGTTCTCGCCATGACATAGCTGAAACATTGCTCAATGTAACTTGTTCTCGCCATGACATAGCTGAAACATTGCTCAATGTAACTTGTTCTCGCCATGACATGGCTGAAACATTGCTCATTTTGCGTTAAAACAATAACCACTTTCTCTTACTTATTAAAGTTCGAGATAATGATGTTCGATAAACACTGAAAATGGAGACTGAAAGAAAAAATATATAAACCGATAAACGTTGTTCTGAGATGGATGAACCATGAAATGTACATAGGTAGCTGGAAAAAATGATTTTAATATACACTGTATAAGCAGGTTCTCCTTTCGTAAAGAAATGAGAAAAGACCAAGATGAACTTATTCAAAGTTGTATCATAATCTTCAATTGAGAATAAAAATAGTAACGTGATGACTACCAAAAATCACTGATTGTAAATATTATAGATATATTTGTACCCAATTACTTAGTAGTTAAAACGAAAGTAAAGTAAAAAATTTTTGATTAGAAAACGGAAAAATCTAAATATTTCGTAAAGCGTAGATTTTTTTTTAGCGCATCCAAAGAGAGTTTTGTCAGGAATTTTACTACCATTTTGGAATTGTATAAATATTTACGGTTGAAACTATTCTGAAGGCCCTGCTCATCTGAAAAATTACCAATTTTTGGCGTTATTTTGGTCTTTATTTCAGGCTAAGTTCTTCAAAATAGGCCAAGTTTGCTCGTTAAATGTGACAGCCAACTCACCGTGGACGTAATCCCATATAACAATAGGAACGACGGTGGTCCCGCAGCTGGTCTATTGTCTCTCGTCGAAGTGCCGGAGAAGGCTATTGTTCCCTTCATGGTTAATGCATTTGACTACGTGACATTTATACACATGCTTACCTGAGATTTACCTCGAAAATTTTGAAAAAAACGTAAAATCATAAATTTCCATAATTACTGATTTTTAATTTGACCAAGCTATTTCAATCTTTCGGAAATAATTCGAAAAAGAAGGTATTTTCTGCTAATAAATTCACTGAAGTTAGACATAGAGTACACAATTATTGGATATGAATAAAATTTTATAGGTAAAAACGTTATGTACAATCTGTCATTTACAACCGGTATACCCGTTCAATATGTAATGTTAGACTGGATTCAGCTTTCCTCGTCGCTGGACTCGTCGTCATCAAAATCAATTATTATTGGGGGAATCTCACTCCTATCAATGCAATTCTCTTTCCCATACTCCTTTTCTATTTTTAATACATGGTCTTCTGCCTTCGCCCAAACTTCCTTTGTAATTCTGCCAAACCCCCCATAAACAAGTTCTTTCACATCCCTCAAACGAAAAGTTGTATTGTTTTCTGCAACAAACCCTTTAACCTGTGTCCAAATAAGTTATATGGGGTTCAATTCGCAATGGCGAACAGGGGTTCTTAGAACTTCGTGACCGTGTAGGTTGGCAATTTTATCAGTTTTAAAAACGGAAAGAAGTTTCTTAAATTTTATTTTTTCATAAAGTTGTTTTTTAGTTTCAAGGGGCTGAAAAGGAATGTTGTGTTTTGAAAGATAATCTTGTAAGACAGCTTTTCTCTGATTAAAGTTTGGCACAACAGTTTCTTCAGTCTTGATGTTGTGATAACTGGCATTATCTAAAACGATAACACTTGTGCTTTTTAATGCTGGCATAAGCTGATTTTCGAACCAGTTTAGAAAGATGGGCCCGTTCATTTCTTGGTGATAATCCCCATCTTTAGCTTTGGCAAGAAAAAACAAATCACACCTATCAATCAAACCCTCCTCACGATTACCAGCGTGCAAAACTATCAACCTTTTACCTTTTCCTGAAGGGATCTTTGGGGCATCAGAACCATCAACTGGTAACCACATGTAGTCAGTGGCATGATTCTGATTAACCCAGGTCTCATCCAAATATACAATTTCATACCCATCCTCTCGAAACTTCCTGATTTTTCGGAGGTAATTACACCGATCATATATTACTGACCTCTGATCATATAAAAGCCTCCTATTATCGCCGGATTTTTTGTACTTATAACCAAGATCTAATAAAGTTAAAGTAAGCGTTGATTTCGAGATTTTAATTGTATCTTCAATTTCTTTCTTAATTTTTGAGACTGTTGGGGCAATTTTCCTGTTGTACATGCTATGAACGGTCCGTTTAATAACGCAACGGTCAAAATCATCAAAAGTTTTCTTTCTTTCTTTCGGTCTGTTGGATTCAGGAGGACTTTTACCGTTTACAACTCTATACACAGAACTGTAAGATATGCCAGCAGCCTTGCATGTTCTTTTAATCAAATTATCTGGGGAATAAAATGGTCTTCCCCTGGCCTTCTCAAGCTGAAAAAACTTGAATAGATTTAACACAATGTTTTTACAATCTTTTGACAAGTCCTTTGTTTTACTCATTCTTGCGATGTTTATATATATGCTAAGATGTAAAAAAAAATAGGTTTATGAAGAAATTTTATGTGAAATTTTAGAAAGATTTTAAAGTTTAAAAATGGAGTGTCAAAATATGCCTGTACAGTGTCTCTGTCTCTATCAAGGTAAGATTTACCTGGCTGCTACCTCTAGTTAGTTTACTCCCACCTCTATTTTGGCGGTAAAAATCGGGGGAAATGTCAAATTTCAGATGAGTGCAGCAATAATGAAAGGTTATTGTTAGATGAAATGCATATTTTAAAAATGGTAGTAAAATTCTGCACAAAACTCTCGTTTACTGTGTTTTAAAAAAATGTATTGTTTTCGAGAAAACTCAAATTTTCCGTTTTCTAATCAAAAAATTATTACTTTAGTAATTGTCTTTTAACTAGTTTAAACATACGTGTATTTTGTTGATTAATTCTTAATCAACATAAAGTTATAATATAGGGAACTATATAATGATACATGATACCTAGCTGGCGAATCGTACCTCTTGGACACAAAAAAAAACAAACAAACAAACAAATAAACAAACAAAACAAAAAATATAACTACTGTTCAGCAGGTAACATGATACATGTAAACAAGTGATGTTGATACTATTATCTTTAAAAAAAACAAAATACCAGTATATACACCCGTATATTTCTCATTATCAATTTACAAAGGTATAAAGGTAACACTGTTTCGGGATAACGATTTTGATATTATTGTTATCTTGTCCTAATGGGAGGGAAAAAAGGGGGTGTAACAAGACATACCAGATCCGAGTTATTGCTTTAAAACATTACAGTAATGACAAATAAACAGTTATTGGTCGACAAAAAACCCAAACTAAATAGGTGCCACCGATAGGAACGATTTATGATGTATAAGTTTAAGGACCATAGGCCATTAACCGATGATATTCTGGATTCATTTGACCAATTATGCTTTTTATATTGCATTTCATTTGACGTGGAGGTCCATAAATCGTTTCTACGCACAACACATGCGTGTATATATGACAGGGGCAGACAACAATATATGTTGTTGGCCGGGTTTTTTTTATTATCAGAGACTAGTATGTTGACAGACTTACCGAATAGTTCTATTGAATATGTTTCATACACTACATAAATCTACTTTCCTTTTGAAACTTTGTGTAATTCCGTTATATCACATGATTATATAACTGTCACGAAACAAATACTGATAATACAAGGATTCAATTTCTTAAGGATATAATAATAGAGGCGTATATTGTTTCTCACTTCCTTGTTTTTTTATAGATAAAATTAGGTCATATCTCATACCTGTTGTGCAACTTGACAAACCACACGTCATAATGCGAGCTTCATGTGTCCGACCGTATATTCTCTGGGTAATAAGAGCATATATATATATATAGGGGAGACATGTAATTTGTAGTTAGCATATGGACACGAACAAGTTAAATTAAGGAAAAAAATATGAAATAATAAAAGACATTTTATTGAAAATAAATATGTAAACAGAAAGTTTAAAAGGCGTGTGGGGGGGGGGGGGGGGGGGGGGGGGTAATTCCGTGCCACGAGCGCCTGTGATTTTAAACAGTAAAGATTGACTGATTATCGTTTGCTTAAAGTGCAGCGGCAAATATGACATGCTTATTCCTGACGAAAACAAGTCTGTCAAAATCTTTAAATACTATACAGAATAAAAGAGGGAGGGTGGTGAGAACAGCCAGGTCAAATAATTTCGACAACAGCTAGAAAATCATGGATAGTTTGGTAAGGAAGATATTTACCGTGAATCAATAGTCTTCAGAAAATAATATCCTTAAATTAAATGTACTCAAAGTATCTAAAATGGATTTTATTTCCTTATTGCATTTAGAAGTGAGCATGCATGTTAATGAAATGGGAGCCACTGATGATCATTCCTTCAAAATTACATGGTTAAGGTTAGAGTTAGGGCTGTGTTATGGTGTTTAACACCACTTACAACAACATTTCTGTTATATCGTGGCTGTCAGTTTTATTGGTGGAGGATGCCATAGTACCAGGAGAAAACCACCGACCTGTCGGAAGTCGCTGACAAACTTTATCCATTCTCTAACCAGAGTTGTCGTTCCTGCTACGCTACACACCATCTCTGTCAACGCTCATTTTACAAAATTTTTGTAAAATTTAGAAACAGTAAAAAAAAAAGATTTCCCCCCATGTAAAATTTAGAAACAGTAAAAAAAAAAGATTTCCCCCCACTTCTTGGAGAACTATTTTGCGGAGGTAAAAATTAAAAAGTTAAAAACGATCACAAATCATTTTAAAGAGAGAATTGATTTGAAATGAGTGATTTATTTTCATCTCTATTGATATTTACAATAATTAAAACAATTTTAAGTACATTTTTTTACTGTTTCTATATTTAACAAAAATCTTGTAAAATGGGCGTAGACAGAGATGGAGTGTAGCGTAGCAGGAACGACAACTCTGGATAGAGAATGAAATTTATCACTTAAATTTGTACCAAGTACACCTCACCATGATCGGGATTCCAATTAGCAACGTTAGTGGTGATATGCACTGTTTGCAGATGTAGTTTTAAATCAGTCCAATTACCATACGATCACGACAACGACTGACCCTCAAAATTACAAATATCCTGTTCATTTGAAGGTAGCATAATATTAATATGAAACCGGCACGGCCTTGAATGCTCGCGCATCTGAAAATTATCTGGCAATTTCATCAAAAAGTGTCGAGATTTTTTGGGCCGAGATATATTGGGGACGACTTTTTTTTAGGGCCGAATCTAGTCTCATTCAATCGAGCTGTCGTTCCTTACGAGAGAGGGTACGAGACTTCAGGATCACCTTTGCGCTTTATGTTAAGAAGATCTTCATTAGTTGAGTGTGTTAGTGTGTTACCCGGAAACCGGTGTTTACAAAACGTAAGGAACGATAACTCGAATAACAAATACAAAACGTAGAATTTTTTTTTCTTCGACAATTTGTTCAGCCATGTTTGTTAAAAAATCCTAAGTACATATTTTATACCATAAAGAGCTCGCTTAAGCTCGCATATTAGTTACATAGTGCGTTAATGGCCTAATTGCATATATACAGGGTCAGTAAATTCCATATGGGGCGAGAGCGAAAAATACAACAGCCTAATAACCGTGTTTCAATACACGGTTTCCACGTGTTCACTTTAAAGCCATGATATTCCTACTGAGAAGTTTGAAAGAAGTAACATGTATTACATTTTCTTTACCGAACTACCCATACTTTAACAAAATTGTGACATGAATTTTATCAATATCGTCTTCAGTCACCCTGTAAATTATTCATAAACATGTGTAGGCTGCATCGTCGTGCACGCAAATACGGCCTTAGATGTCGATTGTATTTCTAAATATTTTCGTAATTAATTCCACCTTATATCAGAATGCTGTTTTCTGATTGGTTGATGAAAGGGGTATTTTTTTTACCAATTCTCCGTTTTCTCAGCTTTTCCACCAGTGCCGGGATATTTGCCTAAAAATATCCCGGTACTATAGGAAAATATCCCGCTCGAGACGAAATCCCTTCTTTATATAGTTTATGACGTCACGGATGTTATTCGAATTATTCGGGTTTCTTCTTTCAACCAACGGTAAAGTTAAGAAAATGACGAGAGTGTCAGCCGTTATGTTTGAAATCGTTGAAATGTATATATTTCAAATTCATTTGCATTAAAAACAGTTTAGCGTGTTGTATGTTAAAGCAAAACCGTGATTTATTTTAATTTTGAATTTGTTCCAGAATTTATACACTAGTCACTTCTTTGAAAAGATTGTTCCTGTTTCCGTAGATTGATTTTTAAGTCTAAGTCGAAAATCAAATGATCGAGGTGGTCTGAAGTTCTGAACCTGCTTGCATGCCACTGTTTTACTTGCTGTTAAATATTCGGCGGAATTAAACAAATATATCCTGTTAGTGAGGGTTATTTGCGAAAAATACCGGTTTCGAGGACAGTCAATTGTCCCTCGCCGCCAAAGCGGCTCGGGATATTTGTCTCTCCTCTCAACCGGTATTTTTCGCAAACAACCCTCACTAACAGGATATATTTGTATAAAAGCTACTTCCACACGGCCTAATGACCATAACGTTATTTTAGCATATACCCCCGGTACCCGTCTACTTAATCTACGTTCATATGACCCGCGCTCTACCAGTTCAGCCCACAGGTGCTTGTGGACAGGACACAGCATACCCCTTTTTACACCCTACCCCCCTTTTTTTTCTTTTTTTTTCTTCATTTCCATGGCTTAGAAATATGTAAAACAGCAATAATATGTCGTTTTCTGATTGCATAAGTCGACTGATATGTATATAGATATGCTGTTTTCTGATTGCATCAGTCAACACAATTGTGAAAAATAAAAACAATCCATATCCAGAAATTGATGGTACTTTCGTCATAAATATTCACCATATTTAAATTAGATTTTGATCACGTGACTGCAGTTTCAAGCTTGATGGATCGTTTATTAGATTTGTCAAAAAATAGCATACAGTACGTAAATTCAATGTGTCCGTCAATGATTCGAAAATTAAAAGTTATTGTTTATTTCCGCAAAGTTTTTCTTCTGTCAAAATTCAAATATTTTTGTTTTGTAACGATTTTAGACATGTCTTTGATATCGCGATCATGCAAAAATGATCATATTATATTTAATGTGGGAACCCCGAGTTTAGAAGCGAGAAATATAAGAGTAGTCAATATAATTACGTATATTATTGAGGAATCTAAATTAATTTCAGAAAATATGTCGCCAAATGTCATTCATTGCTAAATTGTGTGTCACACGCCACCAGTTTCATGTATTTCAGACATTTTTACATAGACTCTTAAGGCCAAATAAGGGTTCGTCGCCTCGGATTTTCATTTAGTCCAGGAACCTCGAATATTTAATTGCTTTCATTAATTTTTATTTCATTTAATTCAGCTTGATTCAATATATCATTTTCAAGTTCAGAAAATGACACACATGCAATTATGAATGATATCGTCTATATAGATCATATGAAAATTGCAGACGTCCCGGCGTCGCCATCTTAGATGTGCAAATGAGCAAAGTACCCATCATTTCTGGCTATGCCCTGGTGGATATTTTGTCATTATTGTTCGCCCATTTTGGCATTTATAGGTCCTGTGGCGAGCTGGTTCCCCGTGACAAAAGTACCATCAAAAGACACCAGGGAATCTACACTAAAAAAAGAGCAGAACAAATTGTCACAGTACCTACCTGTTACCTTCTCTGTATGCTGCCGCCTTTGTCAGGCGAACCACTTCTTCAACGGATCTTCATCCATTATTGAAGCGTAGTTTATATTTCTTACGAATTATTATCACATTATATTTTATACTTTATACGGGATGTGGAACATTTTTAAAAAGAGTATGTCATAACACACGCACTTTGCTTTCTAATTTACACTTTTATGCACGCACATGTAAAATTATATATCGTTTAATGACTAAGACGCATCCATCGATGCACATAATAGTGTAGTTCTAATAATAAAACCCTAAATGCTCGCTTACTCGCAAGGGTTATAACGGGATGCCATTACACGTAATGGAGTAGTCCGAGATTCCTCTGTCGTTTAACGGCTTTTATAAAGTTGCTGTAGCCGTTCAACGTCAGAGCGTGATACATACGGAAAACAGCGGATTTGCTTCTCCAACTCTGGGTCAGCACATTTCCACGTTTCGTGGCTATCGGATTTTATTTTCTATCAGAAACCCTTATATAAATCGCTTCACCAATCATTTTTCTATTCATTCATAAACATCTTACCCTCAGAAACTGGTGTTACACTCCATTACAGCACGATGTTGCCTTAGAACCTATGATTTCGACATTTGTCTTCCATTTTTCAAACATTTGTCACGTGACGACGAGAAAACTACGATTACCGCAATGTATCATGGGAGATGATTTGCATATAAACAAACAAACAAATATTTTTATTGCCAATCATAGTTGTCTGTTAAGGCAGAACAATTAACATAAAATTTGATACAGTTGATTATATTGATTGGTAATGATTTTAACAGCAAATTTAGTGAATTACAGATAACCATAAGAAAAAAAAATGTTGTAGTACCTTGTCCAAAAAGGGGGAACGTAACACATGCTCTTTCCGAAGCCCGTTGGTAACACTCTGCCATTGAATTCTGTATTATTTCCTTCTGCTCTGCTTTGATCTGTAGATGGACTGTTTGTCCTGCAGAATACGCTTAAATGTATCGTCTTCCATGTGATTTGAATGTTGTTTACGTATGCAAATAATGCTCCAAATAATTTGGCACGTTGCATTAATTAGTTCCCATCATGCAATGCGTTGCTGTCATCATTCAGTTAGTATCGCGAGATCACGTGTGTAGATTCGAAAATGGAAGTCAAATGGCGGAATAATAGGATCTAAGGCAAAATCGAGCTGTAATGGAGTGTAACACCACTTTCTGAGGGTAAGATGGTTATGAATGAATAGAAAAATGATTGGTGAAGCGATTTATATAAGGGTTTCTGATAGAAAATAAAATCCGATAGCCACGAAACGTGGAAATGTGCCGATCCAGAGCTGGAGAGGCAAACCCGCTGTAATCCGTATATATCACGCTCTGACGTTGAACGGCTACAGCAACTTTATAAAAGCCGTTAAACGACAGAGGAACCTCGGACTAGTAATGGAGCAGCCGCCGAGATTTTGTGCGCTCGCTTACAGAGTTTCTGACGCCTGCATTTATCAATAATAAGACATAACCTTTCCTTTTGTCCATTATTATAACAAGTTTTTATCACCTACCAGTATTTTAGAATGTAATTCCCACAAAATAAAAATCCATGTTTACTAAACTCTGAACATTTTGAATTTCGTCATTTCCGGCCTCACTATTTGGATGTCGATACCATATTTGGCGATTAAGGCGTGAATATTTACATCAGCAGTAACATCGTAGTAAAAAATACCATATTTAGAAAAGCTCCGCCTTCCGTAGTTTCCGGTTATGACAAACAATCGATAAATTTGAACAAGGTTGTTGCTACCTTTGAAAAGCATATATTTCTCAGCCAAACCGATTTAACAAGGACTGGGATCATCAGTAATAGTTATAATGTAATGTTTGAAGCGTAAATAGTGAGTTTTTACGTTTCAACTGCAATTTTTGTTTTGCTCCATTATGACGAATGGGACCGCGTTGTAGCTCTGCCGAGACACAAGTTTGT
Organism: Bathymodiolus septemdierum; assembly: GCA_963383655.1. Classification (NCBI taxonomy): domain Eukaryota; kingdom Metazoa; phylum Mollusca; class Bivalvia; order Mytilida; family Modiolidae; genus Bathymodiolus; species Bathymodiolus septemdierum. The sequence continues at coordinate 33,131,611 of OY726524.1, read as the reverse complement.
CACAGGAGCTACATTATTGCAGCTAATAATAGTGGTAAAATCTAAGACACATCCATCGATGCACATAATTGTGTTAAAATCTAAGACACATAGGTGTGGTAAAATCAAGACACATAGATTTGGTAAAATTCAAGACATTAAAAAGTGATAAAATCTAGGATACCTCCATCGTTGCACATGATTGTGGTAAAATCTAAAACACATCCATCGATTCACATAATTGTGGTAAAATCTTAAACTCATAATTGTGGTAAAAACTAAGACACATAATTGTGGTAAAATCTAAAATACATCCATCGATGCACATAATTGTGGTAAAATATAAAACTCATAATTGTGGTAAAAACTAAGACGCATAATTGTGGTAAAATCTAAAAGACATATCATCGGTGCACATTTTTATGGTAAAATCTAAAATACATCCATTGATGCCCATAGTTATGGTAAAATATAAAAAAAAAGAAAATCACCCATGCGTAAGGATTATATACATACACCTCCATCACTCTCATGTCACCAATGTTCAACACAATAATGTTCCTCTGTAACTAACATAAAATCCATGACTTCATTTAAACATCTACCCAATTAAATTTGATCTTTTCAGGTGTAGCGCAAAGCACATACTACTGGTTAATCTTTCAATATCGGTATATAATTCATTCAGAAAATGGAATTTAGTGCAGTCAACTATTAACTGCAGAAGATTATCATCACATTCAAATAGTTCAAATACGAGAGGTTTCAATAATTTCAATTCCAACAGATCCCTCAGTTTCTTGATGAATTTTGATCGTGTATCGTTTAGTATGATGCACTTTAATAAGAAGTGTTTTGTATCTTCCGGTTCTTTGAAGCAAAGAGGGCACCTGGAGGTAGTTTTTTGTCCATTAAATCTAGCTCGATCAGCTTGAAGTGTGTATGTTCCGCAAACTATTTTAGATTTAACACATGCTCTTTTAACTGCATATAGATCTGAACCACAACTTTTCCAAATGTTATGTATTTTACCAATTTCAAATTCCTCAAAGTTGAACAGTTTTAGTGTAGATTTTGTTTTAGCATCTTTCACTAATTGATCTTTCCAGTATTCATTAATTGCTATATATACAGTTCTTTTCCAAATTGCCTTATTAGGTACAGGGTTGAGGATGTCTCTAGGTGACGGTAAATTATACATTTCTGTTACTTTCACTATTTGTATAAACCAGCTGTTTGAGTCCTCAGGTTGTATTGCAAGTTGTCTGAAAGCAATATTATATTCCATAGATCCTTTATTTTCAGCAATATTTCTGAATAAGGAGAGCATTCGTTTGTGAAGTTCAGCTTCTATTGGTATTTGTCCAGCTAGAATTAGTACTGCTGCTGTTGATGTACGAACAGGAAGATGTTGAATTTGTTTTAGTAATTGTACAAAATATGTTGAAAGATTTTTAATGTCAGTTTTAGTAAGTCTTATCACATCCAGTCCATACAGTAGTCTGGGAAGTACAAAGCATTTGATCATGTGTATTGAGACCATTGGATTTATTCCATTCATCCCATACAAACCTGCCCCCATCAGTGCGTATACTGTTTTGCGTGCAGTTTGTATTCTGTCTGGTACAACCAGTTTTACTCCAAATTTCGAGGAGGTATCTCTTTTGATTCCCAAGTGAGTTGCGTTTGCTGGCATATTTAGATTTTTGTCATTCATAGTCCATGTACACTGTGTTTTATCCCTGATCTTCAACACACAGGATTTTTGGTCACTAATAATGTATCTGTGTTTGTTAGCATGATCCATCTGTATGTTTAACATAGTTTGAAGGTCATGTGGGTCATTTGCTATTAGTGTTACATCATCAGCTACAGTTGGTACCATGGTTTAACAGTTGTTTCCCCCACAAAATTAAATTAAATTTTATACACAGGCAAAGTGACACTACTTTAATTAAATGTATAAATGCTTTGGAAAAAGGAAACATCTGTTAAACCATGGTACATTAAAGAAATATAAACCACGATCACCCACAAGCTCATTTGCCACTCGAGGCAGCTGTAAAAAATCACCGGCTAAAATTACTTGCAAATTTCCAAATAAAACTGACGAACTCCTGACTTTCTAACAAATAAATTGCTCTTGTCCTAAAACTTTTGAACTTACATTGATATCTCGTCTATGTCTATGATCAAAGTATTGAGTGGACTCACTGCACATTGTCCTTTACATCATTAAACCTTTCATCGGTTTTTATTAAATGAACTATCTCTTCATTTAAGTATCGGCCATCGCCAATTCCGGACCACTTAATTATGTAACGTGGTACATGTACCTCCTAACTTGCCGTAGCATCGTGTTATCGGTTTTCGTGCTATTATCGATTTTCAGATATAGCGATTAACAGTGTTAACCCTTCATTCATATGACGATTGAAATTTTCAAAGAATGGCTAGTTAAATATTTCTTTGTACATAAGATTGTTTTTAAAGCCATTCTTGTATTTTAATATACTCTCGATTATCTGCCAACAAGAACGCTCCAACCGAAAACAACAAAAGATGTCTAACGGTCAGGCTTTCCTGGTTATAACCTGACAATGTACCAACGAGGAGGGCTCCCCTATCCACCACCATTGCCGAAGTTGCATTTTACCATGAAAACTAAAAATTAAGCAACACGAATCCCTCTCAACATCGGAGGTGAGCGCATGTGCTCCTGAGGAATAAGCAGTTCCTGCTCCACATGTAGTACCTGTCGTGTTACTCTTGTTACAAATTAAACACAGTGATAAGTCATCAATGAGGAAATAACCACTACTTTTGCATCTCAAAACAAACAAACACTCATGATGATTCTACATGGTGGCTAAGTGGAGTAGGAGATCAATACCAAACAAACACTCATGATGATTCTACATGGTGGCTAAGTGGAGTAGGAGATCAATACCAAACAAACACTCATGATGATTCTACATGATGGCTAAGTGGAGTAGGAGAACAATACCAAACAAACACTCATGATGATTCTACATGGTGGCTAAGTGGAGTAGGAGATCAATACCAAACAAACACTCATGATGATTCTACATGGTGGCTAAGTGGAGTAGGAGATCAAAACAAACAAACACTCATGATGATTCTACATGGTGGCTAAGTGGAGTAGGAGATCAAAACAAACAAACACTCATGATGATTCTACATGGTGGCTAAGTGGAGTAGGAGATCAATACCAAACAAACACTCATGATGATTCTACATGGTGGCTAAGTGGAGTAGGAGATCAATACCAAATAAACACTCATGATGATTCTACATGGTGGCTAAGTGGAGTAGGAGATCAATACCAAATAAAGACACTTTTTGCAATTTGACTGTACGTTTGCATTTCGTATCTAGCAGGTCGCATGCGCAGATGGTCAAAATATTAGTGGAAGATGTCATTCAGATGATAAATTTCAAATAGGATCACTCATCCACAGTTATCATAAAGAAGGAGACAAGGAAGAATCCACCAGACCTCAGTACATGTATATCAAAGTACCTGTTTAAGTGATGTTCAATGTAAAAATCTTCAATATGATCACTCACTCAAGGGCCTAACTACAGAAACAGACAATAAACTAGATAGTAATATATTTCAGTGGAGCAGGAACTTAATCCTTCTGGATCACATGAATTCACAACGGATTTTAGAGGGGTTCGTGTTGCTTATTCTTTAGTCTTCTGTGGAGTATTTTGTGTATCATTGTTTGTACTTTTATCCCTTTTTCCTTTGATCATTGCATTGTCCGTCCATCTCGACTTACGGCTTCTTAATACTCCTTTGCTATCCTCAAACTTTTCTCATATCAGTATCATGATCATTCCTGAACAAGTTCTGTTCAAATTACTAGTTATATCATATGAACATAGACGATTCCAATCATAAATAGCTAATGCACGGATATCATACTAGATGACTGTCATATTACAAAACGTTAGGTTAATTGATTGTTTGTTGTTTAACCCCAAAAGTGTCATTTTCAGTTGCATTAGATGAGATAATAATGATCTCTGCTTTGTTCTTGATCAACGCATTTAGTTGATTTTTATAGTGCTATCTCACTGAAACAAGACTTCGGGTACACATGTCGCTCCACTCAGACACATTATCATGATTCCGAGCCAACCAGTCTTTGTGCTTAATTACTCCTTAGTGTTGTGTGCATAGCGGGGAAGCAATAATTATAGATTAATACATGGCCTTTTTCATATTGCCCTTGTTATCAGTACGAGACCTTGATATCGGCACCAAGGGACAATATCAGTCGAGGGTTGATGACAAGGGCAATATGAAAAAGGCCATGTATTAATCTGTTTATCACATATTTTGCCAGGACAGATAACAAGTTATTGTCCTTCACAAGAGGGCAGACAACATGTTATTGCCCTCATAAAATGTCATTGCCCCTGAGGCAAATAACACGCCGCAAATAATGCTTTTATTACACATGCAAATTTGGCGTTATTTCAATAAAATATGTGATAAACACTAATTTTATAGTCTTTGGTTTGACCCGATTGGGGTCTGGAACCCACAGTCTACCTCACTCGACAAAACGTTAGGTCATTGGAACAACAATTTCAATAAATATAATATTTTATTTTATTTAAAAAAAAAACCTACAGTAATAAAACTTTACAAATAAATAATAAAATGTATTCTCCTAAATGGACAGACTAGATACATATATATATATATATATATATATATATATATATACAAAGCATCATACTTCTACCATAGCATCTGGCTGAAGAAAATCTTAAATTGCATTATTCCCAAATTGTGTCATTATAGAATGCTAACTTATGTGAATGAAGTGTCATCATAGAATGGTAACTAGTATCAATGATGTGTCATTCTAGAATAGCAACTAATATCATTGATACATCATTCTAGAATGGTAACTAGTATCAATGATGTGTCATTCTAGAATAGCAACTAATATCATTGATATATCATTCTAGAATGGTAACTAGTATCAATGATGTGTCATTCTAGAATAGCAACTAATATCATTGATACATCATTCTAGAATGGTAACTAGTATCAATGATGTATCATTCTAGAATGGTAACTAGTATCTATGATGCGTCATTCTAGAATAACAACTAATATCATTGATACATCATTCTAGAATGGTAACTAGTATCAATGATGTGTCATTTTAGAATGGTATCTTATATCAATGATGTGTCATTCTAGAATGGTAACTAGTATCAATGATGTGTCATTCTAGAATGGTAACTAGTATCAATGATGTGTCATTTTAGAATAGCAAGTAATATCGATGATGTGTCATTTTAGAATGGTAACTACTGTCATTCTAGAATGGTAACTAACATCAATGATGTGTCATTTTAGAATGGTAACTACTGTCATTCTAGAATGGTAACTAATGTCAATGATGTGTCATTTTAGAATGGCAAGTGATATTGATGATGTGTCATTTTAGAATGGTAACTACTGTCATTCTAGAATGGTAACTAATGTCAATGATGTGTCATTTTAGAATGGTAACTACTGTCATTCTAGAATGGTAACTAATGTCAATGATGTGTCATTTTAGAATGGTAACTACTGTCATTCTAGAATGGTAACTAATGTCAATGATGTGTCATTTTAGAATGGTAACTACTGTCATTCTAGAATGGTAACTAATGTCAATGATGTGTCATTTTAGAATGGCAAGTGATATTGATGATGTGTCATTTTAGAATGGTAACTACTGTCATTCTAGAATGGTAACTACTATCATTCTAGAATGGTAACTACTATCAATGATGTGTCATTCTAGAATGGTAACTGATAGCTATGAGATAGATTAATCTTTCTTTTTAGTAGGCATTATGAAAAGATATTTTAAAGGTGATGGTCGTTAATTCCACCAATATCAACAAAACAAACAATCAACTCTCATCTTAACTGAACTCAATCAACACCAAACAGACCACAACATATGGCATTAGAAATCCAGGTTCTGTCTTGGAACAGGTACAAAAATGTGGTAGGGTTAGAGCGGTTGTTTTGGATTCAAACCCTCTCTTATTGATAAACTGGATCTCCAACGGCGATACATATATAAATAAACTATTTAAAAAATCCGCACAGATTTGCTTCCACACAAAAAAATTACACAACATCAGAAAAAATAATGACAACATAAACATGGACAGTACAATTGCTGGATCAATGAATGAATGTAATTAACTAACTAATAACTAGGAAGGTAGAATCTGTTAGTTAAAGACCATTTCTATTTTCTCTTTGGACAAAAAAAATATAATATAATTGATATAAATTATAGTGTTTTTGTCTGTTTATAATATCTATAAGTCATGTTTCTTTTACACTTATAAATGGGTTTTTCATACATGTCAGTGAGAAACATACACAACACGGTTCGACTTTTTCTATTCTTTTAAAATTAGAACAATTATATGAACTCCGACTTATATTTGCGATTGTGTATTTTCGTAGATGTTGATATCCTTATTTGCGGTCATTTGTGCAACGCCTTTGTATAACACTGGTCCGTTTTCATGCAACAATAAGGCAGGCCAAACTATGTATTCAATAACGTCACCAGATCTGGTATATGTTCGATATAAATCCGGTTGCGAAGTGTCAAATACCATGACAACTGGTGGTATTTGTAAACAAGTTGACCAACTAATTTCATAACATTTCTCGATATAATGCCTGACTGATTTGTTTTTCAAAACGTTGTGCCTTTTGTCATCTATAAATTTCTCACTTAACTTTCTGTGTAATTCTTCCTGAAAAAAGAAAGATACTATCAATAGGATTCGTTTAATATATATTGTTAAATTAATATAATGTTTTAGAAAATATAATAAGAGGATCAAGTATTTACATGTGTTTCTTTATGAACGGTGATAAACTTTTCATCTTTACTTCTGCGTAATGCTGTATATAATATTACTGTGCCTATTGATAATATTATTTTGCCAACTTTAAAAAAAAATGGTATAACCAATAAAACGTAACACCATTTACAGCTTTGTATAAACGTTAGAGAAAACAAGAATAGACAATCCAGTGATGTCGGCAACATTGTGAACAGGACACAAAACGAAGACAAATAAAACAAAAACAAAAAACAATATAGAAAACTAGAAAAAAAATATGAGCAACACGAATCCCACAAAAAGCTGTCGTGAACTTATGTGCTCAAGACGAATTTGCAGTTTCTGTTTATAAATCGAATACTGAGATACAATGGCTGATTTCTTCTGATTTTTCTTCACATATAAAATTCAAGAAATGGGATTTAATGACACATGTCAGTAGTAGAACCGAAGTGACTAACATATCATCGTGCTCACAGCCTCACATTCGTGTAGTCAAACCTTTTAAATATTTCGTATATTTTTTGTTCTAAATGCTTTGTGATATAGGTCTTAGTTCGGTCCTTGTAACTAAGTACAATGAACATAATATACCGATGATTTTAGACTGGCATTTGTATGATGTGATATGTCTTTAGAATTGTAAAGCCAAAGGGATTTCGCTCCCATAAGACAGCACCACTGAAATGAGTTCGCACGCTGATATCGAGACACTATCCCGAATCCGTGGGTATCAATGATAAACAAATAGGTGTGCGGTCTTTCCTCCCGTAATACCTTTGATAGTACGATATAGTTTTAAATATGCAAAAATAAACCAAACCAATCAAGAATCAAAAAGCTAACACGTTTTCATATATTAAAGGATACCAACCATTGTTCCTTTGTCTTGACAGAGATCAACATCTTTTTGTGACAGGTACTGTGAACACTGTAGTCTGATATCTTCTTGTGTTATTTCCTTTAAGTTCACAGATCCAGACTCGTTTGATGCTTGTACATTCTGTGGTGAGAAATAAACCGTTTGTATATAATCAATGCCTGTACCAAGCCAGGATATTTACCAGTTGTGCATTTGCCTGGTAGGGGTATCGATTTGGATATTTGATTTTGGTATTGTTCCGACAGTATGGTATTTTTTGTTTTTCAATTTTTTCTAACTTTCTATGTTAGAATATAATTATTTTTTTTAATTATAGAATTCAATCCTACATTGATTTTTATTTGTATGTAGTATCAATATATATATATATATATATATTTTATTAGGGATCGTCGTGGTCATGATCGTATGTTAGTTGGAATTATAACTACTTATGCAATCAGTGCCTATCGTCATTAACATTGCGAGTTCGAATCCCGCTCAGGTGAGGTGTGCACGATACAACATTATGTGATAAAATTTGTCAGTGACTTGCGACAGGTCGGTGGTTTTCTCCGGGTACTCCGGTTTCCTCCACCAATAAAACTCACCGCCACGATATAACTGAAATATTGTTGAAAGTGGTGTTAAGCACCATAACCCTAACCCTATTCTTTAGCATATTTGTCATGACAGAGAGCATGTTAATAATTGGATAAAAATGAGATGAAATGTTTAAAGATATCAGAGGGTAATCAGAAGCCACAAATAGAAAAAGGTCAGACAATACAATGGAGGCTAAATAAAGAGGACAAATTAAAAAATATCGACAATTCAGTTCTAAATGACAATACATTCCTATTTTATTATGGGTATTCTATAATGTAGCATACCCAATTCTACTCAAAACTCGTTGGCAATGTTTTCCCTTGTGATTTTGAGTACATACATATTCACAAATTCGGGTACAGGATAATGAAATGAATGATTTTAAAAAACGATTATCAGAACTCTTGATTCTGATAAAGGGTTCTTAATGCAAAGTTTTATACAATGACGGCCACTCTAGAATATCAATTAAATATTAAATTGGTAAAAAAATGTATAGTTTATTCTACTCTTCATTGAAAAAACTAGTATATAGCTCAACTTTAACTCTAGGGTTTAAACTCATCGATATGTAATTATTAGCGTGCTCGCCTTGAGTGTGGTAGATCGTGGGTTCGAACCAAAGTCAGGTTTAAAGAACAACTATCAAATAAGAATATTCTGCCTCTCCGTTAAGCACGCAGCATTAAGGAGTAAGCGCAAAGTCTAGTTGTATCGGAATCAGAATAATGTATCTGCGTGGAGCAACATGTCTCACAAAGGACTGTTGTTTCAGTGAGCTAGCATTGTAAAGAACCAAGTGGGTTGGTCTAGTACAAAACAGACATCATCATAATCACGTATGAATGTAATGTAGCTTGTTTTTCACATAATATAGCTGGGGTTAAATAATAATCACTCACTCACTCAGAATTCCAGTGTAAAACCGTATTAAATGAATTATTTCTAGTTAAATAGCTAAATTAAAAAATGTAATACTAATTATTATGACCCATAGAACAAGTTTAACCGCCCCACGTTTTATTGAAGTGCATGTACCAAGTCATTCACTTGATTGTAAAACTGTATTAGAAATGAAATATGTCTAATTATATACAAAATATGATATTATGCTGACCCATAAAACAAGTTTAACCACATCACGTTTTATTGAAGTGCCTGTACCAAGTCAGGAAAGTGAACGGTCATGTACATGTATATTGAATTTGCCTCTTTCTACGATTTTTCTATTGCATTTTTGAAATGTTTAAACAGTGTGGTATCTATTGTTTTTTTTGTTTTTTTGATCATTATTATGACATGCTTACTTGGTATATATCAGTAGAGCCTGTATTATCATGACTGTCAGGGGGTACATGGAGAGCCAACTTCATCATTAACTGTAATCTCTCCTCTCTCTTCTTTGCACACTCTTTATTTATTGTCTACAAATATATTATATGTTACAGAGTAAAATTACGGATTCTGATTGGCCCTTGATTTGTTAGTATCTTCAAATTCTTCTTAATACATCCATTTTATTGTCATATAAGGAAATAAGACAGTTTGTGACAAAACATACAATACACATATAAAGAAATACAGCAAATTTACGTAGCAAGCAGGACTGGGTTGTACAAACTTCAATTAAATTTAAGCATAAATTGAAATTTAATTGACACTTAAATTTATATGAAATTAATTTACACTTAAGGTTTAATTGAGGTTTGTGCAACCTAGTCCTGGTTTGTTAGCCTGATAGTTCGATGTATTCAGTACCATTTCAAAATTATGTTAATTTTAAATTCCGTAAATGTTATATACAGAGTATTTTGTGAACTTTGTAATAAAAATATATATGTTGGAAAAACATGCAGGAGACACACTGTATCAAAGACATTTATTGAATTTATCTCATACCAGTAGAAAAGCAGAAACACTTTACCAAAAACGAATTTTAGAGGACAAATAGGGAGAATTTGTGGGAAAAGAAACGGAACTCTTTTATGCAGAATCAGGAATCAATACTAAAAAAAAAAACTCATTTAATTTTTAAATATTTCATATATTTGTTTACACACACAAAATCGTTTTTATATGTTTTCCTTCGGTTTGTTAAACCATGCAAAGTTGACGTTACACAATAAGAAGAGCTAGTTTGAAGATACCAAAGAGGTAATCAGAATCCATATATCGAAGAAGAACAGACAACAAAATGGCCAAAAGAAAAAGTACAAAAGGACAAACAACGATCAACAAAACATACACATAAAACTAAAGATCGAATAACACAAACCCCACTATAAACCGGGGGTGAACTCAGGTGCTCCGGAAGGGTAGCAGTTCCTGCTCCACTAGAATTGCATTGTTCTGTTATCTATTTTTCTTTATATATGTCTTTTGGTCACTAGTAAAAACATGCTGGTGAAGATGAATAAGCTCCAAGCAGTGTGATGGCATTTTTTTCTCAGAAATAAGCAATTATGCCTTTTGACATGTGACAAAATAGAGAAATGCATCAGTACAAAGTATTCGAAAGCTAGTAAATGTAATGATATATATGGGACCATTGAAAAGTGGGTGTTGGCCACATAATAGAAGATGTGTTAAATGAAGACCATTACCTCGACGATTTCTACCAGCATGTCAATACTCTCTTTCTCGTCAAAATTGTGTTCATCTAAGGCTTCCATGGCATCTGTCCAATGGTTGTCATACAATTCGGAGAATCTTTCGCTAATCTTGCTTGGTCTATTGTTGTCTGCCAAGTTAGCTAACGCAGGGTTGTTGACCAGCAGTCGAATACCAGCTTGTTCTGATAACCTGTATTTAGGAAATACATTTTCTAGTAGGTTTTATTTATCTATTCATGCACTTTGGTTTTCTTGCTCCCAACGACCTTGAGCATAACTGATGAAGGTTATTCCAGAAAAGTGTCGTGCACACTAAATTCAATATCTAGGTTTTTTTTACTAGAACTTCAAATGTTTTTTTGTTATTTCAATGGAAATTGATTGATTGATTGATTGATTGTTTATTTAACGTCAAGTGAGAAGTATCTCATGCAAAGTTACAGGGAAATTAATGGCATTTATCATAAAAAGAGGACGAATATAATTTCAGCTTTTATTGTATTTCAAAATATGGTTATACATCACAACTTTTTCGGATGTTCACGATATAAAGTAAAACTAAATGCATAAAGAACAATAGGTAATTGTTGATTGATTGATTGTTGCCTAACATCAACAGCTATATTACCATGGAGAACAAGTTGACATTGTGTTGTCTGTTCTTCTTCGATTTACGGATTCTGATTACCCCTTTGGTATCTTCAAACTCTTCTTGGACAAACATTAAATCATTATTAATTCATAATCTTCTTCTTCTGATAACTAAGGTTTGTTGTAATATGTGCAAGTCATCTTGATGTGCAAGGAGTGTTACATCCTCCAAACACTGGGAACTAAGCTACTTTGCGTCCCTTGGGCACATTGCGTATTTGATGACCTTCACGCAGGAGTTGTACACCCATTGGTAAAGCTATGTCATATTGTTATACCCTGGGGTAGTGAAAAGTAATATATGTGTGTTAATATACATGTATGATCCATAAGTATGAAAATGTTGGTTTCACTGAAAATATTAGACATGTTGATAAACATGACTTACATATGAAAGTGTTTCTAATCATGATTTTTGAAATATTAAACAACAATATGATCCACACCTCTGTCGAACCTCAAACGTCTAAGCACAGAAATGACAACAAATGAATCCAATGGAAATCTATTTGCTGACTTTGGAGAGACACAAAACATTAACGATATCTTACAGGAAAAATAATAGGATCTGAAACGATATAAGACAGAAGACAGAATTCAAAAATGTTCTAATGTTCTGAAATAATACTCACTTATTTAAAAGTGTTGTTTTCTCGTCTTGAAGCTGCTTAAGTCTGTGTACATTTTGTACAGCACTTGGATTCTGAAATATGATTTAAACTCTCAGAAGTACTCATCTATATACCGATGACTTCCCAACCTTTAATACATATTGGTTCAAAGTATTGATGGGTGTCTCCAAACTTTTCTTACAAACCATCATTAACGTGTTCGTTAGGATCTGATGCTAGAGTTTATGTGCAAGGAGGGTTGCATTCTCTCCGCATGGTGTATTCATTTAAGTCCCCGTCACCAAGGCAACTTGTGTAATTGATTCAAGCAGCACAACTACTGGCCACCCCATTCGAAATTCTGTGCCCCACTTAGCAGAAGCTACGGCCATTTTTTTATGCCCAGGATTCCCCTTACTGACTCATGTATGCGATCGTATAGTAGTTAAATTTACATCTCTACTCGCTCATGCATGTTCGTTGTTATTTCCATGAACTTCAAAAATAAAACAGTCCAACGTGATATACATGCTTTATTTTTCAACGTGACTTTAAACATCATTGTATCCTGTTATTGAAAATCGTTTTACAATCAAAATAAATTGTTAAATTGAGGACGTTAGTTTCAGTTTCTTTATATAGTTTAAAGTGAATGTCATATGCAATTAAAATGGTATAATATTTGCTAAACCAGGCTTCAGAGTTACTGTGACACTAGCTACTCAATGGGTAGTGTGAATCAGATGAGAATTCTGAACAATTCTAAAGATCTGTTATAATACTTAAAAATAAGATCCCTCTCCTCATGAAATAACATTAAACCATTTCATTTCTCTACCCTCACAACTATTCGCCTCTCAATACTAAAAGACAGGTTAAAAGAATTAGTTCAACTATGTTTCATAAAAACAAATGACAATGCAGATACATGTACAAATACCTTTTTTTAGGAAGGGACAAATCTTATTGTGTAAAAACAACATATTTGTTATGTTTTGTGGACGTTGTTTATAACAGACAGTCGGCATTCTTATGGTACCAACCATACTCCTCTTCTCATCAATTTCTTCCTTTATTTATAAAATGCAAACTTCCTACAGGGGTTTCTCATGACAAACGAAAAGAAGTAACCCGGTCCTTTAATCTAGCGTGTTGCTATAAAGATGATGTTTTTTTCACTAAATAAGTCTAAATTTTGTGATTTTTTTTATCGCATCTACCCCATCGAGTTTGAAATAAGGGGTAGCACAGATCCAGGCAGATCTGGTTCATACCTTGGCCTACACATATAAATTGACAATGACGACCAGTAAAGAATGAAACTTAAATTTCTCCATTTTTATGTAGCAAGATTGGTACGATATTCCATAGTTTGTACTTCCTATCATAATTTCCTTGATAGAGTGTTACTGAACCAAGGGTGTCCTAGAGGCTAAGTTGAAGTCACCACTTTACACCATGACTTGATTAACGCTTAAGGAATGTCTGTGTCACAAATGACCACAGATATGTTCCATTTGTCATAATCACAATCTGGTTCTTTCCTCATTCATGACTTATCACTGGATTTCTAACAAGAGTAACACGACGGGTGTCACTAGTGGAGCAGGAACTGCTTACCCTTTCGGAGCACCTAAATTAACCCCCGGTTTTTAGTGGGGTTCGAGGACACTCTTTTGTTTTCTCTGTAGTGTTTTGTAAATCGTTTTCATTTTGTACTTTTTCTCTTGGCTATTGCATTCTGTCCTTCTTTGATTGACGGCTTCTGATTAACCTTTTTGGTATCTTCAAACTGTTCTATTATTATGTAATACAAACAAAGTTTTATTATAACTTCTTACATACCTCATCAAATTCATCCTCTGATGTAGAACTTTCTTCATCTGCACTTCCAAATGATGCCTGATAATAATACAGTAGTTTAAATAAGAATCGCTTTACTAATGTATTTTGCTTTCTTTGTGTTTAAAAGAAGACATCTATTAATATATTGTTTGCTTCTTTCAATCTTTCAGTTATGTGTATATTAGAAGGAGTTGAAATAAATTTGTAGAACAACAAAGTATCATGTAATAGATTGGTCTTCCAAGTTGTTGTACACCAGTATAGATAGTTGTCGGTTAGATAGATTTGAATTCACTTGATCGGAGAAAAAAACTTTATAAAAACGTTGATATCACATTTAGTGTTCATCACATACGCTCAAAGACAAAATACTAGCTATGATTTGATTTTTTAAGGCAACAACCATTTATCTTTTACTGTATGGAGGGGGTATTTTTTATCTGAAAAAAAAAGTAATTCCGTTGTCAGATGGTGTATGGAAAAAAAATGATAGACCTGAATTATGCAAAATTTAAGTAATCTAACCATGCAATTTACATGGAGAAGTTTTTGTCATTTTTAACATGGGACAAAGTAAATATCACACGTTTTCTATTAACTCAAGTACAACTGTGGATGTATTTGATACAAGAAATGGCTGCTTCACACATGACATTGTAATTATGTCTCCCCTTCGAATCGAAGTTTTAGTCTGATTTTTTCTTCCACTTCTTCTTTTGCTTTCGCTTTTTCTTCTGCTTCTTCTCAGCGAAGCTTGTCCGGACCATAACTTTTTTGTCTTTCCAGATAGGTCAATTATATTTGGTATGTGGGTGCATGACCGTAAGGTGGTGCGTTGCATACCATAATGACCTTCGTCGGACCTTAACCTTTGACCTCAAGGCCAAATAATTGTTTTTTAAATAGTATTTTCTTATCCGGGCCATAACATTTTTGTCTTTTGAGATAGGTCAATTATATTTGGTATGTGGGTACATGATCATAAGGTGGTGTGTCACATACCATCATGACCTTCATGGGACCTTGACCGTTGACCTCAAGGTCAAATAATTGTTTTTTAAATAGTATCATTCAACTCATAATGTGTAACTTATTGTTGTACAGATGGCCGCATTAAGGGGAGACATAAGTTTTAGGTATCTAAAACAGTTCTTCCTAGTTTTTGTTTGTGTGTTTGTTTGTTTTATTTTTTGTTTGTTAGTCATGTTTCGTATTTTTTTTGTTTTTTTTTTGTCTTAATTTCATTATTATTTTTGGTCTCTTTTTATTTGTCACGAACTACAAAAAAATGTAGTAAAATTGATGTTACAACAAAATATTGAAAAAATAATTGAACAATATTGAATCAATTAAGAAGTTGTATGAGATTTGTATTTTCAGGAATACAAATTGATTTATCACAATGCTGACATTATAACAAACTAACCTTTAATTTGACTAGCTTGTTATTGGCCTCTGTTACCCATTCAAGTAATTGTGGGTTAGGATCTGTTGTACTGTCTTCTGCCAAAAGCCTAAGCTCCCTACATAGCTCATTATACTCCATCACTGTACTGTAATGAAATATCAACCCACCAAATACTAATAGTATACTAATAACACTTGATATATTGAGTGAGTGGGTAATTGTTGTTTAAAGCCAACTCAGCAATTTGTCAGCTATATCATGGCGAGAATACGTTACTTTTCAATGAGAGGATGATGAGGTCCTCTTTGTACTAAACTAACACACTTAGTAGGACGTTTTATTTATTGTGGTAGCTAACTCGGATGCATTATCCTGATTCCGAGCCAACCAGTATTTGCTGTTTCTCCTTAATGCTGCGTGCTTAACGGAGAAACAGCAAATACCAATTTAAGTTATTGTCTTTGGTTTGACCCTGATAGGGATTCGTACCCATGATCTACTGCACTCGTGATGGGCACGCTAACCATTAACCATCGATGCTGTTCATAACATACATTTTGTACTGAAGTTTATTAAATTTTTCTAAGAAAACAAAAAGAACCTCCTCAATGATTTTCAAATGTGTACGAATCGATTAATTGACACCATGACCTTATTTATTTATTAGACTATATTAAGTACAATGTTAACAGTGCTTGCAATCACAGGCATTGTGGCGTTGTATCAACCCTCTCATTTCCCCTCTAAATATGTAAACAGAAAGTTGTTTTTTTTAAATGAGAAAACGGGGATTGGGGATAATGCCATGCCACAAGTGCATGTGGCTTAAAAATTATATAGTTCAGGTAAGCGTTGTATTTATCAAGCTGTTCACATGCTCGGTGATTCTCATGATGGTTGCTTAAAGTCCATCGGCAAATAAATATTTCATGCACATTCAGAACAAGAACAAGTTCAACACTATATAAAACTACTAGTATACAGAAATGAGTGGTGGAGTAGTTGGCCAACCAGGGAAACGTGTTATGATTGACATTGGAAAAGTATGAAGAGGAGGTTAAGAACGAAAGACTAACCTACTCTTTTCTAAAATCTACAAAAGAGGCCTTAACGTTCAAGGAGGGTGGAAATCTCAAAACACATTACCCTCTATAGTCCACAGTCATCATGTGACATACGTATTATGACCTGACAATCCCCCATCGAGAGATCTAGAGTAGACCATCCCATATCCCCCACGATAGGATCACCGCGCAGGGAAGCTGTGTATGTCGAACCCTGTATCCGTCGTCAATACCCAGCATTCATTTTGATATTTTAAATAAACAGTAAGAAATTAGTACTAGTAAAAAGATATTTTGAGAACGCCGTTGTTCTTTGTCTCATGTTGTATCACATGCACTTGTTTCTATCAATGTGAAGGTCGAGCATCCATGCTATTACATTACACAGTAATCAGTTAACTATGAGCATTCATTGACCCTGTTATTGTACTGTCCATGTTTAATGTTATCTTTCAATTTTTGTGACAGCATGTGGTCTTTTTGAGTGGAAACGAAACTATGCAGGTTTTTTTATAGTTTGTTTATATATGTATTGCAGTTGAAGATCCAGTTATCACTCCACCTAATCTTTGTGTATGTCCCAAGCCAGGAGCTGGATTTCCAATATCATATGTCAGGGTCTTTTTTGTGTCCAGAAGTGATTCTTCGATTTGTTGATAGTGGTGGAATTGTTTATACAATACAAAATACAACAAATATTTTATTGTCAATTAAGACGCTCCAAAGAGCAGAATAATTACAGTTAATTTCATACAATGATTCAATATTGATTTATATACGATTATGACATAAAACAATAAAATAGTTCCATATACATAAAATACAGGTTTGTTCAGTGGCCCAGAGTTAAATAATGCATTGTTCTCTGGGTCAGCACACATATTTATATATTTTTCAAATACAAATCCCTTTCTGATGTAAGCTCTATGATTAAATTGCTTAAGGTTCTTAGAGCCTCTGGATTCTCGCATCCCATAATCCAAATAAAGATATTTTCATTATTACATGTTTTTAAGTTTGGACATAATGTATAGATAGTTTCTACATAAGGTTTTCTAATATTTTCAAAGTTTTTACATTTGACGAGGAAGTGAGTTTCATCTTCCACTCCATCTTTACATATTTTGCATATTCGGTCTGCTGCTTTAATATTTTTATGCCTTCCCAATTCAATTTCTAAACAATGATTTCCGATTCTTAATTTGGTAAGGGCTTGGCGTTGTTTAAAATTTAAATATGGTTCGAAATTAAAATTTTGTTTAAATAATCGATATGTTCTTAGTTTATTTTTTTGGTTACCTTCTCTTCTAATCCCTTTTGGGATTTGAATCCCAAGAGGGATTACTTCTCTTCTAATTCTATCATCATTAAACAATTCTGTTTTCCATGCTTTAAAATATATATTCAACACAAATGGCCAAACACTGAAATCATTGTCTCTCTAGCTACCCCAAGAAAGGACCATTTGAAGTTCCATACAAATGGACAAATAATAAATGCCCTGATAAAGGAAAAAATTATAAGCAACCCCACAAAGATTTCCTTCTGTGATCACTCCAACCTGCTCATTAATGGTAATCCATGTGAGGACATGTTAACTGAAGATAAATACCACCTATCCTCTTAGGCCTGTCATGTTTTGCTTCCACTTTGAAGAAAGCAATGCATAGCACACTAGGGCTGCCCCTACATGTACATAATCAAAAAAATAGATCTCGTTCATGGGGCCTGAGAGCAGGTAGAGGTAGAGAGGATAGGATGTAAAACAATTATACGTTCACCTGACCTATATTATAAGTTACAAGTACCATACAGTTTGACTTTGATAGTTGTGTTTTTGTTATTTGGCATTTAATGTGTTGATGAACTCCAGAGTAGAGGTTAAAATATTTCTCAATTTATTTAATTTTTTTTGCTTTCTAACCAATTATTGGCTGTTCATATTACATAATTATCTGTCATTATGATTGAATTTCATAACGATTTTGACATAAGAGTCACTTAGCTTATACACATATACATTGTATGTTTAAATTTGTTTATATACTTATTATAAATGAAAATTCAATTGTATTAATGACTGAATATGGGTCATATACACTACCGGTACATCTACTTGACACTTGGTTTCAATGCACTGTATATATGCAACTGCTGTAAACATTTTTATATCTTTTTAAGCTAGTTGGATTCAACAATAAAATCCACTTGTTACAATCACTTAAATTATCATTTTTTGTAAGTGATACTCCAATTTGAAATGATAAAGAAAACTTGTTCCACCCCTAAAATGGGACTTTGGAATGTAGGAGGCCTAATCAGCAAACAGTTTAATAAAACAACAGACCCTGAATTCCTAAGAAAAATTGATAATTTTGATTTATTATTTTTGGTTGAGACTCATTTAGGGCCAGACCATAATATTTCAAAAATTGGGTCCTACTACTGTAATCTCATTTGCAGACCAAAGTCAAAAGCTAACAATCGATATTTCGGAGGCCTAGCAATTTTATGCAAACAATCAATCAAACCCCACATTAAAATTTTAAAAAATAGCAATCCAAATTACCAGTGGGTGAAATTAGAAAAAGACTTCTTTGGATTTAAGACAGACTTATTTATATGTTGTGTATATGATCCACCTTCAAATTCATCTTATTCTAAAGAACTCGACCATGAAATCTTGGGACACATAGAAAAAGAAATCGAACATTTTCAGAAGCGAGGGAATGTTTTATTGTGCGGTGACTTTAACGCCAGAGTTGGCTCTGAGAATGATTTCATATATCAAGATAGTAATAATTTTCTTCCCTTGTTTAAATCATATAATTTTGAGAAACAGATTCTTAAAAGATACAATAAAGATAAAAAATTGGATTCAAGGGGTAAAGATCTCATAGATCTTTGTATCAGTAACCAATTGAGATTTGTTAATGGTCGAGTTCTTGGTGACACATTTGGTAACTTTACATGTTACACAACCCATGGGGCAAGTACAGTGGATTATGTTCTGGTGTCGAAGGGCATCCTAGACCATATATTATACCTTAAGGTTAATGATTTTGTACCTTGTCTCTCAGATTGTCATTGTTTAATACAATGGTCTATAAGTGCAAAATATAGTAATGAACATGTACACATTGAGAATTGTAACACTATTGAGACGTCGCCAGGGTACAAGTGGTCAGATGAATCCTCATTTCTCTTTCAGGAAGCTTTATCTTCGCCCGAATTGAAACAACGGCTAGATAACTTTATACAAATGGGCTGCAGAAGTAATTAAAATGAAATAAATAATGCAGCAACTGAATTAGCAAACTTTATTATTTCAGCTGCAAATAAATCTTTGAAAAGATGTAACTTCACCAAGAATAAGAAAAAGAACAAAAATAAGAAATATTTTGATACAGATCTACAAATATTAAGAAAAAATCTCACTAATTATGGGAAATATTTTTCGAAATATCCATGTGATCCTAGAATTAGGGGTCATTATTATAAATTGTTAAGAGAATATAATAAATTTAGAAAATCTAAATATAGACTGTATAAAAAATTATTATTACATCAGATTGAAATGCTTCATGGTAAGGATCCCAAACAGTATTGGAAACTGATTGAGGAATTAAAAGATACAGAGAAAATAGATACAACATCTTCAATATCTACTTCTACTTGGCAATCTCACTTTCAAAATCTGAATAACCCAAAAGATATTTACAAGAATCACATTAAGTGGTTAGAGGATAAACTTAGCCAACTTGAAAAGATGAAATGTTTTACAGATATTGATGGTAAAATTACTGAAGCTGAGATTAATTCAGCCATTAAAGAGATGAAAACAGAAAAGTAACAAATCAACAGGACTAGACAATATAAGTAATGAAATGCTTAAAAGTGGACAGTCTTTTTTAATTCCATGCCTTCATAATCTTTTTAATAACAGTTTTACAATGGGTTATTACCCTGAAAATTGGACACATGGATATATTACTCCAATCCATAAAGGGAATGATCCATCAGATCCGAATAATTATAGGGGTATAACGATAACAAATTCCCTCGGTAAATTATTTAATAGAATTCTTGACAACCGATTGACTAAGTTCCTTGATAAACACCATGTGATCAATGATAGTCAAATGGGATTTACAAAAAAAGCTCGGACATCTGACCACATGTTTATCCTGAAGACCATAATAGATAAATACTGCAATAATAAAGATGGCAGGGTGTTCGCCTGCTTTGTTGACTTCCAAAAAGCCTTTGATACGGTTATACATACAGGAATCAAAATAAAACTTTTAGAAAACGGCATTGGACACCATTTTTATAATATTATCAAGAGTATGTACTCTCAAAGTAAGTCATGTGCAAGACTAAATAATACACTCTCAGATTTTTTGGTAACTATGTTGGGAG
This sequence comes from Bathymodiolus septemdierum, assembly GCA_963383655.1. Lineage (NCBI taxonomy): Eukaryota > Metazoa > Mollusca > Bivalvia > Mytilida > Modiolidae > Bathymodiolus > Bathymodiolus septemdierum. The sequence continues at coordinate 33,110,630 of OY726524.1, read as the reverse complement.
TGAAGCAAGGGGACAATTTAAGCCTTAACTTATTCAAAATCTTTATCAATGACCTACCAGACTATCTGATGAATACTACCGACCCCATCTTTATTAATAAACGATCTGTCCATTGCCTACTTTATGCCGACGATGTAATTTTACTGTCGTCTACATCACAAGGACTCCAGAATAAATTAAATAAACTGAATGTATACTGTAACGATTGGTGTCTTAATATAAATGTCACTAAAACAAAGGTTCTGGTGTTCAACAAGGCAGGCAGACACTTTAAACATAAGTTCTTATTTAATGGTAATGAAATTGAATGTGTTTCTCAGTACAAATACCTAGGAATTCAATTTTGTGCATCAGTATCATTCTCTCCTGCTCAAAAGGAACTATATAGTAAAGCCCTTAAAGGGTATTATAAGCTACGCAGAGACTTTATTTCATTTGGACCAAACGTTAAAAACAGTATTCATGTTTTTGACCATACCATTAAACCTATTCTACTTTATGGTTCAGAAGTATGGGGTTACTTTAACCCATTCAAGAAAAGACTTCAATCAAATGATTTAGTCTTGGACAAGATTTACCTTAACTTAGAAATAGAAAAATTACATATTAAATTCAGTAAATATATATTGGGGGTTAATAAACGAGCAACAAATTTTGCAACTCCTTCAGAGTTAGGTCGATTCCCACTTCATTTTGATATTATCAAATCAATGATTCGTTATTGGTATAGATTAGAAAACTTAGATTCTAACTTTACCTTGTTGAAAGATGCACATGAAGAATCAAAAATATTATTTGAAATCAAAATCCCCTCTTGGTTTGGTTCAATAACATTTCTTATTAAAAATATTAGAGGACTAAAAGAATTATCTAATGTGTCTAAACATAAATTCAAATCTTCTTATAAAGATGTCATATATCAAGTCTATAAAGAGAATTGGGGAAAACAAATGTTAAAACATTCAGAAGGTAAACTATGTAGCTACAGTAAATTCAAAACATACTTTGGACTTGAAAAATATTTATGTATATTGAAATCCTTTGAGCAGAGGAGAAATTTTACTAGGTTTCGTATTTCATCAGACAGATTACAAATTGAGAGGGGGCGATATCAGGGTGCTCTTCGACAAGACAGACTTTGCCTCCGTTGCACATCTGGTGAGATAGATGATGAGAAACATTTTCTAATATCATGTTCTACATGTCCTGTAATAAGAACAGAAATGTTCAGCAGGATTAATAATATCTGTCAAAACTTTCATGTCCTCAATGCAGAACAGAAATTATATTGGCTTCTTAATAATGAAAATGAGGAAATTCTAGCCAGTATTTGTAATTTGATAAAACAAAGCACAATATAATTAAATAATTGCTCTTTTACACTGTGCATGGGCTGGTATGTTTAGAAAGGAGAAATATAATATAAATTGATAATATTTCTAAATAAATAGAATAAATTTAAAGAAAAACACATATTACTGGGTTTGATCTGAATTTCTTCTAGATTCATTTTAACATGCCTTTGCACTGTCGCTTGGTGCACCCTGTAATTGAGCAATAACATGATGACATATTTCCTCCAACTAGTTCTCCTGCTCTAAACACGAGGTGACACATCCGAATGGATAACAATAATAATAATAGATTTAATAATTATCTATTTTTTTTAATTTTTTTTTTTATTTATATATAGACTATAGTATGTGATAAGTATTTAATATTATATATAATTATTTACTATATAATTGTGAGAAAATGCAATTATCAGTAGGGTGTGTCAGAAGCACCGTCCCTTGGTGTTTTTAGCAGGTTTACTACTTGTTCAGGAATATGCAACATATGTAAAGTTTCACGCTGGATCTGAGATATAAGGGACAAACCAGAACATGATCCACTAAATAATAATAATTATATTTATATTTTTAGAAATATAAAAACCTTAAATTATGTCCTTTTTCTTTTTTGTGTATGTCTCATTTATCAATCATGAATGTTTGTATTGTTAATGATGCCTCATGTGGGCCCTATGATTAGGCAATAAAATATATTCTTCTATATTACTCTTTAAGTTTTCCTATGACAATTTTTTTTAATCAAATCACTGATTTTAGCTTTCTTTACATATCAATCGACCTTCCCATTGATAGAAACAAGTGCCTGTGTATTTGTATGTTAGTTTTCAATATTTACACTTTAACAAAAAAAACCAGATTGAACTGAAACTGAGTGAAAGTAAGAAAAGGACAGTAATTTGGTTTTTATGTAGAAAAAAATCGTTAGCAAGTTCTTTGAAAAAAATATAATGAAATGACTAACCGCAACATGATGTAACGTTATCTATAAACGTTAAACAATAATACTTATTACCGGAAATCATTTCAATACTTACGTTGTTGTGTGATTTTATTTCTTCCGGGTTTAACTAAAACAATGTGATCACGTGATTTCAGGATATGGGAACATTTCATTCATTTATCAAAATTTAAAATGGTGTGCTAAAGTGAACTATTTAAAGCATTTGGCAAATATATAATGTATCAGCTGATTTATTATAAATATTGGATGATATTTTTAGTTAATGTAAACATAAATAAACTTAAAACTGATTAAAATTAAGAATGAAAGACAGAATTCACAAATTGATAACACCACAGAACTCCACAGAACACTATAGAATTAGCACAGACACTTAAAATTCTATTAAATCTTATTAAATATGTACAAAAATTGTTTATTTGTTTAAATAGTTTTAATATATTTTCGTGCATTGTAGTAGAAATGGGTTAGTTTAACTAGAGTTGTCTCTCTTTACAGACTATTTTTTTTTATGTCAAATGGATGCATGAATAAATATGTTAATGATAAATTATATATCTTGTAATTATTTGATACAAACAATCGAACAATTTAAAAAAAAACACCCATAACGAGAGGAATACCATTGAAAGAGTCCAAAGGAGAGCTGCGCGATTTGTTACCAATAAATACTGTAACACCTCTAGCGTTAGTAATGTGTTACAATATCTAGAATGGCGCAGCCTCCAAGACCGTAGAAAAGATTCACGTTTGAATATGTTCTACAAGATAGTAAACAATAAAGTTGAAATCCAAAAAAACAGACAGACTCATTCAACAAAAAGGCAGACACGACATTCCCACACTAAAAGCTTCTAAATACCATCTTGTAAAACTGAATACAGAAAAGAATCTTTATTCCCAAGAACAATAACAGACTGGAACAAATTACCGGAAAACATAATCAACAGTACATCACTGGACTCTTTCAAATCCCCCATCTCTAAACTACAGTATTGATTCTCAATAATTTACTTGTACATTTGTATATACGTTATTTTTACTTTTTGCTCTTCTTGCCATTAATTGTACATATTATTAACATTTTTGGCTTTTAATCTATGTCTTGTTGTAAGTAAACCTCCACTGTGACATAATCTTCAGCTAGTCGAAGGTGGTCACTATATGGTAGAATAGAGTACATATACAAAACATATCAATGACAAAAGGAAAAAAATCTGAAAAACAGAAAAAAGACAAGAAAGTAAAAAAAAAGAATGAACCAAACAAAAAGAAAAACAAGAACAAAACAAAAAACGAAAAAAGAAAGAAAGAAGAAAAAGCAAACAAACAAAACAAACAAAAAACAACCCCCAACATATATATAGTGTCAGGAGTGGGACTGAACGACTTTATTTTCCTCCTGAACATAGTCTGTAAAGAGAGATAACTCTAGTTAAACTAATCCATTTCTATCAAAATACACGAAAATATATTTAAACTATTTAATCAAATAACATTTTTTTTACATATTTAATAAGATTTAATAGAATTTTAAGTGTTCTGTAGTATTCGGTGGAGTTCTGTGGTATTATGTGGTGTTCTGTGGTAAAAAGACGCACCCATCGTTTGATATTGTCCGTAAAAACTGACTATTTTGTTGAAATTCATGAAAAAATAACGATAGAGGAGCTAATAAATCATTAATTATTCATAAAACATCTCAAAATAATAGAAATAATATAATTTGAAGCTGTATTTGGGTATATTTGGGTAAAAAGTCACACCGATTGATAACCACAAAAGTCACAATCCTCGTGGGAATCCAAGGGAATAAACTAGTACATTAATGTATTTTTTTTTTCAGTTTCTAAATACAATCCCTCCTAAGTTGGTCCCCGCTAGCTAGTTACGTGGGTCTAATTAAATACAAAATCTGAGCGGTACGTAAAAGACAACTTGCAACAACTCGTAGTGAGCAACATAATAGCTTATTTATAAGCTAAAGGTTTGTTGCAATTGGTTTTATGGTGTTTAATGCCACTTTCAACAATATTGTAGTTATATCGTGGACGTCAGTTTTATTGATGAAGGAAACCGAAAACAACCGATCTGCTACAAGTCACTGACAAACTTTATCACATAATGCTGCATCAATTAAGTACACCTCGTCATGAGCGGGATTCAAACTCACAACATTAGTGATGATAGGCACCGATTGCATAGGTAGTTGTAAATCGAACTACCATACGATCACGGCCACGACGCCGATTAAGGACATTTACCATAAAACATAAAATGTCAGAAGTATATACATGTAATCAAGTAGAATATTATTAATATTACAAATATTAGTAATACGAGTTTGAATTTGATCTCCAAATTGCAACCAGCAGTAGGGGGATTCCTAAAATTAAGATATAATATTGCAATTGTGCTAATAAACAAATTAAATGACTTAGCGCAGTTGGATAATGGGTAAATCAACCCCATTCTTTTATTCAATATATCTCAGTGACCTTTGGTTACTCTGCCTATTTTTGCTTTACTTTGGACATCTAAGCTTCCCCTCATAGGCCTCATCCCAGTGAGAGAACAAAACTTTTAAAGGATTTACTTGGACTGGTCATGCATTTGTTAAAATACTGCTCACTTGAAGTAAGTTTTGTCAAACAGTGCATGTATTTGTTATTTGATACCACAGATACATGTAGGTCTGCTTCATACCTTGACCTACACCTTGAATTTGACGAGTGTCGGTTAAAAAAATGAAACTTTATGAGAAAAGAGACAATTTCAATTTTCCTATTGCCAACTTTCCATTTATATGAAGCACCGTTCCATCAGCACCTGCCTATGGAGTATATACATCTCTGTTAATACGATATTCTAGAGCTTGTGGCTCCCATCATGATTTCCTTGATAGATGGTTGCTGCTAACAAGGAAGCTATTAAATCAAGGGTTCCTAGTGTTAAGTTGAAGTCATCATGTTTTACGGTCGCCACTATAACTAGGTTAACAACCATCAAGGAATATCGGACTCACAAATGACCATAGATATGTCGGTCCTGTCTTCATTGGTGACTTATCATCGGGTTTGTAACAAGAGTAACACGACGGGTGCCACTAGTGAAGCGCCTCCGTTAACCCTGTTTTTAGTAGGGTTTGTGGTATTTTTGTTTCCTGTAGATCCGTTTGTCCTATGGTTGGCAATTGCATTGTCTGTCCCTCGATTCAAGGCTTTTGATTACCCCTTGGGTATCTTCAATTTTTTCTTATTTCAATAATCAGCATCCATGAATATATTAAAGTAGAAATAGATTTATTTAACTGCAAATTTGTACAACTTGTTATGATGTTCAAGTTGTTTAACTGCCACTAATGGAACAGGAACTGCTAACCTTCCCAGCAAAGGTTATAGCAAATGTAAAAAAGTGGATAGTGTATTGGAAAATTACAATATCTAATTATTATTATTTTAAAAATTTTCTTCAAACAAGAGTATGCTGCATTCCTATTAAATTGGATGTAAATGCTAGGAGTCAAGACCTCACAGTGATTGTACATGAAGAACTACAGTAAAAACAAATAATTATTTTGTTTACTGTATTTCAGGTATATTTCATTCAACATCTTTACCATTTTATGTCTGACTGTAAATGATCACTTCATGGTTTTTGCTGTATATCAGAAACCCAAGATGGTCCCCATGATTTTTCTATTGTTTAAAAGATTATCATGCCTTTTTGAAACATGTTGAGAAAATAAATTTGAAATTCAGAAAGACTCAGAATGTGAAGCTTAAAATAATTGAAAGGGCCAATAATGATAGAATACCAAATATTTTAATTTCAAGAAAGTGATTATGCATACCTATTAAAAGAATTTAAACGACTGTGTCAAAAAATTAAGAACAAATTTGCTAGTCTGTGAAATTAACATGGATGCAACATTTTGCTGCCGTAAGTCACTGACAATCTTTATCACACAATGTTGCATCTAGCATGGATCCTAAAACCAATAATGTGTTTTTACACACAGTTCATAGCAATCGTCAAAACTCTGCATATGTAAGATTTAGGATTTAGAATTTTATGGAGTTTCAGGCCATTTTCAACAATATTTCAACTATATATGGTGGTCAGTTTTATTGGTGGAGAAAACCAGAGTACCCGGAGAAAACCGCTGACCTGCCGTAAGTCACTGACAATCTTTATCACACAATGTTGCATCTAGTACACCTCGCGATGAGCGGGATTTGAATTCACGTTAGTGGCGATAGGCACCGATTGCATAGGTAGTTGTAAATCCAACTACTGTATGATCACAACCATGCTTGCCTTGCATATGTAAGACAAAGTAACTACACAAGAAATTATTGTCACATGAATATGATTCTCATGATGCCAATAACTCAAACTGAAATATACAGGCTATTCAGCTAACAAAACAATGTGAAATGATCTCCAAAAGAAACAATACATCAGTCTGACAATAATGTTATCAGTAAACAATGACACTGGTAAATGACGAGAAAACTACCATTGCGATTTCGTGACCAAAACTTTGTTAATTTTAGACAAATTGACACCTCTGATGAATCATCATCTTCCTGTAAATTGAAACTAAAATAATTTCTCTCACAGAAAACTAGATGGTGAAAAAGTGCTATCTTGCCCATATTATCAGCGAGACAACTCAATATGCCATTTGGCTACAGGATTATCAACTAGGACAAAATTAAAGTCATGACCACCAGACTATCTATGCGTTTATTTAACAAACGAGTGTCTTCTCATGTTGAATAGATATTATACTTTGTAATTCCTTGATATTTCTTAATATAGGCAATTTATTTATTGTATTAAATTAGATATTATTCATGAAGATTTATTCATTTGGATGTCTGTGGATACTATTCAACTATGCTGATGGATATGATTTTTCACAATATTAATGCTTGTTTGTAAGGTTTCAGTGAGTGAGTGAATGATTGTTGTTTAACACCAAATGAGCACATTTTCTGCCATATCGTAGCGAGAACAAAGTTACAATCAATGAGATGATGTCCACTTTTTACTATAGTCCGACACACCTAGTCCACTTTTTACTATAGTCCGACACACCTATTCCACTTTTTACTATAATCCGACACACCTAGTCCACTTTTTACTATAGTCCGACACACCTAGTCCACTTTTTACTATAGTCCGACACACCTAGTTGGATCTTATAGTGCTAGAGTGTTGGAACAACAGTCCGCGGGTAGACATGTCACTCCACTTGGACACACTATCCTCATTTTGAGCCAACCATTCTTTGCTATTAATTCTATGTGCTTAGTGGAGAAGCAGCAACTACCAATTTTAGTGTCTTTGGTTTGACCAAATCGGGCTAGAACTCAGGATCTACTGCACTCGAGATGAGTATGCTAACCACAGATGCTGATAAAATCAGATGAACATTAAACTCACCATGTACGAAAACCAGACACACCCATCTTTGCCCCTTAGGGTCTCTTGTTTGGAAACGGGTAGGGATACAGTACCACCAATCAATACCAACCTTCATTCTGAGCCAATGATCATTGTGCAAAAAATTGGTCAACTAGGACTAAAGCTATCGTGCGGAAACTATTTTGTCTGCAGCCTGATGACATGGACAAATATGACCACAACAACAGATCCATAACGTAATAAGATCACAAAATTCTTGTTGTCCTGTACAAAATGATTTAATTGACGTTAAATAGCAATCACTTATGCTGTGTGCATTCATAATAGGAAGAAACTTTATAGTCAATTTAGACTTTAAAATAGACACAAATACATACATTGTTCAAAATAATGGTTGTATTTCTGCAATTAATTATTATGATCAACAACAAAGTATTCAATTCAAAATCCATTATCAACTCTTCAATACCATTTCTTACTTTACACAAATTAAAATAAGAAACACAGAAAAAACTTCAGTTATTAAAAAATATATTGAAAGACATGACATTTACTAAGAAGGTTTTCTCCCATGTCCATGGTGGTGACAGTAATATTATCTCCCTTTAATTCTCAGAAACAAGAAATCAAAAGATTATCTCCCTTATACTTGGTTGGTGAATAAAGAAGTGGATGATTCACTTGTTTCTCATTAATGTGCTTTTTTTCATTATAACTTGAGTGGTACATTTAATGTTCTAAAATCAACATTTAAGATTCGTCACGATGGTTTCTCTTGATTATTTGTTTGATTGTCTTTTTCAAATGTTTTCTGCCCTTGTTCTTTCATTTCCATATCTAGTCTTTCCTTTGCTCTAACAACCTGTTAAAGAATAACAAACAAATACCACTTATAAGATTTTTAAAGTATTTTATTCTAATACATACAGTTTAATGATCACACTGTTTGTTTACAAATTCATTTGCACAGGGAAAAAACAAATGAATAAATTACAATTTTTTTTTAAAAATACTCTTTCCTTTTTGCAACACACACATTTGTTTTGAAAAATGAACTATTCAACGATGAATAATTTAATTATTTTAATTTATGGATAGATGAAGACAAGATGTACTTGAAATCTGAATTTGAAATTTACACTAGTACTGTCAACATTGATTTCCATTATAAAAATACATTTGTGGTGCATCAAATTTCGTGGCTTCACAGTATCTATGAAAATACCATAAAAATTGTTAAACAATAATGAATTCACAGTACAAAGAGTTTGTTTATGTACATGTATTAGCTTAATAATGTTTTTGAAAATCCTATGTTAAACCACATTATACGATAATGACAATCTTCAATTTCTGATCAGGGTCTCGGATGGCTCAATGAGTTAGGTAGTTGGATTACCTAACAACTCATACAAGCCTATCACCAATACGGCGTGGGTTCGCGCCCGGCTTTGTAAATTACAAAAAAGGGTGCACCTGACTCACAGCCGCAAGTGATAAAGTTTACCAGTTGCTTTCCCATGGTCGGTGGTTCTCTCCAGGTACTCCGGCTTCTTCCACCACTAAAACGGGTCGCCATGATATAGCTGAAATACTGCTGAAAGTGGCATTAAAACACCAAAAATCAATCAATCAATTTCTGATCAGCACAAAAAAAAATATCCACTTTAAAGGGTACATCCAATGATCATTCACATATACTTTGGATTCAAACACCTATATAGTTAATCTATGCCCTGAAGGGAGACTTTCTTTGAATTTCCAATCCACACCAAAAAATACAAACTTTTTAGAGGATAATTCAATGACTATTCCTTGATTTGAAATGATTTAGAATATTAAAACATTTCCCCAATATCATAGGATCATATCTTTTATAACTACAACTCATGACAGTGAATTGCATCGGAGGTACAATGGTAAGTGTGTTCGTCTCAAGTGCGGTAGATCGTGAGTTTGGGTCCCCATCCGCCATCAGGTCAAACAAAAGGCTTTAAAATTGGTATTTGCTGCCGATATGCTTGGAATCAGGATAATGTGTTTGAGTGAGGCGACACGTCTACCTGCGGGCTGTTGTTTCAGTGAGCTAACATTATAAAGATCTAACTAAGTGTATTGGTCTAGTACAAAGTGGACCTCATCATCATCACCCACTCTAACTTTGATTAATCTAAACTAAAATCCTTCTAATCTGAATACACAATCATTAATACATATCAAGGTGTTACTGGAAAAAGGTGCTATCTTCATTTTTTCAACTTTTGAATGATCAAATATGCAGATAACATCGTTATCTGATAACCCCTCGATATGATCATGATATTTTGCAGAATTTTTTTTACATTTGAACTAACCTTTGATTGTAGATAAAGTGATCCTCCTTTAGCTTTGTCATTGACTTCAAATAAATGTTGATAATTTTTTGTAAGTTCTTCTACATTTACATTTTCTTTCACATTTAATATTTGTTTAGCTTCCTGAAAAAAATATTGCAAGATACAATTATTATTTTAGTTTAATGGGTGTAAAGGTTTAATTTTCCATGGTACATGTGAACCTACAAGTCCACCACTGATATATTATGAATCCATATTGTGTGGGGGTTTTTTCCGTTTCTTTTTGTATGTTTTCATATATGAGGGTGATTAATGATACATTTGTATACTTTTTCTTCTTGTTTTAATGTGTACATTTAAAATGGTGGTTACCTAGAGTGCTTGTCTCGAGTCACTGTGTGGTAGATCATGGGTTCAAGCCCCAGTCGGATCAAATCAAACAGGGCTCTACAATTCATACCAGCTCCCACTAGCCCCTGGCTAATAGGGAAACATTTTTTACTCGCTAACAAAAGTATGTTACTTGCCAGATTAAAAAAGATAGAAATTCGTACTATATAACTTCAATATGTATTTATTTGTACATAATTATTAATCCTCTGAATGAGACAGAACATGCTTAGTTGAGGAATGGGCTTTTGCTGAAACCATATTGAAACATTTTTCCTGTTTCAGACTTTTATTAAGAAAAACACGTGAGACTTCCACATTTAAACTTTTTTACAGTAACAAATTTGGTTTTGCCAGCAATGTCTGGACCTGCCTTTCTGTAAACATCACACTACACGATTAATGTTGTTACTGGAATCATAAATGAGCCACGAAAACAAATATCTTGGAATTTGCGCTTTCCACCTTTAGAACCAGAAACTTTTTCACTTATTTGGCTTGGTACTTCCATCAATGTTGCATAAAACAGGCCAGCTCTATGATCAGTTAATTCAACCGGTTTATTTTTAGTGAAAAAGTTTGTATGAAGGTTTTTTATTTTGGCTTATCGTGGTCATTTGCAAGCATTAAAAGTATGTGATTTAAAACTTTTATGTCTGAGTCAATTGTACAGTTTAAAAGACCGGAAAATCAAAGTCAGATTTTAAAATGAAAAATATGATCGTTGATGGAATGAAAATGTTCCGAAAATATCAACTCACTATCTGGCAATCAATACAGAATTTTTACTAGCATTTTACAAAAGTAACTTGCAAATGCGAGTGTTTTAGTCACAATGTAGAACCCTGCCAAAGACCAAAAAAAATAGGTATTTACTGCTTTTTTGCTAGGCACACTGCATTAAAGAGTAATAGCAAAGTCTGGTTGGCACTGAAGCAGGATATGTACGGGTGAACTGACATTTCTACCCACAGACTTGTTTCAGTAGTCTTCATGCTAACTCTCTTGCCCGAAGCCAGAGACAAGTAAAACGGGGAATTATGAAAGAATATTTTTGAACAAATAATTTTTTTCTAAATCTGGCTTTCGGGCAAGTAGGTGAAAACATTTAGGCCAAGACTGTTTCGGTGAGATATCACTATAAAGATCCAATTAAGAGTGTTAGTCTAGTACATAGTGGACATGGTCATCATTTCATTTATTGTAACTTGTTATCGCCATGAAAGTTATTTTGCTAATTTGACATTTATATAAAACAATAATTAATCATTCACTCAATAAATCAATTTTAAAGAAAATAGATTATCATACTTGTAATTTGTCATTCTAGTGTTAAAGAATTTGTATTATCATACTTGTAATGTCATTCCAGTGTATGTGTCTGCAGCTGCTTTCCTAGCTCCCTGTCTACCAGCTCCAGCTTCTTTTGCTGCATGTTGTGATGCATTGTATTCTTGTTTTAAAGCTCTGACAAAAGCTCTGCCAACAACCTGAGATCCAGCAACAATTATCTGTACAATATATTTGGCCTGTAAAATAATACATAAATAATAAAGGGATACAGAGAGTCAAGCATGTCTACAATGGAAAAGTTCAACAAATGTTTACAAGCAAGTGTGGACATAATATTTTGCTTGACACAGTAAATTACTTGGGATAATGAATGTGTTGGACATAGAAATATGTTGAAAACAGTAATTAGTTGGACACACAATATTTATGACATTTGTCTTGTTTTACTATTTCATGTGTAAATTATGCCTTCCAGATATGTGAAATTTCAGAAATTTGGCCCCTTAAAGACCTGTTTTCGACATAAAATAGCAACATTTTTTATGGCACATCAATAACCCATAAAGATGATCGTTTTGCATAAAAACTGCATTTATAAAATTGGACGAAAAATATGAAAGTTTATGTTTTGGAATTCAGCTTTCAGCTGAGTTAATATCTGAAACCATACGAGATAGAAGAAATTCCTAGACATACAAATAGAAGCTTGCTGCACAATTCATTCAAATAATCCTTTTGCAAAAAACCTATTAAAATTGGATGAAAAATAAGCAATTTCAAATTTTGAAATTTGTAATGTATATTCACACACAAATTATGTGGTCAACATTGTCACATGTACATTATATAAGAAAATATGTCATTGTTTGTAAACAATGTCATTTAACTAATTTCACAGACCATTTGTGGTACTGAACCCATTTATTAATAATTCTGATAGAACAACTAATAATTGCAAACTCTGAAATTTGTGTTGATGTTTTTGTGATTGAAACGATTGTAATTCATTAATATTGTCAACAATTTCAAACAAGCTTGTAACTAAATTTACAGGGCTCTCGCTACTTTCAAATTAGAGGAAGAAGTGACTTCTCTTTCAGAGAGCTCACAGGGGGACGTGGAAGACAACAGAGAGAAGTGGGGAAACTTCTGGGAGAAGTTAATTGTGATTAATCGAAACATTGTTTAGTGACCCCTCTGAAATTATCATGCCCAAATTTAGTAAATAGTTTAAAGCTGTCTGATCTGATTTATTGTTTTAAATTCACAATTGCCTAAATGAAATCTAGTCTGTGTCAAATATTTACAGTACTGTCAGAGACACAGCATGATAAATCACTGTAATAGACGTATCACTCTTCTTAGTGATATAAGATACTGATATATCTTTAGGTCAGTTTAATCTATTTACTTATTTTGATATGCCTTTTGTGTGATAGTAAGTAATACTCTAAATGTAAAAGAAAGTTTGAAGATATATTTAATACAACAAAAGATATTCAGTTTACCCTTTGCATTCATGTACTTGTGAATTTTTATATTAGACCAAAAAAAAAAATATGTGTGTTTCCAATCGACCGACCGACACTAAAATTGTACCGCCGACCCTAACATTTTTTATGCCAAAAAAAAAAAAAAAAAATAGATAGCAAAATCCATCTCCGTTTCGTGTTTGTTTCCGACTTCAACAATTTTCTTCATTTCCTTGTACATTTGATCGATGTTTGGAACCAAAAACATTGTACTGCATGTCAAATAATTAATAAGCTGTAGTAAGAAAGAAAGAAACAAGTTTGTGTGATTTCAGGGGAAGGAGCATACTTGTAGGTTTAAAAAAATAAATAAAAAATTCCGACCTACCGACCCTAATTTTGAAGACCATGCAATCCGAAACACACATATTTTTTTCTTTGGCCTTAATTATTAATATTACTGTGTTTAAATAAAATACCACACAAATTGTAATAACTCAAAGGCTCACATTAGAAGGCAATTCTGGGAAGAAGTCATCTTGCGAAGGTTGACATCTTCGCTTTCTTGTCGATCAAAAGCTAAGTTTAAGTTCAGAGCTGTTGAAAATCGTCTGACCTATCGGACCGTCGGACAAAATATTGACTAGGTCCGATTTAAACTACTTCGCATCAGACCCGATGTCCGGAACAATTTTTCAGTAACTTGGGACCGACAAAACGCTTGAAGATGACCGGCATCATTACTTTCGCTTCTCAAACTTGTCGTTGTTTGCAATCTCTGATTTTTTTTAATTTTTGTCTATATAATCAAATTTTGACTTCACATTGAAGAGTTTGACTACTAAATATGTAACCGATTCCCGGACGGACGCGCATCGATTTTCCGGAAATTACAATTTTTATTTTTATTTTTGGCAATAATTTTTTTTGACTCAGCGACTTTTTTAAGGGTCGGTCGGTGAAAGGGGAAACAAACTTAATTTTAATCTAGGCCTAGGTTGTCAGTCATCCAATTGATTCGGTCCAGATCTAATGCTACTTATAAGAGGTAACACCTTGAAACATGTGCATAGCTAGCATTATGCAAACTTGGTATCTTTGTTTATTTCACACACAAGTCTATTGTATTGTATGTATGTTTCCACATGTCACACAAAAATGTGTTGTGCTAACTTTGAGTATTCCAAGGTATCACTTGAAGCTGTAAACAAACCATTTTATGGATTTAGCCAGTATATGTGTAATTCAGTTGAAGTTGTAAAAAAAATGTAGGTCCGGCAAATGTTTGATAGGTCTGACACATTGTCCACATCTGCCAGACCTATTGTCTGACAGACAGGAAAGAGATTTCGACAGCTCTGAAGTTGCCTTGTAATTTTGAAGAGTCACCTCCATATTTTGCCACATACAAAGTGGCACCTTATTATCAGTAGCTGGAAATTCCAGCTCAAAAACTGAACAATGACTTCATGCAAGAGTTTAATTTAGTCCTATCACATAGTACCTCGGGTGGCGATGTTTACTATTTGCTGTCACCGCGAGGTCCTTTCACAAAGTCCCCAAAATCAGTAGCAAATGCAAATAATACAGGAGCTTAATTACATGTAATGATCGTAATAAATATGGATACTTACAGTAATTTTATTGTGTTTTGTGATCAATATATCCAAGTACATGTATTCTGAATATTTTGACAATAAGTGCCTTTTTAAACCACAATAGTACTTTCCGGAGATGTCAAATGGTAATTTTTGTAGGTTACGAAACTTTTGACGAAACAAACTTTTAATTCGCTATTGCACAATTATGGCATAAAGTTATGAAGTATTGTTTATAGTAAGAATTTGAAAGTGGAAAATAATCAAATTAAATTTTTTTTTATAATAAATCCAATGAAAACATCTTTTTCCCCAAATATACGTTTACAGTCAGCGAGCGAGGCAATCTTCATTCACCGGACTCGTTCCTTCATGTAGATAAAAATGGCATTTACATTTTGAAGCACATACTGAACAACATTTACAAGCAGAACACGGGCAGATTTGTAGGTCGCATCCTTCACATGAAGAAGTTTGGGACATTGACATGCTTTAATCGCCAAGAGTTTCTAAAATTAATTTTCTAATGTTTTAGAGTCGTTTTTCACTATACTGCTGCCATGTCTTTGTCCGTTGTTTTAAGCGCAAGGGTAAAACCGTCATATAGAATTAGGCTAAATCCCTGTCTACCATCTCTTGCACAATGGCCCGCTTCTTGCCAATATGACAGGATAGACTTTGGACAGCCGATGTGGACAACAAGCTGTACATTTCGGATATCTAATCCCATTCCTAAAGCAACGGTTGCAATAATGCATCGAATTCGGCTACTTCCACTTTTAAATTCAGTTAGTATTCTCTCTTTGGAATCTTGGTGTGTACTTATATGATATATTTCTACCAAAATATTATCAGCTTGTTTCTTTTTATCGAAGTATGCATCTGCACCGAGAGAGTCCTTAAAGGTTAAGAAAATTTCGGAGACAGTGTCAATAGATCGACAGTATATGATGTTTTTTTTTCGATTTAATACCGTTCAAGCGTATGTGGTCAATAAGCCACCCCAGTGACATTTCGTATTCAGAACTTTCTCTTTTTAAAATACAGGAAATAGTTTGAGATAAATGCTTTTAAAATCTACAATATATTGTTGCCTTTTTGAACAGAGACGTAGATAATTTTATTACGGTGAATGAGAATTGTCTCGCTCGCCGAATATTAGTATACATGTATGAGAAGTAAAGGACTGAAGTCAACGTAAAATGGAAAAAAAACAGTATTTTTATTGAATCGAACTCCCGGGTTTGATCGGAAGCTGGATTATATCGTATCAGACTGATGATTGCATATACTGTATATAATTATGAATCCCAGGTTATGAATACTTATACTCATACACATACGGTGAATGAGAATTGTCTCACTCTCTGATTTTTATTAGTATACAAATGCAACTTGAGACATAAAGGACCGAAGTCAACGTCAATATTATTATTGATCAAACACTAAAATTAACTCTGAATAAATTATATTGTACATAAGGGTAATAACAAAATTACCGAACTCCAAACAATCTTACAAAGGGAAAGTCAAAACTCATAAGTATATAAACAGACAAAATCAGTCAACAACCAGAAAACTGTGAAAACCGTAATGACCCTGACTTGGTACAGGCATTTCTAAAGAAATGGTAGAATGATGAGAGCATCCGGCACACTGTGAATACATACGACTTAAGTACGGTGAATGAGAATTGCCTCGCTCGCCGGCGGTATACATACTTTTAAAGACCACAAGTTAACAAAAATATATTAATGAATTCACATGTCGAACATAGACCTTTTACTATTAATTAGGATTAATAATCTTTCATCCCGTTAACTGGTCAATTGAAGACAACTGAAAATGGATATTTGTTGAACATTTATTCCTGAAGGAGTAAAATTGGATATTTGTGGCAGTGAATGGAGTGAAATTTGATATATGTTGAACAGTTCCTGAAGGAGTAAAATTTTACTCAGTAAGTCTGTATTACTTGTAGTCATGACAGGAAAGTAACAGATTAAAACAAACTGAAAATTCTCATATATTTTAATATTTCATTTAATGAAGTGAGCACCCCCCCTTTTTTATTCCCTATGCATGGGATAGACAGTCAGCAAATTATTATTCATAATTCCAACATAATTCAATTAGGTCAAGTAGAAAGGATGGTTTTTCAAACTGTTTACGCACAAAATAAAAGACAATAAAAATACTGCAGAAGTTCGTTTCCCCATAATTTCCGCAATTTGGAAAGAAAACTTCTAAAAAATGGCGGTCAGTTTACACTGCCCACATCGCTGAAATAAACTTGGATTTAGTGTGATTTTAGGATTGTTTCAATTGAAGCAAGTTATTTTTTAGTTTTTAAAATATATATTTTATTGAAAAATCTTTTCTCATGGCTATATAAATCTTTGGAAATGTCTGATTTCACCCGCAAAGTGCTAAAGCAAAATGGACAAACGAGATATGACTAAGCATTCCGCATGAAAAAATCCCAATGAAAATGTAAAATATGAATTTGGAATGTGAAGTCATATGTTATAGGACTAGAGTTTAATTGGTAAAATAAAAAAATAGAATAAAAACTGAAAATTGTATAATTATTTTCACATTTAAAAAATGTTTGTCCAGTTGTACATTAGAGTCCCGTCAGTCTCGAGTTGAACACTGGCCCCGAATTTGTTTTAATATTTACTTACTATAAGCATGATCTGTTGTTATATTATTGCTGCATGCAATAAATCAGTAAATGGAAGACTGACGAAACTGAGAAGGTTATTCAAAATCATTTGCTTATGCAACAAGAAAAATAAAATCATTCAAGGTCACACTATTAAAAAGCATATCAGTCAACTTGTCTTGTTTAAAAATGCAAGAAATTATCAATATTTATCATGTATATTGTTTTTACTGTCAGTATACCATTGATTGATGCGGCTGGTGTGTAGTTTTCTTTTTAATTCTCACATGCTCACATTTTTAGCAAGTCTGAAAAGATTGATCAAATCAAACGTTTAGAAGATCAAAATAATCTGTTCTGCAGTAACTGAAAATTATTATAAAAATTAAAACAAATACGTATTAATTTGTTCCGGCTTTTTTAAGGGTGTTGCATTAAAATTGAACTTGTTAAAATTATACTTGATAGTGCATTATATAAAATAAATCAATATTAATTGTCGATAACATGTTTTCTAAGATAATCTATAATTAGAAACAACAACGTCTTATACAACAAATTCGCCACTCTCAGTCTGTCACTGACTCGTCCCCGTCAAACAACTCCCCGGCCCCTTTTCTGCAAACTCGACCCATTTTAAGACAACTCGCTACCACTTTGAAAAAATATTTCAAAATCGCCCCCATTTAAGATTCATCCCTTTGTGAAATTATGCAGATAACGATTGCAGTAAAACTCTCCAATTTGAATGAACTTATAAATGTCATCATTAAGAATTTGCATATTTTATCTGTGCTAAAACAACAAAGCTATCATGAAATTTACATCTTACATTTACTTCTCCTATTTGACTATTGTAATTTGAATGTTTCTTTTATTTTTCTACTTGACCCTATTTAGTAACCAGTGTGAAGCTAAGCGCCATCAGTGTCATTCGTCGACATTTACCACCAGCTTTCAATAAGTATTTCATCTTACATTTTTAAGGGATGAAAAATCCAAAAATGCTAACGGACCATTTCAAAGAGGGTACCCTACGTTCATTTTATGTATATGTTAAGTTAAAAATTATAAGTCTAGATTGTCTGAATCCCTATTCATTAAAACTCGTTAAATGTACATTTTCAGGAATGGTTGACAATTAGTCCGAGATTCCTCTGCCGTCCAACGGCTTTTTGTTCGACTTGTTGGATCCGTGGACGGCAGAGGAATCTCGGACTAGTTGACAATGTGCATTGTTTTGATAACGGATATTTTTTAATTAACTCGAAAAGATGGAGTGACATATCTAACACTGCCAGTGTGGCAAATGCTTTACAGGAAGGAAATTTATAATATTTGATTTTTAGCATATCCGATTAATAGATTTCTCTAATCTTTAACCATGAAATGTGCTTAACTACCTTTTGATTAGTAATTAAGTTTTTATAACATAACATTTTAATTTGGGTTTCTTCCTCTTCGGTTCAGTCAACTAGTTGCATTTATTACTCCCATCAATGGTGAACTTGTTTTACTAAATTCTGGGTTATGACGAAGTCTGCGACATAAATTCATAAAAAATCGTTTTTGTTAATTACATTTTTAGAATCTTAAATAACACACAATGAACTGAGATAGTTTATTACTCTCCGAAGTCTAAGAGGTATTACATGTAGTAATGAACGTTCTGTGTGATACATACTACTTCTTTTGTCCTATAAAATATTTCCCAAAGTATTACAATTTAGCAAGCTACTTATGACGAATAACTTTCCGAATTTGTTATAGTTTGCTATGCAAGTTAGCCTAAAATATCATTTTCAACATTAAATTATTAATATATTTGCTCCGTACTTACAATTTAAGAGTACTTCCGGGTGTGACGAAATCAAGTTTCGTTTTCTCTACTAGAAGTTGCACAATCTGTTACAATGCCGAAAGAAAACTTGAAAGACAAACTAGATGGCAATGAACTCGATCTTGGTTTGAATAATTTAACAACTGTTCCTGTTAAGGATCTTGTTAGTATTAAATGATAAAATACTTGAAATAGTAATATTTTTAGATATGATTTTGGATGACAGTTTCGGCGTCGTACAAATTGCAAACATAAAAGAATTATTTACTTTACAGCTTGTGTTCTTTGATCTTGTGTGTGTCTTGATAAACTTGTTTATTATCGAAATACACTTTAGCATGTCAACACCATATTTAAAATTTTTCAATTTTTAAACCATCAAATATCATTAATACTTCATTTATTTTCAATAACGTTCATATATATAATTATCAGGGCGAATGTGAATGAGGGTGAACGGACCCCAAACCTAGAACAAGTATGCTAAATATCGTACAATCACAACCACAATGGTGGTGTAATGGTTAGCATGGTTGCTTCAAGAGTCAAGTGTGGTGGATTGGGTCAAAGTCTATCAAATTGGTATTTAAGGAGTTAGAGCAAAGACCGGTTGGCTTGGAATCAGAATAATATGTCTGATTGGAGCGATATGTACAAGGGCTGTCTGTAAAGTTTGTGGACAATCTCTGTAATTTTGTTATTTAATTTGTTGAAAAAAAGAAATTGCAATTTTCATTTATAGTAGAGTTTACTCGATAAGTGAACAAAATTTTGTAAGTAAAAATGAACTACAAGTATGAATTTTTCTCAATCTTATAAATAAGCATACTCACACCCGGAGCACAGCGGTAAAAGTATTTGACATTAAGCGACGTCAAACGCTCAAACCAATTTAACTTTTTTCGACGTAGTCACCTTTAAGATCCACACATTTCTTGTGTCGTCTTACCCAGTCATCAAAAATTTGCATAAACTGATCAGTTTTCATGTGAAATATTACATTCATTACGGCTTGTCTTAATTCCCTGTAAGAAGGATTTGATGTAGGGGAAAACTGCAAAGTCCATTGGTGCCAAGTCCGGGCTGTATGGTGGATGTTTTAAACACTGAAATTCAAGTAAATCTATTTCAAGTTGAGGAGAGTCGACATTTTTCCATTGACTTGATTGTTGCTTTGTTTCCGGGTCATAGTAGTGAAACAATGTTTCATCTGTGGTTATTATTCTATCCAGAAATACAATTCCGCTCTGGCTATACTTTCTAAGAAATTGTCTTGATGCCTCAGTTCTGTTTGTCATATTTTCTTCTGATAACATTCTGGGTACCCATCGCGATTCATGTGTAGTTCTTGAACTAAAATTTCATGTACCGTTGTCTTTGATATAACGTACTTGTCCGCCACTTCACGCACAGTTAAACGTCTGTCACCGTCAATAACGTCGCATACTTCATTTTTCACAACATCTGAAGTCTTAAAAGACGGTCTCCCCTTGCGTTTATCGTCCATTAAACTACCTCTACCGTCAGAAAATCTCTTATGCCACTTAAACACTAACGAGCGATTAACATTGGAATGTGTTACTGACTGTTTGATGAATTTATGCATTTCAGTTGGCGTTTTTTCTATGTCGACACAAAATTTTATAACGGTCATCTGCTCTACCTTATTTGAAAACGTGTTTTTTTCCAATGAAGAAGGTTTCATCTTCAAGGTTTGAAAACTGGACTCTGCAGCCATCTGAGAGTACTTCCGATTCAAATTTTACAGATGTGAGATCGAGAGCACTATCAACGCCACAGTACAAGTTTCATTCACATTTGCACGATAAAATGAAAAAAAAATCATGGTCAACCACAAGTAACTACATAGAAGTTACACGTAATTTATACTGTGCTCCAGGTGCCCTATGACAGACATTACAAAATTGATTTAATTAAGTTAGGAAATTAAAATCTGTTAATTAAGGAAAATTGGGACCTGTTCATGAACTTTACGGACAGCCCACGTATACCCACAGATTGTTGTTTCAGTGAGCTGACACTATAAAAATCCAACTCGGCATGTTGGTCTATTACGTGGACATAATCGTCATCATTTCATTGAAAGGAACTTGTTCTCACCATGATATAACTGAAAAATTGCTCAGTTGGGGTTAAGCAGGAATCACTCACTCGCTCCATGAAAAGCCTTGTTAATTGGCTGATGAAGAGGCATTTCAAAGAAGCAATAGATCTCTATTAAGAGCATGTTCGACCTGAGAAGCGAGAGAGTACATTTTCGATTCAAATATGAAATCGATTTGTCAAAATACTTCAGAATACTCCAAAGAATTTTACTATATAATTTATTACAAATAATTAAGTAGCAATCTTTGTTATTTTTATTGCTTTTTAAATGTCGTCAATCACATGCACTCACTCTTTACAATACATACCGTGCCATGCAACAATCACATGAATGCAATATACACTGTATCTTTCTTTTGAACTACCAATATTTACTGTTTTATATTTTCAGGCTGCGTTACCGAAGGCCACTATCCTCGATCTTTCCAACAATGTGATTTCTATTTTACCAGTAAGTACCCTTTCCAGAAAATTTGAAAAACTTTTTTTTTTGTTTATTTACAATTAGAATGGGCAACATATAATTGTTCTCATTTCATTGCTTTCAGCTATTTGCAATTTTATATTGTTAATTTATTTTATGCAAATCATTAGAATTGTAAATATTCCATAACAGGGAACTCAGAAATTCCTGACTTTGCTGTGTTAGTCAGTAATGTGAGTCTTGTGTTGGTTTGGACCAGATATTTTGTTATATGAATTGAAAAGGGATTGATGTATTGAAAGAACAATATTAGAAATTTATGAAACTTGTTAATAGTTTTAACTTTTTTCAATTGCCATATGCAACATCTGATATAATCTACAACTAGTTGAAGGGGCCCGGGTGGCTCAATGAGTTAGGTCGTTAGATCTAACAACTCATACAAGCCTATCACCAATACGGCGTGGGTTCGCACCCAGCTTTGTAAATTACAAAAAAGGGTGCACTCGATTAGCAGCTGCAAGTGATAAAGTTTACCAGTTGCTTGCCCATGGTTGGTGGTTCTCTCCGGGTACTCCATGATATAGCTGAAATATTGTTGAAAGTGGCGTTAAAGCACAAAAAGTCAAATCAAATCAACTAGTTGAAAGGCAGTAGAAGTAGTGAAATAAATGACACATTTTTTATTAATGGTAACTCAAACCTTGTACTGCTTGTGTAATTTAATTTAAAAATGTATGAAAATACTTCACTCTTTTCCCCTCCATCTTATCAGTAGGGAATGATGGTATGAATCTTATCAACACTCCATGTACATGTATTATAAGGAAAAGGAGTATATATATGACAGTTGAGAATTTGGTTATTTATGGCCGATAACTGACTGCATTTGGTGCGTTCGCTGTTTTATTTTCTAGTTCAAAATAAATCCATAGTGCAATGAAAGTTGGTCCCCGATCTGGCTAGTAACTATTAAATTCTACTCGCCAAAACTAAATTTCACTAGCTGGCGAGAGATCCATCATTTCAACTCGCCATACCATACCATTTCCGATCAAAAATGTAAGATTATTCTGTAAATACATCCGCTAACATTTGGGCTACGATATGGTCACATGTTTGAAAGAACAAAACATTGGTTTCAAGGGTTTTTCATATGTATCTCAATCGTGATTTCTAATCAGAAACAATAAGAAAATAACAATCAAGATTGGGACAATCAAGCAAATTTTTAATGTTTCAATGAAAACTGTCATGGAGTTGGAAACCAAAAATGAGTGACAATTTGAATAAAACTTATGTTTCGGTACTATTTTATCGGAACATGATAGTGAATCACGTTCAATCAATCCATTTGATCAATTTCAGACTTTATTTTGCTACATCAACTGGCGAGCAGCAAATTATCGTATCCCGCCCAGACATGTGAACTCACCAAAATGGCTAGTACTCGGATGGAAATACCCGCCAAAATTTTGGCGAGTGGTGGTTTCCCACACTGTAGTGAAAATTAAAATATGTTGTTTACAAAAGATGATTAGAATTGTCCTTTGTCAGAAATAAAGTGAGAAATAATAGTACTGATATTAATGGATTTTTAAATCGCCATTTGATCAAGCGCTTTTTATACGCCCGTCTCGAGACAGGCCGTATTATGTGATTGGGTATGGCGGGCGGGCTTTCCGCACAATAACTTTAGTTCTGTATATCGGATCTTTTCCAAACTTGGGGAAGAACCCTATTTATTTTGGGGTCATTAAGTCAAAGGTCAAGGTCACTGTTACTATAAATATAATTTTTGACAACAGGGTCGTTTCCGCACGATAACTTTAGTTCTGTATATTGGATCTTTAACAAACTTGGCCACATGATTCCCCTGTGGAAGGGGAAGAACCCTATTTATTTTGGGGTCATGTCAAAGGTCAAGGTCACCATTTCTATGAATAGAATTTTTGACAACAGGATCGTTTCCGCACGATAACTTTAGTTCTGTATATTGGATCTTTACCAAACTTGGCCATATGATTCCCCTGTGGAAGGGGAAGAAACCTATTTATTTTGGGGTCATTACCAATATACCGTTTCATAATTTATATAGATGGGCATATTTTATGATGCACACATTTCTTGTTTAAATCAATTGATTCATTTTAAGCTAAACATCATAACATGTATTTTCAAACTCTAGGAATTTTGATGATACATTAGTTGAATATCATAATCAGAGATTCCAACATTCCAGAGGTATTATGATTTTAACTGGACAATCAGTCTAGTAGAAAAATACACTTTACTGGACCAAAACATATTTTACTGGAATTTTGTCACTTTTTGTCTATGAAATTACCGGCATCAGATTAGACATGTGATCCAGTAAATAAGTACATGTACACTTAACCGGACCAATTGAATTGTTATTGGATTTTGCCCAATGTCTGACAGACATTTGTAATGACTACCATAATGTTAGAAAAATAAGGAATGTTTGCTTTGATTATTTTAGGATTCTTTCTGCTCTCTAACTCATCTAGTTAAGATAGACCTCAGTAAAAATTTACTCACAGAATTGCCAGAAAATTTTGGAAGTTTACGGAATTTACAGCACCTGGATTTACTGGGTAACAAGCTTTCCATATTGCCAGTGAGTTTTTGGAGACTGGAGAAATTAAAATGGCTAGATTTAAAAGATAACCCATTGAAAGATGAACTGAAGAAACTAGCAGGAGATTGTTTGAATGAAACGCAATGTAAAAAGTGTGCTCAGATGGTAAGTATATACAAATAGTAACAGTACAGTCAGATACATAGCGTGATAAATCACTGTGATAGACATACATGTATCACTCTTCTTAGTGGTACAGATATATGGTTTGGTCTGTTTAAACTATTTATATAACTTATTTTGATATGCCTTTTGGGTGATAGTAAGTAACACTCTAAATGTAAAAGACATTTGAAGATATATTTAATAGAACAAAAGATAGATCCAAATCACCAAGATGAATGATACGTCTATCATCACAGTGATTTATCATGGTATGTCTCTGACTGTACTGTATACTTTAATCTAAATTCATTTTATAGAGAACATTTTTTTAACCTTGTATCTTATTCAATTGTTTATTGAATAATAAAAATTGTTTAAAATTATGTAGGATATTTTCATAATGATATGTTTTTTTCTGAGGATTTTGTGGTCCAAAATGTATTAAACACAAGTCAAAGATACCGGGTATATGTGTATTTAAATAAATGAACATGCCTCTTGTTCTCAACTTATCGCCTGGCACGTAGGTCGTAGAATTGAACTTTCCTCAACAGTCCATCACACCTTTCTGAATATCTTCTATAGTAGTCATCAGATTTGAATTATATTCGCAGGAATTGTGAAAAGGATATACAACATAAATTCAAAAATGTATGGAGTATAACGCATATCTTGCCAAAAGTATACCAATTGCTGACCTACCTACACTATTTAGGGCCATAGTGATCGCATGGTAGTTGTATTTATGACTACATATGCAATCAGTGCCTATCACCAATAACATTGTGAGTTCTAAACCCACTCAGACGAGGTGTATTTGATACAACATTATGTGATCAAGATTGTCAGTGACTTGCGACAGGTTGGTGGTTTTCTCCGGGTACTCCGGTTTCCTCCACCAATAAAACTGGCCACCACGATATAGCTTAAATATTGTTGAAAGTGGCGTTCAACACCATAACTCTTACCCTAACCCTTTATTGTTCTAGTTTGTCAACTGAAATTTATAGATAGCATAATAAATACAACATTTCAGATACTGAGGTATATGAAAGACGTTAACTCAGATATAGAAAGAATGAAACAGAGGAGGTTACAGAAAGAGAGAGGTGGGTTCAAAGATCAAACACTTGTAGTTGGACTTGTATGTAAATATCTATATTAAGTCTCCCATACGATTTTGATATTATTAGCTCACCTGACATCAAATGTCGTCCGCCCTTGTCTGTCTAACCGTCCAGTGTAAACTATTTAAAAAATATTTACCTCTGAAACCATTTGACCAATTAAACAAAAGTTGTCATGAATTATCCTTAGGATGTCAACTTTCAAAATTCAATTATGACCCTACTAATTATCCAGCATGGCTGTGGTTACTATAAATAGATCATAAGGGATAAAACACACCTTTTGACCCATCAAAGATACATTTTTCCACATATCCAGCTGAAATTTAAAAAGTAGATCCATTATAATTAAAGGTATTACATATGTTGCAGGTCTTGTTAAAGCTTAAAGCATTTGCTGATTTTTGCTAAAAAAAAATATGCAAATTATGCTTATTTTGAGGCAAAAATTGGATTGCAAATATTCTCCTCTGAAATCACTGAGAATCCAAACTAGGCTGGGATTACCTTTTCAGTTTCTCCTTTTAAATTTGTATCCCACAATGCCTACCTCCATGACTGCCATTACTAAAAATAGAAATATCTTTAAATTTCTACATCATACACTAAAATGAGATGGAATTTAAAATGTAGCTTTATGCTAATGGTTGTTAAATATATTTCAAGTTTTTCCATGAGATATTTTTTTTTTTTATGATTTTTTGCCGAATATGCAAATTAGCCCTATTGTAATGTAATGAAAATTAATAAGAATGTTTATAAATTTTAATGCTTATGCATAAAACGCAGTTTTCTTGTTTCTTTTTTTAAGAGCTTGAAAATTTGCAAAAAGAAAAGGAAGAAGAAGAAAGAAGAAAATTGAGAGATGAAAGGAAGGCAGCAAAAGAAAGGAAAAAGCAAGAAAACAGATTAAAATATCAGAGTCAACAAATGGAGGAAGAAGATAAGACATCTTCAGACGAAGGTTACTGTTACAATATTATATATTTATATAATAGTTACTTATGTATAGGGCATTATCGTGATTTATAGACTGCCCTTGGGACAGCAGTATTGCTCAGGCATTATCAATGATTCAGTCAATGGCAGTCTATAAATCAAGATAATGCTGTATGCATAGGTAACTATTATTTTTATATCATTGAAGGAAATAAGACTTTCTAAATAATTTTGCTCATTTTAGTACATGTACATGATAACTGCACGATCTCTGTTGCGTTTTAAAAAAGGGACACAACTCTAAAACCTTGAGCAGTCATTGGCATTATCATGTTAATGACAGAGCTCCAGATAAGCAGCGTTTTTGCGTGATTATGCAAATAAAATTAACAAAAACCCAATTTTTCTATTTCCTTTGTGTTGTTGAACCCAATTTCATTCAGATATAACCCAGTTCTTCATTTAATGAGTGCTTACTTCACTCATTCATTTGTATGTAGTTAATTAAAGCATATCGTATGATTTCTGTTGCGTTACATTTTACTTTCTCTTTCACTCGTCAACACTTGTAAGATTACAAATCTCCCGAAGTTTGCCGATATATAGTTCTGATGGGATCCGTTACTTCTATCTAAGAGTGCGAGGAGTTCCATACATTAACTCCACTTAAGGTGCTCCGCAGAATTCGGAGGCATATTTTAACATGAGATTTTAATTGAAGAATGTTATAATTTAATAGAGAAATGTTTATACAACACTTTAATGTGTGTCACCGTTAGTGTATGGTTTGGAAGTAAATTTTATTACTGTAAGTTGTTAAAATCTTTTCACAAATAAACATTTATGTCGTTTCTACACATGCATTCAAAATCAAATCATTCACAAACATGTTCATGTGGATTATAACCCATTAAAAGGTATGCTTGTACTTATTTCATCATTAAAATTGTCAACTGTACCCTATGCAGCTGGTCCAGAAATTTGAGGTCACTCGAGGACAGCATGGCTATATATCTATATCTATGTCAAACTGCTTCCCAAGATTCATTGTTCGTTGGATTCTTAATTTCGTGGATCAGCCTACCCACGAAAACCACGAAAATTGGTACCCCACGAATAAAAGTGATTTCACAGTAAGTAATTGCCTGTCTATTATGACTGTCTTTGGTATCAAAAGCAAGGATTGACTCTAGAAATACAGTTTTTATGAATCTCATATTGCTTTTTTTTATTTACAGTAGAGAGACAAGATGATGATGAAAATGATATATCAGTTAAAGTTAAAACAGGTATAGTAACAAATGAATGTATAATTAAAAAAAAGATAATTGTGTTTCCCCTCTTGTTTTTGTTCTGTCCGTCCATTACTAAAGTTTGTATGTTCAACTCCTACTACATTTTAAAGCGAATTCCGCACAACTTTCCATGCTTTGTTATTGTTATTATTATTATTATAAAGATTTGCATATCGTTATGGCAGTTTGATTTGATCATTTTTGACATAGAATATTTCAACAAAAATTTTGTATGCTTAAGAAGAGTTTGAAGGTGTAATCAGAATCTGTAAATCGAAGAAGGACAGACAACACAATGACCAAAAGAAAAAGGACAAACAACGATCTACAAAGCACTACACATATAACTAAAGATCAAGTAACATGAACACCACTAAAAACCGGTGGTGAACTGCTCCACTAGTGGCACCCATTGTGTTAAGACCTCATCAGTGTTGTAAAGGTTATCATGCTCGACTTGAGTGTGGTAGATTGTACGTTCGAGCTCAGGTCGGATCAAACCAAAGACTTTAAAAGTGGCATTTGTGGCATCTCTGCTAAGTAATCAACATTAAAGAGAAAGGACAAAAATTGGTTGGCTCAGAATCAGACTGATGTTTCAGTGAGCTAGCACTAAGAAAATCCAACTAAAAAAGTAGCCTGTTGGTCTAGTACAAAGCGGACTTCATCATGATCTCAATGAAATGTAACTTGTTCTCGACATGATATAACTGAAAAATTGCTCACTTTTTTTATTGGCATTAAACAACAATTGCTGATTTTAAGTGAGAATTCCTCAAAACTTTGCATGATTGCTATTACCACTGAAACCACTGGACCAATTAGAACAAAACTTGGTAGGAATGCTTAGTTGTTGATCCTCTTTTTTTTTTATTGGAAATTCTCAAAAACAGGAAAAAGAGACCCAAAAGGGCTGAATAAGGTGTTTCCATAAATATAGGTATAAATGATTATTGTTTGTTTGTTTTTGATGAGTTTTTTTATGAATTCATAGGAATAATGCTTTTCAGAAAAATGGGCAGTGTTATTAAGTAACTTTTACCATTTTTGGATAAAATTTCCAACACACAATTTGCTTGGGACAGATGAGACAGATTTATGTTTCTGTATGTTATCTTAACTCCTACTGACTATTGAATCAATTTAGAATGTTATAAAGCTAGCTTTTAATGGATAATATACAGGTCAATTTTCTTCTCTCAGTGTCCTTTCAAAAGACAACATTTCATCTAACATATCTGATCAATGACTACAGGCTCTCTGGAGCCTATTTTTTTGGCATAGGGTTACTGACTGAAATATACCTTTTCTGGTAGCCCTTTCCCATTTTTACTTGTTGAGCTTTGGGGAACTAGTTGCAAATCAGTTCACTTGCTGTGTTGAAAGAAAATATCAAAAGGGGCCAATCAAGGGATAATTGCACAATTTTATTATTGAATTCAAATTAATATCACTGCCCATGGATTATTGTAATATTTTTCTGTAGGAGTATTCTGCGTAAAACTGGAAAAAGGCTCGGTGAACCTCACCTTTGTTCCAGTTTTTAAGCCTCATACACATAAACTTTATATTCCAAGACACTGCACTAATATTGTATATAATGTATTGAGTAATAGATAATAGTATCAAGTTTTAATTTTGTATATATTTTATTTCAGCAAAGGGAGGTAATTTATGTACCAAGGTTCTGTTATCATTGGTGATAATGGCCATATTTGCAGTTGGAATTTTGTATGTTATTCAAGTTTACTGTGATCGTGAAAAAAATGATCTGTTTTGTCAAGAATATGGACATGATTTCACCAGACACACACGTCATTTCGTATCAGATATGCAAAAAAGAATTAATTATATTTATACTCAGGTTCAGAAAAAATTTGAATGACGGTTGTGTTAAGTGCCTCTAATTTCATGGTATTAGGTATATACTTCATTTTCAATAAGGTTACATAATTAACTGTAATGTCCCTTGTGTTCATGTTCAGTTGTTAAAAAACAATTAAGAAAATAAGAAAAAATGTTTGACACTACACAGAGCTATTAAATAAGGTGAAAGTAACAGTTTTAACTTAATATCTTTTTTTAAAAACTGAATATTTTATAATAATTTTATCAAAAATATATTTAATTAAAACTTCAATCAAGCATGCATGCATTATATTTCCTGTAATTTTGCGAAATATACAAAAAAGTTATATAAACCAAATTATGATTGGGATGTCAAATATAAATTCTGTCATTTAGCTAGGAAAATCATTTTATTTTCTTCCTTATTAGATTAGATTTGGGGTGATAATTAATTTATACTACCTGTCTAAACTGAACATCTTTTTTTGGGACCAGCTTTTGCATTCGAAATAGACAGGTGTTCGGTTTATGCAGGTTAAATTAATAAAGATTTCTTGCATTGGAACTTTATTTAAAGTTTGGTTTATACAGGTTAAATTAGCAAAGATTTCTTACATTAGAACTTTATTTAAAGCTTAGTTTATACAGATTAAATTAGCAAAGATTTCTTACATTAGAACTTTATTTAAAGCTTGGTTTATACAGGTTAAATTAGCAAAGATTTCTTACATTAGAACTTTATTTAAAGCTTAGTTTATACAGGTTAAATTAACAAAGATTTCTTACATTAGAACTTTATTTAAAGCTTGGTTTATACAGGTTAAATTAACAAAGATTTCTTACATTAGAACTTTATTTAAAGCTTAGTTTATACAGGTTAAATTAACAAAGATTTCTTACATTAGAACTTTATTTAAAGCTTGGTTTATACAGGTTAAATTAACAAAGATTTCTTACATTAGAACTTTATTCAAAGCTTGGTTTATACAGGTTAAATTAACAAAGATTTCTGACATTAGAACTTTATTCAAAGCTTGGTTTATACAGGTTAAATTAACAAAGATTTCTTACATTAGAACTTTATTTAAAGCTTGGTTTATACTGGTTAAATTAACAAAGATTTCTTACATTAGGACTTGATTTAATGTTCCACTATTTTCTAGTCAATTAAGTGAATTCCTTTACTTGAAAATTTATATACAGAGCCGTCTCAAAAGTATTCGCAAAAACAAGATGGCGGACGTCAACGAGTTTGAGTTATCGCTCTTTGCACCATTAAAATACACAGGTTGAAAATGAAAAACTTACCTTAATATTTTGTGAGGTAACCCTTCGACCGTATAACTGCCAGAATCCTGCATGAAATAGAGGTATATAAGTTCTGAATGTAATCCACAGTAAAGTTCATCCAAATATCCTGAATGGCAGTAAACAGTTCTTGACGAGTATTTATGTTTCCTGTTGCATTTTGTAGCGATCTCTTGATGCGAAGCCACAAATTTTCAATAATATTTAAGTCTGGAGACTGAGCTGGCCATGTCATGCCATGAATGTCAGTGTCTCGTTTGAATTCTTCAATTATGCAGGGCATTGTCATCTTGGAAACGATAAGGTTTGTCGCAAAGTGACGGGCTAAAACGGGCCAAAGATGATTATCAAGGATGTCACGATATTTCACAGCATTTATATTACCATCAACCTTACATAAAGTTCCCACACCATACCATGTAATGCACCCCCAGATCATAACAGACACCTTCCTCTGATATGGCGGACACATGCACTCTGGGTGGTAAGCCTCATTTGGAGATCTCCACACGTACACATGGTTATTTTGTCCAATAACTATCTGTGATTCATCACTAAATATTACTTGATTCCAGTGTAGATTAACAGTCCATCTCCGTCGTTCCAGACATCAAAAAAGTCGTTTCTTTTTGTTGACCTCTCTAACCACCATTTTCTTACGAACAACACGTCTAAATATTTTGTTTTTGTGTAAATAACGCTGTATAGTCTTTGGGTGGACACGAACAACCCCTCCTTCATTGAAATCATTGGTAATTTCTCTTAAAACCTTGCCATGATTCTTTTTTACCATCCTCAATAATCTAACCTCACCGCGTCGTGTCACTTTCCTTACCTGTGCTGTTGTACTTCTTCCAAATTGAACGAATTGTAGATTCAGGTATATGCAACAATTTCACGATCTCACAATTTCTATGCCCTTCCCGTTTCAAATCCACAACCAGTTGTTTCCGATCCTCACTCAGTTCCTTTGACTTGCGATCCATCTTGAAAACACGTCTGTTTATTTGTAAACGCGTAGCAGACGACCTTAATATTACGTCACATATTTGGGGAAAGTTCTAAAGGGTAACTCAAGACAGCTTAAAACTGTAGTTCATTTTATTTCAACGAAAAACATTGGTGACAATTTCAACTCGCACTACCGATCACAGCCATTTTCTTATTTTCTCGAATACTTATGAGGTAGCACTGTACATAGGATGTACGTGTATTACTTAGAGAGACGCAATTTTGTCTGATAATATATATATACAGTTAAACCTGTCTAAATAAAATCTCATTACCCACTAATCTGTGTGTTCAGATTAGACAGGTGTTCCATTTATAGAGGTTAAAATTGACAAAGATTTCCTACTCAGGAATTTATTTTTAGTTTGGGTTAAACAAGATTCCGGCTTATTCTGGGTTCGGTTTAGATAGATTTCATTGTATATCTATTTCAGTTCGTTCTGAATTTTTTATTTAATTTTTTTTTCTACTTCCTATAATAGAGTGATTATCGATTTGTGTTTTGAAAAGCTCTTTTTTTTTA
The DNA here is from genome assembly GCA_963383655.1 of Bathymodiolus septemdierum. NCBI lineage: Eukaryota > Metazoa > Mollusca > Bivalvia > Mytilida > Modiolidae > Bathymodiolus > Bathymodiolus septemdierum. The sequence continues at coordinate 33,077,912 of OY726524.1, read as the reverse complement.
ATGTCACCTGAACCAAAGGTTGTATTTTAAGATAGATTGATATTTGATGAAACAGTATCCCCTCTCTTATAAGGTCCCTCCCACCCATCGAAGACCACCCCTTCTTATTGGACCAAGCATACTGATTTGGTAAAATACTACTAAATTGCCCTCCTCAATAGAAGGTACTTGCCTTATAAGACAATTTGTCCTCTACAGAAGGGGTGTGGTCATATCATGCATAGTTAGGGCTATTAATTTAATGTGTAGACATACATTGAAAATGTTGTTATGTGTATATTTATATAATAGTTACTGATATGGAGGGCAATACAATGTATCAGGATATACAGACGACCCAAGGGCAGTCTGTCTATCCTGATATTGCACTCTATATCAGTAACTATTGTGTTTATTGCATTTTAGAACATAGTAAAGTACTCTCGACAATAGAATTTTGCCTTACTTAATCATTAAGACCATGGATTTTCCCCATTGTTCTGACTGTCTGCAGCTGGAAAATATTGCCTTGGGCCATCTGACAACAATATACAGTAGATTAAATGGTGTTAACAATTGTTGTGAAATGCCCCAAAGCATTATCAGCTGAATAAAAGATTAAATGTTGAATTAAATTTAATACTGTCAAGAGATAATAACTTTTATTAATAACATCTATATTTCCAAGCAATATCCCTTTCCATTCTTGAAAATCACCACTTTTTTAATTGCATTAGGCACTGTTAGTGTCATGGTACATGTACTACATTTTTTTATCTTCATCAGTTGCACAATTTTCCTTGTTATCATTGTAAATTTTTTTCCACTGAGGTTGCTGTATTATCAGTATTACATGCCGTAATAGTCGGTTTTGGAGGTTGTAGTGTGTGACTGACACTAACATGTAACGCTTCAAGTGGTCGTTTATACGTTTCCACTGCACCAGACCTGTGCCCGCTCCTGGACTTCACACTTGAATCTGAAAATCCAGCATTGAACAGAGTAGTAGAACAAGTTACTTTACCAGAGTGGTTTGTAATATTCCTGTTTTCCAAGGGAATGCCAGCAGCCTGAAACAAGTCCTTCATTTTGTTTGACAACGTGTTGATTCCAATTAATTGAACACTGAATCTGATACTTGTATCACTACCTTTATTCACTAAAGGTTTTCTGTAAAACCTGCCTTCCCTTGGAATATGTTGCAAATATTTATCAAAAATATAGATGGTCACTTTTCTGGGTAATACGTTTCACATCTACGTTTCTTACAAATAGTGTTCACTAATTGAATAGAAATAGTTTGACAGATAACTGTGTTTATAAAGTATATTTAACAATCAATGATGATATTATATTGTCTTGATTACTTTACAATGTTCTAACTTTGTAAGAACAATGATAACCCCTGTCTTCATGATAAGTACTCGCTTTACTCGCTTCGCTCGTACTTATTCATGAAGACAGGGATTATCATGTTCTTACATATACGAAGACCAGAATCTGACATACAATATAAATGTATAGAAATTTTTAATCAGGATCATTGAAGGTTTCCCTAGGCATTATCACATTCGTTATTACCTAATTTGAATTGACTACAGCAATTGTTTGATTGGTGTTCAACTTATAATGAGAAATAAAATGAGATTATAAGTAACATTGTAATTTATTAAAACGTAAACAAACAAATATCCGTGTATACCAGTCTATACACGGTTTTTGGGCCGGTCTATATCAGCATTCCAGTCTATATCGCGGAATAGTGAAGGTCATGTGGAGAGTGTTCAGCCAATTAAATGTATGATTTTTATTCTGATATAAAAAGTCTTCAACACATTGAAGTTTAGAAGTATCCTGTAGATGTAGATATGCAATAAACTTATATATATAATATATATCATGTAAACACCACAATATTGCTGAAATACTGCTAAAGTTGGTGTTAAACACCAATCAATCAATCAATATATCATGTACTACACATTGTTCTACCACTGTGCCATTATTATTTTGAAAATAAGTATAATCCGTATTCTCTTATTCGGTCATCAAAGCATTTTATAATCGAAGATGAAGACAGCAGGTATCCTCTAGATTTTACCTCTATTTCAATGGAATTTTTTTAATTTTATTTTCATAATTTAAAATAAATCTGTCATATATAATATAAGAAAATCAAAATAGAGATCAGATTTAGTATCAACAAGGACCAAAGGTGAATTTAATTGCTATCCGGTATATTTAAATTATGTTGTTAGAATATCAAATAATGAATTAACATTATAGTTTATTTAGAATCCCGAGGATTTAGCATGGCTTCACCTCTTAGCATTTTCTTAACATTACAAATGCTGATTGTTGATTAGTCATTTATATAAGGTGATGTCACACCATAATAGAGAATATTTCGTGTAATTTCCGAATTACAACAGAATGCATAAGTGGATTTTTTTTAAATTAACAGCTAGGTTTTTTTTGCATTAGTTTCATATACAGCTTTGATCAATATCGTTTTCATGAAATAACATATTTTACAGATTTAAGGTCATATATTTTTACCTCCGATAGCTATTTTTAGCATTACAGTCAAACCTGTCTTGCATTATCTTCCAAGGGAACATTGAAATTGGGTCACATAAGACAGGTGGTTGCTAAATATAGGTTTAATTATTATGAAATGCACCTTGAAGGAAATTTAAAATTAAGATCATAATACAAGTTATTGCTTAATAGAGGTGGTCACTAAAGCCGGTTTGACTGTAAAAGTCTTTGGAGAATTAGACTTTAAGTTTACATATACTTATAGTCGGGAGAGGTGGGGGTCGTGGCCCTATGGTATATTGGATTTACAGCTACCTGTGCAATCGGTGCCTATCACCACTAAAGTTATGAGTTCAAACCCTGTTCATGGCGAGGTGTACTCCATATAACATTATGTAATAAAATTTGTCAGTGACTTGCGACAGGTCAGTGGTTTTCTCCGGGTACTCTGGTTTCCCCACCAATAAACCTAACTGCCACGATGTAATTAAAATATTGTTGAAAGTGGCATTAAACACCAATAACCTTATAATCTGTATAATATTGTCTAAACAATTGAATTAATTTATAAAAGGAAGTCATTTATGGTATATTTATTTTAAAGTGTAAATTAATTGTATATTGATTTCACCAGTTCTATTTTTTGTTTGTTTGTAATGAATTGTATTTAGTTCTTGCAAATAAATGCTACACAGGTCAGGATAAAGATCAAATAAATTGACAACAGGCTTGTTATTAAAAAAAAAATGTATTACATACATGATATGATCAGTTCAATTTGTTATTGGAAGTTATAAAAAAATAAATAATTTTATCTAACATTGTGCAAGTTTTCTTTTGAAATTAAAGAAGATGTTGTATTACCACTGATAAGGAATGGCAGGATGTTGCATGAAAATTTCTCTAACAGACAAATGGCAGTCATGATTGTACGTTAGTTGGATTTACAATTACTTATGCAATCCGAATAAGTGCCTATCACCACTAAAGTTGAAAGTTCGAATCCCACTTATGGCGAGGTTTTTTCGATACACATTATGTGATAAAGTTTGTCAATACTTGCAACAGTTCGAGTTTTTTTCCCCGGATACTCCGGTTTGCTCCATCAGTAAAACTGACCACCATAAAACTGAAATATTGTTGAAAGTGGTGTTAAACATCATAACCATAACCCCAATCACAGTTGATATAAACAAAACGAAGAGGTTAATTTAATTACATTGTTTTAACATTCAACAGCAAAAGTTGAAATTACAAATTCATAGCATTTTATTATTTCCAATGCATAGGTATTCTTCTATCGAAATAATGAACAGAATTTGTAATATCTCCTCGACCTCTAGCAGACGGTCCATCTTCTACAATATTTCTTCCAGAAACAACTGGATTAGCAGACGGTCCATCTTCAACAATATTTCTTCCAGAAACAACTGGATTAGCAGATGGTCCTTCTTTGACAATACTTCTGCCAGAAACAACTGGATTAGCAGACGGTCTATGATTAACATCTTTGTTATCGTTTAAAATTTCTGAGGTAGCTGTGTCATTTTGTATATTCTTGTTAAAACTTTTCGGGTTATAATTATCACTCCTCTTCGGCCGCGCATTCTTTTTCATAGTCCTATTGTTGACTTTTGTACCGAGAGGTATTTCTTTGTAAGGATAAGTACTATAGTTAAGATAAAAGTCCTCGGACGTCTGGACATCTGAAGTTTTCTTTAAATGTCCTTGACCTATAAATGTGTAGTGTACGTCATCGTAAATGTTGTGTACTTTCTGGTTATTCAATATGGCTGTATTATTATGTGTTTGTAATACCCCTGTTAGGCTTGTAGGTGGTGAAGTTATCTTTTGTCTCACCCTTGGCTTTGGTACAGGGGTAGATGTGCTTCTGAAATCCATTTCTTCGATTGGTGTTGAACCTAATACAAAAGATGAGAGATTTCGTTGGAAAACATGCTTTAGTTTTTACTACAATTATTTACAACTGCATACCCCCTTCCTGTCCCAATAGAGGGGCCCGGGTGGCTCAATGAGTTAGGTCGTTGGATCTAACAACTCATACAAACCTATCACCAATACGGCGTGGGTTCGCGCCCAGCTTTGTAAATTACAAAAAAGGGTGCACTCGACTCGCAGCCGCAAGTGATAAAGTTTACCAGTTGCTTGCCCAGGGTCGGTGGTTCTCTCCGGGTACTCCGGATTTCTCCACCACTAAAACTGATCGCCATGATAAAGCTGAAATGTTGCTGAAAGTGGCGTTAAACACCAAAATTTAAATTCAAATTCCTGTCCAATATAAGAGTATTATAGATAGTTTAATTTTGTTTATGCATTTTCTATCGAGTATATATATGTGTAACATTAGAAAGTTATACAGTGGCTATCGTGGCCCTGATCGTATGATAGTTTGATTTATAACTACCTATGCTATCAGTGTCTATCAACACTAACGTTGTGAGTTCGAATACTACTCAGGCGAGGTGTACTCGATACAACATTATGTGATAAAGTTTGTCAGTGACTTGCGACAGTTCGTTGGTTTTCTCGGGTCCTCTGGTTTCCTTCACCAATAAAACTGATCGCTTCGATATAGCTGAAATATTGAAAGTGGCGTTAACCATCATAACCCTAGATGGTCATTGATACAAAAATGTAATTGATATCATGCTTCAGTCGAAATATTATGGGAAGCAACAGTTTGTTAGAAGAAGCCGTTTGGGTTAATTTTCCAACCCTGTCCATATTGCCTTTCATAAGGTAATCATAGAACCAATCGATTCCTGTGTCACTTTTAATCTACAATATTGATTGTGTTAAAACTTGTTCTCGTCATTAATATATCTGATATACCGCTCAGTTGACATTAAACAACAATCAATCAATCAAAATCTCTCTCTCACATAGACTATAATTATGTATTATATATACACCTGAGTTTTCCAACATCCTGTGACATCTGACAAAAATGTATGGTCCCAAATTATCTGTTAACTAATATTAAACCTGAGTATTCCGACATCCTGTACAATCCGACACATTTCCCTGGTTCCTTGGTGTTTCGGATTAGACAGGTTCCACAGTTTATATATAATGTTCACGATTATAGCGTTGTTGTTTTTTTTTTGCTGTTTTTTTTTTTTTTTTTTTTTTTTTTTTTTTTATAATAACGCTGTTCAGTTATATGTGAGGGTACCGTTGGTATTTTGCTCCCATGTGGAAAGCACCTGCATGACCACATCATTTCACTAAGGGGGTAGGTTTGGGTCCATTAATCTAGTTTAACACCGTCACTTTTTTTTATTAAAGAGCATGTACAAAGCCAGGAATGTGATCCATGAGCGGTCATGTTTTTGTATGTTTGCCTCTACGATTTTGATATTTGATTTGGAATTGTTCCGACAAGTGTAGTGTTTTTCATTTTAAAATTTATGAATTTATGTGTTAAGAAATAACCAATGAGAAGATATTTTACTTACTGCATGAAAATATTCCACTAGTTGATTCCCTATGCTGTTCTTTGTCCATTTCTTTTACTTTTATTGTATGAATCCTGTTTGGTTTATCGGCATTTTTAAAATGACGATAATTTACACACACACCAACACATCCCAAGATTAGAAGAACAAAGGCTACAGCCCCAACATAGTATGGTACCATATCAAACCCATAGTCCGGATCTGCGAAGAAGGTGTTAAAGCAAAGTTATGATTTACCCATGAAAACAATGGTCGAATGGTCTTTACCGCCAGTTTTTTTGTAGGAGAGCTCGTGTCTTATTTACGTTATTTGTGTTTGTTTGCGCATAGGGGTGTCAAATACATATTATGTTCTGTTTTTTGTTTTGTTTGTCTTCGTCTTGTGTTTTGTGTACCCAATGTTGCCTGTTTATCTGGATTGTCCTTTCTAGACTGCCGTTCGGTATTCTTTAACATTTATTTAAATCTAAATGAACAGTAGAACATTTCATTCATTTTGCATACCAATCTGATTGAAATCACATATTTCACTTGCTCCCCTTCACTAAAATGTCGCAGCTCAGTAGATCTAAGGAAACCTCATTATGGGTCACTGGTGTGTTACCATCCAATGAAAATCACTATTGTGAGACTACGAAAATGTTACTAAACTGCTTTGTATGATACGAGCAATCCGATTGGCCGAAAACGTTCCTAATCGTATTGATCATATCATTATATATTCATGGCATAAGGTCACTCGCAGGTGACCCGTAATGGGATCACCCTAGATTTCCCACACCACGACATATATATCATAAAAGGGAGTAAATAAAAGAGATCTGATTTTAATCAGATTGTTTACAAATCGGAAGACATATTAAACCAAATGTTATCCAAATACAGAATTATTTGTGGTGTTCGTGGCGTCCGCATTTTTGTATGTCTTGTGTTACCTTTATATTTGTACTGTTATTGTTTTGTATACAGATTGCACATTTACTCACACATTCAATCTGACATTTCCTCTGGTATATGTCGGCATTCATATTGGACAATATACTTGCTTATCTGAGATACAAATATTCACAGAACAGTTATATGAAAGAAGCAAGACGTTGCTTTTTTGAAAAGACCTAACAAGTACTTTACCTGACTCGTATCATATAAAGTTTGTCAGTGACTTGCGACAGGTTGGTGGTTTTCTCCGGGTACTCATACAAAAATGTATTTCCTCTACCAATAAAACTGAAACATTGTTGAAAGTGGCGTTAAACACCATAACCCATACACTCATAATGTACTGCTTTAATGCCGAGGAATAAAAAGAACAATCACACGTGGTCATTCTAATACACTATTTAGCAATAAATGTAAGCCACGATATAACTGACATGTTGTACAAAGTGGCACTAAACACCAAAACCAAACTAACTAAGACTCATATCGCATAGTTATAAATATCATTTAAAATCGTTAGCTTGTTGACCCTAATGTGGCAGTTCAATCGTACATTAGCTTTTTATATTTCTATTTTGTACTTTATTTCGTTCTGTGTCTGGTGCACACTGTTGCCTGTTGTCTCTGGATTGTCTATTCTTGGTTACCCCTTCGGTTTTCTCTGACAATTGTAAATAACAAATATCATACATGAAATTGTCTACAATTTAATTAGTTGACATAAGGAAACTCCAAATGGCATGCTTTAGATCAGTAGTCTATTGCCCAAGAAATAGTGATAGCTGGGATAGCAGTGAATACAAATTATACAAGCTTGATAAAAAAAAATCAGATAGGCAAAACAAAAGTTAAATGATTATTAGAGAAATTTTCTGGCACAGTGAAACCTGTATAAACAGCACATCCTTGGGACGAACATTTTTTCTCGGAGTGGACAGGTATTTTGATTATATTTTCAAAGATATCAGGTTTATTTAGGTTTCGTTTAAGACCTGGTTTCACTTTGGTCAGGTATTGCTTTAAACAGGATTCCGGATTATTGAGAGTCCCGTTTAGACAGGTTTTTACTGTAATTACAAAATAAAAAAAAAACTTGTAAATGCAACAAAGGCTAACCATAGTCGTGAGATCTTGGGTAGAAAAGTGAAATATATATAGTCTTAATGCTAATTTTTACATGCATGACTAAACATCAAAATTCGTAATGTAATTGTAACTATATCATATATCTACCGACACATACATTATATACATTTGTAACATGCAATTCTAAAAATTCTTTAGTAGTTATATATTATACACAGCATGCTGGATAATATGGCCAACGACTAGGATATTTGTGATGTAATATGGCTCTCAGGTGTATTTCATTCATCAATTGAATCTTATCATATTACCCACAGGGGCTCGCAGTTTTATTTTCACATCACCAGGTATGTATTAAAAAGAAGAAAGGAGGACACTTTTTGGGGTGGCCAAAAGTGAAAGTAGAGAATCGGCACCTTTTTTCGCTTCAAAAACGGTTTAGTCTTTGTTCTTCCCATAAAATTAATGCAAATATCGATGTTTTTTGCTGATTGACTGGTTTACAGTGGGATAACACTCGTTTTTAAATTCCAAGCGGTTTAGACAACTTCTTAGCATACTAAATTCCGGTTTATACGGACTAAATATCAAGGTGAGTTTTCATTGGTCGAAGGATTTAAACTGGCATTTTTGCCGGAAATTATTTACTCATCTTGTCAAAAGATATTCTTCAAATGCTGTCTTCCTATATTTCCAGATTGATTGAGACAAGGAAAAAATATATTTTAATGCAAGAGATTTAAGTTGGCTTTTTTCCTACTTTTTAAAATTATATTTCGATTTTTTTATTTCTATCAATATTATTAAGTCCGTATAAACCGGAAATGAGTATGATAAGAAGTTGTCCAGACCGCTTCGAATTTAAAAACGAGTGTTATTCCTCTGTAAACCAGTCAATCAGCAAAAAACAACGATATTTGCATTAATATTATGGTAAGAACAAAGACTAAACCGTTTTTGAAGCGAAAAAAGGTACCGAAATTCTACTTTCACTTTGGGCGGCAAACAAAGTGTCCTCCCTTCTCTTTTAACATATACCTGGCGATGTGAAAATATAACTGCGAGCCCCTGTGATATTACCAATCTGATTAAAATCTTACATGTATCTCTCACTTACTCCCCTTTACTTCTCTGAGTGGGAGATTTCAAAACAAATCTTTACGGTATGATAAAAAGTCGTTTGAAGTTTCCCCCCAAAAAATATTGTGTAACTTGCTAAAAGAAAATGGCTGTTATCGACAAAACCTCACATTTCAGCAATAAATAAAAAAAAAAAAAAAAACATTTATAAATCCGGATAAAAATGTTGAATATGAACGTGAAATGGCAGGTTATGTACATGCCTGCAGAACTACATGCTAGACCTGTTTCAAGCCATGCCAGGTGTTTGAATTATTTTCTTTTGCATAAAGCACATGTTACCTAAATTATTTGGTACCCTATTAGCACTCCTCCTTTTTATTTGAATATGGACGAGGTAATTATTTTCTCGATTCCCTAAAAGGTTGAGTAAGAAATAAACAATGATGAGTATAACACAAAGGACATGTTACGTTTTCAGCATGCGCACTATATTTGATATTTACGTTTTTATTAGTTTATACCTGGCAATCTGTGAAAAAAATGGCGGGTGTCTGATGTGATCTTAATCTCCGACACAGAGGCTATAGTTTTTCCTCTGTCGAAATAACCTCTGCAACACAGACATCAGATTTTCACCTCAGAAATTATAGTACTCATTACGCCACTCCCAGTCATAATCAATTGCTTTAGTTGAATTTGTCCGCCATGACATGAAGATCTCCTTGTAGTTTGGCAGAGGTGACTCCTTCCTCGTGTGGCGGACAACAACGGCATTTTCGGTGAATGCTATGATATATGCCACAGCGAAAGTAGATCTTCCTCGTGTGGCGGATAACGGCATTTTCGGTTGTAGTGTAATTTTAAATTTGATGGCGTTCTGTTTCGGAGCGATTCCAGACATAATGATAGAGTTGATAGTCTATGGGAGTGTGCCACAAATTATTACGGGGCCTCTGGTTATTGGCAAAAACAATGTTTAAGATGGATTCATGCTTACGTGGTGCAATTTTAAATTTGACGTCGTTCTGTTCAATTTGGTCACTTGTAGAAGAATGTAGTAGCATAGATACTGGAGAAGTGAAAAACAACACTGCTGCTTAAATTAGCTATTGATAGTTATTTACTTTAAGAACTTTATTCTTCAAGTCCTTGTCTATCTAGAAGTTATACACAGAGGAATAAATAAATATAGAAACAGATACACGACGCGTATTATGGTTAATTATACTTATTAAATATTAACCTTGTATTCATTGTTGGTAGTGCGTTAAGCAGTTTATTATCAAACTTTTTTTTTTAAATATTTCTCCGTTCATTTACTTAAAGACCATGACCCATATTGGCGGCCCATACATAAATATGGCCGTGTGCGACGCCTTAACAATCCTGGCATATATTGTTCTTGTTTAGCGGTGTCAAGGAATAAAATTGATATTTGAAATCAATTAATAAATGACATAGCCTTGCGTCGGTGTTTAACAGATTGACAGCCTAGGAGCAACGTAGGTTTGTACTGATTGTTTACATATAGTTTTAACACGTTGTTCGCAATTTATTTTATAAAGTGAATTGAAACATTTGATTGTTAATGTTTGTGAAGATCAGAAATTCGCCCATATCCTTACGCGAGCATGCAGCTTCCATGGTCTACAATGTAATGCAGACGATTGACTTAATCTTATACTGCCATTATTATTATTATTCCTTGTGTTTAACTAAAAGCAGATTAACAGTAGATCTTATATTGTAAAAATATATAAATTTGCTTTATGTAGTAGCTTATATATCATATGTGTATATACTTGTTCTAAGAAACTTTAAAATAGACAAAGATATCAAAGCTAAGTTTATGATCTAAATATATCATTAAACAAAGAAAATAAAAAATAAATTAAAATATGAATCTCTAAGTTTGTGATAACTGTTAGTCACTAACATTTATTACTTCAACTTGTGAAAGATCAATTCTGATTCTTTATAAATAAACGTGATCATATAAAATTCAATATAATATGTTTTGGTTGTGATTCCGTTTCAACACATTTAAAATGACATTTAAAAGCAAAGTTATGATTAAATTTGATATATTTTATACGCTGATGCGTTTTATTCCCATTTTGTTCAAATTCTTTTATGCGAAGATAAGTCAAAACACATGGCGCTTATTCCATTATTAGTAAAAGTGATCTCAAAATTAGCGACGTAGGCGAGATTTACATCAAATCTTAAATTTATCATAGTGAAATTAATATGGTAAAATTAATAATTTGTGAATTTCTACCATAATGAAGCTTTCCTGTGTTAGACAGTCAATAGAATACACCCACCCGTGGGACTGTCGTGCACAGGGTTGCTTGTCCAACAAAAGGTTGGAATAAACCATTTCCGACTTTGATTCTAAAAACATATATCCTAAATGAGTTATTTTCCCAAAAAGATCTCATTTCAATTCAATAACATATGCTTAATCCATAATCTGTTCAAAATTTGAACATTGATAGCAAGTTATGAATTTTCTCTTTGAAATAAAATTATCCTCTGATTTTTTTACAAGGCTGAATCATCTACAAATTATCAGAAAATTATACCCAAATTCGTTGTCCTTTAATTTCCATATGCTCTTTCTAGACCGTGTTGCTTGTCGTAAAGAAAATAACCCATAAAAAAATGGTTTAAAAACGTATAATTTTAGAATCAATTCAGGAATGTGCAAAAGGTATATTAAGGTGTCAAACCACCAATTAATTTCTTTAAGGTTTTCTACTAAATTTGTGTTTTTTCGAGCCTACCTGGTCATTTTATCTTAAGTTTAACCTTTCGAAGACCATATATTTTCTGAAATGTACATGATTCCTCTACGTTCTGTCAAAATATCAGGGCATGTTTAAAATCTTGCAGTGAAATGCCATGCTACGGAAGGCACCTACTCTAAAAATAGCTCGGTCATCCCCAAGAAATTCACTATTTATAGGTCATGCATCAAATCCTCCATAGAGGTATTAAAATACAACTAAATCCATCAAATTTGGGCTCAAAATAATCCCTATTTATTTAACTTCAATTACCAATTTTAATTAGTCCATTCCATTCAGTAGTTTTCACAATACTACAAAGTGAAAGGAACTTTTTTCTTGAAAAGGGACTACTTTCGTATATGTTCCAAGCTCTGATTGGTGAATTAGTGGTTTGACACCTAAAGACCATAAAAACTTGTTTCTTTCACCATTTGTTGGCCTAATTTCTATTCCTTAGCCAATATCAACCCAAGAAAACCTCATAAGGTATGTGGCTGTCTGATATTTGCAAGTATAAGTGTTCAAATGCAAAGGTACCCCCTTGAAGATTTTTAATGAAAATATCTCCATTTACAGCTGTTGAGTTCAGATTGTGTAATATACCAAAACTTACCTATTCTCTTATATATTACAGTTATTAAGCTAGTTTCTAACATAATAAGCAATCTTAGCACATTTGTATGCCTCAGTTGTATATTTAATAGCTAAATACTATGAAATGTTTGCATTTAGCCCCCCCTTTTTTCGTCCCATATAATGAGCTCATATCATTCTTAATTTTGTTAATTCATGCTTTTATCCCATAAATTATGTGGTTTAAGACATAAAATATGTTTTTGTATATACATCTTTAGTTGAAATTCCTTCTAATTCCATCAAATTTGCAAAAATATGATTTATTGATATTCAAGTCTTGGAATTTCTGATGGTGCACAACTATAATTTCCCCCAAAACTCAATAAATATATGCTTCCACATCATTTTTTCCCACTGTTTAAGTAAGCTGGATGTTCAAATGTACTGTTACAGCCAAATAATACTCTAAAACATGAAATTCAAATTGACAATTTGAAAAATTAACAGAAAATGCGAAGCAGTCAAAATAATTTTTCTGGGATCACTTAAATTACCAGGTTTTTACTACATAATTTTCAATTAAAACTGCTTTCTATAGCCTTATATTATTTTGTAAGTACATTGTACATGTATTCTAACTGAAACTATCAAAATTTACCAGGAAAAATGTGTAGGATTGAAAAAAATCCAATCATGATATCACCATATCCTATATTTGAAGTCAACAAACTGCCGCATGATGAATTTTTTTAAATTCTTAATATCAACCATATTTTCAATATTATATGCCCTTCTACTGCAAAAACACATTCAATAACATATTCCCAACAATTATAAAGTCATAAAGAAAAAGAAAATGAGTTGCAATACCTGGTGTCCATGTATATCCAGTGTTTGGGAGCAATATTCCAAAATATTACATAACATGCATTTTGACCATGTAATATGACACCACAATGCATTTTGTAACATTTTTGTATGAAAAATGTCACTCTGGGTCTGTTGTGACATGCTTAGGCTAATTTGAACATGATAGCAACAAAAGATAATTTTGACGTTTTTGTCTTAAGGTGTCAAACCACCAATTAATTTCTTTAAGGTTTTCTACTAAATTTGTGTTTTTTCGAGCCTACCTGGTCATTTTATCTTAAGTTTAACCTTTCGAAGACCATATATTTTCTGAAATGTACATGATTCCTCTACGTTCTGTCAAAATATCAGGGCATGTTTAAAATCTTGCAGTGAAATGCCATGCTACGGAAGGCACCTACTCTAAAAATAGCTCGGTCATCCCCAAGAAATTCACTATTTATAGGTCATGCATCAAATCCTCCATAGAGGTATTAAAATACAACTAAATCCATCAAATTTGGGCTCAAAATAATCCCTATTTATTTAACTTCAATTACCAATTTTAATTAGTCCATTCCATTCAGTAGTTTTCACAATACTACAAAGTGAAAGGAACTTTTTTCTTGAAAAGGGACTACTTTCGTATATGTTCCAAGCTCTGATTGGTGAATTAGTGGTTTGACACCTAAAGACCATAAAAACTTGTTTCTTTCACCATTTGTTGGCCTAATTTCTATTCCTTAGCCAATATCAACCCAAGAAAACCTCATAAGGTATGTGGCTGTCTGATATTTGCAAGTATAAGTGTTCAAATGCAAAGGTACCCCCTTGAAGATTTTTAATGAAAATATCTCCATTTACAGCTGTTGAGTTCAGATTGTGTAATATACCAAAACTTACCTATTCTCTTATATATTACAGTTATTAAGCTAGTTTCTAACATAATAAGCAATCTTAGCACATTTGTATGCCTCAGTTGTATATTTAATAGCTAAATACTATGAAATGTTTGCATTTAGCCCCCCCTTTTTTCGTCCCATATAATGAGCTCATATCATTCTTAATTTTGTTAATTCATGCTTTTATCCCATAAATTATGTGGTTTAAGACATAAAATATGTTTTTGTATATACATCTTTAGTTGAAATTCCTTCTAATTCCATCAAATTTGCAAAAATATGATTTATTGATATTCAAGTCTTGGAATTTCTGATGGTGCACAACTATAATTTCCCCCAAAACTCAATAAATATATGCTTCCACATCATTTTTTCCCACTGTTTAAGTAAGCTGGATGTTCAAATGTACTGTTACAGCCAAATAATACTCTAAAACATGAAATTCAAATTGACAATTTGAAAAATTAACAGAAAATGCGAAGCAGTCAAAATAATTTTTCTGGGATCACTTAAATTACCAGGTTTTTACTACATAATTTTCAATTAAAACTGCTTTCTATAGCCTTATATTATTTTGTAAGTACATTGTACATGTATTCTAACTGAAACTATCAAAATTTACCAGGAAAAATGTGTAGGATTGAAAAAAATCCAATCATGATATCACCATATCCTATATTTGAAGTCAACAAACTGCCGCATGATGAATTTTTTTAAATTCTTAATATCAACCATATTTTCAATATTATATGCCCTTCTACTGCAAAAACACATTCAATAACATATTCCCAACAATTATAAAGTCATAAAGAAAAAGAAAATGAGTTGCAATACCTGGTGTCCATGTATATCCAGTGTTTGGGAGCAATATTCCAAAATATTACATAACATGCATTTTGACCATGTAATATGACACCACAATGCATTTTGTAACATTTTTGTATGAAAAATGTCACTCTGGGTCTGTTGTGACATGCTTAGGCTAATTTGAACATGATAGCAACAAAAGATAATTTTGACGTTTTTGTCTTAAGGTGTCAAACCACCAATTAATTTCTTTAAGGTTTTCTACTAAATTTGTGTTTTTTCGAGCCTACCTGGTCATTTTATCTTAAGTTTAACCTTTCGAAGACCATATATTTTCTGAAATGTACATGATTCCTCTACGTTCTGTCAAAATATCAGGGCATGTTTAAAATCTTGCAGTGAAATGCCATGCTACGGAAGGCACCTACTCTAAAAATAGCTCGGTCATCCCCAAGAAATTCACTATTTATAGGTCATGCATCAAATCCTCCATAGAGGTATTAAAATACAACTAAATCCATCAAATTTGGGCTCAAAATAATCCCTATTTATTTAACTTCAATTACCAATTTTAATTAGTCCATTCCATTCAGTAGTTTTCACAATACTACAAAGTGAAAGGAACTTTTTTCTTGAAAAGGGACTACTTTCGTATATGTTCCAAGCTCTGATTGGTGAATTAGTGGTTTGACACCTATATGATAAATTCCGGAGTTTCCCACACACGTGTAAGATAACCTTACATCTGTTATTTATAAACCTATTAGTCTAACAGTGTTCACAAACTTTGAAATTTGATGAAGCACTAGAAATAGTGCAATAAATAAAACAAGAGAATATGACGTGGTGTATATTTTACTTACCACAGTTGACTATGTACATGGTAAAACAAGTTATATAAAAAGGTAACGAAACAACTGAATAATAATACAACTATCAGTAAAACAGTGACATATCACTTCAGTATTGTTCTTGCGCGGAAAAAAAAATAGCTTTTTTAAATGTGAACAGAACAGAATTGTGGACAGGTTAAATTGAAAATACATCATACAATTATTAACATAATTAAATTGTAATGGTTACATACTCGAGTGCGGTAAATAGTGGTTTTCTTGCCATGGTCGGCTCATTCCAAAGAATATAAAAGTGTATTGTGTTGTTTCTCTACTAAGCACTAGGATGTAAGAATAAAGACTGACTGGTTCAGAATCAGGATAATGTGTCAGAGTGGATCGTGTTGTTTCTCTACTAAGCACTAGGATGTAAGAACAAAGACTGACTGGTTCAGAATCAGGATAATGTGTCAGAGTGGATCGTGTTGTTTCTCTACTAAGCACTAGGATGTAAGAACAAAGACTGACTGGTTCAGAATCGGGATAATGTGTCAGAGTGGATAGTGTTGTTTCTCTACTAAGCACTAGGATGTAAGAACAAAGACTGACTGGTTCGTGATAATGTATCAGAGTGGATAGTGTTGTTTCTCTACTAAGCACTAGGATGTAAGAATAAAGACTGACTGGTTCAGAATCAGGATAATGTGTCAGAGTGGATCGTGTTGTTTCTCTACTAAGCACTAGGATGTAAGAACAAAGACTGACTGGTTCAGAATCAGGATAATGTGTCAGAGTGGATAGTGTTGTTTCTCTACTAAGTACTAGGATGTAAGAACAAAGACTGACTGGTTCGGGATAATGTGTCAGAGTGGATAGTGTTGTTTCTCTACTAAGTACTAGGATGTAAGAACAAAGACTGACTGGTTCGTGATAATGTATCAGAGTGGATAGTGTTGTTTCTCTACTAAGCACTAGGATGTAAGAATAAAGACTGACTGGTTCAGAATCAGGATAATGTGTCAGAGTGGATCGTGTTGTTTCTCTACTAAGCACTAGGATGTAAGAACAAAGACTGACTGGTTCAGAATCGGGATAATGTGTCAGAGTGGATCGTGTTGTTTCTCTACTAAGCACTAGGATGTAAGAATAAAGACTGACTGGTTCAGAATCGGGATAATGTGTCAGAGTGGATAGTGTTGTTTCTCTACTAAGCACTAGGATGTAAGAACAAAGACTGACTGGTTCAGAATCGGGATAATGTGTCAGAGTGTATTGTGTTGTTTCCCTACTAAGCACTAGGATGTAAGAACAAAGACTGACTGGTTCGTGATAATGTATCAGAGTGGATCGTGTTGTTTCTCTACTAAGCACTAGGATGTAAGAATAAAGACTGACTGGTTCAGAATCGGGATAATGTGTCAGAGTGGATCGTGTTGTTTCTCTACTAAACACTAGGATGTAAGAACAAAGCCTGACTGGTTCAGAATCGTTATAGTGTGTCAGAGTGGATCGTGTTGTTTCTCTACTAAGCACTAGGATGTAAGAATAAAGACTGACTGGTTCAGAATCGGGATAATGTGTCAGAGTGGATAGTGTTGTTTCTCTACTAAGCACTAGGATGTAAGAACAAAGACTGACTGGTTCAGAATCGGGATAATGTGTCAGAGTGGATCGTGTTGTTTATCTACTAAGCACTAGGATGTAAGAACAAAGACTGACTGGTTCGTGATAATGCGTCAGAGTGGATCGTGTTGTTTCTCTACTAAGCACTAGGATGTAAGAATAAAGACTGACTGGTTCGTGATAATGTGTCAGAGTGGATAGTGTTGTTTATCTACTAAGCACTAGGATGTAAGAACAAAGACTGACTGGTTCGTGATAATGCGTCAGAGTGGATCGTGTCGTTTCTCTACTAAGCACTAGGATGTAAGAATAAAGACTGACTGGTTCAGAATCGGGATAATGTGTCAGAGTGGATAGTGTTGTTTCTCTACTAAGCACTAGGATGTAAGAATAAAGACTGACTGGTTCAGAATCGGGATAATGTGTCAGAGTGGATAGTGTTGTTTATCTACTAAGCACTAGGATGTAAGAATAAAGACTGACTGGTTCGTGATAATGTGTCAGAGTGGATAGTGTTGTTTATCTACTAAGCACTAGGATGTAAGAACAAAGACTGACTGGTTCGTGATAATGCGTCAGAGTGGATCGTGTCGTTTCTCTACTAAGCACTAGGATGTAAGAATAAAGACTGACTGGTTCAGAATCGGGATAATGTGTCAGAGTGGATAGTGTTGTTTATCTACTAAGCACTAGGATGTAAGAACAAAGACTGACTGGTTCGTGATAATGTGTCAGAGTGGATAGTGTTGTTTATCTACTAAGCACTAGGATGTAAGAACAAAGACTGACTGGTTCGTGATAATGTGTCAGAGTGGATAGTGTTGTTTATCTACTAAGCACTAGGATGTAAGAATAAAGACTGACTGGTTCAGAATCAGGATAATGTGTCAGAGTGGATCGTGTTGTTTCTCTACTAAGCACTAGGATGTAAGAATAAAGACTGACTGGTTCAGAATCAGGATAATGTGTCAGAGTGGATCGTGTTGTTTCTCTACTAAGCACTAGGATGTAAGAATAAAGACTGACTGGTTCGTGATAATGTGTCAGAGTGGATAGTGTTGTTTATCTACTAAGCACTAGGATGTAAGAACAAAGACTGACTGGTTCGTGATAATGTGTCAGAGTGGATCGTGTTGTTTCTCTACTAAGCACTAGGATGTAAGAATAAAGACTGACTGGTTCAGAATCAGGATAATGTGTCAGAGTGGATCGTGTTGTTTCTCTACTAAGCACTAGGATGTAAGAATAAAGACTGACTGGTTCGTGATAATGTGTCAGAGTGGATAGTGTTGTTTATCTACTAAGCACTAGGATGTAAGAACAAAGACTGACTGGTTCGTGATAATGCGTCAGAGTGGATCGTGTCGTTTCTCTACTAAGCACTAGGATGTAAGAATAAAGACTGACTGGTTCAGAATCGGGATAATGTGTCAGAGTGGATAGTGTTGTTTATCTACTAAGCACTAGGATGTAAGAACAAAGACTGACTGGTTCGTGATAATGTGTCAGAGTGGATAGTGTTGTTTATCTACTAAGCACTAGGATGTAAGAACAAAGACTGACTGGTTCGTGATAATGTGTCAGAGTGGATAGTGTTGTTTATCTACTAAGCACTAGGATGTAAGAATAAAGACTGACTGGTTCGTGATAATGTGTCAGAGTGGATAGTGTTGTTTTTCTACTAAGCACTAGGATGTAAGAACAAAGACTGACTGGTTCGTGATAATGCGTCAGAGTGGATCGTGTTGTTTCTCTACTAAGCACTAGGATGTAAGAATAAAGACTGACTGGTTCGTGATAATGTGTCAGAGTGGATAGTGTTGTTTTTCTACTAAGCACTAGGATGTAAGAACAAAGACTGACTGGTTCGTGATAATGCGTCAGAGTGGATAGTGTTGTTTCTCTACTAAGCACTAGGATGTAAGAACAAAGCCTGACTGGTTCAGAATCGGGATAATGTGTCAGAGTGGATAGTGTTGTTTATCTACTAAGCACTAGGATGTAAGAACAAAGACTGACTGGTTCGTGATAATGTGTCAGAGTGGATAGTGTTGTTTCTCTACTAAGCACTAGGATGTAAGAACAAAGACTGACTGGTTCAGAATCAGGATAATGTGTCAGAGTGGATCGTGTTGTTTCTCTACTAAGCACTAGGATGTAAGAACAAAGACTGACTGGTTCGTGATAATGTGTCAGAGTGGATCGTGTTGTTTCTCTACTAAGCACTAGGATGTAAGAATAAAGACTGACTGGTTCAGAATCAGGATAATGTGTCAGAGTGGATCGTGTTGTTTCTCTACCAAGCACTAGGATGTAAGAACAAAGACTGACTGGTTCGTGATAATGTGTCAGAGTGGATCGTGTTGTTTCTCTACTAAGCACTAGGATGTAAGAATAAAGACTGACTGGTTCAGAATCAGGATAATGTGTCAGAGTGGATCGTGTTGTTTCTCTACTAAGCACTAGGATGTAAGAACAAAGACTGACTGGTTCGTGATAATGTGTCAGAGTGGATCGTGTTGTTTCTCTACCAAGCACTAGGATGTAAGAACAAAGACTGACTGGTTCGTGATAATGTGTCAGAGTGGATCGTGTTGTTTCTCTACTAAGCACTAGGATGTAAGAACAAAGACTGACTGGTTCAGAATCAGGATAATGTGTCAGAGTGGATCGTGTTGTTTCTCTACTAAGCACTAGGATGTAAGAACAAAGACTGACTGGTTCAGAATCAGGATAATGTGTCAGAGTGGATAGTGTTGTTTCTCTACTAAGCACTAGGATGTAAGAATAAAGACTGACTGGTTCGTGATAATGTGTCAGAGTGGATCGTGTTGTTTCTCTACTAAGCACTAGGATGTAAGAACAAAGACTGACTGGTTCAGAATCAGGATAATGTGTCAGAGTGGATAGTGTTGTTTCTCTACTAAGCACTAGGATGTAAGAATAAAGACTGACTGGTTCGTGATAATGTGTCAGAGTGGATAGTGTTGTTTCTCTACTAAGCACTAGGATGTAAGAACAAAGACTGACTGGTTCGTGATAATGTGTCAGAGTGGATAGTGTTGTTTCTCTACTAAGCACTAGGATGTAAGAATAAAGACTGACTGGTTCGTGATAATGTGTCAGAGTGGATAGTGTTGTTTCTCTACTAAGCACTAGGATGTAAGAACAAAGACTGACTGGTTCGTGATAATGTGTCAGAGTGGATAGTGTTGTTTCTCTACTAAGCACTAGGATGTAAGAACAAAGCCTGACTGGTTCAGAATCGGGATAATGTGTCAGAGTGGATCGTGTTGTTTCTCTACTAAGCACTAGGATGTAAGAACAATGCCTGACTGAATCAGGATAATGTGTCAGAGTGGATTGTGTTGTTTCTCTACTAAGCACTAGGATGTAAGAATAAAGACTGACTGGTTCGTGATAATGTGTCAGAGTGGATAGTGTTGTTTTTCTACTAAGCACTAGGATGTAAGAACAAAGACTGACTGGTTCGTGATAATGCGTCAGAGTGGATCGTGTTGTTTCTCTACTAAGCACTAGGATGTAAGAATAAAGACTGACTGGTTCAGAATCGGGATAATGTGTCAGAGTGGATAGTGTTGTTTCTCTACTAAGCACTAGGATGTAAGAATAAAGACTGACTGGTTCAGAATCAGGATAATGTGTCAGAGTGGATAGTGTTGTTTCTCTACTAAGCACTAGGATGTAAGAACAAAGCCTGACTGGTTCAGAATCGGGATAATGTGTCAGAGTGGATAGTGTTGTTTATCTACTAAGCACTAGGATGTAAGAACAAAGACTGACTGGTTCGTGATAATGTGTCAGAGTGGATAGTGTTGTTTCTCTACTAAGCACTAGGATGTAAGAACAAAGACTGACTGGTTCAGAATCAGGATAATGTGTCAGAGTGGATCGTGTTGTTTCTCTACTAAGCACTAGGATGTAAGAACAAAGACTGACTGGTTCGTGATAATGTGTCAGAGTGGATCGTGTTGTTTCTCTACTAAGCACTAGGATGTAAGAATAAAGACTGACTGGTTCAGAATCAGGATAATGTGTCAGAGTGGATCGTGTTGTTTCTCTACCAAGCACTAGGATGTAAGAACAAAGACTGACTGGTTCGTGATAATGTGTCAGAGTGGATCGTGTTGTTTCTCTACTAAGCACTAGGATGTAAGAATAAAGACTGACTGGTTCAGAATCAGGATAATGTGTCAGAGTGGATCGTGTTGTTTCTCTACTAAGCACTAGGATGTAAGAACAAAGACTGACTGGTTCGTGATAATGTGTCAGAGTGGATCGTGTTGTTTCTCTACCAAGCACTAGGATGTAAGAACAAAGACTGACTGGTTCGTGATAATGTGTCAGAGTGGATCGTGTTGTTTCTCTACTAAGCACTAGGATGTAAGAACAAAGACTGACTGGTTCAGAATCAGGATAATGTGTCAGAGTGGATCGTGTTGTTTCTCTACTAAGCACTAGGATGTAAGAACAAAGACTGACTGGTTCAGAATCAGGATAATGTGTCAGAGTGGATAGTGTTGTTTCTCTACTAAGCACTAGGATGTAAGAATAAAGACTGACTGGTTCGTGATAATGTGTCAGAGTGGATCGTGTTGTTTCTCTACTAAGCACTAGGATGTAAGAACAAAGACTGACTGGTTCAGAATCAGGATAATGTGTCAGAGTGGATAGTGTTGTTTCTCTACTAAGCACTAGGATGTAAGAATAAAGACTGACTGGTTCGTGATAATGTGTCAGAGTGGATAGTGTTGTTTCTCTACTAAGCACTAGGATGTAAGAACAAAGACTGACTGGTTCGTGATAATGTGTCAGAGTGGATAGTGTTGTTTCTCTACTAAGCACTAGGATGTAAGAATAAAGACTGACTGGTTCGTGATAATGTGTCAGAGTGGATAGTGTTGTTTCTCTACTAAGCACTAGGATGTAAGAACAAAGACTGACTGGTTCGTGATAATGTGTCAGAGTGGATAGTGTTGTTTCTCTACTAAGCACTAGGATGTAAGAACAAAGCCTGACTGGTTCAGAATCGGGATAATGTGTCAGAGTGGATCGTGTTGTTTCTCTACTAAGCACTAGGATGTAAGAACAATGCCTGACTGAATCAGGATAATGTGTCAGAGTGGATTGTGTTGTTTCTCTACTAAGCACTAGGATATAAGAACAAAGACTGACTGGTTCAGAATCAGGATAATGTGTCAGAGTGGATAGTGTTGTTTCTCTACTAAGCACTAGGATGTAAGAATAAAGACTGACTGGTTCGTGATAATGCGTCAGAGTGGATTGACATGTCTACAAGCGTTCATCCACGGTTTGTGTAGGCGTCAGAGAGGATTGACATGTCTACAAGCGTTCATCCACGGTTTGTGTAGGCATCACAGAGAGGATTGACATGTCTACAACGTTCATCCATGGTTTGTGTAGGCGTCACAGAGAGGATTGACATGTATACAACGTTCATCCACGGTTTGTGTAGGCGTCACAGAGAGGATTGACATGTCTACAACGTTCATCCATGGTTTGTGTAGGCGTCACAGAGAGGATTGACATGTCTACAACGTTCATCCATGGTTTGTGTAGGCTTCACAGAGAGGATTGACATGTCTACAAGCGTTCATTCACGGTTTGTGTAGGCGTCACAGAGAGGATTGACATGTCTACAACGTTCATCCATGGTTTGTGTAGGCGTCACAGAGAGGATTGATATGTCTACAACGTTCATCCATGGTTTGTGTAGGCGTCACAGAGAGGATTGACATGTCTACAACGTTCATCCATGGTTTGTGTAGGTGTCACAGAGAGGATTGACATGTCTACAACGTTCATCCATGGTTTGTGTAGGCGTCACAGAGAGGATTGACATGTCTACAACGTTCATCCATGGTTTGTGTAGGCGTCAGTGTTCAGATTAAGTTTTCTGTGATTGTTCATGTTGATTATCACTTTTTATATTTTTGAAATGTGTTTTATTTTCTATATTGATTTAAATGTTCTTATCAAGTCTTTGTATTTTCCGACTCGTTTCACATTTTGCAATTTGTTATTCTACTTCCACCTATTGTTATTGGCATAGGTGGTATACTCGTTTGCGTGATCGCTACAAATGCGGTAGATCGTGGGTTCGAATCCCGTTCTGGTCTGATTATCCAATTGGTATCTTCAAACTTTTTTACAGATAAAAAATTATTTACCTGATACATCAGACATTGTCATGACAACCCCAGGAGAAATAACATAAGAATCAGTCTGGTTTTGTCTACATGATCCTGGATAGACGGTCGTCATCAGAGTTGTGTCATGCCACTGGAAAGTCTAGGAATAAAATAATGACATATTAAGAAGACGAGTAAGAGGTAACGACAGTTATTGTTATTACTGTACAAAGTTTTTACATATGTTTGTTTTCGATCATTTAGGTAATGGATAAACCTGCACAAGCGGTCACCTGTATTAAAAGGTCATTTTTTTCTTCTCCAGTCATTGAATATTTCACATGCATTGAACCTCTTCTTAGAGGACATCTGTCTTAAAAGACCACTTATTTTTTGTCTCTAAGGTGACCTCTAAAAACAGGTTTGACTATAGTTTTTTCTATGAAAATGTCACAATTGTGTAGTAAACAGGTAGTAAAGTTAACATCTACCTTGTATGCAATCAATACCTCTAGTACTAATAAAGATGCTAGTTCAGTTTTGACTGTAGAGACGTACTTGAAACACCTTTATGTGATAAAGTGCTTTGATCTGGAATCCAACATGAGAAATTTCAAATATTTTTTCAATTCCTGGTCGTTTGGGTTATACGGATTCTTGAGTGGATTTGGTTATGGATTATTATATTCTTTTACCACAACGTTCCGCTATATGGATGATGTTCTTTCACTAGATTATATCTAAGTTTAGAGATTGTGTTGACCGCAGCCACCCCATTGAGGATACCACAGATACAACTAGGCATGCTTCATGCCTTGATATACACTATGAAATTGACACAAGAACCGGATGATAATAAATAGTTTTACGACAAAAGAGATTATTTCAATACCCCCATGTTGAACTTTCCATTTATATGTAGCAACATTCCAGCAGCACAGTCTTTAGTTTTCTGTATATGTTTTGTAGATCATTGCTTGTCCTTTTTTCTTTTTGTCATTAAATATTCCGTCCTTTGATTTACGACTTCTGATTACCCCTTTTGGTATCTTCAAACTCTTCTTGCACAATTCAATTTACAGTTTATCTGATATTTGAAGGTTATATATTGTAAAATTGAAGTCAGACATCGTTACCTATATGTAATACATGCATTTTGACCCAATGACACACATACAAATGCACTAAATTAGATATCTACGTTTTCAGTTAGATAAGTTTCATTTGGTGGATTTTAATCCGTACTTTTTTAAGCAAGGAACATAACTATCGTATAGCAATTATATTGACATTTACTTATAGAGGCAATGTACACCTGATCTTCACTCAAGATACAGATTGTCAGCGACTTGTGGCAGATTTGTGAATATCTCAGAGTACCATGTTGCCTCCACCATTATAACTGATGCATTGTTGAAAATGGCGTGAGACACTTATACCAATAATACTAAGCCTTTCTGCTGAAGTAGTATGATTGACACGTATCATTAAGTATATAAACATTAGAGAAAACCGAAGGGACAATCAAGAATGGAAAATCCAGAGACGCACGCATCATTGGGATCAGGACACAGACGAAGACAAACAATACAATCAAACATAACACAGAAAACGAAAAATATTAGCAACACATATCTCACCAGAAGTGAACCCAGGTATTCGCGAAGGCTAAGCAGTTCCTGTTTCTTATAAGGCACCCGTCGTGTTACACATATAGCAAAGACGTGTTGGACACAACTACACGCTAATAAACACAAAAATCATAATTACTGCATGAACCTTTTTATATCAGTATTTGATGAATTTCTATAAGTTCTGAATAAACGTGTGATTGCATTATTATTCAAATTGGACTAATAAAGTAATTTACTGCTTACATGGCATACAATACGGTATGTTTGAGTGGCAATTAAAGTTGTATCTAAATTCAATGCAGCTAAGTATGTTGTGCTCCCAGAATTAGTATAATATAAGCATTTCCACGAGCCACCAGCTGCAAATAAAAGAAATAATTAGTTTTAATATAATCGTAATATATGTATGTGTCCATTGCTCCCCATCGACCATCGTATAGTGATTGTATAATACCTCCACACAATTATACTTTTTGACACATGGAACTTTGAAATAAGAACTTAAAAACTAAAATTTACAGTGTTCATTTAAACGACGTTGTTATATATGATATAACGTAGACTTCAAATTTTGAATCAATTCGATGGCGCAAATATTAGTGTGTTCGCTTCGAGTGCGATAGATCGTTGGTTCGACCCGAGTCCCGTAAAACAAACACATATTGAATTTGTATTTTCTGTCTCTCCGCTAATAAGCTCCAAGTATTAAGGAGAGGAAACAGGGACTGATTGCTTCGAGGTTAGGATAATCAGTCGGGGTTAGCGTGTTGATATATTATCCTGGGTTCATCTCCGCTTTGTAACCTCTGATTACCCCTTTGGTATCTTTAAAGTTTTCTTCTGTGAATGCGAAATGAGAGTCAAGTGCTACTACAACAGCGATAAATACCTATTCAATTTTAATTGACCCACATTTCACATTTTCCGGAACTACTTTTCTTAGAATTTGGTCAAAGGGGTATTTCTTTTTAAAGTATACAAAAGGTAAGCCAACGTTGACACGATAGAAAGGGGGTGAGGAAAAGAGTCAAGCATGGTAAAAGGTGCAAAATCGTAAAATCTGAGACACTCGGATGTCTCAGATTTTCGATCTTCCACCTCTCCCGGTGTTATACCCTATATATCTAGAACAAATACTAACAAAATATCACTTCCATCATAATTTTTCAGCAAATATTTCTAGAAGACCAATGCTTTAAAGTATTACACAATGTTGTTTTGAAAGTACCATTTACCTGAAAATGTCAGGTCAAGGCCACATGAGTTGTAAGTATAGTTCATAATCTGTTTGTCCGTACACGTGTCCAGTTTGGATCCAGAACAGTTAGACGTACCATCTGCCGTTATCATGTGTACATTCCCAAAAGTTCTCAGAATGTCACTAGGACATGTGATTGCTAAGCTGGAAGATGATGCTCCTATTAAAGATAGAATTTATCTATTTAACAAAACAAATAACTTTTTGACGAGGTTCTCTATATATTTTTTTTTTAAGAAAATAAAAAAAAATGAAAATAGAACTTTAAATGGTAATGATCGACAATATAAACAACCACAACAACAAGAGTTACTCTGTTAAACTCCAAACACGTAAAACACAGAAATGACAACAACATAAATGCTTGATCCTGACTTTGGACAGAAAACAAATAGTGGCGGAGTTAAATTGGTTTTACATAATTGTATAATTTATTTTGTAAAATAGATCCAATAGATCAATCTCGTTTATCCAATCTGATTGAATTCAGGTGTTATAATACGCTATGCACACTCCTCCTCACATCTGACAGAACCGGAGTAGAGGTCATATCCAGATGACCATTCGTATATGAATTCATCTTTTTATTAAAATCAGCCAATCAGAGATCTCTTTTGTGATGCAATAATTAAAAAGCGCAATAAGCGCCGATTCAGATTTTGCCAGCGGTGTTCCCATTGGCTGATCATGGAGCTTATACATGACCTCTAATTGGGTTCTGTCCGATGTTAAGGGAGCATAGCATATTATATAAATTGTCCATTCGGTATTCTCTAACGTTTATTTAATCAGAGTGTGCTTTTATCTTATATTCTTTGACACCGTTTGATTGTTTACGTACCATTGCGGATCAACATAATGTATGTTCCAACTTCATATGGCTGTGGTCTGTTACAGACATCAGTATGTGTCACCGTGTCAGAGTCCTTGGCAACATGTATTCTTTCATTAACTGTTGTTTCTACCTCTGAAATAAGACATCTGATATATCTAACTATATACATTGTATAATATATTGGAATAACATTGTAATGAACAGGCAGTTTATATTAATGCGCTATTTAGTCTCCAAACATTAAAGCCCATAAATAATTGCAATATCTCGTAGTAAATATCACAATAATAGCGAATACTTCAAAATATTATTTACTTACTAATAATTAACGGGATCAGTAAATTTAATTGATGCATGTCATTTGCGGCAAATTTGAAATATAACCTACATTTCTCTCACACATTGTAATGGTAATCATCCATCCTTCATACCATTCATTATGATACAATAATCTAGACATCAATCATCTCTACAAAGACTCTATAGAATCACCATTCAAAAATCTCTTGTGTTCAGAATAATATCTCCAAAGACTCTATTGTGTTGCAGTTTTCATTGGTTAATAATAAAAGCTGGAGTCACTAGATGTTTGTGTGATTCGTTTCATCAATTTTGGGGTAGTACAATATGTGGATTTAACACCATGTCTTTCAACCATTGTGTGTGTTCAATGGTTTTTAATATTTGTGATATATATCTGTAATCTTGTTGTGATTATGTGTATTGACCATTATCATCAAAATGTTTTATTATTTAAATTAAAAGCAAACACTCTTGAAGACAAGCTTGAGGATAGCAAAGGAAGAAGAACAGACAAAACAATGGCCAAATGAAAATGACAATATGAACAACGAATAATCTACACAACAATGCATAGAAAACTAAAGACTGAGCAACACGAATCCCGTTATAAAAAACCGGACTGAGCTCAGGTACTGTGGAAGTGTTATAATAATTAACCTTCCTGTTCCACTGGTGGAGCCCGTCGTGTTACTGTTAAACGACACGAAATGATGTTTATAAGTCAAAACCTAAAATGTAAATGAACATACTTGTTACAATGAAGTAATTGAATTTGTCTGTCGTTACATGCTGAAATTCCATACAAATATGTGGTCGAAATACATCACCAAACACAGTAAACGTGGTATTACCTCTAAAATATACAAAATAAAAATAAGGAAACGCAAAACTAAAATAAAAAGGATATCAAATAAAATGGAGAAAACGTCATTTCTTATATCAATTTGTTGTTTGAATAAATGGTTGATAATCGAACATTGCAAATAATTACATTAAATTGCTTCTTTAATATTTTACTGGCAAAAACGTAAAATAAGAACATTTTCGTCTCTCCAAGTGCCTAAGGTGTGGATTTTATTTACGTTACTGGTTGGTTCCTTGTCATAATATAATTCACATTAATAAAGTCAAGACGTATACAAAGGAGACTAAAGGGAACTGAAAATGTGCCCTTTAAGAGCAGTTGTCCTTTATATACAGGTTCAAATACTATATATTATTTATGAAATGAAACAACTGAAATTGCCCTTTATAGACAATGATTTGTCATACACAGGTGTCCTTTAAGGCAGGTTGGTTTTAAAATTAAATTTCATTAACACGAGACATTTTTGTGCCTATCCAAAGCCAAGGCCTGAATTTCCAACGTCATATGCCGTGGTCTTCTGATGTTCAATGATTTGAGGTGAAAGGTGATTGCTTGTTTTGTTGATATTTGTGGGTTTGTTAACCATCAATGTATGAACTTTCTTTTCATAATCCCATTATAATTATCATACCGATGCCTTCACATGATAGAATTGCAGTTTCAACTGCATATGCAATCATCATTTGTTGTTACTAAGAGTGCATTTATTTCATCTAAGCGGTGTAAACGACTACTTCCGTACCCGTTCAATCATGTTTCCAACATTGCTTTGCTTACAACATTTCGCTGGAAATCCAGGTCAAGGCTTGACATAGGCATAACAAGGTGGCTGGTTAACAAAGCGTGTGCTTCAAGATAATTAAAATGTGTCTGACAATGTTATATTAAACGACAGTCGTCACTGGGAAAAAAATGCTCTGACAAATCCTGTGAGTTAGACTCTCGTCGTTGCGAGGTATACTGGATATAAACTTATGTAATAAAGTTTGTCAGTTTCTTACGAAAGGCAAGTAATTTTCTGCAGAGACTCCTGTTTTCGCAGCCAATAAAAACCACGATATTAACTGAAATATTGTTCGATTACAGTGAAAAACAAAAATACCACACTGTCGAAACAATTCCAAAATCAAATATCAAATTCATAGCAAGAGGCCAAATCGATACCTCTAACACACAAATAAGTGACATTAAGCACCCATAATTCCAATCCTTAATTATGATGTCATACCTGAGATAATATTGACCATTTTGAAACGTATCACAATTAAAATCTACAGACGTCAGAGCAACGGACAACTCTATCGAATAATTAAACAATGTGTTGCTTGTGAAGGTGATTATGTCTCTGTCAGCACTGACCCAGTCACCACTTAAGTCTGTCGGAAATGTACATAATCCATCTGAAATATGCAAATTTTGTTAAGAGTCTGTTAGCAATCGTAATTCCTTATTGGGTCATAGTGGAACGCCAGATAAAACAAAATACGTCAAATGGGTCCCGGTAAAGTGAGAAACGCAACAAACACGAGACCTTCGGAACGTGATCAGCGTGGGTTACATGTGCGGATGATATGGTATGGTATAATATGTAGGGTGTTATCCTCGAGTGGTAGACCGTTGGTTCTATTCCTGGCCGGTGTTCTAGAGCCATTTCCCCCCCCCGCAAAAATGGCTATATACCCATATTTCCCCCTTCCTTATCAGGGGGGGGGGGGGGGGGATTGCTATTTAGTAGAATTTCCCACGGGATTCCCCCCCCCCTTTTTACAAGTAGGGGGAAAATGGCTATATAGTGGGTTTTCCCTCCTAAATGTTATTTCTAATTTATTATAAATAAGTTATGATTTATTTGCACTAAGCAAACATTTTATTTGAAAAAAAAAACAAAACGAAAAGCTATTATTCATTATTATTATTATTATTATTATTATTATTATTATTATTTATATACTTAGAGTAAAATACATACATTTTTATAGACATGTATCACCTATCCCCTATATCGCATTCCTACTCGGGTGCTATTTGAAGAGTTATAAATGATCAAACTTATATTACATGCTATGTCAAGCCTCGACCAATATCACCCCTAACAATAAGATAATAATAATAATAATAACTAGATGACATGGAGATGAAAGCTATCTCTAAGGATCCCGCCGTTGCAAAATAAAGTCAATATCTAAAGAATCTGTTGGGGTACCAAAATTATCGTCCCATGGAAAACCCTAAGTTTGAGACCTTGACCTTTGAAGGACAACAATGAATTAAGAAAGACCTTCTCACAGTGGTTAACAATCATGCAAAATATCATCCCTCTACAATAATTGGAGCGGACACGATTTTCTGTAGTTCACAATATAGAGGTCCCATGAAAAATTTGAGACCTTGACTTTTGGAGGACAAACAAGAATATAATATGCGACACACCTTCTAATAGTAGTTAACAATCATGCAAAGTTTCATCCCTCTACTATAGAATAGAGAAATGACTGGTTATAAAGTTATAAAGCGGACACGAATGTGTTTCGGACGGACGGACAGAGCGATCACTATATGGCGTTCGCCACTATGTGGCGGGTCCCTGATAATCTGTTACATGTTTTTTTAATGTTATTAATTTTAAATGAAATATATTCAAATATTTCTATGTATTATTCTAAAAAAAAAAAAAACAGAATTCTAGAAACAAAATTTATAATTTTATCTGTATTGGCTTTACCCGTAATAACCTACTGAAATGGTTTCAGGTTGGATTTATCAGTGTGAATGCGTGTTCTTAAATATATCCTTTGTCTAGTTCGATAAAATATATTGATAAAAAATGTAGACAAATCGCCAGTCGATGCTTACCATATCATCATTGTTATTATTTAACAAAAAAAATTTCACAGTTTGGTTGAGTTGTTGTTCTATTCTCTATACTATATAAATAATTAGTTTCTTTTCATTTTTTTCAAATAAAATGATTATACATTACAATTAAATTATATCTTATTTATAGTAAATGAGATATAAATTTGGGGCGAAAAACTACAATATAGCCATTCCTCCCCTATTTGCCAGGGGGAAATGGCTATATCGAGGGGGGAATGGCTATGGGGGGGGGGGGGGGGGGGGGGAAATGGCTCTATGACACCGGATCAAACCAAAGACTATAATGTAGGCATCTGTTGTCTCCTATCACATACGTATATATCATTAACATATTGTTAAATACAATTTTACTAGACTAACGATTTCTGTCCCCTTGCTCATACACTATTCTCCTTCGCTCGAAGTGAAAACGCATCTTGAGACAGATTAATCAGTCTACAATTCTATATGCAGAGATCTGAGCAGAAAGGGTATATCACATCCATGTTTTTATGGAGATATAATTAACAAAGCTAAAAAGTTCATATCTGACACATCTAAACTTGCAAAATCCTTGAAAAATCTTATTCGTAAAGATTATAACTTAGCAACTATTATACAGTTCACTCTTAGATGCAGGCTTACTTTGCCAATAATAGGAGTGGACCGAAAAGTGTGTGGGAGAGTTATTCAGATTTAGGGAAGGACCGAAATTGGCACGCACTTGAATAATTCGATACTATATAGTTGTTGATTCCATGCTATGAATTCAACTTTTCCTAAAACATTTACCAAACAAAGTGGGAGATGAAGTGTTGTTTTAGTCCAGCAGAGGGCGTTTCAGGAGAACATCGTTTATAATTAAGAATCTATTATTAAGTTACTTACCTATTTTGTTTATAACAATTAAAATAAGGAGTCCAGTTATAGAAATCTTTTCCATCGATATCATAAACATCAGAATTACAATTTTTTTTTAAAACATATTTCACTTTTTCATCATGATAGGAACATGGCTAACAAACATATAAAAAGCTTCTTTTTGTGATAAATACTTCCTTCATAAATATTTACATATCTTTCCCACATCATCACGGGTGGTCACTGAAGCAGTACAAATTCGAAGCTGAAGTGCACACCTTAGTTATTATTCATATATATATATATATATATATATATATATATTATTTTATTTAAGTCTTCATTTTAAAACAAACAAAAAACACCTTTTAGAATAATTGAATATATAAGTTAAATTTAAGTTAATTTTCATAGTCTAATTAAAACATAATTTTATAAAGATAAATAAACAATTATTGCTTATATCATGTATATATTTGTTTATACGTCTTATTCGTCATATTTTTAGTTTCCGCGGTTGACGTGTGCTTTATACAAGGTTCTTTGTTAATCTTGTTTGTCTGTTGGTATTCAGATACACACCCCGGTGTTGTATTTCAAATATATAAACTGAAATTTCGGTTGATTTAATTAATTTTATACACTGGTGTATTATTCAACTTTACCTATTAAAGTGAATGAATGGGCTTTTTCAATTGAAAATCTCTTTCACTTTAAAATTAAATATACGATAATAATGTTTAGTACGTTTGAGAAAATCTTTGAAGAATTCCATCAGGATGTCTTCCTCCGTAAATAATTATATTTAACTTGTGTGTCAGTCATTATCATCTCTATGTACCATTATGGCTATATGCTTATCTATATTTTATAATTGCACTTCATGACTTACAAGCGTATTATGTTTCATTCATGAGGCCTTAATAAATAGTATATTTACGGTACTTTAAAATTAATAGCACATCATGGCCAGACTCCAGCGATTAAACAATGGGGGATAATGGAGTGAGTGAGTGAGTAGTGAGTAAATGAGCACAGATACTAGACACTTAGTCTATAGCAATAATAATTAATAAGATCAACGGTAAGATCATAAGGCCAATGAGCTCATTTTCCCTATCATTAACACTATTTTCGTTCCATTTATCTTATGGAATAACTATTGATCATAGGTACCCGATTTGTGGACCCCCCCCCTTTTTTTGTTTAATTCATCACTTTTGTGGGACGTTTTCATTATAAACAGTGTTGAACAACTTCAAACATTATGAAAACGTCCCACAAAAGTGATGAATTAAAAAATTTTAAAAAGGGGGGTGTCCACAAATCGGGTACCTATGCTATTGATATAGTGTCTAGTGTCCGTGGAGTTAATTAATGAGTGATTGTTGAATAGCGTCAAGTCTTGAATCTTTTGTCTCTTACACAGGGCACATAATTGTCGGTCCTTGCACTCCCATGTATATACCTCTATCCACATCTTAACTTTTACAAGATTCTTGTCTAGCTAAAACTAGGAATAATTTGAAGATAGATACCAAGTGATATTCAGAAGTCGACAACCGAAGAAGGACAGACAACACAGTGGCCAAAAAGGACAAAAGAAAAAACAATAATATACAAAACACTACACAGAAAACTTAAGATCAAGCAGCAAATAACCCCACTAAACACCAGACCAATTGCCCAATAACGTAAATCTCTAAGCTTACTATTATAGCATTTATCTATTTATCTTAGTACACTTATTAGTACGGATTTCCAAAAAAATCACATTTTTTTCACGGTCTGTTTATCTTAGTACACTTATTAGTACGGATTTCCAAAAAATTCACATTTTTTTCACGATCTGTTTATCTTAGTAGACTTATTAGTACGGATTTCCAAAAAATTCACATTTTTTTCACGATCTATTTATCTTAGTACACTTATTAGTACGGATTTCCAAAAATTTTACATTTTTTTCACGATCTATTTATCTTAGTACACTTATTAGTACGGATTTCCAAAAAATTCACATTTTTTTCACGGTCTGTTTATCTTAGTACACTTATTAGTACGGATTTCCAAAAATTTCACATTTTTTTCACGATCTATTTATCTTAGTACACTTATTAGTACGGATTTCCAAAAAAATCAAATTTTTTTCACGGTCTGTTTATCTTAGTACACTTATTAGTACGGATTTCCAAAAATTTCACAATTGTTTCACGATCTATTTATCTTAGTACACTTATTAGTACGGATTTCCAAAAAAAATCACATTTTTTTCACGGTCTGTTTATCTTAGTACACTTATTAGTACGGATTTCCAAAAATTTCACATTTTTTTCACGGTCTGTTTATCTTAGTACACTTATTAGTACGGATTTCCAAAAAATTCACATTTTTTTTCACGATATATTTATCTTAGTACACTTATTAGTACGGATTTACAAAAAAATCACATTTTTTTTTCACGGATAGATTTCGTTTTAGTGCACAATTCAAATATTCGTATTCTAAACCATCACATATTCGGAACACTCGGCCAACATCGGATGATTGCGCTGCTCTCTCGTCAAAATCTCGGATGTGGATGTATGAATATGCCTCAAATCGAATAATTTTAGTCGCACGTTTTCTAAAGACGTCAATGGTGGCTTTCACGACATCACGTCCGAAGTAAGTGTTGAGTGCAGAAACATCAGAGGATTTCCGAGTGCAGTCGGAACGGAATAGCATCCGGGCAATATTAAATTCATTTCCGTTCCGATTAATTCCGTTTTCATTATGATATTCTTGTGCGAAAATTTAAGTTATTTGAGACATCGAAACCATGCGCAACAATCGCGGCTAGTAATCTCGTTCCACTCGGACACATTATTTTGAATCCGAGAAAAGCCGTCTTTGTTTTTTATCCTCCAGACTGCGTGCTTAATTAGCAGAGAAGCAGTGAATACTAATTTTACAGTTTGTGATGTGACGAGTACAAGAACTGATGTTGTTTACAAAATTCTACATTGTAGTTTGCATAGTATAAAATAACGTGAGAGAAACCCGAAGGGACAATTAAGTATGGACAACCCAGAGATACACGCATTCGGCACGGCCACATAAATTTGTAATCACAAAATTGATCTTGATGTGTGCAGTATTTGCAAAATCTTAATATTTAAAAAGCTATTAAAATTGCAATCACTTAAGATATCCTTTTTGGTATCAGCGAAGACTTGGAAATTTTCTAGAAAAGCAAAGAGAATAAATGTACAGTCGCGTGCAGATTTTGCAAATATTAAAATGTCAAAGTCGAGGACGATGTACACTTTCTTGTTATGCTGTCGCTTACTATGTATATATATATATATATAATTTTGAGATAAGTATAATGTACATATGAAATAGTCAAATACTTATGACATCCAGCCTATTATAAACTTGTTTAGTCCTGATAGCCCAGGGAGAATCCTAGAAATGTAAACATTTATTTGAATCAGGCTTTTGATCTCCGAAATAAAACTCAATGCCCATTGGTCTAGCATACATAAATGTTAACAATTATTAATATTTTGCTCATTTGTAACCGTTAATTATAAAAACAGAGTTTAAACAATTCCACAAATATCAACAATGCAAACTCACTAACACAAAAAACCCACTACAAATGAAGTTGGAACCCCATGCCCTGGCTTGCAACAGACACAAAAATAGGGCGGGGTTAAACCTGTTAATGGGATTCCAGCCCTTTTAAGAACGGGATACGCAACGGGTGCCCAATACATATATAAGCAAACTATAAAATAATTCGCTTCCACTGAAAAAGATCAGATAATCACTAAAATGAATGACAACATAAACATTGAGTGATTGACAGTGAAATAGCAGAGTCAACGAAATCTTTTTGTATATCAAATGTACAATCTGGATTACGTATTATATTGACTGTGGTTTTTATCTAAATTTGAAAATTTTAATATTTTACCAAAAACTATTCTGCTGAGTACTAAAAACTGTAAAAATCGATTTATTATTTATTATTGTTGTAGTATAAACTAAGAAAGTAAAAGATGGATGGGTGAGCTCATCATTCACCAATGTAGACAGCATATCTATGTTGGTAAAGATAACGATGATGAAAAACTTATCTCGCGTATCACTGGAATTTAAATTGAAAAGATGTTTACAAGTTTAATCCTTAAATGAGTCAATTTTTCCGGATTTTAACAATTATTTAATATATGTGCATTTCTAAAATCTTTAATTTCAATAGGTTTATCCACAGGTGAAACAGGTCCTATGTTCCACATAGCGTACGGTGTATTGGGGATACAATGGAAATGGAATATATAATTAGGGGAGATTTGCATTAATTAAATCTTCTTCTAGTGACTGCTTTCTTTGAAGGGCAGATGCTTTCTACACATTGTCATGGCTATCAAGGCATGTAGTATTTCATTATGAATTCCGCATCATTGTAGTGCTTAGCATGTGTCGTAAAACATGCAGTTTACGTCTTTTTATTAAAGAGTAACATCTTCAAGACATTTTATGTGTGAATCTGATGTAATTGTAGAATTTAGAAGTTATAAACATCGTGAAGAGATGTTGACGCGAGTATACTGTACTTCTCATTAAATTGCTGCAGTTTCCATGGCGACAATACAACATCTTCACGTGCAGTGAAAATGCAAGGTGTTATTGTCTGTGTAATTTAATTATGTTGTGGAACCACAAAGAACAAAGAGCACAGGTAACTTTGATTTTTATAACATTTTTTAAATCATCATAGTTTTATAGTTTTAAACACACGATTATAATGGTATTCAATGAATATTTTATCGTATATAATTTGCATGACTGATTACTATGAATTTAAACACAAAGTGATAACGCAGATTTTATTGTTTCACGTGAGGGAAAGTAAAATAAAAACAGAGATATCATTTAAATGAAAGTGAAAAATGCTACAGTACATGTACATGTATGATGAATTTGTCGCTACGACAATAAGCTCACTGTTCAATCCAAGATATCGTATTTCTCCTAATAACTTTATTTATAATAAATTTGCTACTCGAAACAATTTATTTAATAGAGCCAATATCATAGATTGTCTGAGAAATTAAAGTTTAGGACCTTCAAACTAGTTCAATTCCGCCACTTTTATTAGGAAAGTGAGGGGTCATGTTTTTGTGTATAAGGGGTATCGATTTTGCCTCTTTTAATGATTTTTCTATCTGATTTTAGAAATGTTCCGACAACGTGTAATTTTTGTATTTTTTTTTTCATTTTATGACTAATAATGTTTGTGATTTTTGTGTCATCCTGTATAAGAATCAATTTGTTTGAGATTATAGCAATACCACACATGATGCACAATCGATCTTGTAGAAAAGTTACTGTTCATTGTCAACCTTAGATTAGAAGGATAAACCTTGTTTTTGTTTTTGATACTAAATTATCAAGCTCTTTTGTGATCCAAAGGCTATGGGATATTTTCATATTTTGATTATGAGTATATGAATATGAAATGGAGGGGGGATTCATACTAAATTATCAAGCTCTTTTATGAACCAAAGGCTATGTGATATTTTTTTATTATGAATATATGAATGTGAAAAGGGGGAGGGAATTCAGGACTCAAACTATAACAACAAATTCAATCATTTTTGTTTATTAAATGTAGTTGCAATAAAAAGGAAAACAACACACACACACACACACACACACACACACACACAAAATAACCCAACAAATAAAAATAAAAATAAAATAAAAACGATCATGAATTAATCTCAAAATAAATCTGAGTGACTCATAATTTCTGTCATTAGCAGATCAATGAATTGGAATATTTTTTTAAATTATGACTCATTTTATAACAAGATTTATGAATTTACCCTATTCTCTAGAGAGATCAATCATTATGCATACAGAACTCTTCCTTTCAAAAATTACGTTCATCCTCAGAATGATGTATGAAGCTATTTACTTCCGAATGGGAAGACACGTTAATTTTAATTAAAGTAAGTTTTATCTTATGTTTAAATGTGCACCTGTCAGAACATGTGCTTACAGCATCAGGGTTTAATTTAGACATTTAGAACGTGCACGATTTAAATTAATTGTTTTTTTTTCTTAATTGTATTAATTCCAACTGTTTAAAAGCATATGCTGATATTATTTACAAAACTGACCACCACCATATAATATAACTGAAATATTGTTGAAAGTGGCGTTTAAGCACCATATCTCTAACCCTGAGTTTATTTACGCAAAATACTAATTACAGTACAACTTCGGTAGCTCGAACTCGAATGGACTGTCAAAATGTGATCAAGTTATATTTATCGGGAGTTCGAGCCACCGCAGTTCCGTAATTTCAGAGAAAAAATCTGGTTCTGGCCCAGGACAGTTTCATTAGGCTATGAAACTTATGCACAGTACAGTGGGCCTTAGTCGTGAAAATATTTAATCATTTAGAAGACTTCTCAAAAACTACTTCTTCTGAATATCTATTTGGTATCTTCAAACCTGATAACTGAGTCACGATGTAACTGAAATATTGTTGAAAGTGGCATCAAACACCATAAACCAACCTCTACAAACGTTCCTGAGAAACATTATTCACTGTTTTCGCGATCTATTTTATAAACAGGAAATACGAGGTGGGGGTAGTAACAGTTGGATCGATATCGGTATAATGTTTGATAATTCGGAGATATATATTTTTCAAGTATAATTTAAAATTTTTAGCAAATGATCAATTAAAAAAAGAAATTGAATTTTAAGCAAATTATTTGTTTCTTTTATTATAATATAGACATAAAACTCGGTTAATCTGAATTTCACCACGTCATTTGTGCTCTGGTCAAGCTAAAGCAATACATTACGTTTGTAATATGGTGGCCGTGGTCTGCCCTCTGGTCAAGCTAAAACAATACATTACGTTTGTAATATGGTGACTGTGATCTGTCCTCTGGTCAAGCTAAAACAATACATTACGTTTGTAATATGGTGACCATGGTCTGTCCTCTGGCCAAGTTAAAACAATACATTACGTTTGTAATATGGTGACTGTTTTCTCTCCTCTGGCCAAGCTAAAGCAATACATTACGTTTGTAATATGGTGACTGTGATTTCTCCTCTGGTCAAGCTAAAACAATACATTACGTTTGTAATATAGTGACTTGTGATCTGTTCTCTAGTCAAGCTAAAACAATACATTACGTTTGTAATATTGTGACTGTGATCTGTCATCTGATCAAGCTAAAACAATACATTAAACGTTTGTAGTATGGTGAACATGATCTGTCCTCTGGTCAAGCTAAAACAATGCATTACGTTTGTAATATGGTGAACATGATATGTCCTCTGGTCAAGCTAAAACAATACATTACGTTTGTAATATGGTGACTGTGATCTGTCCTCTGGTCAAGCTGAAACAATACATTACGTTTGTAATATGGTGACTGTGATCTGTCATCTGGTCAAGCTAAAACAATACATTACGTTTGTAATATGGTGACTGTGATCTGTCATCTGGTCAAGCTAAAACAATACATTACGTTTGTAATATGGTGACTGTGATCTGTCCTCTAGTCAAGCTAAAACAATGCATTACGTTTGTAATATGGTGACTGTGGTCTGTCCTCTGGTCAAGCTAAAACAATGCATTACGTTTGTAATATGGTGACCGTGATCCGTACTCTGGTCATACTAAAACAATACATTACGTTTGTAATATGAAGACTGTGATCTGTCATCTGGTCAAGCTAAAACAATACATTACGTTTGTAATATGGTGACCGTGATCTGTCATCTGGTCAAGCTAAAACAATACATTACGTTTGTAATATGGTGACTGTGGTCTGTCCTCTGGTCAAGCTAAAACAATGCATTACGCTTGTAATATGGTGACCGTGATCTGTCCTCTGGTCAAGCTAAAACAATGCATTACGTTTGTAATATGGTGACAGTGATCTGTCCTCTGGTCAAGCTAAAACAATACATTACGTTTGTAATATGGTGACTGTGATCTGTCCTCTGGTCAAGCTAAAACAATACATTACGTTTGTAATATGGTGACCGTGGTCTGTCATCTGGTCAAGCTAAAACAATGCATTACGTTTGTAATATGGTGCCCTTGATCTGTCCTCTGGGCAAGCTAAAGCAATACATTACGTTTGTAATATGGTGACTGTGATCTGTCCTCTGGTCAAGCTAAAACAAAACATTACGTTTGTAATATGGTGACTGTGATCTGTCCTCTGGTCAAGCTAAAACAATACATTACGTTTGTAATATGGTGACTGTGATCTGTCCTCTGGTCAAGCTAAAACAATACATTGCGTTTGTAATATGGTGACTGTGATCTGTCCTCTGGTCAAGCTAAAACAATGCATTACGTTTGTAATATGGTGACCGTGATCCGTACTCTGGTCATACTAAAACAATACATTACGTTTGTAATATGGTGACTGTGATCTGTCCTCTGGTCAAGCTAAAACAATACATTACGTTTGTAATATGGTGACTGTGATCTGTCCTCTGGTCAAGCTAAAACAATACATTGCGTTTGTAATATGGTGACTGTGATCTGTCCTCTGGTCAAGCTAAAACAATGCATTACGTTTGTAATATGGTGACCGTGATCCGTACTCTGGTCATACTAAAACAATACATTACGTTTGTAATATGGTGACCGTGGTCTGTCATCTGGTCAAGCTAAAACAATGCATTACGTTTGTAATATGATGCCCTTGATCTGTCCTCTGGGCAAGCTAAAGCGATACATTACGTTTGTAATATGGTGACTGTGATCTGTCCTCTGGTCAAGCTAAAACAATACATTACGTTTGTAATATGGTGACTGTGATCTGTCCTCTGGTCAAGCTAAAACAATACATTACGTTTGTAATATGGTGACTGTGATCTGTCCTCTGGTCAAGCTAAAACAATGCATTACGTTTGTAATATGGTGACCGTGATCCGTACTCTGGTCATACTAAAACAATACATTACGTTTGTAATATGGTGACCGTGATCTGTCCTCTGGTCAAGATAAAACAATACATTACGTTTGTAATATGGTGACCGTGGTCTGTCATCTGGTCAAGCTAAAGGAATGCATTACGTTTGTAATATGGTGCCATTGATCTGTCCTCTGGGCAAGCTAAAGCAATACATTACGTTTGTAATATGGTGACCGTGGTCTGTCCTCTGGTCAAGATAAAACAATGTTACGTTTGTAATATGGTGACTGTGGTCTGTCTTCTGGTCCAGCTAAAACAATAGATTACGTTTGTAATATGGTGACTGTGGTCTGTCTTCTGGTCAAGCTAAAACAATACATTACGTTTGTAATATGGTGACCGTGGTCTGTCCTCTGGTCAAGCTAAAACAATAGATTACGTTTGTAATATGGTGACTGTGGTCTGTCCTCTGGGCAAGCTAAAACAATACATTACGTTTGTAATATGGTGACCGTGATCTGTCCTCTGGTCAAGATAAAACAATACATTACGATTGTAATATGGTGACTGTGGTCTGTCCTCTGGTCAAGCTAAAACAATAGATTACGTTTGTAATATGGTGACCGTCATCTGTCATCTGGTCAAGCTAAAACAATACATTACGTTTGTAATATGGTGACTGTGATCTGTCCTCTGGTCAAGCTAAAACAATACATTACGTTTGTAATATGGTGACTGTGATCTGTCCTCTGGTCAAGCTAAAACAATGCATTACGTTTGTAATATGGTGACCGTGATCCGTACTCTGGTCATACTAAAACAATGCATTACGTTTGTAATATGGTGACTGTGATCTGTCCTCTGGTCAAGCTAAAACAATACATTACGTTTGTAATATGGTGACTGTGGTCTGTCTTCTGGTCAAGCTAAAACAATGCATTACGTTTGTAATATGGTGACCGTGATCCGTACTCTGGTCATACTAAAACAATGCATTACGTTTGTAATATGGTGACTGTGATCTGTCCTCTGGTCAAGCTAAAACAATACATTACGTTTGTAATATGGTGGCCGTGGTCTGCCCTCTGGTCAAGCTAAAACAATACATTACGTTTGTAATATGGTGACTGTGATCTGTCTTCTGGTCAAGCTAAAACAATGCATTACGTTTGTAATATGGTGACCGTGATCCGTACTCTGGTCATACTAAAACAATACATTACGTTTGTAATATGATGACCATGATCTGTCCTCTGGTCAAACTAAAACAATACATTACGCTTGTAATATGATGACCATGATCTGTCCTCTGGTCAAACTAAAACAATACATCACGCTTGTAATATGATGACCATGATCTGTCCTCTGGTCAAACTGAAACAATACATCACGCTTGTAATATGGTGACCATGATCTGTCATCTGGTCAAGCTAAAACAATGCATTACGTTTGTAATATGGTGACTGTGATCTGTCCTCTGGTCAAGCTAAAACAATACATTACGTTTGTAATATGGTGACTGTGATCTGTCCTCTG
The DNA here is from genome assembly GCA_963383655.1 of Bathymodiolus septemdierum. NCBI lineage: Eukaryota > Metazoa > Mollusca > Bivalvia > Mytilida > Modiolidae > Bathymodiolus > Bathymodiolus septemdierum. The sequence goes on along the minus strand of OY726524.1, from coordinate 33,035,142 downwards.
GCCAAGCTAAAACAATGCATTACGTTTGTAATATGGTGACCGTGATCCGTACTCTGGCCATACTAAAACAATACATTACGTTTGTAATATGGTGACCGTGATCTGTCCTCTGGTCAAGATAAAACAATACATTACGTTTGTAATATGGTGATCGTGGTCTGTCATCTGGTCAAGCTAAAACAATGCATTACGTTTGTAATATGGTGCCCATGATCTGTCCTCTGGGCAAGCTAAAGCAATACATTACGTTTGTAATATGGTGACCGTGGTCTGTCCTCTGGTCAAGATAAAACAATGTTACGTTTGTAATATGGTGACTGTGGTCTGTCTTCTGGTCAAGCTAAAACAATACATTACGTTTGTAATATGGTGACCGTGGTCTGTCCTCTGGTCAAGCTAAAACAATAGATTACGTTTGTAATATGAAGACTGTGATCTGTCATCTGGTCAAGCTAAAACAATACATTACGTTTGTAATATGGTGACCGTGATCTGTCATCTGGTCAAGCTAAAACAATACATTACGTTTGTAATATGGTGACTGTGGTCTGTCCTCTGGTCAAGCTAAAACAATGCATTACGCTTGTAATATGGTGACCGTGATCTGTCCTCTGGTCAAGCTAAAACAATGCATTACGTTTGTAATATGGTGACAGTGATCTGTCCTCTGGTCAAGCTAAAACAATACATTACGTTTGTAATATGGTGACTGTGATCTGTCCTCTGGTCAAGCTAAAACAATACATTACGTTTGTAATATGGTGACTGTGATCTGTCCTCTGGTCAAGCTAAAACAATGCATTACGTTTGTAATATAGTGACCGTGATCCGTACTCTGGTCATACTAAAACAATACATTACGTTTGTAATATGGTGACCGTGATCTGTCCTCTGGTCAAGCTAAAACAATACATTACGTTTGTAATATGGTGACCGTGGTCTGTCATCTGGTCAAGCTAAAACAATGCATTACGTTTGTAATATGGTGCCCTTGATCTGTCCTCTGGTCATACTAAAGCAATACATTACGTTTGTAATATGGTGACTGTGATCTGTCCTCTGGTCAAGCTAAAACAATACATTACGTTTGTAATATGGTGACTGTGATCTGTCCTCTGGTCAAGCTAAAACAATACATTGCGTTTGTAATATGGTGACTGTGATCTGTCCTCTGGTCAAGCTAAAACAATGCATTACGTTTGTAATATGGTGACCGTGATCCGTACTCTGGTCATACTAAAACAATACATTACGTTTGTAATATGGTGACCGTGGTCTGTCATCTGGTCAAGCTAAAACAATGCATTACGTTTGTAATATGATGCCCTTTATCTGTCCTCTGGGCAAGCTAAAGCAATACATTACGTTTGTAATATGGTGACTGTGATCTGTCCTCTGGTCAAGCTAAAACAATACATTACGTTTGTAATATGGTGGCCGTGGTCTGCCCTCTGGTCAAGCTAAAACAATACATTACGTTTGTAATATGGTGACTGTGATCTGTCCTCTGGTCAAGCTAAAACAATGCATTACGTTTGTAATATGGTGACTGTGATCCGTACTCTGGTCATACTAAAACAATACATTACGTTTGTAATATGGTGACCGTGATATGTCCTCTGGTCAAGATAAAACAATACATTACGTTTGTAATATGGTGACCGTGGTCTGTCATCTGGTCAAGCTAAAGCAATGCATTACGTTTGTAATATGGTGCCATTGGTCTGTCCTCTGGGCAAGCTAAAGCAATACATTACGTTTGTAATATGGTGACCGTGGTCTGTCCTCTGGTCAAGATAAAACAATGTTACGTTTGTAATATGGTGACTGTGGTCTGTCTTCTGGTCCAGCTAAAACAATAGATTACGTTTGTAATATGGTGACTGTGGTCTGTCTTCTGGTCAAGCTAAAACAATACATTACGTTTGTAATATGGTGACCGTGGTCTGTCCTCTGGTCAAGCTAAAACAATAGATTACGTTTGTAATATGGTGACTGTGGTCTGTCCTCTGGGCAAGCTAAAACAATACATTACGTTTGTAATATGGTGACCGTGATCTGTCCTCTGGTCAAGATAAAACAATACATTACGATTGTAATATGGTGACTGTGGTCTGTCCTCTGGTCAAGCTAAAACAATAGATTACGTTTGTAATATGGTGACCGTCATCTGTCATCTGGTCAAGCTGAAACAATACATTACGTTTGTAATATGGTGACTGTGATCTGTCATCTGGTCAAGCTAAAACAATACATTACGTTTGTAATATGGTGACTGTGATCTGTCCTCTAGTCAAGCTAAAACAATGCATTACGTTTGTAATATGGTGACTGTGGTCTGTCCTCTGGTCAAGCTAAAACAATGCATTACGTTTGTAATATGGTGACCGTGATCCGTACTCTGGTCATACTAAAACAATACATTACGTTTGTAATATGAAGACTGTGATCTGTCATCTGGTCAAGCTAAAACAATACATTACGTTTGTAATATGGTGACCGTGATCTGTCATCTGGTCAAGCTAAAACAATACATTACGTTTGTAATATGGTGACTGTGGTCTGTCCTCTGGTCAAGCTAAAACAATGCATTACGCTTGTAATATGGTGACCGTGATCTGTCCTCTGGTCAAGCTAAAACAATGCATTACGTTTGTAATATGGTGACAGTGATCTGTCCTCTGGTCAAGCTAAAACAATACATTACGTTTGTAATATGGTGACTGTGATCTGTCCTCTGGTCAAGCTAAAACAATACATTACGTTTGTAATATGGTGACCGTGGTCTGTCATCTGGTCAAGCTAAAACAATGCATTACGTTTGTAATATGGTGCCCTTGATCTGTCCTCTGGGCAAGCTAAAGCAATACATTACGTTTGTAATATGGTGACTGTGATCTGTCCTCTGGTCAAGCTAAAACAAAACATTACGTTTGTAATATGGTGACTGTGATCTGTCCTCTGGTCAAGCTAAAACAATACATTACGTTTGTAATATGGTGACTGTGATCTGTCCTCTGGTCAAGCTAAAACAATACATTGCGTTTGTAATATGGTGACTGTGATCTGTCCTCTGGTCAAGCTAAAACAATGCATTACGTTTGTAATATGGTGACCGTGATCCGTACTCTGGTCATACTAAAACAATACATTACGTTTGTAATATGGTGACTGTGATCTGTCCTCTGGTCAAGCTAAAACAATACATTACGTTTGTAATATGGTGACTGTGATCTGTCCTCTGGTCAAGCTAAAACAATACATTGCGTTTGTAATATGGTGACTGTGATCTGTCCTCTGGTCAAGCTAAAACAATGCATTACGTTTGTAATATGGTGACCGTGATCCGTACTCTGGTCATACTAAAACAATACATTACGTTTGTAATATGGTGACCGTGGTCTGTCATCTGGTCAAGCTAAAACAATGCATTACGTTTGTAATATGATGCCCTTGATCTGTCCTCTGGGCAAGCTAAAGCGATACATTACGTTTGTAATATGGTGACTGTGATCTGTCCTCTGGTCAAGCTAAAACAATACATTACGTTTGTAATATGGTGACTGTGATCTGTCCTCTGGTCAAGCTAAAACAATACATTACGTTTGTAATATGGTGACTGTGATCTGTCCTCTGGTCAAGCTAAAACAATGCATTACGTTTGTAATATGGTGACCGTGATCCGTACTCTGGTCATACTAAAACAATACATTACGTTTGTAATATGGTGACCGTGATCTGTCCTCTGGTCAAGATAAAACAATACATTACGTTTGTAATATGGTGACCGTGGTCTGTCATCTGGTCAAGCTAAAGGAATGCATTACGTTTGTAATATGGTGCCATTGATCTGTCCTCTGGGCAAGCTAAAGCAATACATTACGTTTGTAATATGGTGACCGTGGTCTGTCCTCTGGTCAAGATAAAACAATGTTACGTTTGTAATATGGTGACTGTGGTCTGTCTTCTGGTCCAGCTAAAACAATAGATTACGTTTGTAATATGGTGACTGTGGTCTGTCTTCTGGTCAAGCTAAAACAATACATTACGTTTGTAATATGGTGACCGTGGTCTGTCCTCTGGTCAAGCTAAAACAATAGATTACGTTTGTAATATGGTGACTGTGGTCTGTCCTCTGGGCAAGCTAAAACAATACATTACGTTTGTAATATGGTGACCGTGATCTGTCCTCTGGTCAAGATAAAACAATACATTACGATTGTAATATGGTGACTCTGGTCTGTCCTCTGGTCAAGCTAAAACAATAGATTACGTTTGTAATATGGTGACCGTCATCTGTCATCTGGTCAAGCTAAAACAATACATTACGTTTGTAATATGGTGACTGTGATCTGTCCTCTGGTCAAGCTAAAACAATACATTACGTTTGTAATATGGTGACTGTGATCTGTCCTCTGGTCAAGCTAAAACAATGCATTACGTTTGTAATATGGTGACCGTGATCCGTACTCTGGTCATACTAAAACAATGCATTACGTTTGTAATATGGTGACTGTGATCTGTCCTCTGGTCAAGCTAAAACAATACATTACGTTTGTAATATGGTGACTGTGGTCTGTCTTCTGGTCAAGCTAAAACAATGCATTACGTTTGTAATATGGTGACCGTGATCCGTACTCTGGTCATACTAAAACAATGCATTACGTTTGTAATATGGTGACTGTGATCTGTCCTCTGGTCAAGCTAAAACAATACATTACGTTTGTAATATGGTGGCCGTGGTCTGCCCTCTGGTCAAGCTAAAACAATACATTACGTTTGTAATATGGTGACTGTGATCTGTCCTCTGGTCAAGCTAAAACAATGCATTACGTTTGTAATATGGTGACCGTGATCCGTACTCTGGTCATACTAAAACAATACATTACGTTTGTAATATGATGACCATGATCTGTCCTCTGGTCAAACTAAAACAATACATAACGCTTGTAATATGATGACCATGATCTGTCCTCTGGTCAAACTAAAACAATACATCACGCTTGTAATATGATGACCATGATCTGTCCTCTGGTCAAACTGAAACAATACATCACGCTTGTAATATGGTGACCATGATCTGTCATCTGGTCAAGCTAAAACAATGCATTACGTTTGTAATATGGTGACTGTGATCTGTCCTCTGGTCAAGCTAAAACAATACATTACGTTTGTAATATGGTGACTGTGATCTGTCCTCTGGCCAAGCTAAAACAATGCATTACGTTTGTAATATGGTGACCGTGATCCGTACTCTGGCCATACTAAAACAATACATTACGTTTGTAATATGGTGACCGTGATCTGTCCTCTGGTCAAGATAAAACAATACATTACGTTTGTAATATGGTGATCGTGGTCTGTCATCTGGTCAAGCTAAAACAATGCATTACGTTTGTAATATGGTGCCCATGATCTGTCCTCTGGGCAAGCTAAAGCAATACATTACGTTTGTAATATGGTGACCGTGGTCTGTCCTCTGGTCAAGATAAAACAATGTTACGTTTGTAATATGGTGACTGTGGTCTGTCTTCTGGTCAAGCTAAAACAATACATTACGTTTGTAATATGGTGACCGTGGTCTGTCCTCTGGTCAAGCTAAAACAATAGATTACGTTTGTAATATGAAGACTGTGATCTGTCATCTGGTCAAGCTAAAACAATACATTACGTTTGTAATATGGTGACCGTGATCTGTCATCTGGTCAAGCTAAAACAATACATTACGTTTGTAATATGGTGACTGTGGTCTGTCCTCTGGTCAAGCTAAAACAATGCATTACGCTTGTAATATGGTGACCGTGATCTGTCCTCTGGTCAAGCTAAAACAATGCATTACGTTTGTAATATGGTGACAGTGATCTGTCCTCTGGTCAAGCTAAAACAATACATTACGTTTGTAATATGGTGACTGTGATCTGTCCTCTGGTCAAGCTAAAACAATACATTACGTTTGTAATATGGTGACTGTGATCTGTCCTCTGGTCAAGCTAAAACAATGCATTACGTTTGTAATATAGTGACCGTGATCCGTACTCTGGTCATACTAAAACAATACATTACGTTTGTAATATGGTGACCGTGATCTGTCCTCTGGTCAAGCTAAAACAATACATTACGTTTGTAATATGGTGACCGTGGTCTGTCATCTGGTCAAGCTAAAACAATGCATTACGTTTGTAATATGGTGCCCTTGATCTGTCCTCTGGTCATACTAAAGCAATACATTACGTTTGTAATATGGTGACTGTGATCTGTCCTCTGGTCAAGCTAAAACAATACATTACGTTTGTAATATGGTGACTGTGATCTGTCCTCTGGTCAAGCTAAAACAATACATTGCGTTTGTAATATGGTGACTGTGATCTGTCCTCTGGTCAAGCTAAAACAATGCATTACGTTTGTAATATGGTGACCGTGATCCGTACTCTGGTCATACTAAAACAATACATTACGTTTGTAATATGGTGACCGTGGTCTGTCATCTGGTCAAGCTAAAACAATGCATTACGTTTGTAATATGATGCCCTTTATCTGTCCTCTGGGCAAGCTAAAGCAATACATTACGTTTGTAATATGGTGACTGTGATCTGTCCTCTGGTCAAGCTAAAACAATACATTACGTTTGTAATATGGTGGCCGTGGTCTGCCCTCTGGTCAAGCTAAAACAATACATTACGTTTGTAATATGGTGACTGTGATCTGTCCTCTGGTCAAGCTAAAACAATGCATTACGTTTGTAATATGGTGACTGTGATCCGTACTCTGGTCATACTAAAACAATACATTACGTTTGTAATATGGTGACCGTGATATGTCCTCTGGTCAAGATAAAACAATACATTACGTTTGTAATATGGTGACCGTGGTCTGTCATCTGGTCAAGCTAAAGCAATGCATTACGTTTGTAATATGGTGCCATTGGTCTGTCCTCTGGGCAAGCTAAAGCAATACATTACGTTTGTAATATGGTGACCGTGGTCTGTCCTCTGGTCAAGATAAAACAATGTTACGTTTGTAATATGGTGACTGTGTTCTGTCTTCTGGTCCAGCTAAAACAATAGATTACGTTTGTAATATGGTGACTGTGGTCTGTCTTCTGGTCAAGCTAAAACAATACATTACGTTTGTAATATGGTGACCGTGGTCTGTCCTCTGGTCAAGCTAAAACAATAGATTACGTTTGTAATATGGTGACTGTGGTCTGTCCTCTGGGCAAGCTAAAACAATACATTACGTTTGTAATATGGTGACCGTGATCTGTCCTCTGGTCAAGATAAAACAATACATTACGATTGTAATATGGTGACTGTGGTCTGTCCTCTGGTCAAGCTAAAACAATAGATTACGTTTGTAATATGGTGACCGTCATCTGTCATCTGGTCAAGCTAAAACAATACATTACGTTTGTAATATGGTGACTGTGATCTGTCCTCTGGTCAAGCTAAAACAATACATTACGTTTGTAATATGGTGACTGTGATCTGTCCTCTGGTCAAGCTAAAACAATGCATTACGTTTGTAATATGGTGACCGTGATCCGTACTCTGGTCATACTAAAACAATGCATTACGTTTGTAATATGGTGACTGTGATCTGTCCTCTGGTCAAGCTAAAACAATACATTACGTTTGTAATATGGTGACTGTGATCTGTCCTCTGGTCAAGCTAAAACAATGCATTACGTTTGTAATATGGTGACCGTGATCCGTACTCTGGTCATACTAAAACAATACATTACGTTTGTAATATGATGACCATGATCTGTCCTCTGGTCAAACTAAAACAATACATTACGCTTGTAATATGATGACCATGATCTGTCCTCTGGTCAAACTAAAACAATACATCACGCTTGTAATATGATGACCATGATCTGTCCTCTGGTCAAACTGAAACAATACATCACGCTTGTAATATGGTGACCATGATCTGTCATCTGGTCAAGCTAAAACAATGCATTACGTTTGTAATATGGTGACTGTGATCTGTCCTCTGGCCAAGCTAAAACAATGCATTACGTTTGTAATATGGTGACCGTGATCCGTACTCTGGCCATACTAAAACAATACATTACGTTTGTAATATGGTGACCGTGATCTGTCCTCTGGTCAAGATAAAACAATACATTACGTTTGTAATATGGTGATCGTGGTCTGTCATCTGGTCAAGCTAAAACAATGCATTACGTTTGTAATATGGTGCCCATGATCTGTCCTCTGGGCAAGCTAAAGCAATACATTACGTTTGTAATATGGTGACCGTGGTCTGTCCTCTGGTCAAGATAAAACAATGTTACGTTTGTAATATGGTGACTGTGGTCTGTCTTCTGGTCAAGCTAAAACAATACATTACGTTTGTAATATGGTGACCGTGGTCTGTCCTCTGGTCAAGCTAAAACAATAGATTACGTTTGTAATATGGTGACTGTGGTCTGTCCTCTGGGCAAGCTAAAACAATACATTACGTTTGTAATATGGTGACCGTGATCTGTCCTCTGGTCAAGATAAAACAATACATTACGTTTGTAATATGGTGACTGTGGTCTGTCCTCTGGTCAAGCTAAAACAATAGATTACGTTTGTAATATGGTGACCGTCATCTGTCATCTGGTCAAGCTAAAACAATACATTACGTTTGTAATATGGTGACCGTCATCTGTCATCTGGTCACGATAAAATAACACATTACGTTTGTAATATGGTGCCCATGATCTGTCCTCTGGTCAAGATAAAACAATGTGTTACGTTTGTAATATGGTGACCGTGGTCTGTCTTCTGGTCAGGCTAAGAACAATACATTAGGTTTGTAATATGGTGCCCATGATCTGTCCCCTGGACAAGCTAGAACAATACATTACGTTTGTAATATGGTGACCGTGATCTGTCCTCTGGTCAAGATAAAACAATACATTACGTTTGTAATATGGTGACCGTGGTCTGTCTTCTGGTCAAGCTAAAACAATAGATTACGTTTGTAATATGGTGACTGTGGTCTGTCTTCTGGTCAGGCTAAGAACAATTCATTACGTTTGTAATATGGTGCCCATGATCTGTCCTCTGGTCAAGATAAAACAATAGATTACGTTTGTAATATGGTGACCGTCGTCTGTCCTCTGGTCAAGCTAAAACAATACATTACGTTTGTAATATGGTGACCGTGATCTGTCCTCTGGTCAAGCTAAAACAATACATTACGTTTGTAATATGGTGACCGTCACCTGTCCTGTGGTCAAGCTAAAAAATTACATACCGTTTGTAATATGATGACCGTGATCTGTCCTCTGGTCAAACTAAAACAATACATTACATTTGTAATATGGTGACCGTGATCTGTCATCTGGTCAAACTAAAACAATACATTACGTTTGTAATATGGTGACCGTGGTCTGTCCTCTGATCAAGCTAAAACAATACATCACGCTTGTAATGTGGTGACCGTGATCTGTCATCTGGTGTATAGAAAACAATACATTACGTTTGTAATATGATGACCATGATCTGTCCTCTGGTCAAACTAAAACAATACATTACGCTTGTAATATGATGACCATGATCTGTCCTCTGGTCAAACTAAAACAATACATCACGCTTGTAATATGATGACCATGATCTGTCCTCTGGTCAAACTAAAACAATACATCACGCTTGTAATATGGTGACCGTGATCTGTCATCTGATCAAGCTAAAACAATGCATTACGTTTGTAATATGATGACCATGATCTGTCCTCTGGTCAAACTAAAACAATACATTACGTTTGTAATATGGTGACCGTGATCTGTCCTGTGGTCAAACTAAAACAATACATTACGTTTGCAATATGGTGACCGTGATCTGTTTTCTGATCAAGCTAAAACAATACATTACGTTTATAATATGGTGACCGTGATCTGTCATCTGGTCAAGCTAAAACAATGCAATACGTTTGTAATATGGTGACTGTGATCTGTCCTCTGGTCAAGCTAAAACAATGCATGACGTTTGTAATATGGTGACTGTGGTCTGTCCTCTGGTCAAGCTAAAACAATGCATTACGTTTGTAATATGGTGACCGTGATCTGTTCTCTGGTTATACTAAAACAATACATTACGTTTGTAATATGGTGACCGTCGTCTGTCCTCTGATCAAGCTAAAACAATACATTACGTTTGTAATATGGTGACCGTCATCTGTCCTGTGGTCAAGCTAAAACAATACATTACCATATTGGTGCCCATGATCTGTCCTCTGGTCAGACTATCTGATATTCAGATTAAGATCAAGTAATATTCGTGAATGCAAAACGCAGCTGTCATTTGCAATTTGTGTGAACATTCATCATGAAATGGCGCGCGTGAAAGCAATCAACGTGTCTATGATGTTGTTTCGTGATTGCTATTTAATGGTTTAACGACATTCTTAGGATTCACTGTTATAAATAACGACTCTCAGATTGCGTTATGAAAGTCGAAAACGTGTTATTTTGAATTATATGAAAATAAACAATCAGAAGTGTTTAGATATAGCTTTAAATCCTTTTGTTATTGTTTTCCCTTCCTGCATTAAGTCAATAGTTGCCACATGGTACGTTTCATGTTTTTTTAAACTGTACACGTGGTAAAATCTTGACGTTGTTAATCTAGATTTTGTTTTTATGAAAACGAATAAACAACTATTTCTTCTTTCGTTGATAAATTGATTGCCTACAACATATATATCCCAAAAGTATATTTTATGAAAAAGAACGGATATTTACAGTTTCCAAATAATAAAATTATTATTAAAATCACGATTCTCTTCCCCCCCCCCCCCCCCCCCCCCCCTTTAATCAGTAATGCTTTGTGTGCATTGTATGCATAGCCCCACGTTATATATACTCTGCAAAAATTCAAGAGTCACATTTTTACAGAAATATTAAAAAAGTTCTTGTTTATATTTGAAAGTTGTTTTAGTACTATCTTGATCCTTAATAAATCCATAATCTATGTTATCGAGTTCACCTTTTTGTATTCTAAATGAGTACTTGACACTGAGTCTAAAAGTGTATTGATGTTGATTTTCTGCAATTTCAAAAGTGGTCTACAAAGAGTGAATCTGTCATACAGCCAAATATATCTTTGAAATAAAATGCAATAAAACATAAAGTTATTATTTACAGCAATATATAGGTAAAAGAGAAAACAAAATATTATTTCTTATGTAATAAGAGTTAATGGGATGCTTTCATTATCTACTTTGTCTCTCTTGATTAAGGGAGATAATCAAGTTGTTAATGTTAGACGTATTGTGTATTTGTATTGGGTGCTCACCATGATGTAATTACAGAATAAAACGAAAGGGACATTCGGGTTTGTAATCTGTACCACAGGAATGTGTTGGTGATACATTGTCTATACAATAAATACGGGATACAAAAAGATCATTGTTTAGTGGGGTTCGTGTTAATCGATCTTTAGTTTTATGTGTATGTTTTGTAGATCGTTGTTTGTCCTTTTGTACTTTTTCTTTTGGCCATTGTGTTGTCAATTCTTCTTCGATATACGGATTCTGATTACCTCCCTTTGGTATGTTCAAACTCTTCTTAGCTGGTTCTAACACACAAAATGGTACCGCACTCTGTTTGAAAGATATCATGTCGCAAATCAACACTGCAGTTTCAGGTTAAAAACTATATATTTCACATATTTGTATTAAATACTTATATATACGTCTACCACGATACAACTGAAATATGTCTTACCTTGGCGCTATACACTATTCAATCAATCAACCAATCGTTTCATGACGAGCAGGGATTTTGGAAACCGCCATGCAAATGTATAATCTAGCAGTTCTAACTATGAACAGAACTGAAGTGAAATTGCACTGGCATTTTGGGCGAGATATTTCAACCAAGCTGCTCATTTCCAACCAGCCAAATAAACAAGTAGAAAGCTGTTTTCTAAATCACAATTCATCAATTCATTTTAGTGGTACTGATTCCTTGCTTATGACACACCGTGGTGGACTTAGTTTGAGTATCATAATCGGAGAATTGGAGGAGGGGGGCCATGTTTCCTTTTGCCCTGGGGCCCAAAAATTATCTTGGCGGCCCTGCAACCAGGTAATTACTATTTATAGCAGAATTTATATTTACATCTTCATAGCTACAAATGAAACTAATTACCACTCGAACACAGTGCTTATTCTTAAAATCAAACTAAAATGAGTTTTTGGAGTGTCTTAGGACACTAAAACTAACATAAAGCAAGATGTTTATTCTATTAACACACTTATTACAACTAATATATTCTCCCAAACTCATTTACTTTGTATCTTTCAACAGTAGAGTTATAATTTCGTTACCACACGACTTCACACGTTTTTCAATTGCAGCAATTATTTTAGCACGTGTTATATGTAGGAAACAGTAGATTTTCTTTCAAAATATTCACCATTATCGTACCATTATCATACCCCACTGCTCACCATCTAAAACGTATTTAAAGATAAAAATAGGCCGCATAAGTGTTAAAAATCTATTTTGCAAATATTTGCTGAATTCACATGCAAAGAAGTAAAAACTAATATTTGATGTTCTTATGATAACTTAAATAATACACCAATTTGATTTCTTGTGGAATATAAATGTCATATTGACACCTTGATGACAAGTGATATGCAAGAGAAAATTTGAGAATTTCTGCGTTTTTATTCACAAATCGATATTTCGTAGTCAATGTAAGGGCACACCACGTAAGAAAAGTTATAAGAAACCGTAAATCGAAGAAGAGCAGACAGTCGAGTGCCATAAAAACCAACAATGGTGCGACAAAACACTACTCGGAAAACTAAAGATTAAGCAACATGGACCCTGGAGATGAACTCAGGTGCTCCAGAAGGTAACACAGTTCCTGCTCCACTAGTGACACCCGTCATGTTACTCTTGTTACAAATCCAGTGATTCGTTATAAAAGAGGAATGATGGACCTGATTGTGACTTCGACAAATGTAGCAGGGTCATCTGTGGTTGAAATATTTCGTTTACTTGTTGTTTTAATCCTTTCATGAGTTACCCCCCTTTCCTATTTATCGCATTTCTGCTGTTCAAATCTACTTATACGAAGGATAGTTATATGAAAGTACAAAAAATGTATCTATGAAATTGACTGTCCATAGACGCCGAGGTTTAGACCATTGTCATTCCATAATACCGATTCCTTGTTAAAATGACACCAAGATATAGCTGAAATACTACTAAAATTGACGTTAAACACCAATCAATCTTGTTACAATGTTAGTTGATGTTGATTCGAAATTTTATCATTTTAAAACATTTTATTTTTACAAGGGTTGTCGTTTCAAATTGAGGAACTATCCGCTGTGACATGACCACGTGTGATTATTTCGAAATCAAATAACACAGGATTTTACCAAAATCTCTCAAATGGTCTTTTCTATATATAAAAATATGAAAAAGGTATGTTTATTCAAGTATTATATATAATACTTGAATAAACATACCTTTTTCATATTTTTTCAGAACCTAGCTTAAATTGGGGTTGTCAGGGGATAATACGGAAATCCTCAGAGTGGATCATAGTGGGTAACGTGTTTGGAGAGTGCCATGCTCCTTGAACACTAAATACTTCTTTTGTAGATTTAGAAAAAGAGCAGGCGCATTGTAGCGTTACACAATACTAAATGTTTCGTCCCTACTCAACTCTCTCCATACTTTGTCAGTGGCAGTCAAAAGTCTTTGACCCGGTTGGCCCATCCCTCCCCTCATTTTTTATTATTATTATTGAGATGTTCTCGTCCTGAAAATAGCTGAAATACTACTGACTGGACAATAAGCAATAACCAATCAATCAAATTCATAAAATACTTTCATTTCATGTATACCCTTTTTATCTCCATAAGAATTTTATCATTGATAAGTTAGAATATCATTACCCTTGGTGTGATGAATGAATGTTTGGTAGGCAAGATATTATAGCGTATAATTATATCCAACGACTGTAGAACTTTCGAAGATGAAAACATTTAGTTAGAAGTGAAACGCTCTATTAACGGAAATTTACAGTAAGGGTATACTACAAATTCTTATTATACAGCTATAATTTTAATCCAATCAAAAACACCCATTTAAGACATGTGACCGTACATTATTTTTCCCGTATTGTACAACCGGAAGGCGTATTTTTTCCGTATTGGACGTCCAGACGTCCAATACGGGGTTTTTTCATACTGTACATTATGTAAGGGAAGTAACTCGTTGGTTTTTCTGCTAGTAAATTATTTTTAATTGTAATCTACCATCAAATTAACTTGTTCGGTAGTTTGAGGGGGAAAAAGTTGTTTAGAATAATGGTTGATCAGTTATTTTGCTGTTTTTAATTCATTTTTAGAGATTACGAGATCTGTATACAGAACATTTTCCTAACGAAATACTGTTGTGCAGTTGTTCTACTTAGACTATCAAAAGTTAAACATAAAATTGTTGTTATAGTATTGATCATTTCAGCTGTATAATAAATATGTCATTATACAGTGTTATGTACAATATGGAAATATATTGTATTCGTCCGTATTGTATTGAAAATACAATACAGATTCGTACAATATCTTTCCATATTGTACATAGCACTGTATAATAACCTATTAATATTATTCATTTCAATATAAATAAAATTCTTTTCGTTGAGATAATTTACGGCAAATTCTTGTCTTCATATGTCCACGTGAATTTCGTGCTCACTCTTGTCAGTTCTTTATAAAAAAAAAAAAATCCTTGTTTTTTAAATAAGCTATCGAGTTCGCTACAACACGTCACGTTAACCTGCCGAATAAATAATAAATTTAGAATTTTCAACAAAAATTAGAAAGTTTCCTTTTTGTATTGAAGTGAGTGAAATGTGTTGATATTAATGTGATAATGAAGCAACTCGTTTATAGAAGTTGGAGCTGGTCATTCATGGTAATCATTTTGTTTTTATTTCCCCCGCAAGCAAAGTTTGGGGGGGGGGGGGGAGGAGGTATATAGGAATCACCTTGTCCGTCCGTCCGTCCGTCCGTCCATGTACCTTGTAAGCGCAACTCCTCCTAAACGGCTTATTGGATTTTTATGAAACTTTACACATTTGTAGTACACTACCTGCAGATGTGCATGAAGGAATATGGTTGCTGTCTAAAATTTAGAAGGGGAGGTAATTAACTTGCTAATATACCTGTATTCCAAAGTTTGAACATCATAGTATTGCAAGCGGCGGGTATCACTCAGTGAGGTCACTCACAGCTCTAGTTTTATTCTAAAATAGGGGAAAAAAAATTCGCATGAGAATATCGAAAAGAAAATAAAGTTTAAAAAGTTTGAAGGACAAATTGCTTTTCAACACTCAATTTTCTCAAATATGTGAAAAATAATAGTTTTGATATTCTTTCAAGATTTTGATGTTTATTTTTATAAGAAAGATTGTATTGTTTTCTTTTTCACAATAAATGAGATATTCAAGTGAAATGATATGCAAACTTACATATTGATAAAGATAGATAATATGCCACACTTGAAATGTTTGATGATAAGTACTTTTGAAGAGATAAGAAATTTTTCTAGAATTTCAAAACTTATTTATCTGTGAATCTTTTAACAAGTCATAAATTGTACAAAATATACTCGTTAAAAATTTAACAACAGTCACAAATATCAACGGCCAAATAAAAAATAAATAAATGAAAGGAAGTAAGTAAGGAGTGGGGAACAGACGAAAACCGAAAAACACAAAAATAAAGGGCAACGACAGCATAATTATGCTGATGAAAATAAAATAGACTTAAAAATATTGGTTCTATTCAGCTACTTCAAGTGGTGAATGTACGTCATAATTGGAAGCCATTTTGTGCCTCTTGAAGGTAAGTTTTTACTTAAAGCATTAGTTATTGTAAGGATAACATTAAATGTGATAGTGCGTCAAATGTCCCTAAATGTCCACTAAACAACGGTGTGTTCATCGTTCAAAAACTTGTTGTCAAACTCTCAAGCACTTCGACAAAGTTTTAGCAACAGGTGGAAATAACATTGTCGAAGTGTTTGAGAGTTTGACAACAAGTTTGTGAACGATGGACAGACCACTGTTTAGCGGATATTTAGGGACATTTGACGCACTATCACATTTAATGTTATCCTTACAATAACTAATTA
The DNA here is from genome assembly GCA_963383655.1 of Bathymodiolus septemdierum. NCBI lineage: Eukaryota > Metazoa > Mollusca > Bivalvia > Mytilida > Modiolidae > Bathymodiolus > Bathymodiolus septemdierum. The sequence continues at coordinate 33,018,980 of OY726524.1, read as the reverse complement.
ATGCTATAAGTACAAACTTACCTTCAAGCGGCACAAAATGGCTTCCAATTATGACGTACATTCACCACCTGTACTTTATTTACAGTAGTGATAATTCTATCATTCTATGTGACAGATGTAGAAAGGAGTTTAACTAACCATGTTTATCTGTTATTTCATCATGGTCCATGGAACAGAAAATTAGTGACGACTTCTTGATGCAAAATATTTAAGGGTCCGGGTGGCTCAATGAGTTAGGTAGTTGGATTACCTAACAACTCATACAAGCATATCACCAATACGGCGTGGGTTCGCACCGGGCTTTGTAATTTACAAAAAGGATGCACTCGACTTACAGCCGCAAGTGATAAAGTTTACCAGTTGCTTGCCTATGGTCGGTGGTGCTCTCCGGGTACTCCGGCTTCTTCGATCATTAAAACTGGTCGTCATGATATAGCTGAAATATTGCTGAAAGTGGCGTTAAAACACAAAAAAATCAATGAAATCAAGCAAAATATTTACATGCACAATTTTATAATAATTCCTTGTCTGCTATCTTTTAACTTTGATTTTGATTTTTAACGAGATTCAAAAGGACCAAGACTGTCATCAACATACAATTTGTGTTTGATCGCTAGAGTACAACCTCTTATATTAAAGGGGCCGTCGTGGTTTTCGCCTCCAATAAAACTGACTGCCACGATATAGCTGCAATATTGTTGAAAGTGCCGTTAAACACCATAAACCTAATCCTGTTATATCAAACTCGGCCAAGTCGTCTCCCTTTGACACAAATATCACCCTTTCGACTGCCTTCTCTTTCGCAGTTTCTGAGATCTAGCTGTGTGTCACGGGTGTATGTACAGACTGTTTTGCATGTCTCACCACTTTTGTGCACATGTTAAGACATAAGGAACCAATATTATAGGGAAATATTTTACTGTGGAAATAGTTTTGACCTAAGGGTTTGGGTTATGGTTTTTAACACCACTTTCAACAATATTTCATCTATATCGTGGACGTCAGTTTTATTGGTGAGAAAACCGGAGTACCCGGAGAAAACCACCGACCTGTCGCAAGTCATTGATAAACTTTTATCACATAATCGAGTACACCTCGCCTGAGCGGGATTCGAACTCACAATGTTAGTGGGGATAGACACTGATTGCATAGGTAGTTATAAATCCAAATACCATACCATCACGACCACGACTCAATTAAAATTAAACAAAAAAAACATGACACGATTGTCCTTTTGCTGTTCCTGAAAATATCTATGTCCACAATTGTCGTTATCTATTGAAGATATGCACATTTTATTATTAAGTTCATTTGAGGATTTAATCATGTCATAATTATAATGGAACTGACAGAAATTCAAAATGTAATTCACGATAATATTTGAACGAATTTCTAGGAATTTCTGTGCAATTTTATCCTTAGTTCTGCAAAATCGCTGAAAATCGAAAGATTGGAAAGCCAAATAATTTCAAAATCTTTGGGAGCAAATTAGACTTAGCGTGCTGTTATTATTCTTGTAAACTATAGGATAATATCTTTGAAAATAAACATTAGAAAAAACCGAACGGGCAATTAGAAAATGATGTTCAGATTATACTACGAACGACGAGACGGTTCTATCTAGAACGTGATAAATGATTTATTACGACGCTGCTGCAACTGATAAATTATCAGATATTTAATCCAAGAGAACACACCATTATTTATGCGAATTAATACGTCATGTTTTTGGATATACTAAGATATGTAATAATATACTGACAAATACTTGAAATTTGTTTACAACTGAACAAAAGACAGACTATACAATCTCTGCCTTCAATTACAGCTTGAAAAGTATTGAATAACAGCCGATGCAATGTAAGCGAGATTTAATTAAAATATAAACAATCGGAACACATGACATCAATATTATGCACATTTAATTTTGAACTCACTGAAAAATGAACCGCATCGGTGGTGTAATGGTTAGCTTGCTCGCCTGGAGTGTTTGTAGATCGCGGGTTCGAGCCCTGAATGGGTCAAACCAAACACTATCAAATTGGTCTTTGCTGCTTCTCCGGTAAGTACGCAGATATAAGGAGGAAGAGCAGGATAATATGATTGCGAGCACACCGGTCTTATTTCTTACTCTTTAGTGTTGCATGGATGCATGCCTAGCGGAGAAGCATCACATACCAATTTTATAATCTTTGCTTTGACCCGACATGGACTACCGCACTCGAGGCGATCACCACCGATGCGTTTTAATTGAATTCTTTATTTATTTAATGAGGAATACCGATGCGGTTTGTAGTGTTGGAGTAGAAGATTGAATGCCATTGTGGAGTGGTATTCTATCAAAATATAAATTAATTTTCTATTGAAAACTTTTTAAATGTTTGTCTGATTTGTTGGATCTTCATTAAAATTGACCTTGACCTGTGTAAGTAAAATAAAATAATGTCCCCATTGAAATCCTATCCTTTGGAAGAAATATTGGCCTAATGTTAGAAGGGAGTGCCATGGTAGTTACCGTATGGTAGTTGGATTTATAACTACTTATACAATCAGTGCCTATCACCACTAACGTTTTAAGTTCGAATCCCACTCATTACGAGATTTATTCGATACAAAATTATGTGAAAAAGTTTGCCAGTGATTTTCTGCAGGTCGGGGGTTTTCTCCGAGTACTCCGGTTTCCTCCGTTAATAAATCTGACAGCCATACCATAATGTTAGAATACGGATTCATTATAAAATCATGATATTTTATCATAATAACAGTTCAACGACATTGGGTACAGCCGACTCTCCTTAGATTGAGTGACACTTTATCTCATCATTTAACCTGTTAACACATAAAGATCAAAATCTAGCGTTTTATAGATAAAACTGTCAAAGCGTAAAACATTAACGACAGTCTAACTAAGCAACAACAAATCTGTGAATACAAGTTTTGGTTTGAATTGAATCTTTTAATGAGAATGTAATCAGCAAAGTTCAGATTATATACAAAATGTAGGTGTATTTAATTAAGAATTGAATGCATTTTTTTGTAGTTTTATTGGCGTGTAAAAGCGTGGACCGAAGCACATTTTGTATGCGCGCTTCATACAAAAAATGTGTCCCAGTCCACGCTTTTAAACGCCTATAAAACTACAAAAAATGCATTCAATTCTTATAATTACATTGAAATCACACCAACATTTAATATAGTTGAATTTTTCGTTGTGAATTTTATTTGTGTTAGATTATTTGCTGTTGGAAATTACTACGCCATTGATTACTTACATCTGACGTCGTCATGGAGGCATATGCAAATTCGGGTTTGAGTTTTATTGGGATGTAAACCATCTCTTTATAATCATGTGACCACTTCATAACCAATCATATTGTAACATTTCGATGAAAAACGGAAGTAATGTAATTATTATTAATTATACAGGTCAATTATAATCGTATGGATTTACAATTACCTATGCATTCAGTACCTATCACCACTAGCGTTGTGAGTTCGAGTCCCTCTCACTCGATACAACATTATGTGATAAAGTTTGTCAGTGACTTGTGGTAGGTCGTTGGTTTTCCACGGTTTCCTCCACCAATAAAACTGATCGCCACGATATTTAACTGAAATATTGTTGAAAGTGGCGTTTGACTTTGAACATTCATTTATATTTTTCCATATTGCCGCCACTCCAAAATTTTACTGCAAGACTCCCCCACAATACTATGATAATGCTTCCTGGTAAATATGGTACTAGAGCTTATATTACTGGTAACTTTTAACCAATTTCACACAAGGATTTATTATTATTGTTTTTTAGAAAAAGGGTTCCTTCGCATCTATCCTATAAATACATGTACGAGTTGTGATAATAAATTATGACTGGCATTACAAGAATGATGTGTGTCTTTGTCATCTTTATATATTTAGATAGGATGATTATTCGTGTTTATTGTTATGAACAAAACGTCGTTTATTGATTATATAAAAAATATATTAAAAGTAAACAAAATACAAAACGAAACTCCTTATTCTCAAGCAAGCCGTAAATTACATATCAGATTATGTTCGTTTACAGTAACATTACAGGTGTCACATATGGAGCAGGCACTGCTAAACCTTCCGGAGCACCTGAGTTCACACTGGATTTTTAGCGGGGTTCGTGTTGCTCGATCTTTAGTTTTCTGTGTTGTGGTTTTGCACATCGTTATTTTTGGCAATTATATTGTCTGTCCTTCTTCGATTTATGGCTTCTGACTACACCTTTTGTGTCTTCAAAACTTTTCTTTCTTACAATGGTATAGAGAAGCTACAACAGAAAAATACAACATAACACATACATGACAAACACAAAACATATATACAAATATATATACATGCAAATATTTACACTTGATGCACTGTTGTGACATATTTGGGATTTTTAAATGGATTTCTTTAAAGATTGTTTACACTAGACAGGTGTGACAACCGTGAAGAATTACTTCATCAAAAGACAACAAGTTAATTGTCCATTAATTGTCAAAACAAAGGGGAGAGAAGTAAAAATCTTGATTGATGAGAATAATTATGTAATAGTGTCGGATAGTATGATTATTAGTGACAAAATATACAATATAGGTGTTATTATCGATGTATATCAATAGAATTCCATTATAAAGAGAGTATTTAGGGGTATGTAATACCAACACATTTTTGTCAGGAGAGATGAAGTGAGGTATGTCTTTTTAGAGGAATCACTTGAGTTTTCCTAAAATAATTACAAGGCTGATTTTGTGTGTTTTGTTTAATATTATTTCTTTACAGGTTTTGTATTTATTTTGATGTCAAGAAACAAATGCATCATACTTTCTTAATTTTAATTTCGCACTGTTTTCTTAATGCTTTAACAACTTTTCAAGAGATCTCTCAATTCGTACAATAAAAAAAAACAGTTAGGTACTCAATCAAGAATATTGATTGTTGATGTTTAACGCCACAATCAAGATTAAGCACACATTTTAAAAATATTCACATTCAATAGTAGACAACCGAATTTCCGATCAGCGGGTCTAGATGTTTTAAAGGCTTATCAGTTTCGCTAGAATATGACGATATAATCTAGAATCTCAACGATGGCCATACTATTACTGGATAACATAAAAGTAAATGCAAAAACAATATACTTTACGCTTAGACATTTCGAAACCCCTACAAGAAAAGCGTCGCTAAGCAGTTTTAAGAAAAAAAAATAGATAGCAAAGGGGTAATCTGAAGCCATATATCGAAGGACAGACAATACAATGGTAAACTGGGAAAAGAATTAATGAGCAAACAAAAAACCGGGAGTGAACTCATGTGCTTCGGAAGGGTAAGCAGTTCCTGCTCCACATGTGACACCTGTCGTGTTACTTTTGTTACAATCTCGGTGATAAGTCATGAATAAGGAGCGTATTGTGATTACGACACAAACAGAACATATATGTTGTCATTTGTGACAGATATTCCATAACGGTTAGCCAGGCCAAGGAATGTCATTTCAATCAGAATAATGTAGGCATAACAAGTAAGCAAAAATAACTTGTCATGAAAACAATTTAAATAAAACAAAAGGTCTGGAATATGCAACAATCTGTTAATAACGAGGAGAAAACAATATGGCAGCCACCAATTGATTAAACCACTGTGTAGAGTTTGCTAAGAAGCTTCGGATGATTTAACACTCTTTAAGCAGGTATCGGAACATTACATGTAAACGCCTAATCAATACCGATCAATCCATTTAACATACTCATATCTATTCCGAGGGAATATAGTTATACAGTTCTTCTCTATGTCTTTGTTTTTTATGCATTTTTTTTTTATCTTCACATAGCTAACAGCTTTTTTTTTCTCTTAATGAGAAGGTCATTCAAGTTTGTCTACAAAGTATTACACATTGGAAAAAAAAACCCCAACCTTATAGACATGGTACCGTCGTGGCCGTCATCGTATGGTAGTGTGATTTACAACTACCTGTGCAATCAGTGCCTATCACTACCACAGTTGTGAGTTCGAACCCGTTCATGACGAGGTGAGCTCGATGCAACATTATGTGATAAAGTTTGTCAGTGACTTGAGACAGGTCGGTGGTTTTCTCCGGTTTCCTCCATCAATATAACTGACCACCACGATATAACTGAAATATTGTTGAAAGTGGCGCTAAGCACCATAAACCAAACTAAACCTGATAAACATAATACTTTCTATATATAGATATTTTTTTTTTTTATTTCAGTATCTGTCAAACAAATTAGAATAAAAAAAGAAAAAGAATTATGAATAAATTTGAGGTATTGATTGGTTTCGCCGTATTTTGTGTTGCTGTGTCAGAATTCCGATGCCCAAAACAATTACGGAAGGCAGGCTGTACTTGCAAACATGAAACATGGTGGAACAACGAAGTAAGAACAACTGTAAACTGTAGCACAGTGAATCTGAAAACAGTTCCAGACTTTAAAGTATTGAACAAATATGAAATAACTCATCTTATTTTAAGCAATAATAACATTTCTGAAATCTCCCTGGACGCTTTCACTGACATTGTTATTAAGGAAATTGATCTTAGCTCAAATCCAATTGTAAGCTATGATGCTGTTCATCTTTCCCCATTACCAAGACATCTTCGTACTTTGATCATGAAGAAAAGTAAAATCTTATTGGATAAAGGATTACATTTTTTCAGAGGATTAGAAAATTTGACGGAACTTATTCTAGATTATAATATCTTAGAAAATGAAACACAGATTCTACCCGATAATATCTTCAAGGATTTGAACCTTAATTCATTAACCCTCTTAAGCTTACAGAGCTGCGAGATTGGGAGTATAAGTGTTAACGCATTTGTCGGACTAGATAACCTCGAGGAACTCGACCTCAGTTATAATTATTTGGAAACTATTCCAGAAGCCGTTGGCAGTTTACCAAAGCTTAAAAAGTTGATTCTTTTAGGAAATAATATAATGTATTTGAAAAATAATAGTTTTCAAGGATTAAACAATTTACAAGATTTAAATCTTAATGTGAATGAAATTTCCAAGATTGATCCTGATGCATTTTGTGGGCTTGAAAATTCTTTAAAAGATGTGCGACTTCATTATAACAACCTAAATACTATTCCGTCTGATGCTTTACGTAGCTTGAAACGCTTGTCCTTTCTTGTAATGTCAAGAAATAATATCCAACTCATTCCAAAAGACGGATTTGTCGGTTTTAGCAGTTTGAAAGTATTAGAGCTTGATAGTAATGCACTGATATATTATGACGAAATGTTTACTGGGTTGGAAAATACTCTCGAGACATTGACCCTGCGCGAAACTGGATTGGATTCACTTCCGGTCATGTCACTAGCGCCATTAAATCGACTGACAGACCTAGATGTTTCGCGAAACAAGATTAATACACTATCGAACGGAAATATTGGATATTTAAAGTTGAAAACCATTGATCTCAGCCACAATGGCTTGACCGAAATCCATCCAGATGCGTTTATTGGAATTAAGAGGACAATTGGGCTCGATTTAGATAACAATGGATTATCAAACATTTCATTTGTCTTGAATGTGGTTCCATGTGCATTTAGTTACATTGACGTAAGCGGAAATGACATCATATGCGATTGTGACACGGAGAAAATAATAAATAGTGGAATAGTGTTAGGAGTTGGTCCAACTGGTAATTGTAAAATAGCTGATGATGACACAAAACATAAATACAAATTAGGAACTTCATCACTTTCTAAGGAATTGATTGAACGCTGCAATCAAACAAACCGCGTTTATGATTGTCAAAACATGGCGCTTGAACCAAACGTGGCAACAACTCATGTGAATAGTCATTTTGTATTGTTCTGTTTAATTTTTTTATGTTATTTTTTCTCAAATAATGGATGAATCATATATATGTATGCATATCATGTATAAACGAATACCCGTGACCTACTTCCACAGGAATAGTCAACAATCCATGTTGTCAACAAAAAGCATTACATTCCATCCGTAGAGCATGTAAACAACATTAATGAAGACAATTAATAAATTAATTATGGATGAATATAATAGTAGGAAAATGTGTGATATGAAAACTCATCAGTATGGTCATTACTATGATTCTGAATTCACAATATAACACAACTGTAGTGTATAATACAAGTCTCTGTAACATATATGTCACAAATGACTTCAAAGACGAGACATCTTCGACAAATAGTGTCTATTAAGTATTTCCTACATGTATGTTATTGATTTTTTTTTTTGAAATTTCATCCATCTGTGAATTTACAATAGCGTGCATTGAATGCAGTATTTTGAATATAACGATATTCATTAGGATTTACTAAGGATCTTTAATTTACCCTGTGAACGTAGATGATACATGTATATAGTGTTCATTTTCATTTTTCGTGCCTTTAAATATAAAAATTTCTAAGTCGTAACTGTTCTTTCACCACTATTTACTTCGCTCCAGAACTAGTTAGCCCGGTCTAGTCAAACCAAAGACTATACAATTGGTATTTGTTGCTTCTCCGCTAAGCACGCGACATTTAGGAGTATGAGCAAAGTCATGTTGGCTCGGAATCAGAATAATGTGTGCATTTGGAGCGACATGTCTAATTGCGGAATGTTGTTTTAATGAGCTAACACTATAAAAAAAAAAAACACGCATTCAACATATTGGTCTAGTAAAAAGTGGAAATAATTATCATCTCATCAAAATATAACTTGCTCTCGCCAATTACTCACTCATACATGTATGCCCAAGACAGGTGAACAATATTCAAGTAATAGCGAAATATATTACCTGAGTAAGAATCAATATATTGACTGATATGCAACATAGCCGGATGGACGAGGGCTAGATCCATATCAAGATAGAGGCTTATATGTTGGCTAGTGGTCATTTTAATAATCTTGATATTGCCCTCTACACCAATAACTATTGTTTCATATCAATTAAACTGAAGTGATGCTACTTTTTTTTGTAACAAAAATATGGAAATTGTATGTACATGTATATTGTTTTGGAATAAAATTTCACAAATATAGTTAAACATGCTCCAAAACACAAGTTAAATCGTGTGCGAGTGGTAACACGAAGTCACAAAAACCAGAACAATACATCTACCAACAGAACAAGTACAATGAACTACACAGATTGATTGATTGATTGACTGATTGATTGATTGGTGTTTAACGCCAACCTTAGCAATATTTCAGCTATATCGTGGCATGACCAAATTTATTATTAACTTAGACACCTATAAGACCATTAGAAATAAAAGGTAAAACATACCTGTCTATAAAACAATCAGATTATATGTACAAATAAAAGAAACATTAAAAAGATAAAACCATACATTGAGAACGCAAAATCGTGATTTTTCACACGAAATACCCCAAGAATTTTCGCGCTTCCCTCCGCTCAGCGCAATTTTTTAAGTACGCCCCCCCCCCCTAATTTGACATCCTGGATCCGCCCCTGCTAAAGATTGAACAACGCTAAAATCAGGTGTGAACTCTGGTTGTCCAGGTGGGAAAACCGGTCATACTCCACAAGATTCTAACGTGACAATTACTATTCGGTAAATAGACATGAAGGAGGAAAAGGAAAGAAGGACTGGATTGTGCCTATGACACATGAGACGTATTATCTGACAGATAAGCAAGCAATGATGGTGATCGTAGAACATTCGAAGTGATGACTTCAACTTTACCACTACGAACGCTTGTTCAGTAGTTTCCTTGTGAACGGCAACACTCTATCAAGAAAAACATGATAGTAAATACAAGCACTAGCATATATTGATTTGATATTTTGGTGTTTAACGCCACTTTCAGCAATATTTCAGCTATATCATGGCGACCAGTTTTAGTGGTGGAAGAAGCCGGAGTTCCCGGAGAGAACCACCGACCATGGGCAAGCAACTAGTAAGCTTTATCATTTGCGGCTGCGAATCGAGTGCTCCCTTTTTTGTAATTTATAAAGCCAGGCTTGAACCCACGCCGTAGTATGAATTGTTAGTTAATCCAACTACCTAACTCATTGAGCCACCCGGGCCCTCACTAGAATATAGTATCAACTGACATATATATGACAGTATCAACTGACATATATATATATATATATATATATATATATATATGTCATATATATGTCAGGTGATACTATATTCTAGTATATATATACGTCTGAAAATTAAACCAAACAGTGTTAGAATTAGATTTTAGAGCTGTCAAATTTTTGTTCTTCCCTCGATCGGATTTGAACCCACACCATTGATACACTGCAGCACCATTCGCTTAGCCTTGCGTCCAGCGCCCTAGACCACTCGACCACATCCACTCCCTATATATATATAGTATACAATCTGGCTATGGAATTTATATATCGTGGTAGTAGTTTGGACTATTTAGTGTTAGGGATTTCCAATCTTCTGTGTAGTGTTTTGTTGATCAGTGATCAGAAATGGAGATATATATATATTTGGTTCGTGTAAAGGTTTCTATGCGATTGTTTGTGCATCTTTTGGTTTCATATTTAACCCCATTTGACCCGGTTGAAAACGATTTTATTTTAAGAATAAAACTATAAACCAGAAGTTTTGTTACTTACCGTGCATGATTGACCTCCATGACATGAGTACATCAATGTTAGACACTAATTGTATCAATTGAATGGAACAATACGTCGGTAAATTCTATCTTTGGTTACGACTTTGCAAATTAAATGTATTTCAGGGATCGTCAAAAATGCACAAAAAACTATTAAAAAGTATTGCGTTATTTTCCCTTTGAATTTGTCGATAAATAGAGAAAGAAAGGCAAAGGGGAATAAATGCTCAGGCTCCCAAAATTATTCCACAGGAACAGCGTTGAGAACGGGTTCTATTTTATGGGCTTTTTCATCTACCAAATGCAGGGAACAAACTCTGATGTCGTTTAGGTTCATAATCACTTGGCCTCCTTACTAGTTGCCACCAATTTCTGTTTTTCTGCGTTGTTCTTGATTTTTCTGTCTTTCTGCGTTGTTCTTGATTTTTCTGTTTTTCTGCGTTGTTCTTGATTTTTCTGTCTTTCTTGCGTTGTTCTTGATTTTTCTGTCTTTCTTGCGTTGTTCTTGACTTTTTTGTCTTTCTGCGTTGTTCTTGATTTTTCTGTCTTTCTGCGTTGTTCTTGATTTTTCTGTCTTTCTTGCGTTGTTCTTGATTTTTCTGTCTTTCTTGCGTTGTTCTTGATTTTTCTGTCTTTCTTGCGTTGTTCTTGATTTGTCTGTCTTTCTGCGTTGTTCTTGATTTTTCTGTCTTTCTGCGTTGTTCTTGATTTTTCTGTCTTTCTGCGTTGTTCTTGATTTTTCTGTCTTTCTTGCGTTGTTCTTGATTTTTCTGTCTTTCTTGCGTTGTTCTTGATTTTTCTGTCTTTCTTGCGTTGTTCTTGATTTGTCTGTCTTTCTGCGTTGTTCTTGATTTTTCTGTCTTTCTGCGTTGTTCTTGATTTTTCTGCCTTTCTGCGTTGTTCTTGATTTTTCTGTCTTTCTTGCGTTGTTCTTGATTTTTCTGTCTTTCTTGCGTTGTTCTTGATTTTTCTGTCTTTCTTGCGTTGTTCTTGATTTGTCTGTCTTTCTGCGTTGTTCTTGATTTTTCTGTCTTTCTGCGTTGTTCTTGATTTTTCTGTCTTTCTGCGTTGTTCTTGATTTTTCTGTCTTTCTGCGTTGTTCTTGATTTTTCTGTCTTTCTGCGTTGTTCTTGATTTTTCTGTCTTTCTGCGTTGTTCTTGATTTTTCTGTCTTTCTGCGTTGTTCTTGATTTTTCTGCCTTTCTGCGTTGTTCTTGATTTTTCTGTCTTTCTGCGTTGTTCTTGATTTTTCTGTCTTTCTGCGTTGTTCTTGATTTTTCTGTCTTTCTTGCGTTGTTCTTGATTTTTCTGTCTTTCTTGCGTTGTTCTTGATTTTTCTGTCTTTCTTGCGTTGTTCTTGATTTGTCTGTCTTTCTGCGTTGTTCTTGATTTTTCTGTCTTTCTTGCGTTGTTCTTGATTTTTCTGTCTTTCTTGCGTTGTTCTTGATTTTTCTGTCTTTCTTGCGTTGTTCTTGACTTTTTTGTCTTTCTGCGTTGTTCTTGATTTTTCTGTCTTTCTGCGTTGTTCTTGATTTTTCTGTCTTTCTGCGTTGTTCTTGATTTTTCTGTCTTTCTTGCGTTGTTCTTGATTTTTCTGTCTTTCTTGCGTTGTTCTTGATTTTTCTGTCTTTCTGCGTTGCTCTTGATTTTTCTGTCTTTCTGCGTTGTTCTTGATTTTCTGTCTTTCTTGCGTTGTTCTTGATTTTTCTGTCTTTCTGCGTTGCTCTTGATTTTTCTGTCTTTCTGCGTTGTTCTTGATTTTTCTGCCTTTCTGCGTTGTTCTTGATTTTTCTGCCTTTCTGCGTTGTTCTTGATTTTTCCAGGATAAGGATGGAATGAAACTGTTTTCATGAAAGGAAAACGGTCTTGTCTTGATATATTTCTGTTATCAAACAGACAGTCGGGCATAGCACACCAGTATTTACTCAGCGATTTTCTTGGGGTCTCCATATTACAAATACTTATAATCTACCGCATAGATCTACGACTATTTAATATGCTGACGTTGTCACGGTAATGGCGTAAGCACCGTAAGTCGTCTGCCTAACATTTCAGAAGTCAAGACACGAAACAGACGGAACATGATCGGAATTGACATGATTCCAAACAACCATATTGGCCATAATATATGCAACTTTGACATTCCTTTGATTGTTAAAAAGCTGGAAGAATGTAATTTGTATACAACATTCTGTGCAACAGTAAAGGGCTTTGTTGACACAATGAAAGTGGCAAAAAAAAAAAAAAAAAACATTTGAAGTTTCCAATTGTCAAGTTCAAAATATACACCAATGATGACTTGTTGCACATTACCTTGAGTTAATGTACCTTCATACCAAATTTCAAAATGTTCAGTCAAATGATAACTAAGTTGTCTACAAATCCAGATGCATAGTCCTAAATACCCATGTCATGAGAACAGTACTACTATTTTGTCTAATAGTATGGGTTAATTGTATAATTTTCAATCTTCGATGAAAAAAAAAGACCAGGTGTATGAGCACTTTTGGAATTTCGCAAGTACTATATGCTAGTATAATAAGATACATCAACAAATTGTTTCGTAGTTACCATGACCCCATAAAGCCTTCTCTGGTCACTAAATTTTAGCTCTCTTATGCCTTTTTGGGCAAAATTTCAATCATTTATTTTCAAAGCATTGTGTATAGCTACACTGGAATAATATTAAGGCTTCCATTATCAAGCAATGAGTCTGGCTGTTCATGTAAAATTTGAAAAGAAGGAACATATCTACACCAGACCCATATATTTGCTAGTCGTCAGTCCGTACACAATTAACATTTAAACATGCTACTAAAGCAGTCCTAAAGTACCCCTCCAGATAAAATTGGACAAATTAAACGACAACTTTTTTTACACTGTGGTGTCTGGTACGCATCTAAGCTCATGGGTTCATCTGCGGTTTTTACTTTTGTGCTTTGTTTCTTTTTGGCCATTGTGTTATCTGTCTTCGATTAACGGCTTCTAATTACACCTTTGGTATCTTCAAACTTTTCTTAATGGGCGTTAAAAATTAGACCAGCTTTTCTCATCAAAAGTAATATCATCTGGTGAATCACCTAGAGCATCATGTTGTATTCGCACTAATATTTATATTAAAAATCAATATAAGGGAAGCTATTCTTCTGATCACATTGACTATATTATTTGGATTGTCTCCCTTTGATCTGATAATTTTATCAAGAAGTTCTATCAGAATTTTATATTCATTCTGGGACCGTAATGCATTGTTTTGTCCTTGGATTAGGACAGTAAATGTTCTTGACAATGTAATGATGATCATAAGGGTGGACATACTTTTGGGAGTTTTTCATACAGGCATTATGACTTTTGGATAGTGGTCCAGAGTGAGCCGTCTGTTTTTGTTGGACACACACTTAAAGCGTCATTTGCGGTAGTGCCTACCGACAAAATTTGTGGGCGGAGTTTATCATAAAAAATCCCCGTTAATATGAACAGCATATTTATGAAACTGTATGTCACATGACCAACGTTACTTAAAGGTCACATACCTCAGAAATTTGAATTTTCGAAGTGAGTTTTGTAGTTTTTAGATTGATGAAGAATATCATTTTTAATAAGACTGAAATTTCGTAAGGAGGAACACTAGTAACCATGCCTGTCAAATAATTTGCTCCAAAAGTAACTGTGAAACTATGTATCATTGATTTTTCATCGTCGAGATAACCATGGTCAAAATAATGAACAATCTGAATGTTTGCTCCGCCCACAGCTATTTATACCCGGTCCCGGTTTAATTCAAATGTTTTATATTTCATACACACATTACATTTATATTTTAGATGTTAGCTTTCTCAAATATGTGTATTTGTTTTTATAAACATTCTATTTACGCAATTTAACCCGTTCAATTCAAATATTTATTTCCATGTAAATAATTTTATTTTTGCTTAAATGCAAAACGAAATGTAATACAATTATACAAGTTAAAAAACAAAGTTAAATTAACTGGAACAGATATGATATACTACGTGTACTTGAGACCCGATACGATAAGAGGGTTAATCTAATTTTGTTGCATGTATATTTTATGTGGTAAACAAATAATCTTTCTAAAATTATTATTCGAATGCGTGTATTTGTGAATTACGTGCATCACAGTTTTTAAGTTCAACGTGTTATTACTCCCAGTCCAAGAATAAAATAATAAGAACTTTTAACTTCAAAGTAATATTTATTTTTAAAATGATTAAATAAATGTATTACATGTATATGTATATACAACTGTACATGTCCAAGAAGAGCTTGAAGATACCAAAAGGGTAATCATAATCCGTATATCAAAACAATGGCCAAACGAATAAAGTACAAAAGGACAAATAACGATCTACAAAACATAGACAAAAAACTAAAGATCGAGTAACACGAACCTCACTAAAAACGGGGGGTGAACTCAGGTGCTCAGGAAGGGCAAGCAGTTCCTGCTCCACTAGTTGCACCCGTCGTGTTAATCTAGTTACAAACCCGGTGATAAATCGTGAATGAGGAAAGGACCAGGAAGTGTTTACGACAAATGAAACATATCCGTGGTCGTTTGTGACACATATATTCCATAATGGTCAACAAAGTCATGGTAGAGACCGTAACATTTTCAACTTTACCAAAAGGTGCCCGTGGTCCAGTAGCTACCTTGTTAGCAGCAAGTAGTATCCTTCATTTCAAATATAAATGCGTTTACTATAATACAATGTTCTTAATTTTTTTTATTATTTACTTGCTTGCTTGACTAATACTTTTATCAGTTCCATAGAAAATAGCAAATAATGGCAGCATATTGATTGGTCCAGCTGGTGTTCTATGAAATGGAGGACCGTATATAGGTTCTAGTGGGAGTACCCGAAACCACAGTTGAGGTTCCATTGCAGCCATCTTAGATGAGCGCCGCAAAGATATTATAACGTGATTGTAAGGTCAGAGAAGAAAAACAGCATCGGCCTCGGGCCGATCCTTGGCAGTCAGTGGTAGGGTTTTGAAATCGATCCTATGATAGAAAATGTTAATTATCTTGGGGGAAATGACAACAATGTTATGTATTATGCTTTTTTCAAACGATTGTGTGACGAAAAGAAAAGAAACAATATACATATTAAGTAGTATATTGGGGCTTATATGTACATTCTTCCGTAAATGGCCGTTTTCAGTGTGAGATGACCTGTTGAAGATCGGTGCTCGTGACCTCATCTCCAACGCCACGAGACCTAATCTCCCATCGCGTGTCGGCCAATCAGATCGCGGCGTTATCCAATATACAAAGGTGGTTCCGGTGTTTTGTTTACGTTGGCAACCACGATCGGTAGCTCGCGTACGTCGCCTGCACTATCGAGTGTGCAAAGTTTTTGGTTCTTTTAGGGTCAATTTTTGATCGTGAGACGGAACTTTATATAATTTTGTAACTAAAATAAATAAAATCATATAGAAAAACAAAAAAATAACGATTTTCTAGCTTTGTCGTCTGCATTGCACTGTACATAGTCCGAGATTCCTCTGCCGTCCGACGGCTTTTTGTTCGACTTGCTGGTGCCGTCGGACGTCAGAGCGCTCTCCATAAGAAAAACAGCGGATTTGCCGCTCCAAATCTGGGTCGGCACATTTCCACGTTTCGTGGCTATCGGATTTTATTTTCTATCCGAAACCCTTATATAAATCGCTTCACCAATCGTTTTTCTATTCATTCATAACCATCTTACCCTCAGAAAGTGGTGTTATACTCGATTACAGCAAGATTTTGCCTTAGAACCTATCATTTCGCCATTTGATTTTCACTTTCAAACATTTGTCACGTAACTTCGAGAAAAGTACTATTACCTCAATGTATCATGAGAGATGATTTGCATATATGATCTTACCTTGTCCACAATGAGAGGGGGAGAACGTAACACATACTCTTTCCGAAGCCCTTGGGTAAAACTGCCATTGCATCTTTTCTTTACAACACATTTTGTATTATTTCTTTCTGCTCTGATTTGAGCTGTAGATGGAACTGTTTGTCCTGCAGTATATGCTTTATATCGTCTTCCATGTGATTTGTATATTATTTACGTATGCAAATAATTTGGCGCGCTGCATTAAGTAGCTCCCATCATGCAATGCGTTGCTGTCATCATTCAGTTAGTATCGCGAGATCACGTTTGTAGGTTCGAAAATGAAATTCAAATGGCGAAATGATAGGGTCAAAGGCAAAATCGTGCTGTAATCGAGTGCAACACCACTTTCTGAGGGTAAGATGGTTGTGAATGAATATAAAAATGTGGACTGTAAAGGAGAGAGGTTCAGAATTGTGGACTACCAGAAACCACACCATCTGTTTGCTGGTCATTTTGTTATCCAGTCCCTTCACACTGGAAAAGTACCAAAAGCTTTCAAGCATGAGCTATGCCAGGGTCAAGCTGTAGGCACAGACCATGATGACTTTTACACTGAGAACTCCCAGTCAGATGTTGAGCTTGGCAACATTGATCTGCCAGATGCAGAAAATTTAGAACAAGAAATTGTTGGAAATTTAATAAAAGGTACTCTTCCAATCTGAGCGGCATTTCCAATGCATTTGTTTTGTACAGGGGGTCACCAGTAACAGATCAAAAATGTATTTTGAAAACATTGCACCTAAAGAAAAAATAACCTCATAAATATCATGATATCTAAATAAATTAGGCGCTATTTGTAGAGATACAATTTCGAATTTACAAAAACTATTTTTTCTCAGAAATGTTGTAGTCGAAGGGTTAAAAAAACTTTTTCCTTTTTATTATAATTGAGATTATCTACATGTTAATAATAGAAATTAACAACGGAGCTTAGTAATTTACCCCCCTCTAAAATGTATGCCACAAGAGCTGCAATTAAAATAAATGAGAAAATGCATGAACAATGTAAAAGCTTGTATGATAAATTACCCCTAAGCGGTCATTCAGTCTTAATTATTGTGGGTGGAAATATCAGGCCATTATTTTCTAAAAGGGGATACATGTAGCAGTAGTAAAAAATTCCAATGAGATATACATGTCAATATTTGGTTACAATTGTACATTGTGCATGCTTTGAAGTTCAAGTTCTGGTCAGGATTCGAACCTCAATCTCCTGAACAAAACCAGGTGTAATTTCCATTTATACCACCAGAACTGTTAAACATCATATTAAGCATGCTGTATATTATGTACTATGAAAAATGTTTACTTTTTATGGAATTCAATATTCATATTCATATAACCAAGAAAAAGTCAAAATTTAAAGCAGAGACCACTATACAGCCTTCATGTTTTTTGTCAGAATGAAGTCTTCCGTTGAAAATTTCTTGGTATGGTGGTGATACATGCATATTCACGTTTGTTTTTGCATTGTTTGGGGCCATACATGTATGCAGATTGCTGCACAGTATGGACATTTGTCCATTATTGAATTTGAAGTGTGCACAATGTGCATTGGAGTTATATCAAATAAGAGAAAAATTACCACCAATCCTTAAAATCTAATGTCACTACGACACTTGGGCAAAACAAAATATATGTCTGTTTACGGTTACATCCTGCAAAAAATAGGGTTGGTACTGTAGGTTGGTAGTTTCTTTTTATTAATGTTTTTTTCTCAAGTGTTTGTTATCTGAAAAGAATGTAGAAATCCCCCAATTATTTCCTAAGCGTTTCAAATCATTTCATTTTCAAACAACATACATTACATGTATGTAGCCAGTAACCATGATTCTATTTCCATTTTCACTTTCATTTACATTTTTTATGGATTTATGGATAAAATAAACTAGGGTTGGAGCTAAAAATAGATTCAGTCTAGTACACGTAACCGTAAACATACATATATTTTTTTTGGCCTAGTTTATTTTTTAAGCAAAAACATTAGGATTTTCTTGATTTTTTTTTTATTTAATATGAAAATGGACATAAAAATCAAACAATCGAAAATGTACATGTAACCAATGTGAAATCAAAACATAATAACATTTTTTATTTAAATTATATTTAATTTTTTCCTTCTTTTAGAAACTGCACCAAAATCAACCAAAAGTGCCACTTCTTCAACCTTGTCTGAACCTTATGAAATTAATAATGGAAACCAGAGATATATAAGTTTTGAAAAAAAATGATATGACCAAATTCCTTGATGAACAAGAGAACCAAAGAAAAAAAACCCATACAACACGTTCAGCTTTTCCAGGAGTATATTCTAGCCACACAAAATGATTCAACAGAAATAGAAAATTTAAATCCCAAAGTCCTCAATGATTATCTTTGTTCTTGATATTAGAAAAAAAAATGTCAGAATATGAGCCGAATTACTTGAAAAAACATCCAACAAAGTCTGGAAAGAGAGTTAAGGAAACAAAATTATGTAAAATCAATTACAGAGGATTCAGAATTTTATGAATTGCGTGAGATTCTAAAGGCAAAACAAATTGATTTAAAAAAAAAAGGAATAGGTAATGGTCCGAAAACGGCAGATCCGATTGATGACGAAGAGGTTGAAATTTTGTACCAAAAAGAACAACTTGGCTCTACTTCACCTGACGCTATTATCAACACATTATGGTGGCAATTCACCACCCATTATGGAATGAGGGGGAACATGGAGCATTATTATTTATAATGGTGCGGAGTTGTTTTGAAACGTGACATTCAAGGCAAGGAATACCTATAATTAGTCAAAGAAAGACAACCAAAAACTCGCACTGAAGCCGACATAAAGGATGTTCGGACACTTAGCCCTAAAATCTTTGCCGCCAACAATGATGAAAAATGCCCTGCTGCATTATACAAGCACTACAGGAGTCTTAGACCCGCTGACATGCTTAAGGATGATAAGTTTTATATCCAGGCTAACAATTCTTATAATAAAACTGGGATATGGTTTAAGAAACAAATAGTGGGGATAAACAAAATCTCAGGAATCATGCCCAAGATGATTAAGGAAGCAGGTATAACCAGTGACAACCGTCTTACTAACACAAGTGCGAGGAAACACTTACTTACAAAACTAGCTGATCATAATATTCCAGATCGTCAGATCGTACAAATCTCAGGACATACGAACATCAGCTCCATTAATCATTATGCGCAAATGTCAAGGAAGCGCCAAAGTGAAATTTCTGACATTATGAGTGGAAATAACAACAGTAATAATTCCGCAAAAAGCTTATGCGCCTCAAAGTCAAACACAAAATTCAGTACACAACCCAGTACTTGCAACATCTCAACAACATCCAGGACTGTTCCAGCTTATTTCTCCTTTTTGAACAACTGTACAACAAACGGTGCCATAACAATAAAAATGTTGTCTGATGGACAAACCGCTACTAAAATCCAAAAATCCGACGAGGTTGTAATGTCTCAAATTCAGAACTAAATACATTTGTATTTGTGAATGTATCCATGCGATGTGTATTTGCACATTTCCACTGTTTACCTCGTTACGTTACTCTGACAGTCTGGTGACACTGCTTGATTGTATTCACTGATATATATTGTGAAAGTTCACTCGATTATTCGTTATATGGTTTTAAATAAACCGTTGTTCCAGAGCCATAAATAGGTGTACGTATATGAAAACAAATGTTGTTTACGGAAGAAATAGGTACTTTTATGTGATGATATGGAACATCGCCGGATCTTCCACTCGTGATATTTTTTTTATGTCTTTCCACTCGTTCCGCTGCGCTCCACTCGTGAACAGACATAAAATTTCTATCACTCGTGGAAGACCCACCGGTCTTCCATATCAACGTATCAAAGAACCTATTCATGTTTATTAATGCTTAATACAGATCTATAATAATTCTAGATTTGCAGAATTTCTTCCATTGATATATCCTCCAGAGCTGGAAGTTAAAGAGACCACCGATACAGCTTCGTCCGCATCATTTTTGGACTTATACCTCGAATTTGACGACAGTGGTCAACTCAGTACTAAAATTTATGATAAGCGGGACGACTTCAATATTAAAATCATAAATTTTCCAAACATGTGCAGCAATATACCAGCTTCTCCTGCATATGGTGTTTACATCTCGCAATTGATTCGCTATGCAAGGGCCAGTAGCAATTATTCTGATTTCCGGAAACGTCATCTTCATCTGAGAAACAGGCTACTGGACCAGGGCTATAAAAAGATTCGCCTTATTCGATCTCTTAAAAAGTTTATATTCCGATACCAATATCTTGTCGAAATATATTCCGTCTCTGCAGAAAAAATTATAAGCGATGCATTTTCATATAGTGAAAATGTATAAAGATAAAGAGGTAAAAAATGTCAAGTATTTTTTTGTCAATGTGTGACGTAAAAATATTTGTGACATTTACGTCACCGAATATGGTACTGCTTTGACAACTATTTTACCTATTTTGTTCCTGTATTTAAATACTGTTACAGTGACAGCCGGAACCTTTGAACCGTAATGAGAGCGGGGGATTTGGCGCCTTAAAATCCGATTCAACCCACCATTTCTTTAGAAATGCCTGTACCAAGTCAGGGTCATTACGGTTTTCACAGTTTTCCGGTTGTTGACTGATTTTGTCTGTTTATATAATTATGAGTTTTGACTTTCCCTTTGTAAGATTGTTCGGAGTTCGGTAATTTTGTTATTACCTTTAATTAAATTGACATTATGACAAAATGGTTACATTTGATCGCTTTACGTACATTATTTCATATTTGTAAATCGTTCTTATCATGATATACGACTCGTTTAAGCTTAAACATCAAACAATTGGCCACAGGACAAACTGGATATAATGGATAGATTTATAACATGTTGTGTTGCAATAAATGTATGCAGAACACATTGGTTTTTTTTTCCTGTAATAGTTGGTCCACCCGCTTCTCCTTTCGAGCCAATATGTAACTCGCCTTTCGAAAAGCCTCTAAAATAAGTCATCAAATTAGGAATATGGTCAATTCTCAATTTCATAAAAATAGATTATTCTATTCAAGTTATTATGATGTTCTCTTTAGAATTCTCGGAGAAATGATTATGTTATAGGTTGGTCAAGCAACAAATTTCTATGGTATAAGAACATTTAACACCAACATGGTAAAGTGTTGTTTAACATATACTTGATCACCACTCTATTAATGATCTCATCGCTAGGAAGCGTGATTTGGTTGCTTAATGTTGTAGTCATTGTTGACGCTTTTAACTGGAATATATGCTATGCTTGTAAAAACTCGACTGTAATAGACAATTTCATTCTCTCTTCAAATGTTTTTCAATTGGTAAACAAGTTTGAGGTTATGAACTTCGATCCTATGCTGTTTAATGTTCATTCTCCGATACATATTTCATTTTGTGTAAAAGAAACGGAGAATATGAATTTTTCAAATGATGCTTCTACTTCCTCAAATGTGAACAAGAATTTTATCAAATGGAAGTCTGAACGTAAAGAAGACTATGTTGATTTAGTTTCCACAAATATAAGTAATGTAATAAATGTTTTAGATACAATTAAGCTAGATAACGTACTGCAGTCAGATATTGATAATTTAGTTAATGGATTTTCTAGTGCATTACTTGATGCCGCTAAAGATACTTTTGGTATTTATAAGACGAGAAATGTTGAGGGAAACAAACCGTTGAATACACATAAGACATGGTTTTCTAAAACTTGTGAGAACAAGTGAAATAAATTTCACAAAACCAGGGCAAAATATAATAAAAACAAAAATTATAATACACGTAGAAATATGAAAATTTATGCAAAAGAGTACAAGAGAACTATGCAAGAAAGCAATAGAAAATTTAATGATAGCTTTGCAAACGAGCTAAGATAAACGTCAAAATCTGATTCTAGGAAATTTTGGAATATTTTGAATAGATATAATGAGTCTAGAACCGATTCAAAAGCTATTTCAATTGAAGATCTCTATAATCTTTTTAAAGCCACAAATTCTTTTGATGAAATTGATGAATGTGGAGAGAATGAGAATGTAATTTTTTGTATGAATGATGATATCTCAAAAGAGCTAACTAAGTCTATTACAGAGGATGAAATTAGGAATATTATAAAGAATTTATCAAATAACAAACTAGTGGCTATAATAGAATATTAAATGAGTATATAAAGTCCACCATTGATCAATGCATACATATTTATGTCAAGCTTTTTAATTTAGTTTTTGATTCTGGATTTTTCCCTGAATGTTGGACTGTTGGGATTATAAAACCATTGTATGAAAACAAGGGTGATCCGACAAATTCAAAAAATTATCGACCAATTACCCTTTTAAGTTATATGGGCAAAACTTTCACTGCTATTTTGAACAGAAGCTTATGTATAATCTCTGAGGAATATGATATTTTAAACAAAAATCAGTGCGGTTTTAGGAGTGGGCATTCTACTTGTGATAACATTTTCATACTGCATAGTTTAATTATACCTTGGCTGTAGGAAAAAACTTTTGTTGTTGTTTTGATGATTTCAGCAAGGCATTTGATACTGTTTGGAGAGCTGGTCTGTGGCAAACATTATTTGATAATTGTATTGATGGAAAATGTTTTAGAATAATTCGAAATATGCACAGTAAGATTAAATCACGTATTACTCAAGGGAATGCATTGTCGGATTTTTTCGCTTGTGAAGTCGGTGTAAGGCAAGTCTTAATCTGATAGACAATGTTTGCATTGAAAACATCACAATATATTTACGTATTTTGATTGTACTCTATGCTGATGATGTTCTGTTAATTTCAGAATCTGCAAATGGTTTACAAAATGCACTTAATGCTTTTAGTTTATACTGCAAACAATGGAAACTGAAAATTAGCACAAATAAAACTAATATAATGGTGTTTTCAAAGCGAAAATTTGGAATTGATAGTTTTTTTTCTGTTTGATAACACTAAATTAGAGGTATGCGAAGATATTTCATTCCTTGGTATTACGTTTGATTATAATGGAAGTTTTATAAAAGCGAAAAATAAGTTTGAGCAACAAGCACAGAAAGCTTTATATTCTGCTTATTGAAAAGAACGAGATTTTTGTATACCTGTAGACTTACAACTAAGATTGTTTAACAGCATAGTGTTACCTATTCTTACATATTCTTGTGAAGTTTGGGGTTTTGAAAATTGTGCTGAAAATGAAAAGGTTCATTTACGAT
The DNA here is from genome assembly GCA_963383655.1 of Bathymodiolus septemdierum. NCBI lineage: Eukaryota > Metazoa > Mollusca > Bivalvia > Mytilida > Modiolidae > Bathymodiolus > Bathymodiolus septemdierum. Next base: position 32,995,222 of record OY726524.1, on the reverse strand, counting down.
TTTGTAAGAACATATTAAAAGTAAGACAAAGTCTTCAAATTACATGGTTTACGGGGAATTAGGACGAAATCCTTTGAATATCCACATCAATGTCAGCATGATTGGATTCTGGTTAAAATTAAAGAGTTCGAACAAATTATCTAGTAATGAAAGATTTCCTTTCTAAATGGCTTGATCATATTTTTAAAATATGCAACTCAACAGGTGTGAATTATGATTCAAAAGAATTAGAATCTGGTCAACAATATATCAAATTGCAATTTAAACGTATTTTACAAAACTAATTTATGCAGTCATGGTTCTCTGATATAAATAAAAGTTCAAGAGGACAATTTTATGGTCTATTCAAAAATGAATTTAAATTAGAAACTTATTTGTTAAAATTATCTCAAGTCAATTTTACCTGGTTGTGTAAACTAAGAACTTGCAATATGAAAATACAGGAAGATGGGAGAATATCTCAAAGGAAAAAGGATGGCATTGGTGATGAGTTTCATTATTTATTCACTTGTAAAAGTACTGATATAAATATGTCGAGGTATAAGTACATACCGCCATAACCCAAATGTATATAAAATGAAAGGAATGCTATCAATATGGTCACGTAAGGAGTTTTCGGTCCTATTTTAATTTGCACCTGCAAGTCACGCACGTCCACGCTTCCGGTATATATTTCAGAAAGTGAAAGTACATTGTAAACAGAAGATCCAAAACAATAAATATTTACCAACAATGCCTTCCAAAAAAGTAAGTACTCTTTTCATCATAACCCTGCATATTTTAAGCCCTTTTGTTATAACCTTTATTCTGCATAAAATATATTGATAATATTTAACTCTGGTAACTTGAATCTCACAAGTAATATCGTCTGCAGAGTAATCTGCGCCATATTGATGTGTGGGTAAAATTCTGATCATGTGACCGTGAAAGAGGTTAAAAATTTGAGGCTCTAAAGGAGTACTCTTCTTATGGATTTATACACATTTTGTATTTGTAATTTTGAATGTCTTTTTTACCTTTGAAAGTTTTGGAACTCCGGAGAAGCTCTATCGGGATGTACATTATCATAATTGTTAATACATTTTTTATGAATGAATAATAAATTTGACATGTTTATCAAAGATATATGCTAACAAAAGTTATAAATCAAATTTAATATGCCCAATTATGAAATCATGAAAAAGTTTCATTACTAAAAGTCCACATTGTGGATAATAAAAGTATGTTGAGATAAACTCTAAAAATATTTTTATTCATTTCTTGCAGGCCACATATAAACGGATGAAATACAGATAATGATCTTCTACTGAAATGACAAAGGCACTTGATTTCATCCAAGAAGATAACATATCTGTCCGCAAAGCATCTATTCTATATGATGTTCCATTAGCTACTCTTAGAGTTCGTGTGCATGGTAGAGTTTCAGAAGAAACAGTTAAGTCAGGTCATGATACCTTACTATCGCAGGAAGAGGAAGCTATACTTGTTAATCATATCAAATATACGTCCGAGGTAGGGTATGGCTACACTCGATCCCAGGTTGTTAAATTGGCAACAGATCTAGCCATTCGTATTGGAAAACGCGAGAAATGCAAACCTATGACTTTCTTAGCAGATGGCCTGAACTACATGTGGTAAAACCCATACGTTTTGCATCAGTACGGGCAAAACGTGCTTCACCACAAATTGCTGAAAAGTATTTTTCTGAGCTTAAATCAATATTGACAAAATACAGCTTAAATGATAAGCCAGAAGCAATTTACAATTTAGATGAGAAAGGCATAAATACTTAACACTGCCCCCAGATGTTGTTGGGCCACAGGGAGTTACAACACAAGCAATAACATCCCAAGAGCTGCGTTTGGGTGTGAACATGCTCTTGGTCAGTAGCTTCCTCCCTATTATATATTTAGTGGGAAAAGGATGAGAAATGAATTACCAACTGGGTGTTTACCAGGTACTGACGGAACTGTCAGTGACTGGTTGGTCTAATTCGGAGGTATTTGAAACTTACCTGAAGGAACATTTCCAAATATTTGTTCCTGCATCACCAGATTAACCTATATTACTTTTATTTGATGGTCATGCTAGTCATCTGACACTATCCGTTATAGAATGGGCGAAACAACTGGGCATTATTTTGTTTGTATTCCCACCTCATTGTTTCCACATTTTGCAACCTATGGATGTAGGATGTTTTGGTCCCCTTGAGAGAATATATAGCAAAGAGGCAGCAATAAATATGAGGAAACACCCTGGTCAAACAATTAGTAGAATGAATGTTTGTGAAATATCGTCAAAAGCTTATTCACATGCATTATCACCTGAAAACCGTAGGTCAGCATTTTGGAGGGTTGATGTTTTCCCCTATAACACAAAGATGTAGTTGACAAAACTATGCTAGCACCAAATTCTGTGTTTGCTGAGATAGCAAATAATACTGAGGGAAATATTGAGATTGAGATTGTGGTCGGAAATCAAGATGTAAATGAAAATAATTCACATGTAAATGTGGAAGATGAAACAAATAAAAATATTGATGAAGAAATTGGACATGAAGACAAATGAACAAGGTGTTGTTGAAAATAATGTAGCACATTTCTTTGCTGAAAAGCACCTAGCAAAACCTACAAGTAAACCCCAAACGAAAAGGTAATCTATTCATCCAATTTTATCTGGTAGAGGTATAACAGGAGATGAGGATATAGCAAAAATCTAGAAATACAAAGAAAATTCCTCTAGGCAAAATACAAAAAGGAAACAAAAATCAAAACCTGAAAATAAGCAAGAGATTATCAAAATAAAACCTAATTCAAAGAAAGGAAAAATACTTGTAACACATTCTCAAAAACCAGGACCATCAGCGTATTATATTTCAAGTGACGATGAAATTGGTAGTTTGTTTGAATCTGATGAGGAACCCTGAACCCTGCTCTGTATGTGGCAAAAACTCTCCACCAGACTTTAGGCAAATGTATAGATCTTGTGATGGTAAAATGGGCTCAGTGCGATAAATGTGGCCACTGGACTCATCTCCGTTTTTGTACAGACATTTGTGTCATCAGATTAAAATTAAATGTCTATCATTTCTTTTTAGTTTATTTTCATTTGGTTTTAATCTTATAATTATGAGAAGATTATATTTTTGATTCACTATTCATTCTGGTGAGAGGATATTGTCTCTGATAATAACATGTTACATTGTACATCTCTACCTTCCTTTTTTATCACTAAATAGCTTCATGTTGTTATTTGTTTGTAGCAATTTCTGCAGCATGTAATTTACATATCATAAATTGTGAAGAAGATTTGTTGCAACGGAAGATACTAGCCCACAGATAAATGAAATTACAATTATGAAGGTAAATGAATATCACTTTGCTTCATTAGTTTGTACATTCATACTTTTTAAATCCCACAACACTTTTTACAGTAAGGGCTCATTTAAACTCCACCAGCGACGATCGTGCGATGGTCGCTCGACAGTCACACAATTAAAATCAATATTTAAATGCCCAAAGTACATGTACAATGGGAATTCTACAGCAATTCCTACATTTTTATAACAAACAATAGAAGGCGAAAATCGGGCGACGATCGCGCGACCATGATCGTGCGATGGTCGCGCGATAATCGTCTTTGAAGTATAAATGAATCCTTAGTGGTGGGGTATTTCAGAATACCCTCACTCACATTGAGTGTCTGTCTGTCTGTTTGTCTGACCCTCATTGGCTTCCAATCAATAAGTGGAGGACTGTCCAAGGATTATTTTTAAAAACTTTGAACAATGGTTTAGTTCAATAAAATACAGATGTCTAATGTCCCAAAAATTTGATAAAAGACAAAGCATTATATTTGTTTTCATTCTTTGTATTTTGTTGACATGGTATGATGCTATACTAGGGAGATACACGTGTAACAAAATAACTGTATTTCCATTTGTAGGTTCCTTAAGGTACAGCCACACCTTAATATGAAAAAATCCAAAACATAAAATGACCAGAAAGCTTATTATAGACATGGTACCCTAGGCATGTGACAGAAAACAATTGTTTTTATGTAAATTTGACCTTAGTTTTCCTTACCAGTAATTCTGACTGCCACCGTGCAATTTGGAAATTATTTAGTTGTTTCTATTCTTAAAGAGAAAACCTTGATATTATGGCACATGGGTTAAACATAGTCTATATATGACCTTAAGAACATATTGATGAAGTTTCTTGAAAAAATTACAGCTTTATTATAGAAAATCAGTATTTGTAAACTATATCATAAATGTCCTATGTAACCTCAGGCTTGATAGTCACCTAAAAATTTATTCTAAGAAAAAGATTTGTTTAAATATATGTATTCAGGAAACGGATTAATATAAGTTTTATTACTTGTTTCCGAATCCTATTAATGATTCATCCGAATAGTTTGTACATATTCATGCTTGTATTGTCTTAAGGAATTACTTAATAAAATATGTTGACACTAAATATATGTACATGCAATATAATATTTTCAGGATGTCAACATGAGTTCAGATACTGGTACAAACAATATACAAGAATAATATTTACTTTAAAGCTATTTGCTGGAGAAAAAACAAATAATATAGCTCTTCAAATGTTACTTTAAATTAAAAGAGCATTTGGAAAGGCATAAAATAAGAGAATATCATCCTGTCTGTGTCTTGTCGAAAATGAAGGCGGAGCCTGAGTTTTCTACAGATCCAGACAGTACAATAAACTTGCACCTTAGTCAGTAATAAATCGTTGTCTCATGGACATTTATTCTACATCTCAGTATTTTTCAACTATTTAAAAACGTTTAGAAGACCAGATTTAATGAAAATCTATTCAGAACACAAGCCAGGGGGCAAATAAACCATGAAAAATCACAAGCTCAAACTTCATTTTGCGGACCCAAACAAAACAATTATAATTTCTCAAGCAAGCAAATAATACACAAGCCAAGCAGACTCCAAATGGAAAATTGTTGGGAATAGTTTATGTAATTTCTGCAAATTAGATGAAGATTACTCTCATTATTTTATTACTTGTGCCTTTCTAAATGAGCTTTGGAAAAATATCAGAATTTAATGAAGGGTTTGGATATCGAAACCAAAATTACTTCGAAACATAATGTAAGATAGATGATAACAACTATCTTACATTACATTTTTTGATAACAGTTGTAGGGTTTTCCATCTACAAATCGTATTATATATCTGAACAGAAAACAAAGTATATTAATATTTATAAAATAGTTGTCAATGAATATATTAAAAGAATAAAAGAAAATAAAACACTTCAAAAGAGTACATTTTTAATGAAGGTAAACAATTATATACTAAATGGAAAATAAATAAATGTTTGCGAAAGGTATTAAATAGAAATTGTATTTAGATTGTATATATTTCATGTAATTCTGATTATAGCCCTGGATAATCAGAACAGGATGTATAGGAGAATGTCCAAGTAACTCTCCATTCCTTAAAAATAATGGAGCCGAGGCCCCGAAGGGGCCGAAGACCATTATTTTGAAGGAATGGAGAGATACGAGGACATTCTCCAACTTAAAATTCACCCATTGTACTTTATTAATTTGATTAATTATTAATCTTGTAACAAAAAAAAGTCTGTGTATAGTATATAAAGTACAAAGTATTAAATTGTTTGCCCCTTGTGGGATCTTAAAAGTACAAAGAGAACAATAACTCTCCATTCATTAAAAAATAATGGAGAGCTTTGACAACAGATTTACATCACAGGTGGATTTTAAGTAACAGGGAAACACCAAAAAGAGCATGGACTTTTGGCGTGTTAATTGTAGGAAGGATTTGAATAAAAGATATTACGTTGTTAAAAAAAAAATATTCAAGGAAGGTGTACATGTACAAGTCAGACTGAAGGATGATCACAATTTTACGGTCTAATGACCGTGTTAAGTGTTTTAGTTAAGCTGTAGTTCTCAGTACAAATGAATTGAAGGTCAATAATATTGAGGTAAATATATTCCTAGTGAAGTGAAAACTTTAGTCTGTTTGGTGACTTGCATTTCAACTTGATATTACCAGTGACCATGTTTAGTTTTTAAGCTTAGTTCCATCTGTTTCGCAGACCTTTTGCATGACAGATGATATGTATATTGTTAATGTATATTGCTAATGAAATGTACATGTTAGGCTGGTAGGTAAATTATGTCATGGTTCAGTGACCATGTTTAGTTTGGTTTGGATTTTGATTTTCATACTGTAACTGTGCATTTAGAATTGATGTTGCCTCAAAATGAGAGCAACTGTTATTTGTCATCTCTTGTTTACATCTGAGAACTTATCTGTGAAACTAATACAAGGCTTAATCTTCTCTAAGCCAATAAAATGACAGGTTTTGCCGAACGGCTCTAATTTCTAATCCTAGTGTAAATCCTCATTTAGAATATCATGACATATAAAATCTTCCAGAGGTTACCACAAGGTTTTCAACACATGTATATATAAACAAAGCTCTAAATTGTTTTGAAATATACAGTAATGAATGAAAGTACATTACTAGATATTTGTTAGAACTCAAAGGTATTATGGAGATGTAGCAACTACATGCAATAGTCATGTAACTCTTCTTTTTTGGACAGAGGTGATCTTGCAGTCATGCATATAGAATCAAAACGTTTATAGCAATAATGTGTCCCAGTTTATAATTATATTTGTAAATCAATTGAAGATCTGTCAATTTCCTAATTGCCTTTGTCTAAAAGCAAAATATTTTATGACCTTTGATTAATGCTGCATCCGAGGACATTTACCAGAAAATAATTTTTACATGATATTTGACCAGGAATATTTTTTACTTACTAAATAAAATTTCAAAACATATTGCTAAGATATTTTCTTTATTCGAATTTAAATTTTTGAAATATTTAATTTTTTCAGAAAAAAAGGGGGGTGGCCAAAATCGAATTTTGAACATTTTCATTAATTTTTCTAGAAAAACCCATTAATTTAACAATTGTGATTTTTTTGTATAAATAAATATATGTATATATTGTTTCATGCAATAATAGATGTATTCGCATGGTTACTGCACCCGAACTACTTCGTTGGTTTTCTATGATAACACCTGCATCTTGGTTAATACGTTTACTCAATCAGACCGATCGTACTCCCTATCTCAGCGTTGAAGCGTATTACCAATAAACAGAAAAACAAAATAACACACTATGGGAATAATTTCAAAATCAAATATCAAAGTCGTCGAAAGAGGCAAAATCGATACCCTTAATGCACAAACACATTATTTCTCACTCTCCTGACTTAATACATATGCCGTTTCAATTTTTGCTATGCAATACACCGTGTAGTATCACCGCCACATGTTACCACGTGCACGATTGCATGATATTAAAAGACTAAAGAGAAAACAAACCGCCATCATCTGTTACAACGATTGCATGATAATAAATGACGAAGAAAAATAACACGCAAAGTTATATCGAATATTTTTTCCGAGGAAAACTAGCTAAGTATCGAAATACGAAATGGAAAATGTTATCCCTTCAATTTAAATAAAATACTGATTCTTCAAATAGGCACAATTTTCTATTAATTATATCTAAAAAAATTAAATCATCAAAATATCCATAACAATTACAGTTCCTATTAATGTAAATACTATTAAAAGTATGGTTCATCTCCCACAGGCATTGGTAACCTTAGCCCAATTTGGCTATTCTGTGTTTAGTTTAGTTTAAACATATTTTTTATTTGCTAAATATACTAGTGGAAAAAAGAAACTGTACATTACTAAAAAACCAATTAAAGATCAATATCAAAATAAAATTTATTAATTGTGTACAGTATATTGTCGAATAATGCATTTTTCACCAAACCATCAGACCAATAACATTTAATGTCGCTTGAATTCATTTGGTGAACGTTTTAAACAACACAAAGCTCTTTAGACATTACCAAAGTCAGTAGCGTGTGTGTCCACCATGCATGCTTGGCAACGGCGAAGCATTGATCTAACTAAGTTGTTGAAAAATGCTTGTGGGATATTGTTCCAAATGCGGATCAATGCCAAACCCATTTCCGCTAACGTCACTGGGTGATTTGACAGATGGCGTAACCGTCGTTCCATTTCATCCCAAACATGCTCAATGGGTGAAAGATCGGGTAAAACTACTGGCCATGGTAATATATCAACATTTTACTGTGTCAGATAGTCACGCACTACTCGCGCAACATATGGTCGAGCGTTGTCCTGCTGAAATGTGACGTTGTTGGCCTGAGCTTGGATGGACGGAATGGCATAAGGCTGAACAATTTCATCCCGATAGCGCATACCGGTCAGATTTTCGGCGAGAGCAACCAATGGTGTTCTGCTATGTGCTGTTATGCCTCCCCACATCATAACACTGCCACCACCAAACGATTGACGTTGAATGACGCAGGCGTCTGCATATCGTTCTCCTACACGGCGGTAAACACGAGAACGGCCATCACTGCTGTCTAGGTGAAATCGGGATTCATCTGTAAACATGATTGATTGATTGATTGGTGTTTAACGTCCAGCGAGCAATTTTTCAGCTATATTCAGGACGAGAACATTTTAAAAATTTAAACGCCACCGGACTCGAAACAAGGAAAGGTGATGGGTAGGGACGGATAATTTTGCCAGTGCAACAGGTCTCTTTTGGACCACTCATCATGAGCATAATGCTCATAATGAGCTGTTACACTGGGTTCTTTAACGTGCGGAGAGGGTGGCAATCTCTCAACACGGGACCTCGGTTTTATTTACGTCTCATCCGCAGGACGGGTTGGTTGTGAATTTTTGCATCCCGCACAACCGACGGACGCCACTTCAAGCCGAAGAAGCTCTCTGTCCTATTTCTATACCCCGGGGTTCCCGCGGGGTTGTTGGCCCAATCCTGTAATCTGAATCTTAAATAACGTCTACACCACGTTAGTCTAGCTGCACGGTGTCTAGGCAGCAACATTGGACGGATTGCGGGACGTCTTGGCCTGATGTTATGTTCACGAAGTCTATTGCGGACTGTTCTAGAACTGATCGGTCGTAATCCGGGGATGCTTCTTGCAGTGAGATTTGACGTCTGGAATCGATTTCGCAGATGCACCAGCCTTATGTGGTTATCTTGACGACGTGACGTTACACGTGGACGACCTGAACGTCTGTGGTTTCTAGTGTTGCCAGATTGTCTAAATCGTCTCCATAATGACAGTATCGTGTTGCGATGGCAGCCAAAATGTCTAGCGACAACGTTCTGTGCCAGTCCAACTTGGAGCATACCAATAGCACGAAGACGCTGATTTTCGTCGAGACGTTGCATAACACTGGAATTAATGTCATTCAAACAAAACTGTTTTTCTGATGTGTAGGGGCAAAAACAAAACTTAGTAAACCTCAAACAGTCACAAATCGTTAAACGAGAATGATAAACAAAAGAAGGCCAAATACACGAGGTGTACTTATAGAGCGTGTCAAAGTCCGTGCAAGTTTCCCGCGACTGGTCGATAGCATACAAATCAATATTTCAACTAGTCATAATTAATAAAAAATTTAATACCCGGTCATAAAAAAATATATATTAGTTTTTAGAATGCACAGTTTCTTTTTTCCATTAGTATATAACAAATAGGGATCGGACACAAGTTTTTCCAAATTATGAATTCTTCTTCCGAATACAATTATTTACAATATGTTGTAGCATGCGCAATGAAATGATATAACATGTACATAATATGCATAGAGATAAATAAACACAGAATGATTATATACAAAAACAGAGGTAGAGACAATATACGAAAGAAAAGAAATAAGAATAAATACTTTTGAAGATGTGTGTTGGTTCTTTAGATCATTTAGACAATTGTAAATCTTTTGAAGTCTTTAGTATATTTAAAAGCATGTTTAAAAATAGTTGTATTTTCTTGATATGTTAGGAAATCACTTCCTATCCTGTGGAAACTCTTTGGTTTTCATCCTTCCAACGACCTATGAATTATTTGGATTTCATATTGCTGTGACATGATGAAGGTTATTCCAGAAAAAACGTCTAATTTAACTATTCTACACAACAGTTCATTGATGTCAAATTCACATGACACAATCTGTGTTGATTAAATTGATAGAGGGGGATAGGGTTATGGTGTTTAACGCCACTTTCAATAATATTTCAGCTATTTCGTGGCGATCAGTTATATTGGTGGAAAAAACCGGAGTACCCGAAGAAAACCACCGTCCTGCCGTAAGTCACTGACAAGATTTATCGCATAATGTTGTATAGAGGACATCTCGCCTGCGCGGGATTTGAACTCACAACTTCAGTGGTGATAGGCACTGATTGCATGGGTAGTTGTGAATCCAACTACCATACGATCATGACCAATATGGCCCTTTAAATTGGTAAGAAGTATCAGTTTTTATATTATTCAATCAATAAAGTATTTTTTCGGCTATTACGATTGTTGTTTGTTTATCTTTTTTTATAATAACGTATATATATAATTTAGTGCGTTTCTAGAATAACCTCCACCAGGTACACCCATATAAAAACTGTAAAAACTCAATTATATACTAACGTTGTTTATTACTATCACTGGGTCACTACCTCTGCTGGTGGTCTATAAGTTCCCGACTAGTCAGTGTTTCAGCACTGCCATGATCTATATATATCTATTATTAAAAGTTATTTTCTAAAAATAATGTAATTATTATCAATATTAAGGTTCTCCTTCGTCATGTCTAGGTGACCTAAACCGATTTTTGCTCTCATGTTTTAGTTTTTAGTTTTAAGATATTTGGCTTTCCAACCTTTTGATTTTGAGAGTACCTGATGAAGGTTTTTCCAGAAATGCGTCGTGCGCACTAGATTAGATATGTATGTTTTTTTTATAAAGAGTCTAATGTTACGCTTTGCTCAATCTTTGTTTTTTTTGTGTAGTGTTTTGTAGATCATTGTTTATTCTGTTGTCCTTTTTCTTTTAGCCATTGTATTGTCTGTTCTTCGATTTATGGATTCTGATTATCCCTTTGATATCTTCAAACTTTTCTTACGTATGCCTGAAGGAGGTGACCCTAGTTGTAATAATAATTACATAGCTTAGGAACTGTAAATATCAAATATAATTATATATTTAAAAAGTCAGTGCCGAAACACTGACTAATAAATCACCAGTAGAGGTATCGATAGTAATAGTAATAAAAACGTAGATATCTAATTTAGCGTCTGGAATAACTTCTTCAGGTACACCTATAGTAAAAAAGATAGGAACTCAAATAATTGAAAAGTCGCGAGCAAGAAATAGTGCTTACATTTATTACTGTAACTTTCAAATACAGATATCTCAGTCTGCATAAGAACATTATCTGACATTGCCACGGAAAGAACAACGTTGATTGGCCAACAGCAGCCTCTTAGTAATCAATGAAAAAGGGGTTATTGTAATTTTGATTGGCATACATTAAAAACAACGTAATTTGCGAAGTCCATAGCAAAATCAGGCGTTAGATATACCATGGGTAGGGGGTTCGATATTCCATATAGGTAGGCAGGTCAAAATGCAATAGGCATGTAGTTCGATATACCATGGGTAGAGAGTTCGATATATTATGGGTAGGGGTTCGATATACCATGGATAAGGGATTCGATAAACCATGGGTAGGATCTTCGATATACTATGGGTAGGGGCTTCGATATACCATGGGTAGGGTGTTCGATATACCATGGATAATTGTTCGATATTCCATGGGTAGAGGGTTCAAAATAATATGAGAAGGGGTTCGATGCACCATGGGTAGGGTTTCGATATACCATGGGTAAGGGGGTTCGAAATACTATATGTAGAGGGTTCGATATACAATGGGTATTTGGATCGATATGCCATGGAAAAGGGGTTCGAAATACCATGGATAAGGGCTTCGATGTACCATGGGTAGGGGATTTGAAATACCATATGTAGAGGGTTCGATATACAATGGATGGGGGGGGGGGGGTCAAAATTAGGCGTTAGATATACCATGGGTAGGGGGTTCGATATACCATATAGGTAGGCAGGTCAAAATGCAATAGGCATGTGGTTCGATATACCATGGGTAGAGAGTTCGATATACTATGGGTAGGGGTTCGATATACCATGGATAAGGGATTCGATAAACCATGGGTAGGATCTTCGATATACTATGGGTAGGGGCTTCGATATACCATGGGTAGGGTGTTCGATATACCATGGATAGGTGTTCGATATACTATGGGTAGAGGGTTCAAAATAATATGGGAAGGGGTTCGATATACCATGGGTAGGGTTTCGATATACCATGGGCAAGGGGGTTCGAAATACCATATGTAGAGGGTTCGATATACAATGTGTAGGTGGTTCAAAATGCCATGGGTAGGCGTTAGATATACAATGGGTAGGGAATTCGATATTCGATATAGATAGGGGATCAAAATGCTATAGGCAGGGGGTTCGATATATCAATGGGTAAGGGGTTCCATATGCCATGGGTAGGGGATTCGAAATACCATATGTGGGCGATTCGATATACATTGGGAGGGGTGTCAAAATACCATAAGCATGGAATTCGATATACCATAGGTAGAGGGTTAGATATGCCATTGGTAGGGGTTTCGATTTAGCAAGTTTGTTAAAAAAGAACAAAATCAAAATGGAAGATGAGAAAACGGCCCTTCAGTTTTTTGAAAAATTTAATTACCCATTTAAATTTTATAGAAATATACCATGCTTGTAAGTGGTATTTGCCGAACAATACTGGTTGAGAGACTGGACAAATTTCCCGAGCCGATAGGATAGGCTCGGGAAATTTGTCCAGTCTCTCAACCAGTATTTTTTGGCAAATACCACTTACAAGCATGGTATATTTCTATAATTCCACCGAATATTTTCCGTTGAATCAGACAAGCACAGGTTTTTACAGTATTGCAGCTCATGAAATTTACAATATGATCTCTTGGACAACGAGGCTGTATTTTGCAAATACACGTGATCACATGCATTGTAGCCCTTACAATGTATTTTTTTTTCACGTAGCCAAAATATATTCCTCCTACCTATGATTTTCAATTGAAATCTGGAACTAATCTCAGATATGGTCATAGTGTATTATTCAGTTTTTAAGTCATGTACATTGTACATATTTCATAAAGATTAACATAATAATTGTGGCCAAATTGATGACATGAGCTCATTAAGGTTCATCCACATTTAATCAGGGGCCCGGGTGGCTCAATGAGTTAGGTCGCTGGATCTAACAACTCATACAAGCCTATCATCAATAAGGCGAGTTATTGAATAAATATTTTTGCTCAATATCAAAACTGGACGAAGAAAATGTTACTCTCCCAAAGTTTGACTCAAAAACAAATACATGTAATATTATTCACGAAATACATATAACAGAGAACGAAATTATTGATGTTATTCAAATTCTTGACCCAAACAAAGCAACAGGACCAGATAAAATAAGTAATAAAATGCTTAAAATTTCTCCTGAGAAAATTCGAAAGCCCCTTCTAATAATATTTAATAAATCTTTACAACAGAGCAAATATCCTTCTAATTGGAAGAGTGCTCATGTTATTGCAATTTTCAAAAAGGGTGACACATCACTACCCTCCAATTATCGCCCGATATCTTTAATAAGTTGTGTAGGTAAATTAATGAAACGAATAGTGCATAAACATGTTTACAATCATCTTGTTAATAACAATCTCATATATAAATACCAATCGGGGTTTTTGCCAAAACATTCCACTGTCCATCAACTACAATTCGATCCTAAACTCTCTAGAAAAAAAAGAATTTAGCTGCTTCGTCTTTTGCGATTTTTCTAAAGCTTTCGAAAAGGTTTGGCACAAAGGTCTTATTCACAAAATAAATTCATACGGAATTCAAGGGAAGTTAATAAAATGGTTCGAAAGCTATCTGTTCAAAAGAAGACAAAAAGTAATTAATAAAAACTCTTGGTCAAGTTTCGAACCTGTCTCAGCTGGTGTACCCCAAGGGTCGGTATTGGATCCTCTCATGTTTCTAATATACATAAATGATATAGGAGAAAAACTTATATCGTTGAGTAGATTATTTGCTGGAAACACATCACTCGGATATTCTAGTCAAAGTGTTGATCAAATAAAAACTGTAATCAATCATGATCTACTCGAACTAAATGCCTGGTCTACTAAATGGCTAATGTCATTCAATCCCGAAAAAACACAAATCTGGTTTTTCTCCAATATCGGTAACATAGACAACATCGAATATTCTTTTAATGGCAAAAGTATCCCTTTATCTACTAGTCATAATAATCTGGGAGCTATCCTCTCCCAAAATGCAAAATGGAATGAACATTTAGAAAATATGATAACAAATATAACCAAACCTTTAGGTATATTACGGAAATTAAAATTCAGTCTAAATAGATCCAACTTAGAAAAAATGTATTTAGTCTACATTCGCCCCCTTTTTGAATACGCTTGTGAAGTCTGGGATAATTGTGGAATTGGCTATTCAGACAAATTAGAAAAACTTCAATTAGACGCTGCCAGAATTGTAACAGGTTTACCCATTTTTACAAAATCGGAGTATTTATATGCTGAGACAGGCTGGGAAACACTATCAGAGCGGAGATACCGCAGAAAACTCCAATTATATTTTAATATAAAATGTGGAATGGCACCTGAATACTTGCGTCATCTAGTTTCCCCAACTATTCAGAAAACTACTATATACTCTTTGCGAAATGGTGATAATTTAATAGTTCCTTTCTGTAGACTCTCTATAACCAATTCGTCATTTATTCCTTCCACAGTTAAAGAATGGAATAAACTTGACATTGCAATCAGACAATTAGATTCATTATCCAAATTCAAAAACGCTATTCGTCTTAACAGCCAATCAAATAAGATCTCAGTTCCCAAACTTTATTACTATGGCCCTAGAAAGTTTAACGTGATCCTAACACAAATTAGATGTACAGCTTCTTTCCTCAACCATGATCTACATAAGGTTCATATTTGATCTAGCCCAGCGTTTAGCTGCGGTGCCCCCCAAGAAGATGCGAACCACTTCTTCTTTATTTGTACCAAATATTCTGAAATAAGAAATGAACTGTTTCTCAGCATAAGTGATTTGTATCAATCGATCAATACTTCACTTCTCACTTCAGGAAGTGAAACCTTAAGCTATGCAGATAATTGCTTTATTTTTGATTCAGTTTTCCGATTCATATAAAGGTCTAAGCGATTTCTAATCGTTTAATGTACTAACCAAACATCATCCAGTATCCAAACCCACACACACATATACTTTTTCTTTATTTTATTTTTACTCGTTTACTATTTTCAGCTATATTATATGATAAAATTGTATTTTTCTTGTTTTCTTGTGCATTCTCAATATAATGTAATAATGATTGTATATATAGGAGAAGACTCCATAAGTTGGTAAAACTTGTGTCGGATCCTCTTTGTATCATTGATCAAATAAAATAAATATAAACTAAACCAATAAGGCGTGGGTTCGCGCCCGGCTTTGTAAATTACAAAAAAGGGTGACCCTCGAATCGCAGCCGCAAGTGATAAAGTTTACAAGTTGCTTGCCCATTGTCGGTGGTTCTCTCCGGGTACTCCGGTTTCCTTCACCACTAAAACTGGTCGCCATGATATCGCTGAAATATGTTGAAAGTGGCGTTAAAGCACAAAAAATCAATCAAATCACATTTAATTATCATTGCAAAGAAATAAACAAGTTACACATGTATCTGTTTTATACTTTTGTTTAACTTTTAACTTTCAACAATAACAATTGAAAAAACACTTTGAATATGTTCAAATGAAGTACTTTTGTCTATTCTTGTGCCATATTAATAGTAACGCTACAATTATGGAACATTAGATTGCATGGTCCATGATTTTTCGCAGTTCCTGACTGTCCAGGTGTCAAGTTAGCCATTGAATTGTTGTCATTTAGAATACTAGTTTCAATTCCTGACTGTACAGGTGCTAATTTAGTCCTTGAAATCACATTATTTGGCATGTTGGAGATATCATTCAAAGGCTGAAGATGTACATTTCCTTGTAAAATATCATTCATAATTTCTTCAGTTTGTGACGCTGACAAGACAAGCTCATTTTCTGAAATACTATCATCAAACTGGTCATCAATACCGGCAACACTTGTTAACACATTTGCATTATCACGTACTGTTGCATCCTCAGAAATGGACTTAGACATGTCCCTTTTCTGTTTGTCGGATGTGTCACTGCAGTAGTTTTTTTATACTTTCCTCACTCCGATGTCCCGAAATAGTTACAATGTGACGACCCTCAAAACGCTATCGTTCAACACAGTAATGCAAGTAGCTCTTATGGAGTGATTAGTATATGTCTTTGATAGATCTGCAGCTTTCGAAATTTTCGACATCATTTCACCAAGAATATTGACTCCCAATGGTTTCTTCTCAAACCAAGCTTCATTTTCATTATCGTATGCATCTTTAGGGCGCTGCCAAAGAGCAGCACAGTTTGGATGTCTTTTGTTCAGATATTTAAGAAATGATGCTACTGGGCACATTGGGGTATCAGTAGCATACATTCGTCCCCCTTCAGGCTCAAAGTCTTCCGATTCAACACCTTGATGATTTTTTGTCAGTTCAGATGTAACCTTACATATATACTGTTTGGCATCATCATCAATTTTAGGGTTATGGTCTTTTTTCTGATTTTGGTGGAGGAAAAAAAAACTAATCTGATTCAGAGTTTTTGTCATATAACCTAATGTTAAATTCTGGATTTTGCGCGACAAAAAAAAAAAATATTCTAATTCTTGTGTTGTCCGAAAAAAAAAATTCTGAACGAAGCAAAAAACCATAACCCCCCCTTCAAGTTAAATGGTCGGTAACTTTTTGACAAATTTGTTGATTTGTTTGTTTTTTTTTAATTAATATTCGTTAAAATATTGAACACATCTTCCTCGGTAGCATCGGCAAATCGATTTTCAGCTGCAGAGTTACTTGCCGACCTGCAGTCTGCTGATTCGGCCATTATTAAAAAAATATCGGTGGTTATCATTACCTGAAGATAAATCCCGAGAGAATAGGAATGTAAAATACTACTATTTTTAATCACGATCTATTCTTAGACATGGTATTTTCCCACTTGCCGTTGTATTTCTGAAAAATACCACGGCACTTAAAATGGCGGGAAAAAAATACAATGGTGAAGGAAAAATTGGAGAAAATCATAATATTTGCGGAAAAATAGCATAGTTTTTATCCAATGAAAATCCAGCATTTTTATATAAGGTGGAATTAAATTTAAAATCTGGTTACCATCATTTTGATATTTGACCACAATAACAGCAATGACTTGGTTTCTCCTAGGAATACAAATGTGATTGTTTTTCAGTACTTGTTCTTGGATTATTTTCAAAATGTCTGAGAGCAATGGTGAAGTTTTGGAGACAAAATTCGATTGATATTGTTTTGTATCTAGACGATGGCTTTTGGTATGGTTAAAAATGCTGAAATTTGTAAGAAGAATGCAGAATTCGTCAAGCAATCCTTGGAGGAAATTATTAATATAGACAAATATGCTTTAGTCCTGTCAAAACCCAGAATGGTTAAGAATTATATGGGATACAAAATTGTTTCTATTAAATTCCCCGAAAGTAGAATTTTTGACCTTTTATTATCTACTGAAAACCTTTTACTTATTTTTCCGAACTTCACAGCGAGCCAATTGGCGTAAGTGACAGGTAAAGTCATTTCCTTGTCTCCAGTTTTAGGAAATGTAACTAAGTTAATGACAATATATTGTTATATGGTCATTGAGACTCGTATTACATGGGATAGGAATTTATGTTTAACTTTTATACAAGAGGTACTGAGAGAACTCCTATTCTGGAGAGACAACACACGAAATATTAAATTCAGGCTTTTAGTGAATTATTCCCGCTACAGTAATGCTATATTCTGATGCTAATAACGTAGCTTGTGGGGATTATTCGGTTGAATAAGATTGCTAATAAAATATGGTCAGAAAATGAAAAAAGTGAAATTTCTACGTGGAGAGAAAAGAAAGTCATTTAACAAACTTTGATAACCTTCAAAGATGTTTATAAACACAAACACATTAAATAGTAAACAGATAATCAAAACTGTGTTAAAATTAGAAATCCGGAAGTATGAACGAATAGTTACAAAAACTAGCCTATTACGTATTTTCATTATGCATACAAAAGTGTATTTACATTGATATTTAGTGGATATCTCGTTCTTAAAATAGTAAGGTAGATCACGTAAGTAAAATAATTGACCATTATTATTATTATTCTTATTATTATACAATATTTATATAGCGCATTATATAACAATTACTCTAAGCGCTTCACATTATAAAACCATAAAAATTATATAAGACACCAATTGATATGAAGTAAAAGTTCAAACAAAACAAAAAATAAAATATATATATATATATATATATATAAGCAGGCACAGATATACAAGACAGTATAAGAAATCATAAAATCCAAATTAAAAGCATTAGAAAAGAGCACTATCGGTTAAAAATACTAAATACTCTTGAAAACTACTGAAAGAAACTAAAATCATATGCTTTAGAAAAGAGCACTGTCAGTTAAAAAAAATCTAATATTCTGAAGACTACTAAAAATCTATAAGAAATTTTTAAAAGCAATTCTAAAAAAGTGAGTTTTAAGTTCTCTTTTAAAAACGTCCAAAGAAGTCACATTCCCCAATGACAAGGGTAAACTGTTCCAGAGCGTAGGCGCGGCTTTGTCAAAACGCCTCTCTCCGTAGCTTTTCGTTCTGACATCGTTTGGAGGATGTAAAAGCATACTGTTTTCCGACCTAAGGGCTCTGTTAGGTTTATACGGCGTTATCAGTTCTTGAAGATAGCTAGGAGCCTTGCCATGCTGTGCTTTGTACACATATATAAGAAGTTTGTATTGGCAACGGTAATGAACCGGCAGCCAGTGTAGCGAGATAAGAACTGGCGTGATAGAGTCATATTTCCTTTTTCGGGTGATAAGACGTGCTGCAGTGTTTTGTACACGTTGTAGCTTACTAATGATCTTGTTGTTAGTACCGTACAATAATGCGTTGCCATAGTCTAGCCTTGATATTACAAGGGAGCTCACTAGTGTCCTACATGCATCAACTGAAATTAGCGATCGAATTCGACCAATGTTACGAATCTGCTGAAAACACAATCTTGTGATCGCACTGGCTTGCTGTTCCATACTGATGGTTTTATCAAAGTACATTCCTATATTTTTCACACAAGACACATCGCTTAACACAGTTCCATCGAATTTCAATCGGAAATCGGAAAAATGCTTCACTTGATGTTTAGGTGCAAAGATAATCAATTCTGTTTTTTCTTGATTAAGCTTAAGCATATTGGCAGTCATCCAATCAGCAATGTCCGACAAACATCTTTCTAAACGTTCAGAAAGATCGGACCAATCTCCTTGCGGTTTTATGACTTGATAAACTTGCGTATCATCTGCGTACGAATGGTATGACATTCCATGGCGCCTGCAAATTTCACCGACTGGTTTTGCGAAAATACAATACAGTTTGGGTCCTAAAACCGAGCCCTGTGGTACACCAAAACGGAGTTTGATATCATCCGATTGTACTGATCCTATAGCAACACTTTGAGTCCTGTCCATGAGATACGATTTAAACCACAACAGAGCATCTTTGGTAACGCCAGTGGAATATTCCAAACGATTGAAAAGTATCTTATGGTCAATGGTATCAAACGCTGCCGATAAATCGAGCATGAGCATGAGCATGAAGCTGAGGGTGTCTCAGGTGATTTCTTTTCATTCATTGATGACTGATGGGGAGCACATTCTATAGATATATTTGCTATTTTTATTAATCACAAAACTGAAAGATTCAATTCTCTATTTTGGAATCCTGGCTCTGAAGCTGTACATGTCTTCACACAAAATTGGCATGGCGAAAATATTTGGTTGGTTCCCCCTATTTACTGGTGGTCAGAACTATAAAACATCTCTTATTTCATAAGGCAAAGGGTACACTTATAGTATCCACATGGGTTTCAGCCACCGTTTTGGCCTTTCCTTCTTAAAGGAGGTCTTGTCTATAGAGAGTATGTAACAGAAGTATTAGAATTCATAGCGTCGAGTAGAACTTATATAAAGGGGAGTAACCCTAAGCGTGTAATCGGTTCAGGGAAATGTTTATCTACAGTATTAGCTGTTCGTTTAGACGGTAGTAAGTGCTGATAACTATGTTTAATTAAGAGAATCGTATATGACAATTGTCGGTCATTACATTTGCTGTAGACATTGATATAGTTGAAGACGATCCGAGTATTGTAGATACATGACATGGTCCTTGTATCGTATTTATAACGATATTTAAGTTGATATGGTCATGATACTAGATGTGTGGTTTTTGTAAATAATAACAAAATTTCCCCTACTTTCTTATGTTTAATTTTTTCTTGTTTAATGATCTTGTAGCACACTATTCAATAACAGCTGTTAATAAGCTACAGAAGAAACGTGTCATGGTCCATTGGTCCTTATATCGTTGACATGATATTGAAGTAGACATGGTCATTTGATATATTTTTATTTTACATGTATTTCGGACATAGATTTAAATATTTTTATCTAAGTTATTTCAGTTTTGCTTTTTCATTTTCATTTTCATTTTCATTTTCATTTTTTGATTGTCATTATTTTTGATACAAATGATTAACATACCATGTACTGGTTTATGAACATGATCATTCTATCACGTGTTCGTATTGCAGAGGCAGGGTATAATGTGAAACATGGTCCTAATACTAGTGAAAGTATTGTAGTGACATGGTTAATATATGTCACATGATCCTATTATCGTGGTATTGTGGTAGACATGGTCAGTGTATCCGATTATTTGTAATTATATTGTATGAATTATTTGCTTAATTGTGTTTTTGTTCACACATCTTCAAAACAGAAGATGGGCTCATATGGGCAACCTTGCTTTGGACGCTGAACTCGCCAAACTTATGTATCATATGTCTTCCTTCTGCAAAGCTTCTAGAGCAGAAAACACCGTTATGCTTTTAATTCATTCTGTAAATGGTGTTTTTCACATAACATTACAAACACTTTGCCATTTTCTGATGTTTATGTTTCTATGTATTTAATTCAGCTGGCAAATAAAGGCGAACCTGTTAGTACTTTAAATGAGACTTATCATGCTATAAGTTGAACTCATAAACTTGCAGGACTTGCTGACCACTGCAAATCTGATCTTGTTATATCAGTGAAAGAATGCACCATGCGATCTATCAGTCGCTTTACAATCAGAAAAGAACATATTCTTCCTGAGATTATTAAGAATATAGTTGCTATATATGGTAATGACAGAACTTTTAGCATGCATGTGTCTCATTATTTATGGCGGTTTTTTACGATATTCTGAGTTGTCAAATTTAAGAAGGACAATTTAACATTTGATGAACAGTATGAAAATAATTTGTAGAAGGTAGCAAAACAGACGTTTACAGAGAGGGTAGAGATGTTTTAATCTCCAAAACCAATAGTAATACCTGTCAATCAACATTGTGTTGAGATATTTGTCCTCAGCTTATATTAAACATGAACAGATTTTATTTTTCGTCCACTTTCATTTTGCAAATCATCCGGTACTTACAAACTTCGAAAAAGTAAACTTTCTTACACCACAGCAATGGAGACAATATTATCTGCCCTTGTTATTTTGGGATTAGATAAGGAAAACTAATGGCCTTCACAGCCTAAGTTCTGGAGTAGATGATATATTATTTAAGAAACACGGACGTTGGAAAACAGACCATGTAAAAGATGATTATGAAAAAGAAAATATTTTAGATAGGTTTTCTGTTATTAAAAAGTTAAGAATCGAAACTTTTTGTTTATTTTCTATTTCATATGAGCATATTGAATATAATTGCATTGCGCCTTTCTTTGTTTTGTCGAAATTAGCTGCACACACTGGCGAGCTATTCCTATAGACAAGTTTTGATTATGTAGTAAATACTTTATGTTAGTTTGAGTTGGACGGATTATAACATAAATGTATTTACTAATGTATGCAGACACTGTTTATGTTTACTGACATATTTATATGAAATACGAAATACTTTATTAAAGAAAGCTCAATCATTGAACATTAAGGTTGACAAAGATTATGAAATAGTACATGAAAGAATGACATAATAAAATAACAAATACAATTATATATTATAGTTTGCGTTATAGTTTGCATTGGGAGGCAATGAAAGAGAGATAACTGTATTTGGAAAAGATAAAATATAAAACATGCAAGCAGAGAACTATGGTGCCATTTGAAAACACGAGTGAATAAATTTTGCGAGTTCTCTGACGCAAGATGGATCTCCGTTGCTCAATATCCAAACAAATTTTTCCTCTGCACTTAATATAGCAGCATTATAATTAAGGATATTTGAAAAGAGTTCTCTTCTGTGGTTTTCAAACCTAGGACAATACATTAGAAAATGAAGTTCATCTTCTACGCTTTTAGAGTTACAATTGGAACATATACGATTCTCAACAGGAGTAATTGGACGGGTATATCGACCGGTTTCAATATGGAGCTTGTGGTTACTAGTACGAAAACGTGTAAGAATGTTTCTATGGCTAATATTTCTAATATCAGAAATATAAGTTTCGTATCCAAATGTAAACTTAAAGTTTCTATATGTCCTAAGTTTCTCACATTTGTTTAAGTTAATTTTCCAAAATGTCTCAATTATTCTGTATTTTTTTCTTTATACTATATATGTTTCAAACTAGTTGTTTGATTGGTTAAATAAGATTTTACTATAATAGTAAACAGTTAATTTTATGTAATATTATTGGTCAATAGTATGTCAAATTGTATATACATAAGAGGGAAAATATTTCTTTATTCGAACCTCAAACGTGTTGCAGCCAGGTTAGCTATATTACAACACCACCCCCATTTTACTTAGTATTGTAAGAAATTGTAATTGATAAAAGTCACGTTAGTGAAAGTAATGGACATGAAAGCATAAATGTTGCATTGCATTCAATTTTATATCTTGTAGAGATATCTGTGACTATATGATTGATCTGCACCGGAAACTATGTGCTTTGACTTTATTATTTTTTTGCTTAGTATTAATAAATTAGCTGCACACACTCGTGGGATGTTCATATAAACAAGTGTGTGTTTTTATTTAGTAAATACTTGATCTGAATTTGAGCTTGACGAATTAGAACATAATGAAATATATTTTAAAACGCTGGCAAGACAGTTTGAACCAGCAAATTTATAACAATTTGCATGAAATACATTTCTCAGTTGGTAAGACTCTTTGTTCTTACGGTCAAAATAATAAGTAGTCTTGACAAGGTGTTGTATAGGTAATATTACTGATAGTTATTTGTTAAATAATGAGGATCGACCGGAATGTATTACATGTAATTCCAAATATTCATTGGAACATGTTTTATTCGACAGCGTAGATGTCGCTGACGTTCGGCCGACATTCTACAATGTCAACAATTTATATTATTATACCTCACATAATAAAGAATCAATTCTATTGGTTAAAAGATAATCACATGACATAAAATAATCTGAATAATTTTGCTTCTAATCGCCGCCAACGGTGAATAACCTCAAGAATTACACACGTCCATTGAATAATCCTATTATTCAACGGTGTAATAAACCTCGAAAATTACAACGTCCAGTGAATAACCCTAATGGAATAATACTTTAACAATTCAAATATTAAACAGTATATTTCAACTGTTTGTTCGGTATAATAAAACAGTTACGGCCCTCTGAATCGGTGAATATCCAAAAGCCCAAGGGAAATAACCCTAGTGGGGTTGACAATTTTGGATATTCACCTTTTCCGAGGGCGTAATTGTATATTATATAATTATTTACCATTGTCGCAAGCGACATTATTTTCATTTTTTTTTAAAGAAACTAATTTATATACAAAAATATAGTTAGATAACATACATCCTAGATATATAGTTTTATCTTTTTAATGTTTCTTTTATTAGTACCTATAATCCGATTGTTATATAGACAAGTATGTTTTATTTCTAATGGTCTTGTAGGTGTCTAAGTTCACGCCACGATGTATCAATCAATCAATCTATTGGTGAGGAAAATGGAGTATCCGGATAAAACCACGGTGCGACTGGAAGCCACTGGTAAAGGTTTTTACAAAACATTATGTCAGGTAAACATAGTTACCTGTGGTAATCGACCCCACAAGCTTTTTTGGCGCTATAGTGACTGCGTGAGGAAGATGTAATTTTGAAGACCACACAATCATCCTGATATGTTAGAATGTTAGTATTGTGTGCCCATTGTCGACAGTGTCTCTGTATTCTCCGTTATTTATTGCCTCTTCGGTTTTCTCTGACGTTTATTTAGTTTTAAACCAAATTATTTATTTTGGCGATTTTGTGTTACGAGATTTCTTTTTTACCATCAATCATCGACAGATAATGCCTGCCAAACCTAAAATTAAAACAGTGTAAAGGATTACGAACAGTATGGTGATGTGTATTCTGCTGCAAATTATCTGCAACTGATACACTACATTTTGACAGATGTCAGTTTTTGGCAACTCAACTAATGCTTCCGAAAAATGATAGTGCTTGTGTATATTATCAATCATATAAACTTACAAAATGTCATATAAGAACTACCTATGTACTAATGTTAATTTTGATACCAAAGGCACACAATATCAGGTAAACCGCATCGGTGGTGTAATGGTTAGCGTGCTCGCCTCGAGTGCGATAGATCGTGGGTTCGAGCCCTGATCGGGTCAAACCAAAAACTATAAAATTGGTATTTGTTGCTTCTCCTCTAAGTACGCAGAATTAAGGAGAAAGAGCAAAGGCTGGTTGGCTCACAATCAGGATAATGTATCCGAGTGGGGCGACATGTCTATCCGTGGACTGTTGTTCGGTGAGCTAGCACTTTACAAATCCGACTAAATGTGTTGGTCTAGTACAAAGCGGACTTCATCATCATTTCATTGAAAATTAATTTGTTTTCGCCATGATATAGCTGAAATATTGCCGTTAATAACAAATAAAATGCTTCGAGACTAAAATGCAATATCTCAAACAAAATTGCAATCCGTTTACTTGCCAAATACATCATGCATCACCATGAAGGCGGTTAGTATTTGGTGAGTACATATGCTGTAATGAATATATATCATTTTGTAGTGACAAGGTTTTTTGAACTGTTCTGTTAGTGTTTGTTTTTCACTTAGCATTTTAGGCAATATTGAATTTCACCAAAGTTACAACCTATTCTAGTCTCACGTTGTCCATTCATTTCTATGGATGTTTATGATAATTTATGTTAAATCTGCTATTATGTTCTGTCATAAGTGTAATGGTCTTCAAGCAACACATTCTACTTTCTTAGATAATAGTTAATTAACTACCAGCATTCATTGATCCTGCTATGGTACTGTCCCGTTGGACACCTATACAAGACATTAATTCGAGGATGAAATATGATGTAGGTGGCAATTTGAAAACTTGATTGGCTTGTCACATGTTAGGTCATCATGAACTTCCTCTGAATATCTGTAGCTTTTAGCACAGAAAACATTACTAAGTATTGGTCTATCTTCATTTTCTAAGAACGTACCTGACTTGGTTGACTTTACGGACTATCTGTGTCACAAATGACCACGGATATGTTCCATTTGTCGTTATCATTATCGGGTCTGTAACAAGACTAACATGACAGGTCACACGAGTTCACCCCTGGTTTTTAATGGGGTTCGTGTTGCTCGATCTTCAGTTTTGTAGGTCGTTTTTTGACCTTGTCCTTTTTTTTATAATTCGGCTAAGGTCACCTATGCCTGTAAGAAGAGAAAATTAACTTTGATGATAAGCACAAGCACAAATATTTAAAATTCCGTTCACAATCCGGTAAACTTACAGAAAGATTTGATAAGTGTAATTCGCATGTAATCGTTTTCGTTTTTACTTGCCTGATTGTTGGTATCTCCAAAAAGGAACACAGTGCTTTCCAGTCAATGCTTTGTTTCTGTTTCAAAATTTGGAACACATTATCTTTGTTATATTGTTTATAAAACAAAGATCTGTAATCAGAAATATACACAATAACCATAAGCAAATAGTGATAACTGCCAAATGCTATAGACTTATCAATAAACCATATCATGGAATCCTGATTTATTTGACTAAGTCAAATCTTTGACGTAAGAAAAGTTTGCAGATATCAAAGGGGCAATACGAAGCCTTATTTCGGAGAAGTACAGCAAACACAATGGCCAGAAGAAAAATGGCAAAGGACAGGCAATAATCTACAAAACACTACACAGAAAACTAAAGATTGACCAACACGAACCCCACTAAAAACCGGAGGTGAACTCCGAAAGGGTTAGAACACATCGTGTTACCGTTGTTACAAACCCGGTGATTACGACTAACGGAACATAACTGTGGCCATTTGTGACGATTAACCAAGTCATGGTGGCGACCGTATGCTTTCGAAGTGATGTAACTACTCCTTATACAGAAAGTCAGCAGTATTTCAGTTATATTCATAACGAGAACAAGTTTACAATTAACACCAAGGTAGCACTGGCGTGGTGCCATTAAAAACGTAGATGTCAAATTTAGTGCGCATGGCGCGTTTCTGTGTGAAAGACTAAATTGCCAAAAAAAGAAAATAATTAATAGGTTCGAAATTGTTTGTATGGTAATGGGCCCCCAACGACCACACCGAACAGACTGTTCCTCATTGGGGATGTTGTAAGTTGTATTTTACGTGCCAGGAGCGTGACATTCTCTATATAAGGTGCACTCGTTTGCGTCGACTACTAAGGTCGAGTTGTGTATTCAGTCGTCATGCATAACTAGCGAGCATTCCTTTTGTAGATGTTGTACCCCACAGTGGATAAACTATGTTGTATTTGTATGCCAGGTATTCTCTCGGGATGAACAAGTAGTGTTTTGCGCATTTATATGAAATTACGTCTAATTTTAGTCATTTTCTTTGGAACAGTGGTAACATTTCAATATTCTTAGTCTTTTACGATATAATCTAACAATTTTGACATCATTAGAATTAACCTATGAAAATGTCCTGCTAAAACGTTCTCTTAGTAATCTTTTGACTTTGATTAAGGTTATTTCAGAAACGCGTCATGCGCACTATATCTAATATCTACGTTTATATTACACAATTGTATCGGTGCTATTCCATTAACACTATATAATAAATTGCTAAATACCATATTCAATATTTAATGGGTAAATTGATTATGATATAATATTATAATGCAGCACTGATAGTTAGACATCCCTTACGAATTTTGTTGGAGACTTCTGAGAAAATAGTAGGCTTGGCGTTTATATTTGACATTCCCATATAATACATATATGCATTTCATAGTAGGCTTACCGTTAGAAGACTGGTTCATGCTATAATACTTAAATAACAAATGTTTTTCAATTATATATGCAAGAATAAAAACTTTGGGAAAAAATTAGAAAAGCAAAACAAATCGATTTGGTTCATAGAAATCAATGTTTTCCTAAAAGATAACCATCAGCCACCACTCAGTTTTCTGGGTCGGGACATGTCCTCTTATAAGCGTTTTGGTTTGAGAGAGTCGCGTAATATTGTCTTTAACTCTAGAACGTAACTAGGTTTATATTTATTTTATCACAGAAAAGTAAAACGATGAGCAACACGGTCCCCACAAAAAATAAATGGTAAACCTAGGTGCTCCCGAAGGGTAAGCATATCCTGTTTCGAATAACATAACCGTGATTTTACTCATACACATTGTATATAGTATAAGTCCAGTAAAAGTCTAATCGATGGTAGAGGAAAGAAAAAAATCTACGTAGAAAGGAAAAGATCAATTGTCATTGTAATATTGAAACAGTAGTTTAATAAATAGAAAATCGCATAATAGAAACAAAGATATCTAATTTAGTTAGCAGGACGCGTTTCTGGAATAACCTTCATCAGGTACGCTTATAATCAGTAGGTTGGAAAGCCACATTTTTGGGAGCAATTAAGCCAACGTGCCTAAATATGATCGCCTAATGTCACCTCTGCCTCAGGGATGAGAACCTAAGTTTTCTTATTCCAATAATAAATATATCTAATAAACCATGTCAGTGTCGAAACACTGACAAATGTATACAATCTGATTCATTAAATTTTCTATCAACCCTGTCGAGATTTTTGTTTTGTATCGTGTAACCGCTACAAGACATTTATGAGATCGAACTGCTTGAAGCAAGGAAAATAAATTAAATCAATCAAATATAGAAGCTAATATTGATCCACTCGGCATCCTTAGCTTAACTTTAAAAGCCAGAAATTATCCGAATATAAGTCAAGCCTTACCATAATGAAAATTGCCATTATTATAATCTTAATTAAAATACCGTACAATTTCTGGGATAATAAGATCGTTGTAGAATATAGTTAGTCTACGGAATAGAGACATGGAATGTGTTATTACTGTTCGATTTTTGATTCCCAGTAAATGGATGTACACCGAGTTATAATTTGTCCATTGAATAAAATCCGCAGGAATTTGAAATTGAAAATCAGAGTTCGCACGAAAAGTTCCGTCAGACTCAGTATGTAATTTCAAATGCCGCTTACGTTACAATGAATCTGTATACATGAATGCGCTGTTCGTTGGAATAATTGAAAATCAGTATTGCATATTCTGATGTAGAAATGTTTTTTTTTTATTTGAACGGCTTCTTATTTAACAGCTGAACAAGTATTATATTATTAAACAACGGAATTGTTATATAGTATAGTGTTTCTTCTGCATGTAAAATAGATAGGGAATCTTGAATCACTCTACCCTGTACGTAATATGTAAACAACGCAGATTTAAAGACATTTTGAACAGTTATGCCTTTTGTACGGTTAAATTCTATAATGAAAATTTAATGATTGCGTGATAAATGAAAAGTAAGAAATTCTTTTCTCCGGTGTAAGATTCTTGATAAAAAAAAAAAAAAAACACTTTATCTTTTAGGAGTAACGATTGTGTTTGATAGCCGAACATAGACATTAGCTCAACTTTACAGAGAATTCATGTTATCTTCTAACGCCTGCCTCGGTAGCCACAGTTGTGTAATGTAATGCCCATTAAATAGGGTGATGTTGTGATGGAGATGATAAATACTTTCCATGTTTTATAGTCTGATTAGATTTAGAAGTAGATCAACATGGACAAGTGGTAAATATAAACAAGATGAAATAATGAATCATCAATAATTATTAACTACATAAACAAGATGGCAGACAACAAAAATCGAACATGATTTCAGGGCATGAGTTCAAAAGAAAATAAGATCGCTCAAGCGCAAACCAGCGTGTCGTAAACGTCTTTAAGTCTTTTGGAGGAAAGCTTACAAACCGTGCTGACGTGATAAGAAAAGGAGCTTTACCGTGAAGTAACATTGCATTTAGAAAAAAAACTACTGAAGGACAAATCTAATCAAAGGATTCGAGGAAAGTTTACAAACCGTATTGACGAGATAAGAAAAGGAGTTCTTTACATTAAAAAAAAAACAACTAAAGAAAAACTTTAATTAAAATCTTGGAGGAAAGTTTACAAACCGAATTGACGAGATCAGAAAAGGAGTTCTTTATTTTAAATGATATTACATTGGGAAAAAAACAAATGAAGAAAAACTCCAATCAAAGTATTCGAGGAAAGTTTATAAACCGTCTTGACGTGATAAGAAAAGGAGTTCTTTTGTGAAGTAACATTACATTTAAAAAAAACAACTGTGAATAAACAAATCTAATCAAATCTTGAGGAGAAATTCAAAAAAGATGTTAAGGTGCAATGTGATATAAAACTAAATGAAACTGGTATTCCGGTGACGAGTTGTTGTTGACGTTATCAAGACGCTGGCAATACTTTCAAGGAAAGATTTATAGGAGCATAAAATAAATAACGAAATCGAGAAAAACAAGCCTTACTGCCAATTTGCAATTAATAATTTTTAGAAGAAGGTTAGCATCGATCATATACTTGAATATGAAATTAACTAGACAACAGTGATAATGATTTAAGGAAGCATTTAAATCGCTTCTTCATAGGAAATATATATATTCTAATGTGTGCACTTAAAATTGCAAATTACAGCAGAAAAGATGAAACGAATACATTCTCATTATAAAGTAGATCTACACGATGTGTATTGAATTGACGTTGTTATCTGATAGATAGGAATAATATACCGACCAAACACACAGTGCACGTGTTTCGATTAACTTTCATCACTGGATTTCCGATTCGTTTTCACAAGGAGTTTGTTAATTTAATTTGTTTGATTTTCATGTTTATTGGGAAATCATTAATTAATAGCAGACAACTATTCTTTAACTATTTATAACTTCTTTAAGGACTTGGTCGATTGATGGATGTGTTATACAGATAAACACTGTGAAATTGTAAGAATGAAATGTCTTGGATATGTAACGAAATGGAAATAAAATGGAAATAGACATGTGAATTTTCTCTTTAAACCTATTTTTTTTTATATCCGTCATGAGATACGACATTCCAGAAAATTATAATACGTTGGATACGGTAAATGACACACATGGCATTTCTAACTATACAATTGTCAGTGATAACGACACAATGGCGAAATTTGTTAATCTTACCATCAGGATTACCACGACAACGAATCCGAGCATTTCCATGTACACGGGACCACCACCTAAAGGATTACCGATCCCTTTATTAATTGCCAGTCCTGTAGCGGCCGTATGTATATTGATATTTGTGTGTATTGCATATTATTGTCATGCCCTGCAGCTCGATTCCCGCGCACGTGAGCTATCGATGAAAATGGCCTCACAGGACGTTGAAGTTGAAATGACCAAATCTATTACGGAAACTTCAGTATTATCTACGTGTGAAAATGAAGTTATCCCCAAAAGGAAAAACACAATAGCCATTAAAACACCATCCCCGTGTCAATCATTTGCATCTCTTAAACCACCAGGGCGATCACCACGCCCATCAATGAACTGGGGAACATTTGGGGACCAAGATGTGTTGGCGTTTTCAGCGTCCCGACGTCATTCCACTTTTCTAATATAATATTGTATAATCTGATTCATATTGAATTACAACAAATACGTTCTTCAGGCGCTATATTCGTAGGTTGTGAATCACGCTTATTATTTTCTGGATCATTTAATAGACGGAAATAAATAACTTTTAGTTGGATCTGCAGATGGTATGGCAAAATAATTAGCCATGTGCGTTTTCTTTTAGACAAGTAAAGTAAGTGTGTTTAGACAGAAGTTTTAGCTTAATCAAGTAGACTGCATGATGGATATACAAGCAATCTTAACTGTTAATATTTTTCAAAATTATCATGATTATAGCATCCAGTCATTATGGTAAAATCATTGTTTTTATGTGCTTTGCAATAAAAAAAAAACATCAGTGTATATTTTTTACTGTTTTTATGTCAAGTATATAAAATACAAATTTGCTTTGCCAAGAAATGTTATTAATTATTTCATTGACATTCTATTGTCAGCTTAGCAGATGATTGCCAAGTTTGAAAAGGCCGGGTACAAAAAACTGGTTTAACTATGTATCGTTTCGTTGGCTTCATGTACTTTACAATGTGGAGTCTTGGCAGTAAATTTTGTAGTGGTACATTTAATTTGCATACATTATATAAAAATATATCAATGGATGTCCTAATAGTAATGCTAACATCTTCAAGTGATTCGATGGATCTTCATTATAACTGACCTTGATCTGTATATGTAAACACAAACAGAAATGATACCAAGAAATTAGAGTGTATGTAAGTAAGGGTAATAACAAAATTACCGAACTCCGAACAATCTTACAAAGGGAAAGTCAAAACTCATAATTATATAAACAGATAAAATCAGTCAACAACCGGAAAACTGTGAAAACCGTAATGACCCTGACTTGGTACAGGCATTTCTAAAGAAATGGTGGGTTGAATCAGATTTTAAAGCGCCAAACCTCCCGCTCTCATTACGGTTCAAAGGTTCCGACTGTCACTATAACAGTATTTAAATACAGGAACAAAATAGGTAAAATAATTGTCAAAGCAGTACCATATTCGGTGACGTAAATGTCAAAAATATTTTTACGTCACACATTGATAACAAAAATATCCTTGACATTTTTCTTGACTTCTTTATCTTTATACATTTTCACTATATGAAAATGCATCGCTTATAATCGTTTTTGCAGAGACGGAATATATTTCGACAAGATCTTGGTATCGGAATATAAACTTTTTAAGAGATCGAATAAGGCGAATCTTTTTATAGCCCTGGTCCAGTAGCCTGTTTCTCAGATGAAGATGACGTTTCAGGAAATCAGAATAAGTGCTACTGGCCCTTGCATAGCGAATCAATTGCGAGATGCAAACACCATATGCAGGAGAAACTGGTACTTTACTGATTATTTTCGTATTATAAGGTCGTAGGTCAAACCACAAATTGTATTTGGACTCTCATTAGTTTATATGTAATAAAGTTGTAGGGTTAGGGTTCTGGTTTTTAACGGCACTTTCAACAATACATTTGTATTTGAGTTATAACGTGGCTGTCAGTTTTATTGGTGAAGGAAACCGGAGGAATCCACCAACTTTCCTGGAGTTACTAGTATAACAATGTAGTTGAGTGTATGCATATAGAACACCAAGAAATGATTGTCACATAGCAACGTAGGGATAGACTGGACAGTAGGGGAAGTTGTGGGAGTGGACGGGCATGTAAGGGGGGGACATGGGTTTAGGACTTGTACGAAAGGTAGTAGGTTAGGACTGATACCAATAGTGAGCGTAAGCTTTAGGACTAGTACGACAAGTGGTGGGTAGCAAGATTTTAGAATTGACAAGTGAAAATAAAAATAAAAAAGGCAAACAACGTTCAATTGGCTACAAGGCATGCCCATATACCTCTCGGTTTACTGAACAATTTTTTCCAAATATTTGCTCCAGCTCCTACGCCCCTCTTACATGTTAAAGGCGGTGATAATGCGTCTTTCATTCTGAACATGTACCCAAATGTTGTTAAACTGTAATTGTGATAAATATATCTCAGTTTCCATACTGGTTGTTTAAAGATATGCCACCAAACGCATGAAATATAATTTTTGCATTAAAAGTGACAACAAACTGGTCACAGTAAACTGGTCACATAAAACAATACATTTTAACACACTGTATTGAAACAGCAAATCTTCAAAAATAGACTCAAATATTTCACTACAACACTCCATGAAAAGACTCTACTCTATGAAGTACATTGCGCCTGATTCGTTTAGGATTAATATTAAAGACTCTTTTTTACATTAATTCTCAGTGTTTTATTAATACAATACAACAATTTGTGTTCAATTTATTGAAATACATTATAAATGAAAAGGGTTTGTTCCATGTTTATCCCAGAAAAAGGCCGTGAACAGCTGTTTAAATGGCATCACTTTATGCTCAGATCATTTCAGTAAGAGAGGAGGGATGGGTACATAATACTAATTTAACCCCGCCACTTTTTATTGGAGTGCCTGTACCAAGTCAGAAAACTGAGTGGTCATCCATTTTATGTTTTATTGTATCGACTTTGTCTCTGTTTTTACGATTTTTTCGACTGGACATTTTAACTGCAAAAGACCGTATGCTATTTTTATGCAACCGCCAAAAATGTACGGTCATTGCTTTCGTCGTCAGTCAGTCAGTCAGTTATAGTTGAGTGATCCTGCTGAATGTTGAACACAATGATTCATACAAAAATATAGCACTGAATACAGCTTGGTATCGAATAAGGATATTGCAACCGTACTCATTTCCACACCACTAAATCAAGCAGAGGCCCCAATGTGCAACATTGATGTTTCTGTTATCTTTACAAGGGAACTTTATTTTTCATCTGATATGCATATTACCGGATATTATGATCTCTTAATTCTCTTAATGCCAGTAACCGCATCGATGGCGTAATTGTTAGCGTGCTCGCCTCGAGTTCGGTAGATCGTGGGTTCTCCGCTAAGCACGCAGCATTAAAGAGAAAGAGCACAGACTGGTCGGCGCGGATACAGAATAATGTGTCCGAGTGGAGCGACATGTCTATCCGCGGACTGTTGTTTCAGTGAGCTAGCACTATAACAATCCAACTCAGCTTGTTGGTCAAGAACAATGCGGATCTCATCATCATCATCTCATTAAAAATTAACTTGTTCTCGCCATGATATAACTGAAAAATTGCTGAATTGGCGTTAAACAACAATCGCTCACTCAATTGCCAGTTACCAAAATGAAATGAAAAATCGTAAGCTTGTTCTTCCTCTCATAATACTATATACATTTTTGTATATCTACATTTTAATCTACTCTGTATGAAGGGTCACAGCGCTTTGAATCTTTCGATGTGACATAGTGTTAGTAAAAATATTAACTTTTAATTGCATACATGTATCTAGGATTTTTTCCTCAACCTTTTAAGTTGCAAAAAAGTTTCTCACATTGTAGTGTTAGTGTTTCTACCTAATTGTTTCTCACATTGTAGTGTTAGTGTTTCTACCTAATTGTTTCTCACATTGTAGTGTTAGTGTTTCTACCTAATTGTTTCTCACATTGTAGTGTTATTGTTTCTACCTAATTGTTTCTCACATTGTAGTGTTAGTGTTTCTACCTAATTGTTTCTCACATTGTAGTGTTAGTGTTTCTACCTAATTGTTTCTACCTAATTGTTTCTCACATTGTAGTGTTAGTGTTTCTACCTGATTGTTTCTCACATTGTAGTGTTAGTGTTTCTACCTAATTGTTTCTCACATTGTAGTGTTAGTGTTTCTACCTAATTGTTTCTCACATTGTAGTGTTAGTGTTTCTACCTAATTGTTTCTCACATTGTAGTGTTAGTGTTTCTACCTAATTGTTTCTCACATTGTAGTGTTAGTGTTTCTACCTAATTGTTTCTCACATTGTAGTGTTAGTGTTTCTACCTAATTGTTTCTCACATTGTAGTGTTAGTGTTTCTACCTAATTGTTTCTCACATTGTAGTGTTAGTGTTTCTACCTAATTGACCGTTTCAGGTTGTTATTTTTATTTGATTGTTGATGTTATCTGTATTGCCGATAAGATCGAAATATCAAATCAATTTGGTTCGTGTGTGCGATATATCATCGTTTATTCACAGACATAATTATTGTTTTGTTCTTAGCTTTAATCGTTTTATTGTTTGCTTATTAAGAGTAATTATGTGGGGGCATTAATAGGTAAACAACATACATTTATTTTGCACTGTTCATGTTTATATTGTCGTCAATTCTGTGAAAATATGTTGACTTTTCAGCCAACTTGAGCCAAAGGGTCATGCAATATATAGCAAACACTTCACGTCCGTCATCCGTAAACTTTTCATCTTTCAATGTGTTCGCAAGAAGTACTGAAGAGATTGAATCCATATGTGGCTGAAATGTCCTTAAAATGTCCTAATCAAATAAAACCTACTAAACCAAATATTGCTTAGATGATCCTTGATATATATTTAACGAGGGTTTTTACTTTGGTGTAGCATGGTCGACCACGATGTCCACCACGACAGGATCTAGTTTAATATAGAAAGCTGTGGGGAACTGGATAAAATCTTCTTCTTTTTTTAGAACTACAAACATGATTTGAACACAAACTGTGAATTAATGTTCATTGGACATAGTTCCTTACAAAGTTTGCCTTTTTTGTGTGTGGATGCGATATCCAGGATGGCAGCTATCACAGAACATGGTTTTAACATAGGACCATACGGGAAAATGAATAAATTTCTTTCATAGAAATTACAAACATGATTGAACCATATTGTATTTCACCTACCCAAAACCAAGTACACGTGGTAGTGTTTAGATTAAAAAAAATTGTCAGCAAAATGTACCGCTAATATTAGAATGCTACATTGTACAAAATTTGTAATTTATTAATAATTACACATTATAAAGATTGTTTGGTTTTCGCGATGTCTAATAACAAGAATTTTTGTAATGAAGCTACCAACATTGTAACAGCAGTAATTAATAGAATAATGTTTTAATCTTTAAAAACAAACCAAAGTTCACATTTCGTATGTGGACGGACGGGCATACAAAACCCCTGAATACTATATATACTCCCGCTTTGCCTTGACCCATTATAATTTTTTGTAGAAATTGGTAGACAATTATGCTATGTTCTTTAATTACGTGCCAATACATATTTCTGTAGTTATTTATCTGATTATTCATGAATTATGAGTAGACTACCGAGTTTTTTGCTTTGCGTTTGATGAACTGGTGTGTCAAAGAAGAGAATGAGCTAGTGAGTGATCGCTATTTAACCCTAAATGACCAGGCGTTCAGCTATGGAATGTTTGTGACAATGATGATTTCGGGTATGTTCCGCTTGTCGTAGTCATAATTTATCCTTTCTTTCTTCTTACATAGCGGATTCTTAAAATGGGTACCACGACGGGTGCTAATTATGGAGCAGGAAGCGCTTAACTTTCCAGACCCCCCGTTGTCACAACCGGTATATATTGTGGTTTGTGGCTCATTATTTCATTGTAAATGGTTGTTTTCTTACGAATTGTCATTATTAGGGAGATCGGAAATACAAGATGACCGCCACAGAAATATATTTTTTTTTTAATAAAGGGGAATATAAATATAAATACATGACTATTCTTAGAAAATGCAGACTTGATTTTACTTCGTTTTTTTGGGGACCACATGTGTAAATTTATAAAACATTGTTTTTAGACAACAAAAATGATATAACCCAACTGTACATGAATGGTCATTAGATGTCCCTTTTTATAATTGAAAATTTTGCCGTGGAGCAGAAATGCAAGATAACCGCTTCCTCGGGACTTTGTTTTTAACAATGGATCCCATAGGTAAAAAAAAACCGGAGAATACGGAAAGGGTAATCAAGAATTAACATTCTAGAGACATTGAGAACAAGACACAGAAAGAAGGCAAATAAAATAATAACAGTAAAAAGTGAAATGATCCATTGCCAGTGAAGAAATGGATATTTCGTATCTATATCCATTTTCATGATGACGACCGCATATTTTTTGTAGCAATGACTTCAACCCAGGAGCAACGTACACTTGTTGAAGTAGCATTGGCGTCAACTTTTGAGCTCTGTAAATAAATAAAAGATTTGGTTTAGAAACTATAAACATTATCGAACCGACACTACACCAATGGTCAGTCGATGTCTCCTTACAATCAAACATAGATATCAAATTTAATGCGCACGACACGTTTCTGGAATAACCTACATCAGGTACACTCAAAATCGAAAGGTTGGAAAACCAAATAATTTAAAATGTTTTGGGTGCAAGTATAACAAATGGACCTAAACAGGATCGGCAAAAGCGACTAAAGTCACCTATGTCTGAGGGAAGAGAACCTTAGTTTTAATAATAACCACAATATCTAATAAACCATACTACTGGGCAGATGATACCCTCGGGGACTAATAGTCCACCAGTAGAGAGATATCGACCCAGTGATAGTAATAAAACAAGATTTTAGTATTTTTATGTAGATAGGAAATCCATTATGGCCAACACTGTAGGAATTTGTTTTTATCTAAAAACACGCTGAGAAATTAAAAAAAAAAATCTTAGAAAATGCATACAAGCTTCAACCAAGTGTTAGCTGTAAATTTTACGTGGATCGGAAATTCAAGATGGTCACCACCACAAGACTTAGCTTTTATAATCCAGAAACCTCAGGTAATTTGCATACAATCTGTTTTCTTTCTTAGAAACTACAAACATGATTGAATTCAAACTGTACATGAATGGTCATTGGATGATCCCTTACAAAGCTGGCATTGATATGTGAGAAAGCCATTGTTCGTGTTTATCCAATACTTTGCCAGTTTATAAGAATGATAATCGGGTGAGCGATACAGGTTCTTATTTTGTTGTTGATTGCATTGTCTGCCCATCTTCTAAATACCCTTTTAGTACATGGACCCTCAAATTTTCTGAATGTTACTCTTCATGTAGATAATGATGCCTGGTGTGTACTAGACCACCACGATGAAGATTTCGATCGAGTAAGAACACTACAAATCAGTCCACATGAGACATTTCGTTTCACTGGGACACATTATCTTGACTCCTAGAATGTTCATACTATTTATTGCAACAAATCTCTAATAAATAGTCTTCGTTTTGACACGACCGAGATCGAACCCATGATATTCCGTACTCGAGACTATCACACCAACGAGTACACTCAGCAGCGGTTCAGAAAAGAATAAAATTATCACTTAAGGATATTATCTATTAATGATTAACGAGTTGTAACAATTAACAACTTTATTTTGCTCATAATTCAGTTACAAGTAACTGTCCTTCAAATAAAGCTATTGTCTTTTAGTTAATTCAATATTTCTATATTTAAGTTTCTGATGCCTGTCTTGTTTAATTGTTCATAACATAATTGACCATTGCCCATAATCCAGATGAATAAAATAAAATATTAATATAAATTCACAAATTGTCGAAATATTTAAGACCTATTAATATCAAATATATTACACCGCGAGGAATTAGAGATGGGACGTAGTGATTTTAATGGCCGTGGTGTAAGTCTGCAGTTTTGTTTTTAGATAATTATTTATGCGTTTATTCTTCGCTCTTATTTGTGTTCATCCTCTGACAACGATATAATACATATAGGACTTGGATTTGAATAGCATTGGTTGTATTTCAAGTTCATATTATATGATATTTATGCTTTTGTGGAAAATGTCTTTATTCAGGTACATTGCTGAATGTGGTGAAGAATTTCCATATTGGAAATGTATCAATTATATTAGCGAATATGTGCAGTTCATACTTTTTATTTCTTGCAAAATCGATACCTCTAAGCTTATTAGGAGTTGCTGTGGTCGTGATCGTATGGTAGTTGGATTTACAATATATGCATTCAGTGTCTATCACCACTAAAGTTGTGAGTTCGAATCCCGCTCATGGAAAGGTGTACTCAAGACAACATTATGTGATAAAGTTGGTCAATAACATGCGACATGTCGGTGGTTTTCTCTGGGTATTCCGGCTTTCTCCACCAATAAAACTGACCACCACGATATAACAAGTGGCGCTAAGCACTATAACCCTAAGCCTAATCTTATTTCTAAGATGAGATTTAAAGCAGACAGCGTATGCTTAACATCGTCACAGTCAAAACATCCGCATTGTTGCAGAAAACATATCTGCAAGTATTGTTTATTTCTCGAATTTCCAAAAATAGGGGAAATACAAATTCTATCTTGTGAACCTCATCACCACTAGTATATATACACTCGTATATGGTTTAAAATCCATAACTAGACGCATTACAAAAAATCGATGGATACTTAATGCCTTTTTTAAGGATATTAATTTTGCTCATGCGGTAGCAGATCGTTAGAATGAGATTTTCTTTGAAAATGTATGCCGTCATCGATAAAATAAAATTTATTTCAAAGTTCTATTAAACTATTTTCCTACAATTACTTTGGTTGAGACGTTTCATATGTAATTGGTAGTTTTATATTAATCCATTTCCTTTTGTCAAAATCTTCTTCACCAAATAATTTTCAATATCACTAATTGTAATATGAGGGAAATTTTCAGTTGGGTTAAATTTTAAAATCAGGAGCTTATGAAGATTTTCTTTGAGGTAATATAATTTCTAAGCACAATGTCTCTTGAATAATGAAATCAGAGTTGAAGGTCGTGTCACATCATAATTACAAAATGGCGCATTATTTATCCCAGTACAGATCTACATTAATACAATGTCGTATATTTTGTTATATGACTTTGCATATTTATTCTTCTTTTGTGTTTTTAACCCTATCGGTGGGGTAATGGTTAGTGTGCTCGCCTCGAGTGTGGTAGATAGTGGGCTCGAACATCGGTCGGGTCAAACTAAAGACGTATAAAATTAGTTTGTTTGTTTGATGGTGTTTTGACGCCATTTTCAACAATATTTCAGTTATATCGTGGCGGTAAGTTTTTTGGAGGAAAGCGGAGGTACCGGAGAAAACCACCGACCTGCTAGTGACTTACTAGCAAACTTTATCACATAATGTTGTACACCTCGCCCTGATCGAGATTCGAAATCACAATATCAGTGGTGATAGGCACTGACTGCATAGGTAGTTGTAATCCAACTATCATACGATAACTGCCATGACATATATGTTGCTTCTCCGTTAAGCAATTAGTATAAAGGAGTAAAAGAAAAGACTTTTGCTCTGTATTAGGATATTGTGCCCGAATGGACCGTCATAACTACCCATAAACTGTTATAGAACTATAATAAGTCAACCCGGTTTGTAACTATATTAATTCGACGGGTGCCACTAGTGGAGCAGAAACTGTTGACCTTTCCGGAGCACCTGAGTCCACTCCCGTGGGGTTCATGTTACTCGATCTTTAGTCTTATGTGTATGTTTTGTAGATCGTTGTTTGTCCTTTTGTCCTTTTTCTTTTGGCCGTTGTGTTGTCTGTCCTGCTTAAATATACGGATTCTGATTACCCCTTTGGTATCTTTTAACTCTTCTTAGGTCTAGTGCAAATCAGACTTCATCATCTCATCGAAATATAACTTTCACGCCATGATATAGCTGTAGAATTGTTCACTTGGCGTTAAGCAACAATCACTTTTGTGTTTGTATTGTAATTTCATTCTCCAGATTTAGGTACTCTATGTTTGTCTTTAAAAATTAATACTTGCTTGGTTAGGTTTGGGTTAGGGCTAATTTATGTTGTTTTAACGCCACTTTCAACAATATTTCAGCTATATCGTGGCGGTCAGTTTTATTGGTGGAGGAAACAGGAGTACCTGGTGAAAACCACCGACATGCCGCAAGTCATTGACGAACTTTATCACATAATGTTATATTGGGTATACCTCGCCATGAGTGTGTGATAGGCACTGATTGCATTGGTAGTTGTAAATCCCACTACTATGCGATCAAGACAACGATGGCAGCAAATACTCTAATTCGACGTATTTAGTAAATGTAATATGGGACTCTTAAGCAAATATTTAATGAACGAGGGGACTGTAGTGTGATAACGATAGCAATTTGCACAAATATTCTTGCGAAACGATACTCCTCGCCATTATCATGGAAAATGGTAGCCCCTCAAACCATAAAGTAAAATAAACAATACTTAAAGAAAAAGTAAAGGATACAACTTATAGTAAACAAATATCACAAATAAAATGGAAACAAAAACTACCCCGTAAGAACAATCGGATTGATTTTACCGCCAACTTTAACAGTATTTCTGATATTTCGTGTATAAAACATACATATAAAAATGAAACGATAAAACCATTTATTCAAAATAACAAATACAAAAATTATAAAAACATAGATATCGAACGTAGTGCGAACGACCTTGAATAACCTTCATCAGGTACGCTCATAATCAAAAGAAGAGTTTGAAGATACCAAAGGGGTACTCTGAATCCTCAAACGATGGACAGAAAACAAAATGGACAAAAGAAAAAGGACAAAATGGTGATCTACAAACATTACACATGAAACTAAAGATCCAATAACACGAACCCCACTTAAAACCGAGGTGAACTCAGGTGCTCCGGAAGGATAAACAGTTCCTGCTCATCTAGTGAAAACCCAAATAATTACATTGTGCACGTTATCTATTCATATAAATTAATTTCTTTTAAAAATTCTAAATTGTTTCGCCTACGACTACGACATTTATGAATAAATCAGATAATAAGTTGACGTTGTAGAAAGTCTGACGAATATCAGTAACATATCTACGAAAATAAATTTCAGTGAATAATTACAATCGTACAGAATATATTCTGATCGTTGCTAAAATTTTAATAAGTAATTATGCTTAAGTTAACAATGACCGGGATCACTTCTTCCCTGTGCTCTACACCGTAAATCTATGAGTCCTGCCAACCAAGGAATGCATTTCGTTCAATTTGTTATTAACTTGTAGGTCTCAAAGTGTTCTGCCAACATTTTAAAATATATTTTAAAATAAAAGGCTTGAGATCAGTATATGGAATATAACAATTGGATATAGGATCATCCAGTCTGTCGTTGGCTTCCTGGTCAACGTCTGTGTTGCTATAAATACTTATATGACGAGGAATCCAAGAAATAATGACCTGTTAGCTGACAGCAACAAGGTTTTCATAAATTGCTACTATCCTTAAAAATAAAACGGTTTTGGGTTCTACAACTTTCTATTTCCAGCAAGCAAGAGAAAAAATCTGAAAAGATCATGATTTTACTTTTATCAGAAGATGCAACTAATTTTTAGACAAGAAATATTGCGTTAGTTTTTGCACTGCAGATCGAATTGGCAGATGGTAGTCGGAGTGAGTCAACCTGCTGCCTAGCAACAGCTGCTGATGGCACTCTTTAACTTTC
This sequence comes from Bathymodiolus septemdierum, assembly GCA_963383655.1. NCBI lineage: Eukaryota > Metazoa > Mollusca > Bivalvia > Mytilida > Modiolidae > Bathymodiolus > Bathymodiolus septemdierum. Next base: position 32,952,614 of record OY726524.1, on the reverse strand, counting down.
CATAGAACCATCATTATCAACTAGAGAATTTTGAATTTAATTATCTAATTTTAGCTAAATGTTATTGAATTAGTAAATGGTTTGTTTCAGATGTTTTTTTTTAATTTTTTTACATACAAGATAAAAGGTAGGTTTTGAATTTAACTATTGTGGATTTACCAGGAATTACAATAGGAGCTATGCCATTCCTATTTATACAAGAATTGTATTAAGCATAATTTCATTCGAAGGCCATACTATTGAATTTGCCCATACAGGATTAGAAACACGGTCGTAAGCAGAATGTGAAGGACAAGTCTTAAATTTGCTGCATACTACAAACATTAATGTACAAACTCTCAATTGAAAACGTTCTGAAAACTTCAAGTGAAAGCCGTAACACTTAATGGTGAATAATTGTATCAATCATTTTTGTAAGATTTACGGGCTGATCCATAATCGATGCATGCGTAGTCTAATTTTGAACACGAAAATGTTGAATTGACTCGAACAGCATACGCTCATAATCAAAAGATTGCACAGACAAATAATTTAAAAACAAGTTGGGTGCAAGTAAACCAAACGAACTAAATAGGATAGCCACACTCGGCTAATGTCGCTTATGCATGAGAGAACCGTAGTTTTAATAATAATTACCTTACTAAGGAACTCTAAATATATCTAATAAACCATTGTCGGTGCCGAAACATTGACTTCTGGGCGGATAACACACTCGGGGATTAATATTCAACCTGCAGAGGTATCGACCCAGTGATAGTAAAAAAAACGTAGATATCTAATTTAGTGCACACGACACATTTCTGGAATAACCATCATCAGGTACCTACATAATCAAAAGATTGCAAAACCAAATAATTTAAAAGTCTTTGGGAACAAATAAACCAAATGGCCTAAGCCATTAACCAATGGTTTACCGGAATATTTTGAATTTGTCGATGTCTTTGGAATGATCTAATGCATTCTCATATAACTATTTCATTAAGCTTCAAAATTGAATCTGTAATATTTCGCATCATCTGTGTTTGAAGTTATTTTCTGCACATATGTTTGTACAGCTAATTACCTTTGGTAAATGTGTATGGTATAGGATGTTCACCTACAGTAGAGTATAAGCTCCCAGAATAATAGGCAAATAACCACTTCCACAGCTGTAGATCATCATGGATTTTCCATGAAAAATCAAGAAGGGAAATGTTTGACCAGCAACTGTAAGATCAAAAACCTAATTTGACCCATGCCCAGGATGTAATATGTATCAAAAATATAAGGAAAAACATATCATCGCCACCCCCTTTGGGAGAGAGAGTTTTAAAGTTTCCTGCATTTGTGATAAGTTATTTACTACTGCATGAGGGTTGTTTCCATTAAAGTCACCTATGATAATAAACGATGTAGGTAATTGATCTGTTATTTTTAGCTGAGTCGGCTTGATTGATGAATTAGGAGGAATATAAACAGTACATGATATTGTATTTTCATCGGAAGCAGCTGCATGCAGATACGAGGTGAGATTAACAGAATTATGTAGAATATTATCTCTCATGATGATTGTTGAGCCGCCTGCAGCTCTTTCATCCTCATTTACATAAGTGTTATGCACAGAATATTTTTTCTGTCACTTTTTTCATGATATTAGACAGAGTTTATAAATATAAAATCCGATTAAAACAGAAGAATTAAAGTAGCTAAAACCTTTAATATCACATTCAGGTGTATTGATAAATTAATTATCCAAATATACCAATGGTCAACTTTCTACCTGACGCTATGACAAGAGAGATGACTTCAAATTCTCCACACATTGATAGTAAAGCCAACCGCTCTCGAGTATGTAGCTCATATGTTGCACTCGAGCATGCAATTTGTACTTGGATTTTCTAACTAATTTTCCCCATTGTGAACTTTCCATTTATATGTAGCAACATTCCAGCAGCACCTGCATATGGAGTAGATATTTCTCAGTCGATACGATATTCCAGAGCTTGTGGTTTCTATCAGGATTTCCTTGATAGAGGGTTGCTGCTAACAAGGAAGCTACTGAACCAATGGTTCCTCTTGGTTTAAGTTGAAGCCATCACTTCGAAAGATTTACGGTCGCCACCATGACTTGGTTGATCGCTATGGAATATTTGTGTCACAAATGGCCACGGATATGTGCAACCTGTCGTAAGCACATTCCGGTTTATTCCTCATTCTTGACTTATCACCGGGTTTGTTACTATATTAACACGACGGGTGCCACTAGTGGAGCAGGAACTGCTTACCCTTCCGGAACACATGATTTCACCTCCGGTTTTTAGGGGTTCGTGTTACTCGATCTTTAGTTTTATATGTATGTTTTGTAGATCGTTGTTTTTCTTTTTGTACGTTTTCTTTTGGCCATTGTGTTGTCTGTTCTTCTTCGATTTACGGATTATGATTACCCCTTTGGTATTTTCAAACTCATCTTTCTATTACGTCAAGGTTAAAAAAAAGAAGAAACCTGCTAGTGACAGCCGGAACCTTTGAGCCGTAATGAAAGCGGGAGGTTTGGCGCTTTAAAATCTGATTCAACCCACCATTTCTTTAGAAATGCCTGTTCCAAGTCAGGGTCATTACGGTTTTCACAGTTTTCCGGATGTTGACTGATTTTGTCTGTTTATATACTTATGAGTTTTGACTTTCCCTTTGTAAGATTGTTCGTAGTTCGGTAATTTTGTTATTACCCTTATTAATTATTCGCAAAGTGCTTCGGACAATACCTTCACCTTGAAAGGTATTCTGTCATTTGCGTGAAGTTGTTGAGAGATGATATAAACTATTAAATTTTCTTTTGTCGATTAAAAATTGTCGTTGCAAAATACTATTTCGTGCCTACCAACTCTCCTCACTCTTTAGTGGCAGTCACAACTTGTTACCAGAGAAAAGCCAGAAACGGGGACGGTCTTTCAAGACTGACCACCAAAAAAATATTTGCTGCCATGTTAAAAAAATTCAGCCTTGTCTGAATTTATTCCCCAAAAAGTGAGGGTATGGCAAACATATAGCATGGGAGGGGGGGGGGGGTGGGGTTGGGGGGGGGGGGGGGGGGGGGGGGGCATCCTACGCCTCTGATGACAATACAATATCTTTGTAAATGTATAATTAATAAGGACTAAAGAAATAGTTGTGACAATTACTGATTTTGTCTTTACACTTTTCCACTTTTGTCTGAATAATATGTATAGCCTAATTTCGCTTTGGCAGAAAAACTGCAATGGTGCTGTGGTCCACGTCATAAATGGAACAATGATTTGGCGAGATCATCTGCATATTGATTATTGTACAAGGATAATTATGCTCTTTTTTGGTGTTTTTGTTTTGTTCCCTTCTATAGATGATATATATCTCTTTGTAGATATTATTCAATATTTGCAAAGCTATGAAATGTGTGTATCGTCACTATTACATGTGATTTTTTTATTTTTTTTTATTTTGTGTTTTGTTTTTTTCGTTTTAAAATATTTTGTTTGTTTGTTTTAACATGGCAACGTATCTACGGAAATGATAAATTATAAATGCATGCTAGGGAAAAAAGAAACTGTGCATCACTAGATATATCGTAAAAATAGTATCAATATACTTTTTTCAAATGAAAACAAACAAGTTATATTCATATTGTCGTTTGTCATAGACGTTCGTCTGTCATTTCTCATTTCCGTTGATATTTACACACATGCGAGCATGCGAATATCTGCTCCTTGCGATTGCTTAACGTACATATAGTAAGAAAACGCATGTTTATACTATATATTTAACACCTTTAGCATATCACGTCCACAGCACTAAAATATTATTTCTTTATATAATACAGAGTTTACTTATCACAAGCATATCTGCACTAAAGTTAATTATCAGAATCAGAAAGCGAACATATGACGTCATTCATTCTATTTTAGATTACAATAAAACAGTTACAAGATCTGATATCGTCCTAACATTTCATGAGTTTGTTTAATGTATAATTCATGAAATTTTATTTATAGATTTACAACAATGAATGCTATCAAACAAACACTCTACGTAGCTAGCAAAAGACCGATAATAGAGAGAAAGAGATTCATTCATGACCGTTTCCATATCAACCCGGGTATCATCCCGAGACTCCATATCAGCCCGAGACTGAAATGGGTCGAAGATTGATATGAGTTGTCAATAGTACACACGTCCTTACTGACCACCATCGCTAATTCTTGCTGCCACGATAAGTAGGGATGTAGCAAGGATAAAAGCTTACTTTTAGCAATTTACGTAGGGTTTCATATTTTTCAAGAAGTGTGTTCATCAGAATTTGCTTCCCGTGAAATGTGATTACTAAAAAGTATTTTTCGTGAACCGTGAGTCGACCCCTATCTCCCACACATCTTTGTTAGTTATGATTTATCATGTACTTAACATTAATATGATAGTTTTTGCATATGTGTAGCGAGTGATAGTAAACTAGCCATAATATCATTCCCATACTGAAAACTCATATCAGGGCCCTCTCGTGCAAATTACTCCCGGTATTGCCAGTATCGTCTGTTTACAAACATTAACTGACACACAAAGATGAGTCGAAGATAGGGGTCTCATGACGATTCACGAAAATAACACATTTTACTAATCACAATTCACGGGAAGTAAATTCTACTGCGTTTTTGGGATGATATGGGGAAGGTCATGTATTAATCTATATATATATTAGCGGTCGTGACCAAGTGATCTATGGCGCTGGAAATAAGGCTAAGCGAGTGTTGCTGCAGTGTATTAATGGTGTGAGTTCAAATCCTGTTGGATAGCATGGATTTCTAAGCCAAAACCAATTTTTGATCCCGTATGTAATTACTCTATTACCAGTTAGTAGTTCCATTCCGGTCAATAGTGAGGTGTATTCGACACAATATTATGTGATTAAGATTGTCTGTTGCATAAAGGGAGTTAAACACTCTTTATCATAACCCCAGCAAATGAGTGCAAAGAAACATTACGGATTACTCTATAAATAAATGCATGAGAAAACGGAAGAGCAATCAAGAATGGACAGTCAATAGATACAGGCTCAAGACGCAAGACGAAGACAGACAAAACAAATTAAAAACACAACACAGAAAACTAGAACGATGAGCAACAAGGATCCCACCAAAAACAGGAGATGAAACCATGTGTCACGAGGGATAAGCAGTTACCGCTTCTTATAAGACACCTGCCACGTTACTCATATAGTCAAGAGGCTTCCCCGCTTAACAGGCATCACTCAGTGAGAGCAAAGACTGTTCGTGTATTTAACAATGGGGGTTTAACAGTTTTAGAACATGTCTGCAATCAACTGAGTCACAAAAAAGCTGAATCAATGATGACCACCATAACATTACTGAAACGATAATGTGAATTTTGGTTTCTCAAAACCCCCTTAAAACACAGATATAGTTCAGATATTATATATCGCTTATTGCATTTTCAGTATGAAAATATATTATCGATGATATAAGAAATAAAAACAATCAAAGAGCCAACAGTATTCTAGTCAGAAGTTTGCAGCTAGTTATAGTCTTCTGATATAAATGCAGCAATCGTATTGAATTTAGTTGCTTTTGAAGGTTGAACATATTTTCGGTTTGCTGTTACTATTCAATGGCTATTCTGTATCCAATGACACCAATGATTGAAGTGAGTGAGTGATTATTGCTTAGCGCCACATTACAGATGATAATGATGTACGCTTTGTACTAGACCAACATGCTGGGTTAGATTTTCATAAGTCTAGCTCACTGAAACACCAGTCTGATGGTATACATGTCTCCTAACTCGGATACATTATTCTGATTTTAAGGGGTAGGCCTGGGGTATGGGAGATAACTCTATTTTCAGTGTCTTCTCAAATATATGATCGTCTGTGCGTTTTAAAATTCCCCCTCAATTCTAAGCTTCTTGGTGGCAAAGATTGCTTACATTGGATATGGCCAGTTAAAAAATGACTCATTTTCCTTTTACCTTTCCATAGCTGTACTCCTTCAGCCTCCTTGTATTTTTATATCTTATTGCTGCTTATGCCAGTGCCAGGCAGTGTGTTATTATTATATACCGGTGTGCCCACAAAATATCATTGAAATATCTCTTTCCAGAAAAAATGTTTATCGAAGTATGTTATCAAAAATGCCAGAAATGTAACACAATTTGTGTGACAACCTTTTTCTATTGAATTTCAAGTGTTTGTTAAAAGAAAAGAATTAAATATATACACCAGAATCTTAGATATTATGAAACTATAGAACAAATTCATTTTATGGTAGTAAAAATAGAAAGCTATATTTGAGAAAAAAATTGTAATATCTGATCCTCTCTTATATCGCCGCCCCCTCCTTCTAAGACAACTAAAGAATAACCGGAATCAAACGAATACAACTGGAGCACAGAATTTGAAGGAATTTAACAATACGGCTGGGTGGCTGTCTGTGTTTTTTGTGTGTTTTTTTTGTAATGAATTAATGAAGTAGAGTCACCCTCAAACCACTCCTCCCCCTCCCCAGTCGACTTGAAAATAAAAAAGACAAATGCAGTCATTTGGTAATTTGGACATCCACTTTGTCAATTATAAGAATTCAAAAGCTTTTTGTTATTGGTAACTAGTTATTTTTTTATCTCACAAACAAAGAAACTAGCAAAGGATGGGTGTGTGATAACTTTCCTCGACAATTACATTTTTTTCTGGGTGCCATCCATGAAAAACATCAATTTTAATATTTTAAAAATCTGACGGTAAAAGTTTGTAATATTTGGTGCAATGATGTCTATATGTCTATTCTTCAGTGTGACATTTTTTGGTGGAAATTAATTGACAGGAATTTTTTTAATCCGATTTTTAATGCCAAGGTGGTCCTCAGGGCATCCCCCTTTTTTGCAGTTTCCACTGTTTTGCACGTGATTATCTCCAAGCAAGATATTCAGATATGCTAGATATTTCATATTTATTCAACAACAACACTTTCAAGTGTATTAAGGCCAAAATATTCCCTTTCAATCAGAAATAAATGTGCATATCAATTAGAATCTTCCGAAACTAGTATTACCATCTGGCGTCAAAAATACCCCCCCCCCCCTCCCCCCAAATTGCTATATTTAGGATGTGCTATGGAGAAAACGGCACGGTGACATTTTTTGAAACTTTGGCAGATAATGTATTTAGACATAACTATTCCATGATGCAAATTTAAAAAAAACTGAATGATGGGAAAATTTTAGGGTAACCCAGGTCTACACCCTTAAGTCAACCAATCTTTGCTCTTACTGCTTAATGTTGTGTGCTTACATGAGAAGCAACAAATACTTATTTCATAGTCTTTGGTTTGTCTCGAACCCACGATCTACCATACGCGAGGCGATCACGCTAACAATTACACCACCGATGCGGTTAACAATGATTGAAAGACACATTAAGATGCATATCTGGAAGTTGTACATTCATTCATCAATGTAGTGGATAAGAATGCAAAGACTTAAGCAACGAACATTATCCGCCACTGATATTTTAGCAACCATTCATGGCAACATTGTACAATTCAAACACAGATGATTGACAACGAAGCACGTTTTGTTGATTGTGATCTCTGCCATTAATTGAGTTAAAGTTTGAACAATTAATTAATACCTGCGGTTTATCGTAATTGATGGACAATGAAATGGACTTTGAAATAATAATTTCGCTTTTGTTAAGCCATGATGTGTTTGTACACTTGCTGTCATCATTATCTTGTACTAATACTGTTGTCATGGTTGTTTATACATAGCGTTGTCAATATGTGTGCAACATCTTATTAACTTTTCAATTGCCGACAATGTTTACATTTTCTCAGATATCTTTAATGTATAATCAAATTTATTTTAATTCGTTGTCTCAATTGTTGTTCAAACAATTCAGAACCTATGTTTAAAGACATAATGCTTAATATTTGCAGGAAACAAATATCAACATTATGTAATAACCAATCTTGTAACATAAATACGTAATTTTCCTTTGATGTTTTTATGCAATAATCAACTTAAAAATAGTGAACTTTAACAAACCATGATCTAACATGAAGATCTTGATGTTATTCCATGATTTTGACGTCATAGATCTGTCAATCGTGTAATTTCTGTTACAAAACATATATACCATGGATCTTACTCATGAACTTATTTAAACCAACTCATCCTTCGGATTCGTTGGTTTAAATAAGTTAATTCGTAGGATTCAGGGTATATATAATACGTGGAATAGGTATGGTATTACTTCTGAATGTCATATTAAGTTCAGACAATGGCGGCAGATATGAACATTCAATTGCACACTGAAACCTATAACAGTCATTTATTAATACGAATATTGCTATTAATGTGTACCAATGTCATATTCTATTGGCAATATCATATATGAATGTCATTAGCGTATACGAATGTCATTATCATACACGAATGTCATCATCATGTACGAATGTCATTATCATGTACGAATGTCATTATCATATACGAATGTCATTATGTACGAAAGCCATTATCATATACGAATGTCATTATCATGTACGAAAGCCATTATGATATACGAATGTCATTATCATATGTGAATATCATTATCATATACGAATGTCATTATCATGGACGAAAGCCATTATCATATACGAATGTCATTATCATATGTGAATATCATTATCATATACGAATGTCATTATCATGTACGAAAACCATTATCATATACGAATGTCATTATCATATGTGAATATCATTATCATATACGAATGTCATTATCATGTACGAAAGCCATTATCATATACAAATGTCATTATCATGTACGAAAGCCATTATCATATACGAATGTCATTATCATGGACGAAAGCCATTATCATATACGAATGTCATTATCATATGTGAATATCATTATCATATACGAATGTCATTATCATGGACGAAAGCCATTATTATATACGACTGTCAATATCATATGTGAATATCATTATCATATATGAATGGCATTATCATGGACGAAAGCCATTATCATATACGAATGTCATTATCATGCGAAACACGTCGTGATCGTATGATTAGTTGGATTTACAACTACTTATGAAATCAGTGTGTATCTCTACTAAAGTAGTGAGATGTACTCGATGCATTTTTGTGTGATGAAGTTTGTCAGTGACTTGCAGCAGGTCGGTCGCTTTCTCCGGGTACTATGATATCCTCCACCAATGAAACTGACCGCCACGTTATTTGAAATATTGTTGAAAGTGGCGTTAATCACCATAACCCCATTATCATGTGCGAAGAGCATTACCATTATCGGCTGCGAAGTCTGTTTTCCTTAATCTTCATCGTTCAATAAGTGTATTTTCAACAGTAACTAAAGGAGTGATATAAAAAAAAGCATTACACTTAAGTCTGGTATTATTTATAAAAGATGAATTTAAAACGTAGATTTACAATGTAGTGTGGTCGATGCATTTCTGGAATAACCTTCATCAGGTACGGGAGAGCCAAAAGATATTGGAAAAGCAAGTGATTAAAACGCTTTGACAGCAGGAATACCAAGAGTCCTAAACAGAATAGCCAAAATCAGATAAGGTCACCTATGCCTGTGGGATGAGAACATTCAACGAACAATTATTTACAGTGTTTATTTCATTACTCCAGCGAGTATATTAATTTCACTGAGTGACATTGCTATTAGAAGTTAGGTCAAAGTAATACAGGTTAGAAATTGTCAGTGATGAGTTATAGCAGACAAAAGAAGAAATTTGCTTCCTTTGAGATAAAATGAATCATCAAGATTAAAGTTATTGTTTTGATATATATAACTTAAAATATCCTTAGATTCTCCACTGGATGTGGAGAACATTGAATAGTCATCTAGCCATCATATTCTTCTCGAGTTTATAATACAATCTCTAATAAATATAAAAGCAATATAGAATTGTTAAAAATAAATGAATTTGTATATCAAATCGTATACCAAAGATTAGTTTATTTATTTACATCAGGTAGTTACCTATGCTGGTGTTCATATGGTCAAGCAGTAATACGACAAATGCAACCAGTTCACCACCGGTTTTTAGTGGGTTTCGAATTATGTTTTCGGTATAGTGCGATTTATAATTACCTCTTTCGTATCTTCAAACTTGTCTTACAACAATATTTCAAAGTCGTTTCTTCTGTCCCGTAAGCTTGCAAGAAGAGTTTGAAGATACAAAGGGGTAATCAGAATTCATAAATCGAAGAAGGACATACCCCACAATGTCCAATAGAAAATGAAAAAAAGAAAAAAGGACAAACAACGATCTACAAAACACTACACAGAAAACTAGAGCTCGAGCAACACGAACCCCACAACAGACAGGTGGTGGAATCAGGTGCTGCAGAAGGATTATTTCGACGTCTTCAGGACCAGGATTTGACTCTGTGATGTCAATGAATAGTCATTCGACGTCTTCAGGACCAGGATTTGACTCTGTGATGTCAATGAATAGTCATTCGACGTCTTCAGGACCAGGATTTGACTCTGTGATGTCAATGAATAGTCATTCGACGTCTTCAGGACCAGGATTCGACTCTGTGATGTCAATGAATAGTCATTCGACGTCTTCAGGACCAGGATTCGACTCTGTGATGTCAATGAATAGTCATTCGACGTCTTCAGGACCAGGATTCGACTCTGTGATGTCAATGAATAGTCATTCGACGTCATCAGGACCAGGATTCGACTCTGTGATGTCAATGAATAGTTATTCGACGTCATCAGGACCAGGATTTGACTCTGTGATGTCAATGAATAGTCACTTTATTAGGTTTTTAGAATCGTAATAGTTTGTATTTATATTATAGCCTAGTCTCAGTAATAAAGTCTAATGTTAATTCATATAACCTAAATTCATCGGAATTACTTATAAATATCTTATTCTTTCAAATCTGATGAAAGTTATTCCAGAAATCCACCGTAGGAACTACATTTAACATCTACATTTTGTTAATAACAAACACGAATGTATGAAAGGTGATATATTATAAGTTTCTAGAAAAGGAACAGGAAATTGGACAGCAAAATTAAATATTTAGTTGGATCAAAAGTTTGAAGATACCAGACATAATCAGAAGACGTAAATCGAAGGACTGAATCAAAATTTGGTTTTTGGAATCATAATTTGTCCTTGTTTTCCACCAGGTACTGTCATTTATCAAGGGTTATCACTTTAGGTCTCGTATATTCAGAGTCGCAGCTGGTCATATATTCCCTGTGGTAATCCTGGACATCAATAGTAGCTTAATTAATTAGGCAGAATATGGATATGAATTCTCATTGTCTATTAATTAGTTAATATATTGTGATGAAGTTAAGGATTACTTAACGTATAGTCAATAAGTAATTAATATTAACTAATGTAGGTTATATAAGTTTGTAGAGTTGACCTGGTTATAATTGTCACCAAGAGCTGTCTATCAATAGGTGCTGTGGTTTATTAATGATATTCGTCTATGTCAGCGGCTAAGTGACGTTGACAATATAATTGACTACATAAAGCATTCATTAATGTCACACGGACATTACATGACATTTTATGCAAGATGTCATTTGCTTGAGATGCAAGATTATTTATTTTTCATAAAACCATAGTTAAATAGTGGTACAGAGAATGTCCCAATTTATAAATTTGCAATATGGATTTTTCAAAAAGGCAACCGAAAATTTTGAATGAGATGAAGGGGGGGGGGGGGGGGGGGGGTTCTCTGGAATTCACGTTTTTTTTTTTGTCCGATCAGTTTTCGTTATTAATGTATGGTTGTTTACTTCCGTCGTCTGCTACTGTCAAAATGGATAACGGAGAAAACATGGAAAATGCTTGTTATCCAATGAATGATGACACTGCTGGCTTCATAAATCAAATGAAAACACAAGTAGGAAAACTGAGTATGACATGAAATTAATCATAAACTAATAATTTTGAAATAACTTTTTGAAGCATGTTTTTCAAATCGCCATGATTTAAACATAGACTTAAGTAATCTGTCAGCAAAAACTATCATTGCATTTTGTTTCGAAAAAAAAAATGAATTCAGTTGTGTTTAACTTGTGTATTCTCAAAATGTTTATCATAGAAAATTATTTTGAAATTATAGAGTAAGAATACATTAAATTATGTTTTTATTGATATATAAATTATCAAAATCAGACATGAATTGACTTCAGGGTAATTTTTTGAAAAATATGAAATATATAGGGAATATTGGAATCGTACGAATACTTTTGTCCACAGTCTGTATATGATCAATAGGTTTATGATATGTCATTTTTCATATTACATGCCATATCAACCCTCGACCCATATTAACACTCGGGCCTTCGACCCTTGGGATAATATGCATGTCTTAGGTTGATATGACATGTAATATGAAAAAATGCCATATAATAACCTATAATTACTGGACGACAGAGATATTTAGTTAACCAGGAGGACAAATATGATATTGTAGGACACGAATGAATTTGCACAGTTTCGTTAGTAATTTTTAAAAGAAGTGTTGTGTTCATTTATTTTTACTAGTTTACCAATATCAAATATTGATATGTTATTCTCTATTCGAAACAACTAAGAAATGCACAGTGGACATGTCGCAAAATGCTTGTTACTAAGCCTTGCACAACATTAATATGACTTGCACTGATTTTATGTGAACTATATCAAATGATTTTTCATTAGCTGAAATAATATTCGAAAGTATCGAAAGAACTGCTTGTAATCATATACAACTTTCCATCTTTCGAACGAACACTCTGAAAATGTCGTCCTCTGTTTCTGCCGGGGGAATCAAGGAATCACCAAGAAGCTGTGACGTAATAGCGTGCCTCATGATAGGATAATGACAAGATCTTTGCACATAAAAGACAATTTTCCTCAATTCTTAATTATAGGATTAAACGCATTTTTTCCTGAGTTTATTTATGTATAACCTGGACCAATTCACTCACAAACAAATAAAAATCCGAAGGACTTTTATGTAAGTTTGTGAGTGACTTGGTACAGGTTATACATCAAATAAATGCGTTTAATCCTTATAATTCTGTAGCTAAGTTTTTTCTTCCATTTGTTTTGAAAATTTACCTTTGGGGATCCCCAGTACGCACACATACATTCCATTGATGTGTGTCGACCATGAATAACACAATGAACTAACCTTGTTTTCCTACATTGATAACTAGACAGTGATGTAATTAAGTTACTGATATTTTCCAATTTGATGGCATTTTGCATTTAGCTACTCAAACAAGTAAAATGCACACAAAATCGTAAAATAAATCAGGAACCAGCTTGGGTCAATCAGCGTCCCTTGTAAACAACGTCACAGGATGACGATATATTACAAAAGTCAAAGTCGATAGATGGTCGTCTTAAGTATTTTTTTCGGAATTTTTTTTTTATGTCAACATACAAGCTTTTTTTTTTCCATTGGCATTTATTTTTTTATTTCATATCTAACAATAATTGTCGATTATTAACAATAAACATTGTTTCTTTTATCTTTTTTTTATTATCGGGAATCCAAGCCGCCATTTTGTTTACATTACGAAAAAAGTAGTCCGGTGAACATCGTCTATCGGAAAATAAACTGACAAAACCCCGCCTCCATAAGCGCTTATACCCAATCAGAGTATAGGAGTTCTAATTAAGTAATTCATATAAGAATTATTAGCAAATAAGACAAAGATATCTAATTTATGGACATGACGCGTTTCAAGAATAACCTTCAACATGCATGATCCTAGACAAAATACTGGAAAGTCAAATAATTTTAAATCCTTTGGAGCAAGTGAACCAACTTGAATAGCCATGGTTCAATTAGGGAGTTGCTGGTCCGTTGGCAGGAAAAATTATCGGACCTTATTCATTATCTTCTAATTTACGCATGTCAATCGAAACACCTGGATTGGCCTTCTCAAGTGCCATTTCTAGAATCTTACGATTTATTAATTTTGCTTAATCTTTGTCCTCGTCGTGAACATCTTGTTCTTGCTTAATTATCTTAAAACATGTCTACACTTAACCTCGTTGGGACCACCTTTTGTGTTCAGAATAGACATGTTTTCTGTTAGCAAAGATTTTCTACATTAGTACTTTATATAAAGTTCAACTTAATCAAGATTATAGCTTGCTAAGAGATCGGTGTACGCAGGTTTGCTAGGATATCGGTGTACGCAGGTTTGCTAAGAGATCGGTGTACGCAGGTTTGTTAGGATATCGGTGTACGCAGGTTTGTTAGGAGATCGGCTTACACAGGTTTGCTAAGAGATCGGTGTACGCAGGTTTGCTAAGAGATCGGTGTACGCAGGTTTGCTAAGAGATCGGTGTACGCAGGTTTGCTAAGAGATCGGTGTATGCAGGTTTGCTAAGAGATCGGTGTACGCGGATTTGCTAAGAGATTGGTGTACGCAGGTTTGATAAGAGATCGGTGTACGCAGGTTTGTTAAGAGATTGGTGTACGCAGGTTTGATAAGAGATCGGTGTACGCAGGTTTGTTAAGAGATCGGTGTGCGCAGGTTTCATTGTATTATATTAAAAAGGTAGACGATTTTCTTTGAAAGGAAAAAGTGCAAAGTACTTAAAAAATTAAACTCTATTAAAAATGAAATTCATTTTTTTTAATAATCATTATCCACATATACCAAATACCTGTGTGTTATTAGTGGGGTTCGTGTTACTCGATCTTTAGTTTTATGTATATGTTTTTTAGATTATTGTCTGTCCTTTTTATTTCGGCCATTGTGTTGTCTGTCCTTCGATTTACGGATTCTGAACATTCCTTTGGCATCTTCTTAATATTAATTTTAGATATGAAATTTGACGAAGAAATATTTATATATCCTATGTACCTAATCTCGACAGAAGGCAAGCCAATGTCCGGTAGAACTTTATCATGCAACAATTAGCTTGTTTTCCTGATAATTCAAATAATAACAGTCATACTGGCATGGTTTGTTTGTTATGATAATATAAACATTAGTTAAGGTAATTTACGTTAAAACTATCGACATGGGTATTTTTTAAGTAAACGATATACAGCTTCTCTGGAATAGTTTAGCTTTGACAGATGTGAAAAAATATACAATGTATATATATATATATACAGGTACTGTAGATGTCAAAAACAATAAGTCTGCATAATTAATAAGAACTGTTATCTAAAATCATATTTGTAAGAGATTGAAGATAACAAAGGGGGAAACCATAATCCGTAAATCGAAGAAGGACAGACAACACAATGGCCAAACGAAAAAACAAAACAGATTTCAAAATTTAATTTTTCCGTCATGTTTTGTTTCCAGTAAATTTCAAACACAATTTATACATTGTACGATATTTACAAAATTGTGTTCACTTATTGAGTAAACTCTACTATGAATGAAATTTGCAATTTCTTTTTTTCAACAAATTAAACAACAAAATTACAGAGATTGTCCACGAACTTTATGGACAACCCTCGTATACAACCACTTTTACATAGTCATGTTATACTTGGAACTACTGTCTCTGGATTGTCCATTCTTTATTTCCTCTTCGGTTTTCTCTAACATTAATTTTAGACATGATGCGTTTCTCGGACACATTATCCTGATTTCGAGCCAACTAATCTTTGCTCTTTCACTTGAATGCTCCGCGATGAGTATCGGGGAACAAACACACGCCAGTAGTGTTGCGATTGTGATCAGTAATCAAGAAATGGACTTTCTGAATCACAAAATAGTACATATCTATAATACAACACACACAGAGACATATAATCTCCTGGTTGACTTGGTGTCAGTATAGTGTGTACAATGTCGAACAACATGTCTTCCTGATTACTGCTGATTGAGTGAGGTACACTGTAATAACATTTTTAGTTAAAGACTGGAAACCAAATAATTTAAAAGTCGTTGGGAACAAGTAAGCCAAAGAACACATACAGTACAATTTATCGACAATTTATTGCGTACGCCAGTATGTTATTCTCTGTAAAGTTTCTGATAAATGTACTAGTATGTGAGCCATGTTTCTGGTGCTATATATTGTTGCGAACAATTACGATCTTATACCTAATTTGCACTAGACCAACATGTTGTGCTGTATTGTTGTAGTTCTAGTCTGAACGAAGACACACCTCTCCAATTGTATATACTATCCTGATGTCGGGTCAACGAGGCTTTCTTTGTTCTTCAAACATCTGTGGCGTAATAGCGTAGCAAAAACTACCAATTTTCGTAAAAGATAATTTGACTCGACCGGAGATTGAACTCGCGACTTTTCTCACTCGAAGCGAGCACGTTTTTAGTCTAAGCTAATATCGCTGGTATTGCTCCAAAAACATAAATATTCTAGTCGTTAATTTGACCCTACCGACAATTGAACTCATGAATACCAATGTTGGTGGTTTGAGGAAAAATTGTGGATAGTCAGTGACAAGAATTCGTTCAAATATTAATTACGTGATTTAATACTGTCCACGAAATAGACGAAAATGGAATACCACGAATAATAAAGAATACACATTTAACCTTCATGTTGTCCTGAAATAACAGCAATGGAGTAAAAAGTAAATATTGAATAAAACCGTATGTTGTTTATAGTAGTTTTATTCAGATAACATTTTGCTTTCTATCAAAATAAAAGTATTCTATTTAGTTTTGTGTATGCGTTTCTTAAATACCAGTAACCACATTAAACCTTGATGCCTGTTCTGATTGATGAATATAAGTAAAATATACTTGTAAGTAAAATGTTGTAACATCATATTTGTAAAATAGCAATACGCGATCAAAGAGGTAGTTTATTTTAATGCATTGCAATACGGAGACGTAAATAAATATTTAATTGAATTATGTAATGGGCGATTGTATATATATTTTATATTATATTAATATACGTCCTTTTTTCCTTGAAAATGTTATCGTCACTTTGCAGAAACAAATGCATATGTGATAACTGAAATACTGCTGAAATTGGTGTTAAATACCAATTAATCAACAAATACATGTACCGGTACATGCAGGGTTGATTTATTGGTATTGATCAACACCATCAGTAATATCATACATTAGAGGAAATCCTAGGCAATTATAACAACAGATGAAAAAAACCTTTCTTGGGTAGGTGCTTTGGCACTTGGCACATGAGATGGGTAAATGTGTTTGAACCCACATTAGTGATGTTAGACTGGTGGTTCGAATGACCATGACCATACGGCCATCATTATAATGCAAAGGTACAGCTAAACCTGTATTTAGAGGTAAAGGAGAACAAAATAGAAAATGTAAATGTTTCCTTATAAAGACCACCAATAGCCAGATAACAATTTCTAGAACATTCTATTCATTTGAAGAAGCTGTAGTAGCATATAAGCTTTCCTACACCTGCTTGACAATCTGTTAATGTAATGCTGATTTATGCCCCCCCCCCTTTTCTTAGGACGAGCTATACATTTGGTACATTCTCTGTAGTAGATTGTACTACTAAGACCGGAGATACTATGTATACTCGGGGTTTCCACGATATGCTATGTTATTGACATTGCAATTCATAATTAAGGTCCTTTATAGAAATTAATACACAAGAAACGTTTTCATGATGTAATTTTAAGTCATATGAAAATATTTGAACAAACAATCTGTATAACACAATACTATGTAAACGTATCAGAGTAATTAATTTTCTGTTCAAATAAAATAAAATCAGCATGGAGTTGTAATAACAACAGCTGTGTGAGCATTTCTGTAAATTTGATCGGTTTTATACTCCATTATTGTATACTTAATAGTATAAATTACATTACACTATTAATATACAGTCAAGCCTGTATTAAGAGGCCATCTTTGGGACAAACAAAAAAGTGGTCCTCTAAGACAGGTGACCTCATAAAATAGGAACAATTCATATCCATTTTTCAATGAGATGACAAGAAAAATGTGATCTTCCAATACAGGTGACTACTAAATAGAGGTGACCACATCATCAGGTTTGATTGCAATGTCTTACCTAAGCAATCAACATCCATGTTCATTGCGTAGAAGACAATATTCCCAATTATTGAGTAAAGCATCAAAGGAATATTCATATTTTATAACGGTACCTTCTGAACAGACAACACAATGACCAAACGAAACAAGAAAAAAGGACAAACAACGATCTACAAAACATAACACATACAACTCAAGATTGAGCAACACGAACACCACTAAAACAGCGGGTGAACTCGGGTGCCCGGAAGGGCGAACAGCTCATGTTCTAAGCAAGTTAGACAATTACAAGAAAAGTTATGAAGCACCATATTCATTGACTAACCTGCTTAACTTTGACAAAAGGTAAACCTCCTATTTGTGTTAAATGTTAATAGATCATAGATTGGTTAGTAATGCTCTAAGCCATTAACCGATTGGCAACTCTTATGGTTTAACACTCTCTCTCTTTCGTTTTTATATTTTTCGTTCATATGAATGTATATAAGTGGTATCAAATTCGCTTACGATTGTCCGATTTCATTTTGGAAATCTTCAGATGGTGCGTTATTTTTTCCATTTCTTTTTTGCAAACGTACGATGTGTCGCTGGCATATCAAATACATCTATAACAAAGACTGTAAATTGCAATATCGTATTTGCTATATATACAGAAATGTCTCTTACATTTCAAATTTTAATTCCGTTTCTCTTGTTTGTTTTTGTGCATCTGTTTAAAAAAACTACATTTTATATCTACTATTTTACTACAATCATTGAGTCAACAGCTCTTCTAAAGGGCCCAGGTAGCTCAATTAGTTAGGTAGCTGGATTACCTAACAACTTATACAAGCCTATCGCCAATACGGCGTGGGTTCGCGTCCGGTTTTGTACATTACAAAAACAGGTGCACTCGATTCGCAGCCGGAAGTGATAAAGCTTACCAGTTATTTGCCCATGGTCGGTGGTTCTCTTCGAGTACTCCGGCTTCTTCCACCACTAAAACTGGTCGCCATGGTATAGCTAAAATATTGCTGAAAGTGGCGTTAAGCACCAAAAATCTCCTGAGGGAATCGTTCGCCCAGTAGTCAGTGTCTCGGTACTGGCATGGTTTATTAGATATATTTGTTTGAAATGTACAGTTATTACATTTAGACTAAGGTAAATCGCCATCATGGATAGGTCATCTTAGTATATTTTGACTATCCCGCCTGGTTAACTTGCTCCGAAGTCTTTTAAATTATTTGGCTTTCCAATCTTTTCAGTATGAGTGTACTTAATAAAGATTATTCTAGAAACTCGTACTGCGCACTAAATTAGATAACTACTTTTTTTTTAATTAATAATGTTAACATTAATAGTTAATCAAACTCGAACAAATGAGCACATTTGTAGTGCATGTATTAAGTGATCATGCTTTAATGTAACTACGAAACTCAAGTGTTTATTGTGGTTTAGTTGTAAAAATCGAATTCACAATATCAAAGCTGAAGAATCGATAAATAGACATTACGTGTCAAACGCAACATCAAGCGGAAGTGCATCCAGATGCTCTAGAGATCTGGAATGGTTAACATATTACTTACTACCTGCATATAACATCCGTAATGAAAGGGGGAGGTTTGGCGCTTTAAGATCTGATTCAACCCACCATTTCTTTAGAAATGCCTGTACCAAGTCAGGGTCATTACGGTTTTCACAGTTTTCCGGTTGTTGACTGATTTTGTCTGTTTATATAATTATGAGTTTTGACTTTCCCTTTGTAAGATTGTTTGGAGTTCGGTAATTTTGTTATTACCCTTATCCACCATAACTGAAAAGAGAAATAATAAGTACAAGCGTATGCCATCAAAGGAGCTAATCAATATAATCAACTTAAATTCAATAATTTAGCCAACACTGGAAACAGAATTAGCTCCCTTATTTCAACATACGTTATTTCAACATTCATGTACCTTTAATTCGATTGATTTATTCATTGATTAATTGCTGATGTCTATCGTTCTGACAAATTAGTTTACAGACAATCATGTAAGTAAAAAAGGGGAGATTGAATGGGGTTTAATTTGTTTGGAGTCATAGCTTGTAATGAGAAAAGTTTGAAGATATCGAAGGGGTAATCAGAAGCCGTAAATCACAGAAGGATCTATCCTACAATAACCACAGGAAGGACAAACAAAACCTACACAGAATCCTACATATGGAACAGAACGCACCCAATTAAATCGGGAGGTGAACGTTCACGTTCCATTAGTGATATATTTAGTGCTACTATTAAACGACACGAACATCATCTTAAATGGAAATCGTGTATGCTGAAATACATACAAAATAACATATATAAAACATAAACCCCTTACAATAATATATTTATAACAATAAAAAAGTAGATATTAAATTCAGTGCGCACGACGTGTTTCCTCATCAGGTACGCTCAAATCTAAATTATTGTTTCCTCATCAGGTACGCTCAAATCTAAATTATTGTTTCCTCATCAGGTACGCTCAAATCCAAATTATTGTAAAGTTGTTGGTAGCAAGAAACCCAAAGGATCTAAACAGCATAGCTAAAATCTGTTAAGGTCGTCTATGTCTGAAGAAGGAAAACCTTGTTTTTTAATTAATAATATATGATCATAAACGAACAGTAATTTGGCATAAAGCTCAATATGGGTCAATGTGCTATGGGAGGATGTTTGATTGAATTATGATATTGGTGATAAACGCCACTTTCAACAATATTTCAGTTATATCGTGGTGGTCAGTTTTATTATTGGAAGAAGCCGTAGTAGACGGGGAAAACCATGACATGTCACACTGATTGATCTGGTAGTTGTAAATCCAACTACCATACGGTCACAACCACAACACCCTCTTTATCAAATTAAGAAAATTGTGATGATAACAAAGTGGTAATCAGAAACCGTAAATCGAAGGACAGACAATACAATGGCCAAATATAATTGGACAAACAATGATCTACAAAATACTAAAGATAGTAGAGATTGTATATGGTCGATCCGCGCCTTACAGTGGACTTATAATAACGATAGCTCCTATCAGCTCTTGTCTATAATATTTGTTGGTTTCTTAACGTCCAGCTGTAGATATGTAATGCATGCTCAGGGACCATAAACAGTTCAACAATACCTAAACACTATGTAGAAATGAGGGAGGGAGCGATGTTTCATTGCCAAATGAGAGTTATGTCAGGCTCTCGCATTAAAATCTTCCACCGAAAGGTTATTTTCCTAATCACCAGATGGGAACGCGTTGTGAATCTCTAACATAAATGTGAACATCAATATATTGAAATTTGTTTATAAGTGTCTATCAATCACATCAAAGTGATATTAATTATGGAAAGAAAGCTCAATAAAACGAACAATCACCTCTCATCTTAAATGAACTCAAATACACAAAAAGACCATAACATATGACGTTAGAAATCCAGGTCCTTGCTTGGAACAGATAACACCGACATGTGACGGGGTTATACCGTTCAATGGGATCCTAACATTACCTCTTTTAATAACTGGGGCCCCAGTGGACAGACATATATAATAATGTTTGACTCCATTAACACTGGAACCATATTATATCTGTTCGATTGTCTCGGGTTCTTCCATCTATTTATAATACCGAGCCCACTGACAATATTTTGCTAGTTTCATTTTCATTGGTTAATCTAAAGTTCACATGGAAGCTATGCTAAATTAAGATGTTAATTGTGGGTAACGTATCAAACGTATCATATTAATCAAATCGTGCTTACCTCTATATTTTTTGTTATTATTACATGTGTGGAAAAATTAAAGTAAAAGCGATTGCTTAAACAAGTGAACATTTCTACAAATATCAACAAAACCTCTCACCTTAAAGCGTTGGACACAAAACAGACCACGACATTTGCAGATGGATATCAAATTCTCGCTTGTGACACACACAAACGTGTGGTAGTGTTAAAATTGGATCCCGAACCACTCTTGATAATTGGATCCCAAACGGCAATACAAATATAAACAAACAATTAGAAAAACCTGCAGTCATTCGCCATTACAGTCTTGTTCTTCACAACACAGTAAGGTGTTCAAACGATAAATATACCTATTACGCCGAGGTAAGTTTAGATAATTAATTTCTTTTTTCATCTTTGATGCTTACATAAATATATATAATAAGATAAATTAACCGTCAGTGAAATCAGTATATTACAGACGTGCTCAATTATCCCTAATTACTGGATGTGTTAAAAGCGACTCTCCCCATAACTACCGGATGGAAATAATATATTTAGCTTATAAAGGTTACGTACATGTGCTAAAACAATGGAATTGGCTAAATCCACCTTGCTAATATTAATATAAGCTTATATAAAGCATATATTAGTTGTCGAACTTAAAAAGGAACTATTATCCCAACTTTCACAATATAACATCACGATGCACTGTATCTGACTTTAATAGAATCTACTAATATATTACTATAAACGTTTATTAAAAACAAATATGGTTAGATTCTAGTGCCTCTTTTGAAATGTCAGTTGCACTAAAGTTTGCTGATATTAGGGTATTAACGAGGGTTAAAATCATTCGTTGTATCTTCACGACAACTACTACTCCCATGTAGGTTTTAAAACTCCATTACATCACTATTTCCATTATGAATTTTACTAAAGACTGTAACACGACGGGTGCCACAAGTGGAGCAGTAACTGCTTACCATTCCGGAGCACCTGACTTCAACCTCCAGTTTTAGTGAGGTTCGTGTAGTGAGTTTTAGATCATTGTTTTTCCTTTTGGCCTTTGTATTGCCCTCCTTCTAAGATTTACGACTTCTGATTATCCAATTGATATCTTCAAACTTTTCTCACTAATTCAGTTTTAATTTAAATATAACAATAGCCAGAGAAAACTACAGATATAAAACATTGGGGTTTTTGTTCTCACAATTTGACAACTATTTACCAGTAAAACAGAACATTTTATTTCGAAACGTTGTATTAAACTGCGTCGTTAGAATATAAATTTTACTGTTGTATAATCAATCATAGATAAACAAAAGGAATGAGTGCTGCAATCTTGTAGATTATCTAAACAGCATTCCAAGTGTCAAAACCTGACACGATATGTCCAAAATAATCGAGGATTAACTATTTAGTTCACCAGATATGTTATTCTGGAGGTCTTTGGTTCTAAAGCTTACAAAACATTTATATTGGGCAGAAAAAACCCCAAACCCCAGACCTGAAGCCAAGCTCAGTTAAGACTATCTATATGCGAGGGAAGGTCAACGAAACCTTTCAAGATAACAAAGGAGTAATTCGAAGGACATACAATACAACGGCCAAATGAAAAAGAACAAGAAGACAAAGAATTGTTGTGAAAACACTACACAGAAAACATAGAGGTGAGTAACACGAACCCCACCTAGGATCGAAGTGAGTCCAGGTACACTTGAAAGATAAACAGTTCCTGCTCCACTAATTAAATGATATATTCTTTAATTTTAAATGTACGCTAACGAAACTGTGTCACATTTTGTTTATTAAATATCACTGAAAAATATTTGATTTCTTATTCAATTCCAACGTCACCACTGAAAATGTAAATTTCGCTTTGAGAATTCTCAAAAAAGTGATATCAAAATGAAGAGTGTTATTTATGTCTGATCTCAGTCACAGTCGCGCTTAAAAAAATACAATGTCCAGGGAAGTAAATCTGACACAGCACTTAGTCTTCCTGTGATTTCTACTGAACTATAATTGATAAACATTAATATCAACAATGGATACATGGAAGGCCGCGTCTTTCAGGTCGTTAATCTCAGAACGCATACGTTACACAACTGCTTGTGTCGTTACGTATCGCAATTGGCATACGTTTCCATGTATGCATGGGGGTCTCAGTTCTGATTAACTGTCAGGACTGGTACAACGTATTCCCGACATATATTCTGTATAATGTTGATGGGAGAATAGAAACCCACAATCAAACAGTAAACCTTGCCCCAAATTGAATTTAACGCGTATACATATCATATCCAGTTAATCAAACGCAACGATGACTTCCATGTCCCCCCCCCCCCCCCCCCCAGTAGTCGGTGTGTAAGTACTGAAATGGTTTATTATATACAGTAAATAATGTAATTATTATTAAATATTTAAAAACTAAGGTTCTCCTCCCTCATCCATTGGTGGCCTTAGACGATTTTGGCTATTCCTTTAGGCCCTTTGGTTTTCTTACTTACAAATTAATTTTAATTATTTCGCTTTCCAATCTTTTGACTTTGAACGTACCTGAGTAACGCGTCGTTTGCACTAAATTTGATATCTACGTTTTTATTCAGTGATGAACATTATGCTATCGTACGATCAGCTGTATAATTTATAGATATTAACAGACAACTTTTGTAGCCATTATCTGGTTACATTTATAGGATATTTAGGTGTGCTTGCTCTTAATAAATCCTACTTATCATTAGATGGTAATCTTAGTTACCTTTGATAAAGTCTTGTAAATACGTATCAAACTACAAAAAGACGCATATTCAGTGTATTACGTGCATTACAAAAGATATATATCATGGGGTTTTTGTGTTCAACGATAAAATGAAAAACAAAGACAAATACCATACTGGCAGAACAGTTCTAGAATTGAATAGAAAAATCGTAGAAAGAGGCACAATCGATACCCCTAACACACAAATACATGACCGTTCACTTTCCTTGCTTGGCATAGGCATTTACAAAAGTGGTCCTAACACACAAATACATGACCGTTCACTTTCCTTGCTTGGCATAGGCATTTACAAAAGTGGTCCTAACACACAAATACATGACCGTTCACTTTCCTTGCTTGGCATAGGCATTTACAAAAGTGGTCCTAACACACAAATACATGACCGTTCACTTTCCTTGCTTGGCATAGACATTTACAAAAGTGGTCCTAACACACAAATACATGACCGTTCACTTTCCTTGCTTGGCATAGGCATTTACAAAAGTGGTCCTAACACACAAATACATGACCGTTCACTTTCCTTGCTTGGCATAGGCATTTACAAAAGTGGTCCTAACACACAAATACATGACCGTTCACTTTCCTTGCTTGGCATAGACATTTACAAAAGTGGTCCTAACACACAAATACATGACCGTTCACTTTCCTTGCTTGGCATAGGCATTTACAAAAGTGGTCCTAACACACAAATACATGACCGTTCACTTTCCTTGCTTGGCATAGGCATTTACAAAAGTGGTCCTAACACACAAATACATGACCGTTCACTTTCCTTGCTTGGCATAGGCATTTACAAAAGTGGTCCTAACACACAAATACATGACCGTTCACTTTCCTTGCTTGGCATAGACATTTACAAAAGTGGTCCTAACACACAAATACATGACCGTTCACTTTCCTTGCTTGGCATAGGCATTTACAAAGGTGGTCCTAACACACAAATACATGACCGTTCACTTTCCTTGCTTGGCATAGGCATTTACAAAAGTGGTCCTAACACACAAATACAAGACCGTTCACTTTCCTTGCTTGGCATAGACATTTACAAAAGTGGTCCTAACACACAAATACATGACCGTTCACTTTCCTTGCTTGGCATAGGCATTTACAAAAGTGGTCCTAACACACAAATACATGACCGTTCACTTTCCTTGCTTGGCATAGGCATTTACAAAAGTGGTCCTAACACACAAATGCATGACCGTTCACTTTCCTTGCTTGGCATAGACATTTACAAAAGTGGTCCTAACACACAAATACATGACCGTTCACTTTCCTTGCTTGGCATAGGTATTTACAAAAGTGGTCCTAACACACAAATACATGACCGTTCACTTTCCTTGCTTGGCATAGGCATTTACAAAAGTGGTCCTAACACACAAATACATGACCGTTCACTTTCCTTGCTTGGCATAGGCATTTACAAAAGTGGTCCTAACACACAAATACATGACCGTTCACTTTCCTTGCTTGGCATAGGCATTTACAAAAGTGGTCCTAACACACAAATACATGACCGTTCACTTTCCTTGCTTGGCATAGGCATTTACAAAAGTGGTCCTAACACACAAATACATGACCGTTCACTTTCCTTGCTTGGCATAGGCATTTACAAAAGTGGTCCTAACACACAAATACATGACCGTTCACTTTCCTTGCTTGGCATAGGCATTTACAAAAGTGGTCCTAACACACAAATACATGACCGTTCACTTTCCTTGCTTGGCATAGGCATTTACAAAAGTGGTCCTAACACACAAATACATGACCGTTCACTTTCCTTGCTTGGCATAGGCATTTACAAAAGTGGTCCTAACACACAAATACATGACCGTTCACTTTCCTTGCTTGGCATAGGCATTTACAAAAGTGGTCCTAACACACAAATACATGACCGTTCACTTTCCTTGCTTGGCATAGGCATTTACAAAAGTGGTCCTAACACACAAATACATGACCGTTCACTTTCCTTGCTTGGCATAGGCATTTACAAAAGTGGTCCTAACACACAAATACATGACCGTTCACTTTCCTTGCTTGGCATAGGCATTTACAAAAGTGGTCCTAACACACAAATACATGACCGTTCACTTTCCTTGCTTGGCATAGGCATTTACAAAAGTGGTCCTAACACACAAATACATGACCGTTCACTTTCCTTGCTTGGCATAGGCATTTACAAAAGTGGTCCTAACACACAAATACATGACCGTTCACTTTCCTTGCTTGGCATAGGCATTTACAAAAGTGGTCCTAACACACAAATACATGACCGTTCACTTTCCTTGCTTGGCATAGGCATTTACAAAAGTGGTCCTAACACACAAATACATGACCGTTCACTTTCCTTGCTTGGCATAGGCATTTACAAAAGTGGTCCTAACACACAAATACATGACCGTTCACTTTCCTTGCTTGGCATAGGCATTTACAAAAGTGGTCCTAACACACAAATACATGACCGTTCACTTTCCTTGCTTGGCATAGACATTTACAAAAGTGGTCCTAACACACAAATACATGACCGTTCACTTTCCTTGCTTGGCATAGGCATTTACAAAAGTGTTCCTAACACACAAATACATGACCGTTCACTTTCCTTGCTTGGCATAGGCATTTACAAAAGTGGTCCTAACACACAAATACATGACCGTTCACTTTCCTTGCTTGGCATAGGCATTTACAAAAGTGGTCCTAACACACAAATACATGACCGTTCACTTTCCTTGCTTGGCATAGGCATTTACAAAAGTGGTCCTAACACACAAATACATGACCGTTCACTTTCCTTGCTTGACATAGGCATTTACAAAAGTGGTCCTAACACACAAATACATGACCGTTCACTTTCCTTGCTTGGCATAGGCATTTACAAAAGTGGTCCTAACACACAAATACATGACCGTTCACTTTCCTTGCTTGGCATAGGCATTTACAAAAGTGGTCCTAACACACAAATACATGACCGTTCACTTTCCTTGCTTGGCATAGGCATTTACAAAAGTGGTCCTAACACACAAATACATGACCGTTCACTTTCCTTGCTTGGCATAGGCATTTACAAAAGTGGTCCTAACACACAAATACATGACCGTTCACTTTCCTTGCTTGGCATAGGCATTTACAAAAGTGGTCCTAACACACAAATACATGACCGTTCACTTTCCTTGCTTGGCATAGGCATTTACAAAAGTGGTCCTAACACACAAATACATGACCGTTCACTTTCCTTGCTTGGCATAGGCATTTACAAAAGTGGTCCTAACACACAAATACATGACCGTTCACTTTCCTTGCTTGGCATAGGCATTTACAAAAGTGGTCCTAACACACAAATACATGACCGTTCACTTTCCTTGCTTGGCATAGGCATTTACAAAAGTGGTCCTAACGCACAAATACATGACCGTTCACTTTCCTTGCTTGGCATAGGCATTTACAAAAGTGGTCCTAACACACAAATACATGACCGTTCACTTTCCTTGCTTGGCATAGGCATTTACAAAAGTGGTCCTAACACACAAATACATGACCGTTCACTTTCCTTGCTTGGCATAGGCATTTACAAAAGTGGTCCTAACACACAAATACATGACCGTTCACTTTCCTTGCTTGGCATAGGCATTTACAAAAGTGGTCCTAACGCACAAATACATGACCTTTCACTTTCCTTGCTTGGCATAGGCATTTACAAAAGTGGTCCTAACGCACAAATACATGACCGTTCACTTTCCTTGCTTGGCATAGGCATTTACAAAAGTGGTCCTAACACACAAATACATGACCGTTCACTTTCCTTGCTTGGCATAGGCATTTACAAAAGTGGTCCTAACACACAAATACATGACCGTTCACTTTCCTTGCTTGGCATAGGCATTTACAAAAGTGGTCCTAACACACAAATACATGACCGTTCACTTTCCTTGCTTGGCATAGACATTTACAAAAGTGGTCCTAACACACAAATACATGACCGTTCACTTTCCTTGCTTGGCATAGACATTTACAAAAGTGGTCCTAACACACAAATACATGACCGTTCACTTTCCTTGCTTGGCATAGACATTTACAAAAGTGGTCCTAACACACAAATACATGACCGTTCACTTTCCTTGCTTGGCATAGACATTTACAAAAGTGGTCCTAACACACAAATACATGACCGTTCACTTTCCTTGCTTGGCATAGGCATTTACAAAAGTGGTCCTAACACACAAATACATGACCGTTCACTTTCCTTGCTTGGCATAGGCATTTACAAAAGTGGTCCTAACACACAAATACATGACCGTTCACTTTCCTTGCTTGGCATAGGCATTTACAAAAGTGGTCCTAACACACAAATACATGATCGTTCACTTTCCTTGCTTGGCATAGGCATTTACAAAAGTGGTCCTAACACACAAATACATGACCGTTCACTTTCCTTGCTTGGCATAGGCATTTACAAAAGTGGTCCTAACACACAAATACATGACCGTTCACTTTCCTTGCTTGGCATAGGCATTTACAAAAGTGGTCCTAACACACAAATACATGACCGTTCACTTTCCTTGCTTGGCATAGGCATTTACAAAAGTGGTCCTAACACACAAATACATGACCGTTCACTTTCCTTGCTTGGCATAGGCATTTACAAAAGTGGTCCTAACACACAAATACATGACCGTTCACTTTCCTTGCTTGGCATAGGCATTTACAAAAGTGGTCCTAACACACAAATACATGACCGTTCACTTTCCTTGCTTGGCATAGGCATTTACAAAAGTGGTCCTAACACACAAATACATGACCGTTCACTTTCCTTGCTTGGCATAGGCATTTACAAAAGTGGTCCTAACACACAAATACATGACCGTTCACTTTCCTTGCTTGGCATAGACATTTACAAAAGTGGTCCTAACACACAAATACATGACCGTTCACTTTCCTTGCTTGGCATAGACATTTACAAAAGTGGTCCTAACACACAAATACATGACCGTTCACTTTCCTTGCTTGGCATAGACATTTACAAAAGTGGTCCTAACACACAAATACATGACCGTTCACTTTCCTTGCTTGGCATAGACATTTACAAAAGTGGTCCTAACACACAAATACATGACCGTTCACTTTCCTTGCTTGGCATAGGCATTTACAAAAGTGGTCCTAACACACAAATACATGACCGTTCACTTTCCTTGCTTGGCATAGACATTTACAAAAGTGGTCCTAACACACAAATACATGACCGTTCACTTTCCTTGCTTGGCATAGGCATTTACAAAAGTGGTCCTAACACACAAATACATGACCGTTCACTTTCCTTGCTTGGCATAGGCATTTACAAAAGTGGTCCTAACACACAAATACATGACCGTTCACTTTCCTTGCTTGGCATAGGCATTTACAAAAGTGGTCCTAACACACAAATACATGACCGTTCACTTTCCTTGCTTGGCATAGACATTTACAAAAGTGGTCCTAACACACAAATACATGACCGTTCACTTTCCTTGCTTGGCATAGACATTTAGTGGTGGGGTTAAACTAGTTTTATGTACCACCCAATCCTCTAATATCAATTCTAACATGGCGTGCTACTTTCGCTTTGAAAACAATAGAGGGCTCTAAATAGCACATAACACCCTAGCCACATGCGCAGAAGGCATATCTAATCGACAGCGTATTTTGCATATTTGTACTTTATGTATGTTAAATTAAAAGAATAGAAATAATAGATATACAAAAAAAAGCAGATGAAGCTAATTTTCGATCGTTATCAATTTTTATAACGTTTCTGTAGCGTTATATATTCTTGTAAATAATAGCGGGAGGTAATTGGAACAGCTTCTGCAGCGTTATCTATTCTTGTAAATAATAGCGGGGGGTAATTGGAACAGCGCCCAAAAGTGACCTTTGTCTAGATACGCTTGAATGCATACAATTACGGTAAATTGTTAGAATCGAAATAATTCTCGGATGCCGGGCTTTATGCTTATTTTAACATAGGTAGGCATTATATTTGTCAAGATTTTAGACCTCGCTACCGCTCGGTGTAAAATAATGAAATATAATGACAAATATAATGCCTACCCATGTTAAAATAAGCATAGAGCCCGGCATCCAAGAATTATTTCTTAAATAGCAAAACCGTAGAAAGAGACAAAATCTATAACCCGAACACAAATACATGACCGCTCACTTTCTTTGCTTCGTCAAGACACTTCAAAGTCAGGTAAATATCGTTAACGAGGAAAGGGGGACGAAGGAGCAAAACAGATCCCCATTTATATACAACAACAAGTTAAAGTATTAAGACTAATATCAATTTCACGTATCTTTATCTGTTTTGTTTTCATCGTAAATAAAATATATCTTTAGTTTTGCATTGTGTCCTTAATATTTGCGAGAATTGCATAACTAGAGATAGGAAGCTAGATATCAAGATATGTCACAGCTATCCCGTGAGTAATTACTCATTCGAGAACCTTGGTGGTGAGTGTGTGTGTGTTCGTGTATGCATAGAAAAAAAGATTTTGGATTCAATTCAAAATGACGGAAAATTTAAATGAAAATCTTGAAAACATAATTGTTTATAAGTGATGCTTTTATTGATGTGCTTAGCATTTTATTAAACGTGTATTATCATTTTGTAGACTTATTGGAATATAACGGGTGATGATCATGGCACTTATAAACTAATATAACACAACTATAAGCCTTTATTTTCGGTCATAAATGTTTAAATAGCAATATAGCTGTACATGAATATGACAGATATTTTCCTTGTGTACGTTAAACCAAATTAATGTACAGGAATACAGTTTGTCACAAAATATTATTGAAATAAAGCCTAATAAATATTTGAATATACCAAAGAAGGTTATTACAAGCTGTAAATGGAAGGACAGACAATATAATGGCCAAAAGACGAATGACACCAAAAAATGGTCCACAAAATATTACATATAGACAACTAAAAATATATAATTAACATAAATATATTGTAAAACCCCTATAAAACAAAAGGGATTAAAGACGAACTGAACATCGCGGACATCACTCCACGGAACTGAATATGTGAGAGCATATAATTGGACAAAATGTACAATGCAAACTCCTTTAACACCGGTGTCAACCTCAGGTGCTCTGGAAGGGTTAGCACATCTTGCTCCACTTATGGCGCCCGTATTGTTAAATGAAGCATATATCTGATACCATACAGTAAATGTAATTAATGACCCCTTTCGTATTGATATATTAACGTAACATTAACGTTAGAGAATACCGAAGGGGATATAAAAATGGACAGAGAAACTGGCAACATAGTACATGGTACACAAGACGAAGACAAACACAACACAATATGTGTTGGACACTACTATGCACAAACAAACAGACATAACGTAAATAAGACATGAAACCTCCTACACAGCATCAACATACTCCATATAATGAGCTAAAAAAAGCACTAGTGTAATCGTTGCGTTACAAACATGGGTAATTACCACTAATCACATGATGAATCGTGGGGAACAATTCATTTTTGCATTGAAACTATTATGTTAAAGCAATAAGATTGGCAAAAACACTTTCTAAAAATTATATAGCACCCACACTCGTTGCAATGAACACAAGGCATTATTTAAAAAAACAAATAAAAACATCACGAATGAAGGCAATTGACACTATTGCCGATTTCAAGACGGTCGATTTGTACAATTTAAAATATTTAAGAGGGCATTGATGAACTCGTGGTTTAGATCGTATATATACTTCTGAAAGCAAGATGAACACCAGCAACGGGGGTTCTATTTACGATATCTACATCATGGGGCAGGATTTCATCTGTCAATTGTTCTCACTGTCCGAGTATTCTGCATCAGATAAGCATGGTAGGCACAACATAACTGACAATAAATCCTGATAAAAACAAATGACCAATTTCGTGTATAAAATCAAATGTATTTTAATCATAAACATGTAGTAAAAATGAACTTGTGAAATGTCAAATGTTGCAACACGAATGCATTCTTTTGTTCTGATCTTTCAATGGTTTATATACCAAAATATAAGCAACAGCTAAGAACTATGAAATAATACACGCAGATACGAGATATTGCACACTTTAAATATGGGCTGTAGTTTTATTACTCTCAGAGTACCGTACAATAATCAACGACCTAGATGTGATATTGCATGGCGACATGTTACAAATCATCTATACCACTGTTTTCAGAGTTAAACAGTCCCACGCTTCGCATTCGATTGTTTAACCGTTTAACTCGGAAACTCGTGGTATAAATATTATTTGTTTCGATTTTCTAATTGATGGTGTGTTGTGTTGATGTGCAGACAAACAACTGAATAAAATTAGTATTATATTAACAAAGTTTAGCTTGTATTTATTCTGATATTAATTTTTATCTCTAATGTGCTTTTGATAGGGGTTTTCAATTGTTTTTTCTTCATACAAGATCATATTATGAAAACATGAACTTGAGGTTACTACACGATGCTGTCTAATTGACATTTTGTAAATAAGTCAGTGCTGAAATACTTTGGTTTTTTTTTATTTTTTTATGAGTAGTATATATGAACTATCATTGAATAAGATCATAATACAAGCTCAGTGACGTCATATTCCGGTGCATTTGATTAACCCGATTGTTATCCAATAGTTTTAAACAAACAAGGTGTACGGTCAATAAATGTAGGTTTGTTCAAGTAGAAATCGACTTTCAATGTTGAATAATAAAATACATACGTTTCGAACCATACCATTGATACACTGCAGCACCAATCACTTAGCCTTATATCCAGTGCTCTAGACCACTCAGCCACATCTGCTATATATATTCTACTTCCAACTATGTATGTTTATTTGTTACACACAGAAGCATCAAATATAGCATAACTTTTAACATTTTAAGTACTATGCGTGTATAAAATATGTCCATGTTTATATATTTAATAATACATATTTGAAGATACTAAAAGGGTAATCAGAAGCCGTAAATCGAAAAAGGAAGACAGTATAATGGTCAAAAAACAAAGGACTACCAATGATCTAAAAAAAAAATACATTACACAGAAAACTAAAGATTAAGCAACACCAACTCCACTAACAACCGGGGTTGAACTCGGGTGCTTGGGAAGGGTTAGCAGTTCCTACTCATAAATACCAGATGTTTCCATTCTTCTATGCAGTGACCGAACTAAAAACAAAAACAGTAAAGGTAAACCAAAGTGCGCAATTGTTTTGAAAACCTTCTCACAACAAATCATGAGTAATACCAGATGTTTCGATAATATCAGTATTAATTATATATAGTAAAATATAAAGAATAATATGAATCATTTAGATTTTTATCGATTGATAGTTAAGAATTGGGAACGTACATATCTTCATGCAATACACGGCTATTAGTTTTCAATTCCTTCTAATCTGTATATCAAAGACAGTGTAAGATGTATGGGTGATAAGGGTTATAGGTATATCCCACATATTGTGGAAGGAATGAGAGGTGGATTAAATTCTCCCGTTTAGATAATTTAGAGGGAATATGTAAAGAACAATTCCCATAACTGCATGTTTTTCTATTAACATTAGAAGCTGAAAATATACAATCTAGGGACATTACAATCGTGGATTGTACTTTAGGGTTAATTGGGAGCATAATTACGGAACTGTTTTAAAGTATCTACAGTGAAACATGTATAAATCGAACCCTGAATAAACCGAAATCCTGTATAAAGCGAACGTTACATAAAGTCTCAATATAGAAAATCTTCGTGAATTTAACCTGTATAAACTGAACACTTGTCTATTCCTAAGGCAAAAGGAGGTTCGCAATGTAATGCCACCCCTTTTCTTCACTGTCGCCAACCTTCATGGAAATTTCACGAGTAAGCTGATTTATATCCTTTCAGTGTTAAATGGGAGTCTTTGGTGATAAGTGTAGTTGAAATCGTCAATAATAACTAATTTTAAGTTCAACAACACATTTTGTAAACAACGAAAATAGTATGACCTACTCTCTCACTTTCAGTGTTTACACATTTTTATTTATGGAATGTGAACCGGAAGCGATAATATGCAAATTTGTTTAACGTTATTTTAGGGGTTGTGTGCTAGGGAAATCGGCCCTAATTTATCATTTCAATTTCACAAAAGGGATTATGTTGATTATACACATCTATTTATAGATAACTTGATGCGTTATTTCAATAAATAACGTTTCTTTCACTCGTTTCGGAACTTGATACCAAAAGAGGAACTCCGATTTTATCGCTTCTGGGATTGATTTGATTAATAAATAAGTTTGCTACGTCTTATTTATAGAATGTATAATTACCTATGATATCAAGGACCAGTTGTATATCCTGGGTCCTTCATGTTAATATGCTTTAACTTTGTATTTAGTGTAATTCCATCACGGTACACAGCAGTCGACCCTCCATGCATTCTTTCCATGTTTTTACCCGAAGGTCGACGTTAGAATTATTTGATTGGTTAAAAATATTATGACGTCAGAGCGTGAATCACGTCACTCTGTGTCACTTGTTAGTTTGACGCTGAATAGTACAGACGTTATTTTCTATACTCTTCGACTAGTTTCAAAATGTCTCAAGCTCAACTAAATTCCGCTATTTCGATGGTAATTAATATTGATTATTTACGCGATTTATAAATTTCATTGTTAATTTTAATAATTTCTTTGGATCTAAGCACTGATTGAGTGTTTAATCAAACAATTGGATGTTTCTGTGACACCACTGCTGGTGCCCTGCCAAATCTTGATTTTCTAATGATTCAGTTATAGTGACAGTTCCCCTTAGTCGGATAACTTCTATTTCATTGTTTATGAGACATAATTCGTCTGCTAAAGTTATGAGTTTTCATAAATTCTCAGAACTTCCATTTTTAATGAACATGGTGTTTGCACCAGAATATTTAGCTATGTTGCACCAAGATTGGCAAGAACACCAGATCTGGTTTGCTGCACCTCAAACCCTTTAACCAAGATTTGAGTTGACACCATACCTTTGGTTAAGTTGCACCAAATCTGGTGCTGGTTAAATTTCTCTATTTTATTGATTTTAATATATAGGCTATGATAGCATAGAGGGCTTTTTTTTTGTAAGCTTTGAGATTTTCAGAGTATTTTGTTGGTTCCATTAAGCTGTGTACCATCTCTCTTTATCACAAGATATTGTCATGAATTCAGACATGGCTCAATTTTGTATTGTTCTCAATGCTGATAAATGATATGTTTTAAAATAAATATATAATTAAATGTCAACACTATAGTTCGTCTTACTTAAGGCCTTAATTATAGTTCCAAAGGCTGGACACCTATACAAGTCCCAAACCCACAAAACTTGTTTATGCCGTCACCTAGCTGTGGCGACATGCGCTGAATGTTGGGAGCTAAGCCACAACCGGGCGGCGCGACATAATTGGCATTCTCGGCGGGATTCTAACTGATTGAGTTAGCTCCTTTTTTTTTACCTTTAATAAGTTATAGACTGATGTAAACTCCTTTCAATATGGATAATCCTGAAGTGACATTCAAACCCGACAGGAATCATCACAACTCCGAACAGCAACAACGTTCTGGAACCCCCATTAATTTACTGGACATGGATGTGGTAGATGAAGCAACATGTACTCCATCCTTCCATCCCTCAAATGTTTCTACCCCTTCCGTTAGTGCAGAACAAAAAATGCAAAATAAATTTGATGCAGTATCTCGTCAACTCGACGACATGTTCAATACTTTTCAAATGGAGATCAGTGCTATGACAAAGCAAGCTCTAGATAGGTTAGATCAAAGATATGCCGCTCTAGGTATTAAACCTCAAAACCTCAATTCTGTTGATCACCTTTCACCAATAGTGGACAAAAATGTTAGTACAAACAATCACAATAGTCAGACAGTGGCTACACCTCAAAGCAATGCAAACTTGGTTACAAATGAACAACACAATATTGATAATACTATTTCTAGTAATACAAATTTATTGAAAATAAATTGCAATGATGGATTAGATTATCTGTCATCTCTAAGGTCAGCTGGTCCATCTATGATGACTAATGTAGATGCTGCTTCTACTCAATTATCTAGTTCAAAATTTCCAAATCAATATGGCAATTCAGTCAAGTTGAAACCACAAAATTATGATGGAACGGAAGATTTAGATGACTATCTTTCACAATTTGAGATATTGGCAGATTTAAACTGCTGGAATTATGAAACCAAATCATTATACTTAGCAGGAAGTCTGAAGGGTGACGCTCGAACTTTATTAACAGAGCTCTCTTTCTTACAGAGACGTGATTATGATAGTTTGGTACAAATTCTAACTCTGCGATTTGGTTCTTTAAACCGAGCTGAAATTTATAAAGCCAATTTACAAACTCGGGTCAAGCGAAGAGACGAGTCGATCTCTAAGCTTGCTCAATCTATTAAAAAGTTGACACGTCAGGCTTATCCAAATGCACCTGCTAGTGTTACATCCACTCTAGCTAGGGATCACTTCATTGATGCCCTGCCTTATTCAGATGTGAGACTTCGCATCCGTGAAACTCAAGCAAAAGATATTGCTGAGGCTGAGATTTTAGCTTTACGTCTTGAAGCCTATAGGGTTGCAGACCGCCAAAAGACTAATAGATATCGTGGTTCTCAAGTGAACCAAATTGGTTCAAATGAGTGTGTAGACACAGAAAACAATTCTAGCACCATGGTAAAAACCATTATGGATGGGTTTCGCCATGAATTTAAGTCACTGTCTAATGACATAAAATAGGTTGTGAAAGCATCCCAGGACAAACCATCTGAAAAAGACAAAAACAATGGTTACATAAGGCCACATAATGGTCATAACCAAAACTGGAGAAATCCAAATCAAGATAAACCAAATTATAACAATAATAATAGATATCAGAATAACCGCCTAAATACTGGTTTTCAAGGTCGAAGTCAGACCAATGTTGAGCCGGGAAACCGGGTGTTGTCGAACACAGGGGCCGGTGTCCGACAGAATGGATCGGGCCCGACCCCACGGTTACAATGAATGTCTCTAAATTTGGAGATGAGGGTTTATTTGTCCGTACTAAGATTATGGGCATTTCTGTAAATATGCTTGTTGACACAGGAGCCTGTGTCACTGTTTTGAAAAGGGATATTTTCAATAAACTACCACCCTCATCTCAGGATATACTAAAACCTGTTAATTTGAATTTGGTTACTGCTACAAGAGAAACGTCAGCGTTTCTTGGAAAATTAGATATTGATATGAACTTAGGAAATAATGAGCTTAACAATGAAGTTTTAATTGGAGATATTCAGAATGATGGAATTCTGGGGGTTGATTTTCTTACACCAAATAGGTGTGATGTTTTATTAAGCAAACGTTGTTTGTCTTTTGAAGGTAAAAAGATACCTTGCTTTCATTTTAATACAAATATGAAACCTTCTGTATGTAGAATTTCTGTAGCTCAGGATATTGTGGTTCCTCCTGAAGCTGAGGTTATTATTCTTGGAGAATTAGTTGATCCAGTTGTAAATACAGAAACTGCCATGGTCAGTGCTATATCTACCTTTGCCAAGAAAACAGGTCTGTTAATGGCCTATGGTTTAGTAAAACCTGAAAATGAATGTATTCCTCTTAGATTAATGAATACGACTGACCGACCTTGTAAGGTCAAGAAAAATACCATAATAGCAAAGATGGAAAATGTTGATACTGTGGAAACACAAATAAATATTGAGACGGAAAAAATGGCTGTCAATGAAATTACAGCTTCAGATGAGTTACCAGCTCACCTTACTGAATTATATGACAAAGATATTGAAAAGGTATCCCCCGAAGAGAGACGTTTATTCAAATCTCTCCTCTTGAAATACCAAGATGCCTTTTCAAAGGATTCTAAAGACATAGGAACTACTAATTTAGTGGAACATACGATTGATACTGGAGACGCCAGACCAATTCGTATACCATCTAGACGTATCCCACTTGCTAAGATTAAGCAAGCAGAGGATGAGATCAAGGAAATGGCTGACGGAGGTATTATTGAACCATGTCATGGACCCTAGTCATTTTCTGTGGTTTTAATACCCAAGCCCAAAGATAATTCAATAAGATTTTGTATTGATTATCGCAGATTGAATGATGTGACTATTAAAGATTCACACCATTTTCCCAGAATTGACGACACCCTTGACGCATTGTCAGGTGCTAAATTATTTTCTGTCTTAGATTTAAAGAGTGCGTATTGGAACGTGAAAATTGCAAAAAAAGAAAAAGCAAAAACCGCCTTCTCTATACCTGGTAGTGGGTTATGGCAATTTAATAAGATGAGCTTTGGGTTGTGCAATGCACCAGCCACCTTTGTTCGTTTAATGGAACAAGTTTTACGTGGTTTAATTTGGAAGATATGCCTAGTTTATCTAGACGATATCATTGTCTTTTTTAAAACTTTTAAGGAACATCTTGAAAATTTAAATCAAGTGTTGGATTGTTTGAAAAGGGCTAATTTGAAATTAAGTCCTCAAAAATGTGACCTATTTAAAGACCGTGTTGTTTTCCTCGGTCATGTGGTTAGTGCAGATGGCACCAACACAGACCCTGCAAAGATAGAGTCAGATACTAACTGGCCGATCCCCAAAAATGTGAGACAAGTACGAAGTTTTATCGGCTTGTGTTCATATCATAGACGATATGTCCGAAATGTTGCTGATATTGCTCGACCCCTTCATAAACTTACAGAAAAGAATGTAAAGTTTGAATGGACTGATTCTTGTCAAGAGTCTTTTGATACATTGAAAAGAGCGTTGACAACAGCCCCTATTTTAGGATACCCCACTTGTGAAGACAAGTTTATAATAGATTGTGATGCCAGTAATGATGATATGGGGGAGTTTTATCCCAAGTACAAAATGGTACTGAGAAAGTTATATGTTATTTTAGTAAGGCATTTACAAAACCTGAACGTCGCTATTGTATGAAACGTAGAGAATTGTTAGCTGTAGTAGCTTCCATCAGACACTTCCACCACTACCTTTATGGTAGGCATTTTTTAGTGCGAAGTGATCATGGAGCTTTGAGATGGTTATTTAAGTTAAAAAACCCTGATGGTCAGATAGCAAGGTGGCTAGAGACACTAGCTACTTACGATTTTAATATTGAACATAGAGCGGGAAGAATTCACTCAAATGCTGACGCATTAAGTCGTCGCCCTTGTTGTGAATCTGGTTGTCAATATTGTCTTCGATCTGAAAGTAGATTTGATAATTCATGTCAAATTGATACCAATAATAGAGGCAATCAAAGTGTCTGTGTTGTGACTAGGTCCCAGGCCAAATCTGGAAGTTCGACCGAGTCGAATGATGATGAACATTTTGAGGATGACAAGTCTTTGTTCAATGAACAAAGACGGGATCCAGTTATTGGTAGATTGATAACTTGGAAATTAGACAATGATCGCCCAGACTGGCAGAACATATCTGCTGAAAGTACTGAACTTGAATATTATTGGTCCAGGTTTGATCCCCTTGAAATTAAGAATGATATTTTATATCACAAATTTGAGAATGATGTTGGAGATAAAATAACCTGGCAAATTGTAATGCCAACCAAGTTACGTAAAACTGTTTTGAAACAACTACATGATGTTCCTACTGCTGGACATCAAGGTGTCAAAAAGACTCTGATGAAAGTCAGGTCTATATATTTTTGGCTTGGTCTACGTAGAGATGTAGAAAATTGGATTTCTAAATGTGATGTCTGTGCATCAAGAAAGCCCCTCATAGAAAGCCGAAAGCCCCTATGAAAGTTTATTATGTTGGTGTTCCAATGGAACGATTGGCAATTGATATTGCTGGCCCCCTCCCAAAAACTAATAAAGGGCATAAGTATATTTTAGTCATTTCTGACTATTTAACAAAGTGGACTCAAGCTTTCGCTATTAAAGATCAAGAGGCCACTACAATTGCTAGTATTTTAGTGAATGAGATTGTATCATTATTTGGTGTTCCAAACATGTTACACAGTGATAAAGGATCAAACTTTGAATCGAAAGTATTCAGGGAAATGTACAAGATATTACAAATTGATAAAACACGCACTACCACCAGACGTCCTCAGTCAGACGGTATGGTAGAAAGAAATATAAAGACTATTAAGGCAATGTTGATTGCTTTTGTAAATAAATCCCAGAGAAATTGGGATAGATACCTGCCCCTATTGATGATGGCCTACAGATCATCTGTCCATGAGTCGACTGGAATGAGTCCTTGTGCCATGATGCTTGGACGAGAAATTACTCTTCCAGTTGACATCATGTATGGAAACCCTGAAAGTGATAAAGAAATCCCCAACTCACAATATGTACATGATTTACAAGAATGTTTAGCTTTTATTCACAATTTTGCCCGTGAGAAATTAAAACTTAGCGGTCAAACAATGAAGAAATATTATGACCACAAAAGCTATCACAAAGTTTATGATGTTGGTACTCCTGTATGGCAGTACCTAGAGAAACAAGGCATTGCTCGAAAACTAGGGAAATCATGACATGGTCCATATGTTATAACCCATAGACTAAATGACATTCTTTACAGAATTCAAGAAAAACCCAATTCAAAACCGAAAGTTGTCCATCATGACAAATTGAAGTTGTACACAGGAGACAATTCTCCTTCTTGGTTTAACCAATAAGCTATTAAAAGTAACGCATGACAGATAGTGTACATTAAGGAATGTCGCTATATGATTACAGAAGCATCTTTTGTAGAGAATGATCTCGTAGACTGCGTAATCAGCTGTTGTTTTCTTCAGCTTGTTTTAAACTAAATTTTGGTCATACACAGGTGCCCGATTTGTATAAACTTTAATGAAATGTTTGGCTATGAATGTATTATATTAATGATCATTTCAGTTGGTTTGCTACTGAAAAGAAGACTTTACAAGTACATAAATATAACGTGAACGATGCACATACCGCATCCAATTCATTAGATTAAACTACGCTCCTATTGTTGAAATTGTTCCCCTAGGTTGCTTAATCTTTGTTTTGTTTATGTAAAGTGTTCTGGTAAAATAACCAAGTTGAAGTGTTACAGTCTGCATTTAAATACAAACTTAACTGTCATATTATGCTTACCTGTTGTCTTTTTCATACTGTCAGTTTGGCGAAGCTGCTTTATAATTGTTGATTCTGTAATAAAAAGAATTTAGTTTAGAAATAGTATTGTCATTTCAGATGACGCAGTATTACTGTAACCTCTGTGGAGAAGAGGAAGTTATGAACACCAGAAAAGGGGTGATTTACAGACACATCCTGGAGCAACACAGCGGGTATGGCTATAAGTGCCAGGGATGTAAAAAGATATTTAGCCGGGAGAGACCGAGGCACCAGGGATGTCAATACCCTGATGGGCAGAATGTCCTATTAGTTAATAGATTGACAGGAGAAATAGGAGAGGTAGCAGAGCTGGCGTACCAGGAATTTAAGGCTTCTGTCGATGATAAAATGTCAACCCTGCTTGTCTCCAACCAACCTAGGCCAGAAAAGACCGGTACGCAGAAGAGAAGTACCAGTGAGCCAAGGAGTAACCGTCCACCCAAGAAGGCTAGGACGATGTCTGTAGCGTCCCTGCCAGTTACCTCCCCAGTGGCCAGGGTCCAACCACCACCACCACCCAGATTCAGCCAGGCTCCGGTAAGGTCTTCTTTTAAGGATGATATTGTGGCTGCTAGAGCCGTCAGAGATTCAACTCCAGGGAGTGTGACTGCCAGAGTCACCACTTCAGATAAGTTGTCTGCCAGAGGCAACCGTACAGAATGTGGTTCTAAAGGGGAGTTGAAGAGTCAGACAGCAGAAAATGTTTCGGTCGCTCAGTCCTCTCACCATAGTGAGACTGAGGAGGGAGAGGTTACTGACACAGTAGACTTCGTAAGCCTATTAGTTGGCCCGAATGAGACACTGGAAGCCTCCAGTATGATGATGTCACCTCCTCCCAGAACCACATGTCTGGTTATTAGTAGACAGGTTGTGTCTACCCCCACTCTCCTTGTCAATAACATCAGACGGGAGAGTGTGCAGAGATCCATCACCGCTAGTGTGACGGAGGTGAAGTTGGCATCCTGGTATGAGCACCAGCAGGGCTGAGTTGTACTTGACATAGGGGGCACCAGGTTTGTCACCTCTAAGGCTACGTTGAGAGGTGACCCCGGCTCACTTTTGTGTGCCATGACACAGCCTGGTTCCCCCATGCATTACATGAGAATTGATGAGTACAACTCGCCCATCTACTTTATAGATCGGGATCCAGCTCACTTCCGCCACATCCTGAACTATCTACGTCTTGGTAGTAGTTGGATGCCTCAGTCCTTACCCAGGGAACTCAGATATTTACACGAGATCAGGGCCGAGGCAGAATTCTACCAGTTGAAGGGGCTGGTTGAGAACCTAGACCGTAGAATTGCCTTCCTGTCAGAGGCCCGTTTTGATGTGGCAATATAAATGGCATTATTCATTGTGCAGTTCAAAATA
This sequence comes from Bathymodiolus septemdierum, assembly GCA_963383655.1. Lineage (NCBI taxonomy): Eukaryota > Metazoa > Mollusca > Bivalvia > Mytilida > Modiolidae > Bathymodiolus > Bathymodiolus septemdierum. Next base: position 32,909,555 of record OY726524.1, on the reverse strand, counting down.
TTATGTCAGCTTGTGACACATAATTAAAATATATATCTGTTTGAGATATAATTTTAGTATACCTGTTTGTGGTATAGTAGATGTCGACCGCTAAGACGATTTCTACCAGATGTTGGCCAGTGAATCCAGTGAACAATGATAATTTAATCATTGTTGCACTTTTATCTTTTCTGCCAATGTGTGATTGAATTAGTAAGTTTGTTGTGTGTAAGCGGTCATAAATGTATCAATGTGCAGAAAGTATGTTTTATGTTTTACTCATGGTTGCTCCTGCTTGTTATTTAAATTATTCAATTTATTTATTATAACTGTTAATTATACTTACTGAACGTTCCGATTGGAGACCAATCCTTTTAGTATGGTGGGTGCAATGTAATGCCACTCCTTTTCTTCACTGTCGCCAACCTTCATGGAAATTTCACGAGTAAGCTGATTTATATCCTTTCAGTGTTAAATGGGAGTTTTTGGTGATAGGTGTAGTTGAAATCGTCAATAATAACTAATTTTAAGTTCAACAACACATTTTGTAAGCAACGAAAATAGTATGACCTACTCTCTCACTTTCAGTGTTTACACATTTTTATTTATGGAATGTGAACCGGAAGCGATAATATGCAAATTTGTTTACCGTTATTTTAGCGTTGTGTGCTAGGGAAATCGGCCCTAATTTACCATTTCAATTTCACAAAAGGGATTATGTTGATTATACACATCTATTTATAGATAACTTGATGCGTTATTTCAATAAATAACGTTTCTTTCACTCGTTTCGGAACTTGATACCAAAAGAGGAGCTCCGATCTTATCGCTTCTGGTGTTGATTTTATTAATAGATAAGTTTGTTACGTCTTATTTATAGAATGTATAATTACCTATGATATCAAGGACCAGTTGTATATCCTGGGTCCTTCATGTTAATATGTTTTAACTTTGTATTTAGTGTAATTCCATTACGGTACACAGCAGTCGACCCTCCATGCATTCTTTCCATGTTTTTACCCAAAGGTAGACGTTAGAATTATTTGATTGGTTAAAAATATTATGACGTCAGAGCGTGAATTACGTCACTCTGTGCCACTTGTTAGTTTGACGCTGAATAGTACAGACGTTATTTTCTATACTCTTCGACTAGTTTCAAAATGTTTCAAGCTCAACTAGATTCCGCTATTTCGATGGTAATTAATATTGATTATTTACGCGATTTATTAATATTTTTGTTAATTTTAATCATTTCTTTGGATCTAAGCACTGATCGAGTGTTTAATCAAACAAATGAATGTTTCTGTGACACCACTGCTGGTGCCCTGCCAAATCTTGATTTTCTAATGATTCAGTTATAGTGACAGTTCCCCTTAGTCGGATAACTTCTATTTCATTGTTTATGAGACATAATTCGTCTGCTAATGTTATGAGTTTTCATAAATTCTCAAAACTTCCATTTTTAATGAACTTGGTGTTTGCACCAGAATTTTTAGCTATGTTGCACCAAGATTGGCAAGAACACCAGATCTGGTTTGCTGCACCTCAAACCCTTTAACCAAGATTTGAGTTGACACCATACCTTTGGTTAAGTTGCACCAAATCTGGTGCTGGTTAAATTTCTCTATTTTATTGATTTTAATATATAGGTTATTATAGCATAGAGGGCTTTTATTTTTGTTAGCTTTGAGTATTTTGTTGGTTCCATTAAGCTGTGTACCATCTCTCGTTATCACAAGATATTGTCATGAATTCAGACATGGCTCAATTTTGTATTGTTCTCAATGCTGATAAATGATATGTTTTAAAATAAATATATAATTAAATGTCAACACTATAATTCGTCTTACTTAAGGCCTTAATTATAGTTCCAAAGGCTGGACACCTATACAAGTCCCGAACCCACAAAACTTGTTTATGCCGTCACCTAGCTGTGGTCACATGCGTTGAATGTTGGGAGCTAAGCCACAACCGGGCGGCGCGACAGCTTATACAGGTTTAGCTGTACTTATTACTGATTTTTTTACATTAAGTTCTACTTCTACAAAGTTTTCAACAATATTTATATTTCAGATAAATATAATATTACCAGTACTAGTAATACCGATAGACATAAAGTTGTTATTGAAAACATAGACGTAAGTTCAACGAAGTGATATGTAAACAACTCAGCGTCTCATTAGAAACCAAGATGACGACAATGTTTAATCTTCATAGAGAAAGTCAGGGACGTATGCATTCATTACAATTGTCAAGGGAGAATATAAAACATAGACAATTTTCCTTGTGATGTAGTAAGTATTTGATTTTCAATGCAAAAGATTAAGGAATGAATATACAAGCAAATAAATACAACATTTTGAAAAAATAACATTCATGTGAGACAGAGATTCTATATAAAGCAACACCACTTCCGGGATCTCACGAAATGCGTAACTGCGCATGTGTAACTTCAGTGTGCTGCGCTTTTTATGTGGATAAGGACGTGGTCCATAATTCTCCTGTGTAGCATCTTAATAAAATGACTACGTAGTAGTAATATTTAATGATTGAAATATATCATTAATAAGAATTATATTATTAAATAATATCTCGTGTGTACGAGAAAAAAAAAATATTAAACTATGTATCTCGTGTGTACGGGAAAATATATTTTTTTGTTTTCCCTTTACAAAATCTCGCGAGCACGAAATTTTAGTATAAAACCAAAATGGCAGACGCCATGCTTTCTACGAGTGAGAAAGCCACAGTTAAAAGGCCTACGACGTCAAAGATGGAAAGCACGGAAAAAGGTAAATGGGAAACCAAGAAAAAACCCTTTGAGAATAAACCATCACTTTCAAAAGACAGTGAAACAGTTGACTGTCAAATGGCTTTTACATGCAGTACTAGCGGCGTGGCCGGCAGTAGTGAGCCATCCTTGACTGATATTATGGGTGTTTTAATGACTATCCAAAATGAACAAAATACTCAAAAACTTAACATGAAAAACATCGAAAGTAAAGTGCTTGAAATGTACAATGATTGCGATGACGCAGAGTACGATGAACAATATGAATTTTTCTACGATGTCGATGATAATAACAACGATGTTGAATCTCGACAAGAAATTGACGAGAATGTTGAAATGGAGAACGAGCCTCCAAATAAACGTAGAAAAACTTATGACAATAGCAATGAAACCGCTCCATGTCAGTCTAGTTTTATAGGAGCGGCTCGTAGTTTCAAACTGAAAGATAATGTTGACAAGAAGGTCAACGATGAGTTGGCAGACATGATAAATGTCATTTTAGAGAAGGTATATCAGATGAGAAATACCAGGACTTGTTAAAAACAGTTTTGCGTCCTGAGAATTGTTCGTCTCTCACAAGAACTAAAGTTAACCAACTTATATGGAATTGGTTAAGTCCATATACCAAGTCGTATGCCGTCAGTATACAACAACACCAAAATGTCATTATCAAAGCTTATATTAATGTTGTAAAAATGTTGGATAAGCTTGATAAAATGAAAATTAATAAAGAATCATCAGATTCTGACATTCAGGAATGTATTGATCTTGGCCTGGGATCTATTGGACTGATGGCCCAGTATTACAGATTAACTAATTTAAAAGGTAAAGAGGTACACAGACCTGATCTTGAACAAGATTATCATCACTTGTGTTCCCCTAATGTAGCTTTTACTGATATGCTTTATGGGGATGATATATCAAAGAATGTGAAAGAAATACAGGATGTCAATCGTGTTGGGAAAAAGATTGGAACGTTTCCAGCAAGTAACTTTAGAGGCCGTGGTTATTACAGAGGCCGTAGTAGTACTCGGGGCAGAGGTGGTCGAGGTACCAGAGCTAGAAACCGTGGTGGTCCTGGTCCCAGAGGTCGTCATAGTGGACGAGGCTTTGTTTTACACAATCAACAGTCAAAAAACTTCAATGTTTCTCAGTAGAAAAGGTATGTCAGACATCTAATTTCAGTATTGATACAAGTAAGAAATTTCATGCAGGTATACTGAAAAATTATTCCAATAACTGGAAAAAACTTACTTCAGATAAAAATATTTCATATATTGTACTTAATTGTCACATTGAATTTATTGACAATCCACCAGTTCAAAATGGTACGCCATATCAAAGAATTTTTGATAAAAATCAAGTAAATATTTTAGAAAAAGAAATAAATAATTTACTTAGTATTGGAGTTATTAAACAAGTGGCATTTGATGAACATCAATATATTTCTCCAATATTTACTGTTTCTAAAAAAGATAAAAATGAATATAGAATGATTTTAAATTTAAAAGAATTGAATGAATATATTGAGCCTCATCATTTCAAAATGGAAACATTTGAAAGTGCTCTAAAATTAATAAAACCTTTTAGCTATGTTGCATCAATAGATTTACGACATGCATATTATTCTATTTATATGGCAGAAAATGATCAAAAGTTTTTACGATTCCAATGGAGGGAAAAAATTATCAGTATACCTGTTTGCCTAATGGTATTACAAGTGCACCAAGAATATTTACTAAACTTATGAAACCAGTTTATTCTACATTACGTCAGTATGGGCATAAAAATGTGGCATATATTGATGACTCGCTATTGATTACTGATACTCCATTAAACTGTACTAATAACGTAAAAGACACTGTTTGTTTATTACAAAATTTAGAATTTTTTATACATGAGAACAAATCTGTATTTATCCCAACACAGATGATAACATTTCTTGGAAATGTGATTGATTCTGTAAGTATGACAGTCACACTTCCAAAAGAAAAAGTTGACCGCATTAAAGATGAATGTTTACGCTTACAAAAGAAAAATAAAACATAAATTAGAGAGGTATCTAGAATCATAAGTATTTTAGTTTCATCCTTTTCTGCAGTAGACTATGGACATTTACATTATAGAATCTTAGAAAAAGAAACAAATTATGCATTAAAAAAGTCATTTGGAAATTATGATGCATATATAAATGTAACTAATAACATGAAATCAGAATCAAAATGGTGGTCAGATAATATACACAGTCAAAAGAGAGTAATTGATCGTGGAAATGCAGACAATTCTATCACAACAGACGCTTCTCTTGAAGGTTGGTGGGCTGTTGAGACTTTTGATGGAAATATCAAAGCAAATGGTCGATGGAATCAAGAAGAAAAGGTTTATCACATTAATTATTTAGAGCTCTTGGCTATTTTATATGCATTAAAGGCTGTATGTAAAGACAAAAACAGTTTACATGTACAAATACTAACTGATAATACAAGTGCAGTAGCATAATAATATGGGTGGTATTAAATCAGATGATTTAAATTCATTATCTAAAGATATTTGGAATTGGTGTTGTGATAAGAATATTTGGCTATCTGCTGCACATATTCCTGTGAAATGTAATCCAGCTGATATATAATTTAGAGTTTTCAATGATAATGTAGAATGGATGCTGGATTCAAATGTATTTTTGGAACTAGCAAAATTATGGGGTAGGCCAACAATGGATCTGTTTGCGTCAAGATTAAATTGTCAGATATCAAAATTTGCATCATGGAAACCAGATCCTGATGCAGTAGTAATAGATGCATTCAGTTTTCCTTGGTCAAATGAATATTATTATATGTTTCCACCCTTTTCTTTGATAACTAGGTGTGAACAGAAGATTGTCAACGACCAATCAGAATGCCTTATAATACTTCCATTGTGGCCAACTCAGATTTGATATCCTCTTGTCATGGAACTTTTAATACAAAGACCAGTTCTGTTACCACGCAAACGGAAATTATTATCTATTCCTCAGAGAGACAAAATTCATCCATTACAAAATCAAATGCGCCTGATAGCATGTCGACTATCAGGAGAAATTATGAAAGTGAAGGAATTTCGAGAAATGCAACCAATATCATACTTGCATCTTGGCGAAGAAGTACGCAGAAGCGAAATGCAACATACATCAGTAAATGAATTTTGTTCTGTGACAAAAGGAAGATTAATTCAGTATGCCCAACTTTAAACCAAGTTTTAGAATTTTTAAATTCACTTTTTGAATCTGGGCTAAGTTATAGTGCTATTAATTCAGCAAGATCTGCCTTGTCAGCTTATGGTATACATTTTAATCATGTACCAGTTGGATCTAATGCAATTATTATAAGGTTTATGAAAGGAGTGTATAATGTAAGGCCTTCTGAACCCAAATATTGTAAAACTTGGGATGTTTCAAATGTTTTGGGTTATTTACGAAAATTGTCTCCCATTAAGTTTATTTCATTAATAGATTTAACTTTGAAATTAGTCATGTTAATAGCAATAATTACAGCTAGTAGAGTTCAATCTCTTCATTTACTGACCTTAAATGGTTTAGAAAAGAATTGTCATTCATATACTATATTTTTTTATGGATTGTTGAAACAAAACAGACCAAGTTGGTCACAAAATTGTATAGAACTTTTTGCATATCCTCCAGATAGGAGGTTATGTGTGACTTTTGTTTTGAAGGAGTATTTAAAACAAACAGCTGCTTTGAGAAAAGACTGTAAAAAACTATGTATTAGTTATGTAAAACATCATGGACAGGTGTTACGAGATACCATTAGTAGATGGTTAAAAATTGTAATGACACGAGGAGGTATTGATGTGAATTTTTTTTCATCTCATAGTGTACGGTCAGCAGCTGTATCCAAGGCTAGTGCTAAATTTGTTTCTGTTGACAAAGTTTTAAAAGTGGCAGGATGGTCTAACGCAAAAACATTTGCTAAGTTTTATGAAAAACCTATAGAGACAAGTAGTTCAGTTTTTCAAAATGTTGTTTTGAAACCTTAGTTTACAGATTTATTTTCTGCTGAGAACATTTATTATTTATATGTTGTAATCAATTTTGTTATATTTTATCATTAGGTGGTAGTACTTTAGTATTTATTGACTCAGATTGTGCTCTTTGAAATCTCGTGAGATCCCGGAAGTGGTGTTACTTTATATAGAATTCAAAAACTAAACGAGACTTACCTTGGTTAAGTGGATGTTTGGTTGGAATTCTATATGGAAGTCACTACACCACTGAAGGGATCAAACGCCCACCACTTTCCCTTCCTTTTTTGAGGGTATTATTGATTGATTTTTTCTACTTCAGTGGTGATATATTTTTGGTTATTTTTTGTATATTATATTAGTTTTGTGTTTGTATACTTTTTGAATACATGTATGTACAAATTGTTCTGAATATTGTATCAGATTATGCACAATCATCATCTTTGAAGACTGAAGTTACACATGCGCAGCTACGCATCTCGTTTGATCCCTTCAGTGGTGTAGTGACTTCCATATAGAATTCCAACCAAACATCGACTTAACCAAGGTAAGTCTCGTTTAGTTTTTGAATTACATTAGATTCACGTGATTTATTGTGTAATGCAGCTAAGAAGGGGAGAGGGGGTAAGGATTTTTAAGAGTGGGTGCCATTTCCAGGAAAACTGAATTTGACTGTATGTATGAGTGGCACAGTGGGTGTCTTATAAGAAGCAGGAACTGCTTACCCCCCGAGGGCATTTGGGTCCACTCCCGTTTTTTCATGAGGTCTGTGTTGCTCATCTTTTTAGTTTTCTGTGTTGTGGATTTATTTTGTTTCTCTTCGTCCTGTGTCTTGTGTACCTTATGTTGCCAATGTCTCTGGATTGTAAATTCTTGATTGCCCCTTCGGTTTTCTCTTACCTTTGTTTTCCATAAATGTTAGTGGGGAGCTTAGGACCATCATATTTTTTACTGTGGGTCTCGGGATGAAAAAGCATAATGTTTATAACGACGGGATTCCCGGATTCTATCGACATTTTTTTGTGAACTCAACACTGGACTATGTAAAATGAAGGCATTTCATAAACCGTTTGAAAGAAAATGTCTCAGTTCTCAGGGTCTCTTTGAAACTCGGTTGACGGAATAAGCATAGACACCTCAATAGGCAAATTAAAATCTTGTCGGTATGGTTGGGACTCTGATAATTTTTATTCGACGTGCGGAATTCGGGGAAGATACCCCTCTTTGGAACCGTTTCGATAATCCGAAGGTTCAGGGTTACAGTGTGTATATTGTATTTGAATATCACTCGATATTTATGCGCGACTACAAATATATTTTAGTGTTGGTACATTGTGTTAATTCCTCTTAAATGGATTTTTAATGCAAAGTAGAATATCTAAGTAATAATAAATAAGAAACTCCCGGTAAACTATACAATTATGTTTCGAGTAGATAATATATATATTTGCATTGTTCAAATTTTCAAGGACGATTTCTGATTGCACAGCAGTATTTAAAAATAACGGAAAACATGAGATTGGATATATTATAAATCTACCTAATAGATCTTAAATGGTATTCATATACCTAGACTAAACAGAACCAAAAGCATTTTTGGATAATATGAAGCAGCCGGCCGTAATACCGGTAATACCAGTATTGTAATATTTACAATACTGGTATTACCAGTATTATAATACTTACAATACTGGAAATAACAGTATTGTAACCAGTATTGTAATGTTACAATACTGGAAATCTAGTATCGTATATATACAATACTGGATGTACCAGTATCGTGCATTTACAATACAGGAATCCCAGAAACGTTGATCTATACACAATACCGGAAGTTCCAGTATTCTTCATCCAAAAATACTGGTAATACTAGTATTGTCAAACACGCGATACTGGAAGCTCCAGTATTCTTCATCCAGCAATACTGGCAATACTAGTATTGTAAAGCACACAATACTGGAAACCCCAGTATTCTTCATCCATAAATACTGGTAATATTAGTATTGTAAAGGACACACTACTGGAAAATCTAGTATTCTTCATCCAGCAAAACTGGTAATACTAGTATTGTAAAACATGCAATACTGGAAGCTCCAGTAATCTTCATCCGGCAATACTGGTAATACTAGTATTGTAAAACACACAATACTGGAAGCTCCAGTATTCATCATCCGGCAATACTGGTAATACTAGTATTGTAAAACACACACTACTGGTAACTCTAGTATCCTGAATTCACCAGTAAAACTCCCGACCATGCGCAAATGACTGGTAAACTTTACAATACTAGCATTACCAGTATTGTTGGCGTATTACGAAAGCTTGGAACAGGCACATACATTGGATTGAACCAGTTAGTGTGCATGTACGACGTGTCTGGGGCATCCACCCATTGGAACAAAAAGCATGAAATGTTGTGCCGAATTAACCAATGATTGGTGTCCAACTGAACAAGTGCTGATTCTACCAGGTGCCGAATTGACTTATCAAGTAGGTGCCGAATTGACCGCCCCACCTCCTAATTCCCCACCAAAAATAACATGAAGAGAAGGACATTTGTATGTATTGCACTGGCAATTTGACATGAGTGGGCAGAGCCTAATTTTAACGGTAAATCACAGCTTTGTATTTACCGTTAGTATTAGACTCCGCCCAGTCATGTCAAATTACCAGTGCAAACGCTATATGCAAGAATTGGAAGATCTGTGTTGAAAACTAGGAGTTAGCCGCAAAAACGCTGTACCATAACAGAGGGGGTGGACAGGGGGTACGCTTATGCATTCTCCCACCAATCTTCACCTTTCTCCCACCCCTTTTCTCATTTCTCCCACCTCGCTTCACCTTTCTCCCTTCCCTCTGTTTTCTCCCCTCTTCTCCTTTCTCCCGCCCCTATTCTCCTTTCTCCCACCCCTTTTCTCATTTCTCCCACCTCGTTTCACCTTTCACCCTTCCCTCTTTTTTCTCCTCCTTCTCCTTTCTCCCGCCCCTAGTCTCCTTTCTTCCGGTCTCCCTATACACTGTCCGTCCTCTCATAACAGATACAAAGACAGGACCAAAAACAAATATACAAGTACATTCCGTAACTTCGTACCTAATCTTCCAGTATCTGCAATACTGGTATAACCCGTACTTTCCAGTATCTGCAATACTGGTATTACCAGTATTTTCCAGAATCTTCCAGTATCTGCAATACTGGTATAACCAGTATTTTCCAGAATCTTCCAGTATCTGCAATACTGGTACAACCAGTATTTCCCAGAATCTTTCGATATCTGCAATACTCATATGTTGGCAATGACCAGTATCTTCTAGCATTGTAGATACTGGAAAATTCTAGAAGATACTGGGATACTAGTATTTACCAGTATCTGTACCAGTATTGCAGATACTGGAAAATTCTGGTGAAATATTGGAAATACCAGGTATTACCAGTATCGCGGCCGGCTGCTTCATATTATATCCGATTTTTTTTTTATTCGTCTTCATATTGCTATTAAATATTGATGCATACTACAAACAAAGAATTAAACCTTTGTTAAAAATTACATCAGTTATATATATATCTGTATTATATTTGACTAATTACATTACATCAAAGTCAGTATCAACGTTAAGCCCTATTATATCATGAAATAGCTATAGCCTCATTAGTAATAAAATGATACTGCATTACAACATAGCACAAATTAACTAAGCTTTTGAGTTGTAGTCAGGACCACCGTGACCGGTACAGTAGATAGGGGGCGTCGTCAACTGTGATCGTATGGTACTTTGCTAGATTTACATCTACCGATGCCATCAAATGCTTATCATCCGCTAACAAAGTTGACATATGATCACAAATTTTCTTGCAAGGCAACATATGTTATTGGATTGAACATATTGTGAAATATAAATACTTGAACGCCAATGTAGGTTTCTCATTCGATACTGGAGGATATAATACGTTGAGAAAAAAAAATAGGAAGTAGTTCCACTGTATATTTACATTAGTTACGTGTCTTACCATGTATTTATTTAGCTTCTAGAGATTACATAGGAAATATGAAAATTGTTTATTGAATATTTAAAAATAATAGAAATGTGTATGCTAGCAAAATGCACAAACATATAATAATAAGCTTAAGCTTAGCACATAGATTAAAATGATCATGTTGTTTTACATTAGTTTGATACAGATTTGATTTGATTTGATTTTTGGTGTTTCATGTCACTTTCAGCAATATTTCAGCTATATCATGGCGACCAGTTTTAGTGGTGGAAGAAGCCGGAGTACCGGAGAGAACCACCGACCATGGGCAAGCAACTGGTAAGCTTTATCACTTGCGGCTGCGAGTCGAGTGCACCCTTTTTTGTAATTTCCAAAGCCGGCCGCGAACCCACGCCGTATTGGTGATAGGCTTGTATGAGTTGTTAGGTAATCCAACTACCTAACTCATTGAGTCACAGATACAGATAATGATTATGCTTTTTTAAGAGGATTTACAATGACTTAGTGCTCCTTACATACTAGAACACATTATCAGGGTATTGCCACTGACCAATGTCATAATGTTCATAAAATAGAAATAAATTGTTGTAATTTCATCTCGATTTCCACGAAACATTATTATCTTATTATCTCAATAGTGCACGATGGTGCTACAAATAGAATTGGAGAAAATTACTGTTCTGGAAGACCTGATACCAGGTCTTCCTTTGATTTCCTGTTTGTTTTCCGAACTGTTCTTCTTTTGATTTGCTTTACTTGTATGTATGCATTGTTTGTTTTTTGCTTTGTTTGGCTTTTTTTGTTTGTTTGTTTGTTTGTTTGTTTGTTTGTTTGTTTGTTTGTTTTTTGATTTTTGTTTTTTGATTTTTGTATTCGGAATATCTCGTCTGTCTCGGATGACTCCATTAGTAAATACGTGAACGACTGAAATATTCAACAGCTGCCCCAGCGCGTCTTCCTGTTGTTGATCACGATAACCATATGCATTACACCACTGATGCGGTTTGCAATGGTATGGTACAAAAGTAAACCGTTCATTGACATTGTAACTCAATAAATGCCCACACATATTGCTAAAATCACATTCGTCTCTGGTGTTATTATAAACGTTGAGCAACCCGAAGGGACAATCAAGAATGGACAATATGGAGATGCTGGCAAGATTGGGCACACACGACACAGGACGAAGACAAACAAACATAAAAACACAACACAGAAAACTAAAATGATGAGCTACATGGATACCACCAACCAACCGAGGGTACATCTAGGTGCTCGCGAAGAATAAACAGTTCCTGCCTCTTATTAGGCATGCGCACCAGCCATGGTATTCATATAGCCAAGTCGTATATGACACAACTATTCGCAACTATTATTGTTGGAATTTGAATATGTTTTGTAGAGCATCATGATTCTCTCGTATTCAAATAACATCTTGCATGTTATGCAAACCAAGCAGCTATATTTAGAGTTTAGATACCATACACTAAAATAAACCTTATACCTGTTGTAATTGATGAATAAACCAGACATGCAATTCAAAGAACTATATTTAGACTTCAAATACCATAAATTACAATAAACCTTATACTTGTTTTAATTGACGAATAAACAAAATATGCAAATCAAAGAGCATATTAAATGCAATAAACCGTATACTTGTTGTAATTAACTAATAAACAAAAGATAACGGTATGTCTGTGAGTAAAATGTTATTACAGAGATATCATAAAGCCTAAAATATCAGAGACAAATAATGTCTGTAGGATATTTAAAGGGAATGCAAGATAATTTACTTGATTACATATAGAAAATGTATAAATAAACTAATAATTGTATACTTTACAACCTATTGAGCAAGTGAGTATTTAGCGCACCATGATCGAGGTTCTCCAAATATTTTTTGTTGCAATGCACACTAAATTAAATATCTACTTTTCTCTCTAATACTGCATTCAGCCAAACTTCGCTCGTTCGAACTCGGATCGGTCAAACACTATGGATGGCTCGAACTGATTTGAAATTCCCGTCATTTTCCTTATATTTCTAAGTAAGAAAAAACCTCTCACTTGATTTAAAGAAAGGCATGCTATTTCTTTCTAAACAAACTACAGAGAAACAAAACATGTAGATCCTAATTTAACATCTATGAATGATTGGGCACAAAAATTAAGCACAATTTTACAGTCTTATCATCCAAAAGATATCTATAATGCAGACGAGACTGCTATCTATTTCAAATTAATGTCTGAAAAAACAAAAGAATTTAAAAGTGTTAGTTGTCAAGGTGGAAAGCGTAGAAAAGATAGGTTAATATCTTTAGTTTGTTCAAACATGACTGGGTCTGATAAATTACGACATTTGGTTATTCATAAATCAGCCCGTCCTCGTTGCTTCAAAAATGCCAAATCAATTTCAACTCTGTACGAAAGTAATACAAAGGCTTGTATGACATCTGAATTGTTCAAAGACTGGTTGATTAAAATTGATAACATAATTCAGTAATCAAAAACGAAAGTTGCAATGATAGTGGACAACTGTTCCGCTCATCCAAATGTAAAAGTCTTGAAAGCAACAAAATTAGTGTTTTTACCTCCAAACACAACAAGTCATACTCGGCCAATGGACCAGGGCATAATTAAAAATTGTAAATCTCACGACAGAAAGCAGGTCGTCTTCAAGCAGCTGAAAAGAATTAAATTTCGCACGTAGCATTATCGATGCTCTCAGTTTACTTAGACTGTCATGATCAATGGTAACAGCCAAGAAAATTTACAATTGTTATAAGCATACCAACTTTGTAATCCGAGAATACCAATCCACTGCAGCTATCATCGATGACGATGGCGACCCGACCCAGAGGACGACATCCCGCTAGCAAGAATTGCCCAACTACATGGTAATAACATCGATCTTCAAGAATATGTAAGCGTCGACGACGATGTACCAGTGTGTGAACCACTAACTGAATATAACTTGATCGACGAGTTTAAGTTAGCTAGAATTCATGCACTGGAAGAGGAACCCTGCAGTTGACAACGACAAACCTGACGTGAAACCTGCAACAATGACCAGTGTTATAGATGCCCCTAACATCTTCGACGGATTTTTCGCTTCTGAAGAAAATTGTGAAGAAGAACTCGTTCTTGTGTGCAAATTCACGCAACGTTACTTCAAACAAAAAATTGACACTAAGCAGTGTTCCATTATGAACTTTTTATAAAAACTATAATTGTGCTTCTTCTCTGTATATTGTCTGAAAATTGTATATGCATGATAGCTCTTACAGTCGGAGAGCAGACTCGATAATGGCGTCATTTCAATTAATTTGTCACGTACATTTTTTACCGGAATCGGACACGTTTTAGAATACATCGACCAAGTGTTGAAAATTCACTCGTTTTAATCGTTGCGAGCGTGAAATATAACCGAAGAAGCAAGAAAAACATAGAAAATTGTTTCTTTCATATAAATTTGAGGCCTGGTGCTTGAACTTCTTGTAACAAAGGAGTAATGCAGAAATTAAAATGACACGGAAATGGCGGAAGTTGTTTCAAAAAACACGAAAAATTAAAAATTAAAATATTTGCCGAAAGGGTGATGGAAAATCATATATATAGTTCCATAGATTTCTATATTAGTATTTCAAAGAAACATTTTCTGTAATTAAACATACAATAGAACTTTTTTCTGTCAGATGGATCGTGTCACATTTTGGTTGGATTCAAGGGAGGTAACTAGAATCATCACATACTCCGTAATTTTCAACGTTCTATTTATAGAACGAGTGTAAATGATTTGTATGGTGAATCCATACAAATGCATATAAATGCATGTTTTCTCAATAAAACAAATATTATTTTGTATTAAAAATGTTGAAATTAGTCAGAATAATTGTCTATTATATCTACAGCTATTAATTGATCAAATATAATTTAACAGATGAGTCCAAATTTGAGATTTTATGGAACCACAACAGTATTTAGTAAGGAGCAATTATATTACTGTAAAAGTAATCCTGCTAAGCTGACTTTTCGGTCGAAATACATGTAAAGTTGTTCCATGAAGGTATAACAAAACAAGAATCAACTGTAATGGTCTACTAAATTTATCGAATGAACTTGAGAAAAAAAAACAGTCATATTTTCATATGCAATGGTAAATCATGGAATATTAAAAATTACTTTCAACTGTATTTTAACATATAAGGCTATTCAAACACGTCCACCGGTTTTATTGGTGGATTCACCATACAAATCATGCATAGCGCCCCCTAGCGACCCACCACGAGCATGTTGATGTCAATGTACTTGATACAAGTGATACTTTTTTCAATGTAAATGACCTTATAAAAAACAAATGAAAGAAAATGATGATAATGAAAAAAATATAAAATTTTATCACATGCATAGTACATCCTCGTAATGACTCTTGAGCAGAACTCGTGTTAGCCAATATTTACTATTTTATAGATGTTTCTTTAAAAAAAAGGGGCAAGGGGTGTAATGTTTTTAACCTTTTTTTTTTAAACAAAAGCAGATCATACTGTACTAAGATCCATTATTTAATAACTTTTTACAAAATAAAATTCACAAAAACTATAAAAATAATAAAACATTTGAATAATAGGAGAAAACCGGATGGGGCTCTAATTTAAAATTCTAATTGAATATGCTGATGCCATTACCATAGACAATTTGCATACACAAATGTATCAGAATTTAAAATTAACTTTATTCTTTCTAGAAGATCCTTTCCCTTAAATTAAATGGTCTTTCTTTGACTGTATATACTTTTGTCACAAAAGCAACATTCTAGTTGGGGTTTGAAATTTCTATATTTCTTGTAGTGATCAATACAGAGGAAAAAATTGATTAGATGTACATGCTTTGTTGTTATTCTGATCTAGCTAAATCTGAAAGCACGACTGGAATAAGTCAACATTAACTGATGTCGAATGGTCACCATTTTTTTCACACATGTTCATGTGTTGCAAAAAGCATACAAGTTTTTTACTACAGTCATTATTTTCTGCATTAGCCACAGCATGGAGTGTAAATTCACATGGGTCAAATGACACATTACCATAGCTGTCAAAGTTTCCTGTTGTTAAATTTAAATCATTTGTTTCAAATGCACAGCTTGTATCTATGGCTGAACCATATTTTCTCAATTTTCTTTTGCTTGATGTTGCTTCTGTATCGTGGGACATTTTGAGTGATTTTCTAAATCAAGCCCCACACATTCTACAAATAAAACAGTGGTTGATTTCGCCCCTGTGAGAGATGCCAGTAGCGCTTAGTCACATACTCTCGTTTACAGTTTACGCAAGGGCTTGGTGGTCTGGCTTCATGCATCCCGCAGGGCTTTCAAAATTTTCAAATGTACCAGTACTTCACTATTTACAGGCAGTACTTTTTCTTAAAAATTGAACATTTTTCATGAATATCTTATACAGTATGTGGCCAAAAGTGTTGCCACATGTAAAAAAAATCCCTATATAATCAACCAAAACCATATTTTTTCAATAAATTATTGTGAAGTCATTTCTGGATAGATGTTAACAAATTTTACACCAAAACATTCAGAATTGTCTATATTTTGACTGTTTATTTGCTCATTATGTTAATACGAGTGGATTTTATTTGTACATAATTTAAATATAACAAATAAAAATTGACTGATTTTCCTATATATTTCAACTAAAAATAAATCCTAAAAATTAACAATCCTGTTTAAATTATCTACAAATAAAAACCACTGTCATATAAACACAATGAGCAAATAAACATGCTGTACAACATTCTTTGAAATTAGGAGGTACCAATTACTATTTTAAGTGGGTACCTGGTACCGTCCCTTACTAAAACTAAAAGGCCTGCGCCCGTTGACAGTTTGACTTTGGTGACATATTTCAGAAAAGGGGGGTGCATATAACCAAGTTCGGGTTGTAGTTGTGAACCCACGCGATTGACAGAATGGGATAAATGCTTCGAATTTCTAGACAATTTACCTCACATGCCTACCGTTATTCCATTGTTTACATGTGTAAATATTGATTGTACGAGCAAAATGAGAGGAGCAAATTGTTCACCCTTGAATCGGTTTGGGTGACGTTGGAATATGGACTATTTTTCTTAAACTGTTACGAGTGATGTAAATTCCCTTTTACCAAATGAAGTGTAGATATTATTCTGTCCAAGGAACCAGTTATTTATTTTTTTCATACACGGGAACTTTATTCTGTCAGATGCAAAAAGTGTAAATATACACGACAAAAAAAAATTACGATTTTCCGAGGTAAAGAAAAAAACCGTTATTTTTACATTCATCGCAGACCGATTTTATACCAGACTGAAAATCATGACCATTAATAAATATAAATGTGATTTTTAATCATATTTCAATCATTTTCATTGGTTTAATAGAAGAAAAACGTAGTTTTCCAAGTACGTACAATTGTTTGGGTTTGTGAAGCGCCATCTAGCGGAAAATATTTACGATTATCTCCCTTGGATTTTTAAATATTCCACGGACCGGAAAATTAGAATTTTTACGAGTCTGCTCTTCAACTGTTATTGTTTATTATTATTTATTTCAGCTTGATACTGTTTACAATTTATAAATTGTTTCTAGTAAGTTCGTTTCGCTAAATTTAATAAAATGTGTAATCGTCACCAACTGTGACCTTATTGATCTTATTATGAGTTATTATTAAAGGATGTAATTTTATGTTGAGTTTTATTTTAATTCCACGTGACTGTTCGACCACCAATGAAAAACCGAAATGACAGATGTGTAAAATAAAGAGATCCCCATTATATAAGATGTAAACACTGGAGACGGGTAATGAATGTTAAAATCCACCTGTGATGTAAATTTATTGTCAAAACTCTCCATTATTTTTAAGGAATGGAGAGTTATTGTTCTCTTTGTACTGTTAAGGTCCCACAAGGGGCAAACCATTTAATACTTTGTACTTTGGATACTATACACAGATTTTATTTTGTTACAAGATTAATAATTAATAAAATTAATAAAGTACAATGGGTGGATTTTAAGTTGGAGAATGTCCTCGTATCTCTCTATTCCTCGGCTCCATTATTTTTAAGGAATGGAGAGTTATTTGGACATTCTCCTATACATAAGGGATCGATATCTAGACAATTTTATACTCGAGTAAAAAACAACACTCAATCATTGTGTATTCTGTGTTATGATCTTTATATTTTGACAATGTAACGATTATAACACAGAATACATTTTATTCAGTCACATATATCATAACAATTTGAAACATAAATGTACTTGTACGGAAACAGGTATTCAATAATTTTCAAACTGAGAAATACGGTTGGTACGATATCGAAAAATTTACAGAAATTACCGGTCTTCGGTGGCTCTAACTACTGATAGATCGAACACATTTTGACAGTCCCTTCGAGGTCGAGCCAGCGAAGTTGTACTGTACTTATGACGAATGTCAATGAGATAGTTAATATATACCCGTTTAATAAATATTGTAACAGTACAATTGTTTGTATCATGTTGAGTCAGTTATGTATTGCGTATTACTACGAGTTAGATAGCGTCGAGTAGTAATACAGTTTTAAGAAGAGTTTGAAGACAACAAAAGGGTAATCAGAATTCGTTAATCGAAGTAGGACAGACAACACAATGGCCAAAAGAAAAGGTACAAACGGACAAACAACGATCTACAAAACATACATATAAAACTAATGATCAAGTAATGCGAACCCCAATAAAAACCGGGGTGAACTCAGGTCCTCCGGAATGGTAAGCAGTTCCTGTCCAAGTAGTGGCACCCGTCATGTTAATATAGTTTCAAATCTTGTAATAAGTTATGAATGAGGAAAGGACCGAGAAGTATAAGACTTTCGAAGTGATGACCTCAACTTAACCAATAGGAACCCTTGGCTCAGTAGCTTAAAAGTTACTTTGAAGCATCACCCAATGCGATTTTGTATCTAATAACGAAGGCGTTCCTCGAGTTTATGTCCTATGACGTCACGAAAGTCGAACCTTTCTCTTATTATACATACATACATGATGCAAGGTTTGGTATGTGATGGTTTGTATCTCATGGTTACTGTAAATATACAAAGCTTTGTTTTTTGCATCAAACATATTTTCACATTTCAGATTATCAAAAACACTAAATTAATAGAAAACGATAAAAGAGTGGTAAAAATGACATGAACAATAAATGACCACGGAAGGTTTCCTTTTGTCGTTATAACAATCCGGTGATTTCAAATAACACGACGGATGCAACCAGAGGAGCAGAAGCTGCTTACGCTTCAGGACTATTAACCCCCGAGGGTAACTACCGCCCAGTAGTCAGTGTTTCGACACTAGACATGCTTTATTATTGAAATTTACAGTTCCTAAATAGTGTAATTATTAATTAAATTAAGGTTTTCCTCTCTCGTGCATAGGTTACTCGATCTTTAGTTGTATGTGTAATGTTTTGTAGATCGTTTTTATCCTTTCATACTTTTTCTTTTGGCCATTGTGTTGTATGCTCATCTTCGATTTACGGATTCTGATTAGTGCTTTGGTATCTTCTAGCTCTTCTTAGCCGATGTTGGCTATCATATTTTGGCCCTTTGGTTTTCTTGCTCCCAAAGACTTTTAAATTATTTGACTTTCTAATCTTTCAAGTACGATTGTACCTGACAAAGGCTATTCCAGATACGAGTCATGTGCACTAAATTTGATATCTACGTTTTTATTACTTGTTTGAAAATACTTCTGTCTCGATGTTTATATCAGTTTCGACATCAAACTACCATTAACAATGCTGCAATATCACTTGCAAGCTATTAGAGGTCGTCTGAAGTTCAATTCAGGCATAACATATAGTTATCTCTGAAGATGTTACTGGTGATTGTGCTTACTATTATGAACAGCAATAAAACCAAATTTCTCTAACATTTGATGTTTAATCCAAGTTTTGGATGGGTGTCCTTTGATCCTTCCTTACACCCACATTCTTATCAGTGTCTCAAGAAGAAATACAATTTGTAAATAGGTTCAGTTGGTACTCATAAAAAATATAGGTAATTGAGGAAGAGATGGACTGACAAAATACTTGGAACTAATGATGGTTCCCAGTGACCAACCCCCAGAGCTTTGCAGCATGTTGCCATGTGTAAAATAGGGGGTGACCTCTCGTTGGGGGATATCGTGAACCACGCACCTTGCATGTTTCTTGTATATTTCGAAAAAGAGAATGTACATTGTAGCCGCAACAAGAGGCAAACTGTTTCGTCCAAACCTAAGTCGCCATACTTTTCTAGTTGCAGTCAAAAGTCGTTGCCACGGTTTTTTCATCGGTTACAATCAACGGAATATGTGGAGATATTTAAGGATTGATCGTAATTTTTGTTCGGTTCATGAAGAAATAATCTCAATCAGGTTGTACACACCGTGTAACCCGCGTCGTGGGTTCGGGGGTGCACAACCTGATTGAGATTATTTCGAATGAACCGAACAAATAATTTCGATCAATCCTTATAAATTAATTCAAACTTTGTTTGTTATGATATTGATAATCGGAAATAGATTTAAATAACCCCAAATGTGCCTCATTTAAAGAAAATCACCTGATGACAACGGCACGCGACGCCTTGAGAATGACGTCTATTTTTAGATTCCGTTCATTGACAAATAACATCAACTTTTTAAGCCAATCAAAACACGTATAAAATGACATGCGACTCTAAAATTAATTTATATATGAATAAGTGTGAAAGAAACTATTTGTCACCATTGGATTGAAATGACATTTTTCAATAATAATTTTTAACGTTTAAAACTTAAGTTTTTCCAACGCGAACTACTTGTTCATGCTATTTATGCTGGATGTATGAGAAACTGTGGTAGGCTGCTTGAAATATATGAAATTTAATAAGCCGAGAAGTGATAAATGATGGTTCCGTACTCGAAAGTTACCGTCTAAGATGGATAGCTTTATTTTGTTCAACATCAATCCAATATCTAGTTAGATTACACAGACTGAGTGCTGGTCAACATTGTTGATATTTTGCTGCTCCTTTCATTTCTAAGTGAAACAATATTTATCTTTTAAAAATACTGGGTAATTGGTGACAGTTCCGTGTTTCGACTCACACGGCTGCACATGTGTCTAGACAGGGTTGTCCTCTCAATGGGACTGCTAGGTTATAATACCGAAAGCTTGACCACGGACCATAGTGCATAACGTTTTGGGAGACTGCCACGCTCAATGCACTTAACATACCTCATGTTGTGACATCGAGAAAGAGTAGGCACATTGTAGTCGCTATATAACTCTGTCTACGTTTATAGTGGCAATCAAATGATGTTGCTCTGGTTGCCTCCCCTTCCCCACCCACTCATTTCTGTAGGGTTCTTATATAATTTGTTGTACTTGTTCTCATCCTGAATATATATAGAATATTTTCCGCTAAACGTTAATCTTTTGAAATAGAGATAGTGTCCTCTCGATGGTAAGCTAAAAATAGTTCTTATAGATACATTGTATACCAGTATCCATTCATAAGGCCTTCACGATTAGTAAAACACAATCAGCGTACACGATTTCTATTAAAGGTACTGTGTAACCGTTCAAACAGAACTTGAACTGATGAACAATCTCCCAAAATAGAAAAAAATATATTACCTCAATTGAGTTGGAGTAAGATATCACATATACCATGCATGCAAACTGGAAATGTTGATTTCTTACGACTCCGTAATGTCATCTTGTTCAATAGATTGTACTTCACGTGTATGTGTAGTCAGAACGCAATTTTCACGTATCCAAAGCGACGTCAAGGAAATACACCGTTATGGAATCTGTGTCACAAATGACCATGAAAATATTGTGTTTGTCATAGTCACAATTCGGTCCTTTCCTCATTCACGACTTATTACCGGGTTTGTAACAAGGGTAATACGACATGTGCCACATGTGGAGCAGGAACTGTTTAACCATCCAGAGTATATCAGTTCACATCCGCATTTTAGTGGGGTTCGAGTTTTCTTTGTAATGTTTTGTAGATCATTGCTTGTCATTTTGCCATTTTTCTTTTGTTCATTGTATTGTATTTCCTCCTTCGAATTACGGCTTCTGATTACCCCTTTCAATATCTTCAAACTTTTCTCACTAGCACATTTCTAAGGTGCACCGGTATGCTTAGGAGGAACTTATCTAAATGTTTTCCCATTAACATAAGAATTTTAAAGTGTTGAACGTCGTCATCATCATTATATTAGTATATAAGACACATATATCAATGAGGGTGTTCTCAGTTGAAACATAGTGTTGAAGTTAGGCCATCGACCTAGGTAATTTTAATTCTTATGACATTTTATGATTCTGGTTTTTTTTTCTAGCTCACTTCATAAAATAAAGTGCCACCTGTGTTTCAGATATTAGATTATGATTCTGTTGAGTGCTTAAGTAAAATTCTACTGTATTTTGTTATGCAGATTTTTATAGCAAAACACATGTATATGTTGCTAGTTTCTCCGAATTGTCCATTTTTTATTGCCCCTTCTCTAACGTTTATTTATGTACATGTTATTGCTGATTTGTAGGCGTCAATATCCTATACATGTACTGTTAAACCTGTCTAAACCAAACCGTCTTAGAACCAGTTGTTTTTTGTTTCTTTTTGTTGTTGTTGTTGCTCGGAAAAAACAGATGTTTGGTGTAAACATGTTAAATTATTAATGATTTTCTACATTGGATCTTTATTGATAGTTCGGTTTATCCAGTGTTAGGTTTAGACAGGTTTCACTGTAACTACAGTTAGAATGTCTGTACGTGGTAATCAATTCTAATGTCAGAATCTTAGCAACAAATAAATCTTTGAGAAAGAGATAGACATGTAAGATTTGATACATAAACATTATCAGGTTCGAACAAAATACATTGTACATTGTAAGTGCTGATTTGTTTTCCACATATATATTAGTTGGACTTACAACTAACTGTGCAATCAATGCCTCTCACCACTAAAGTTGTGAGTTCGAATTCCGCTCACGGCGACGTGTACTCGATACAACATTATGTGATAACGCTTCTCACTGATTTGCGACAGGTCGGTAGTTTTCACCACGATTGAACTCAAATATTGTTGAAAGTGGCGTTAAACACCACAACCAACACTACCTCCATTTCAATGTATCTTTGTAATCAAAGTAACAAGTGGTCTAACCAGAAAAATATAATTGTTCGTTGTTGTCTAATAAATAGCGATGAGAGAAATAACAAAGTCCTCAATGGGGTATGACATTGGCATACATAAAATCTAAAACAGGAGTGAAGTGGGTGTACTCCAGAGGGGTGAGTATTTCCTAATCCACTAGTGGCACACGATGTGTTATTCATGTTTAAAATCCGGTGATACACAACCCCGAATTCAAATGGTAATCAAGGGAGACTACTGTATTTAATTTGCCACACAAGCTGATTTTAATCGGATCTCTTACTTACTTCCCTTTATTAATATGTCGCGGCGTGGGAGATCTGCGGATTTTTATAGCGATATGATAAATGCGGTTATAACTCTTTTCGGCCAATCGGATTGCATGTCAGTTTAGTAATACTTTCATCGTCTCGCAAACCTCATTTTCACTGGACTGGACCATACGGTAACTCACAAATAACCCGTAATGGAGTTCCCTCAGATTCCCCAAGCAGCGACTTATCTGTAAGATTGGTTGCCGCAATGAATACAAGTATCATCATGTAGTTGCATCTGCAGCTCATCCAAATACCATGGTAGTTTCTCCTGTTAGTGACATATTATAATGTTGTCACACATACCAGGTAAATAAATTCACATTTTACCCGGAACGGGTAATTAAATCACATTAATTTATTGCGTTCATGTAGAGGGGCCGCCGTCGTTGTCGTGATCGTATGGTAGTTGAATTTATAACTACCTATGTAAGCAGTAGCCATCAACACTAACGTTGTGAGTTCGAATACCGCTCAAGCCATGTGTACTCGATACAATAGTATGTGATGAAGTTTATCAATGACTTGCGGCAGGTCGGTGGTTTTCTCAGGGTATTCCGGTTTCCTCCACCAAGAAAACTAACCGTCACGATATAAATTATATATTGTTGAAAGTGGCGTTAAACACCATAAACCAAAAGAACCAATCACCGTTCAGACAAATGTCTGCCGACACTTTCAATCAATATACTGTCATGATTACGAAGTTAGGTAGTGTGTATATATGTACCATGCTAGTTAATTAATCAACAGATAAACATCTCAATTAACATCAACAGTCTTGTAAGACTATCTAGATGATAAAATTGTCAAAATCTGGCATTATACATTTGTTAGAAATTCCCAATGTTGTAAAAATCATTCGTATGGCGATTCAGAAACTGACAGGTACAATAAAAGATAGGGAAAATAAGCCAAAAATATTTTGTAAAATAACATTAATGAGTGATTGTTGTTATCAACAATTTTGCAGATATACCATGACGAGAACAAGTTCAGATGATGATGATGTCCGCTTTGTACTAGACCAATACGCTTAGTTGGATTTTTTACAGTGCTAGTTCAGCGACATAATATTCCGCCGTTAGACATGACGCTCCTTTGAGACACATTAGCCTGATACCGAGACAACAAGGCTTTGGTCTTACTCCTGAAAGCTGTGTGCTTTCTGGAAAAGCAGTAAGTACAAATTTATAATCTCTTTTCACCCGACCGCAGCTCGACCCCATGATCTACCGGGCTCGATGCGAGACTGCTCACCATTAGACCACCAATGCGGCTTTCGTTATGGAAAGTGAATATACTAACTTCATAACTAAAAGATCAAAACAACAATTTCATCATCAATGTCTATAATACATAGATAAATGATAATGATGTTGTATTAGTGTAAATATATACATAATTAATTCTATAACATGTACCGTATGATCTTAATAGCTCTACTTACCGGTAATTGATAGCTCCTTTCAAGTTTAATAATTTCCCATAAATACATGTAGTAAACATACCATGACTAAATGGAAACTAAAACACCTTCAGTATATTACAAACCTGTATGTAATTATAGCTTTTATTTCTAAAAGCTAATGTAAATCACAATTTTACTTGCATTGATTACATACTTGGCGGTCAGTTTTATTGGTGACGGAAACCGGAGTACCCGGAGGAAACCACCGGCCTGTCGCAAGTCACTGACAAACTTTATCACATAATGTTTTACACCTCTCCCTGATAGAGATTAGAACTAACAACATCAGTGGTGATAGGCATAGATTGCATAGGTAGTTGCGATCACGACCACAAGGGAAATATATTGATGGCGTATATAGTAAACACATTTGATCAAATAATAAGCAATAAAATCAAAATCAACGAATACAGCATTGTCACAACATTTCCAAAATCCAATAGCAAAATTGTAGAAAGAGGCAAAATGGATACCCCCTAATACACACATACATGGCTGGCCACTTTCTTGGCTTGATACAGACACTTCAATAAAAAAGGTGGAGGGCTTAAATTAGTTCAATGGGCCCAAACATCCCCTCTTAGTGCAATGGTGCGGACATGCAAGCGTTTTCAATACGTGAGCAAAATACCAACTCTCACAAATTCAAATTCAAATTCAAATTCAAATTCAAATTCTTTATTGGTTTAGAAATCTAATGATTGGATTATCACCATAAACAATACATAGAAAAAAAACCACTACGCGATAGACATGCACAGATAACATTGTGGTATCACGGGTGAGGTTTGTTGATGAGAATCTCTTTAATAATCAATATTCATTCCCTATAAATAGCATTTCTATAATTGTACATATCACTAACCCCCTTAACACAGATCTTATTTATGCCACAGTCATTACTGCTAAAGATAAAATTAAATTTCTCAGTTTCAGACAAATCTAAGAAAGAAGGTACAACACTTGTAATGTTTTTCAAAAAGTTTTTATCGGGGTGAGTCCAGTTTAGGGCAAACTATAAAAAAGTGAATTTCATCCTCTATGTCCAAAGAACACAGTGGACAAATTCGATTTTCTACAGGAATTTGTTTGTATCGCCCTTGTTCTATAAATAGTCTGCTATTGCTAATTCTAACTTTAACATGTAATCAGGCGAACGGCTTTATTATAAACAACGCTATTATCTTGAACATTATACATAATATAGCCGATCCATGTCATCTACTCGGTTTTCCTCGGTTCTGCTGATTTATTAATTTTTGGATTTCAGTTGTCTTATATGTTAAAGTACACATGCACCTGAATTTTTAGCATTATAATCAAACTTTAATCAACTTTCCTCTTTTCTACGATGTTTCTACTAAACATATAAACATACATAGCTCTAATAAGATGAAACTGTATAGAGGCATTTGACATTGAAAACTCCAAGCACTTTGATGCAAGAAAATATATTAACGATATCCCAGTTACTTACACTTAGAATCGACATAGATATCATGCTGTAGATAATTAGTCTACGGTACAATGTCATGCACATACTTTGCACAATATATACTTAAATATATTGGTAAAAAAAATGTGAAGCATGCTTCACATCTGGCTTGTCAGTTTCACAGTACGATGTAGAATGTAAATTAACAGTAAACAACAGGAAGTCACTTGATGGTCGTCACGTTTAACTTACAAAAACGAAATTAAGATAATGAGCGTTTTCATGTAACAAAATAAAATGTATATGTAATAAAGTAAGTATTTAAATGAATAAACAAATCTTGGCGTGTAAATCATAGTTTATCCAAAAGAAACGCATCTTGTCTGTTTTTGTTTTTTGTTGGTTTTTTTTTTTTTTTTATTAGTTGCTTTTTTCAGCCAAATGTTATGAGGACATAAATATCTGAATCTGCAGTTTTCAACGAGAAATGTTGTTACAATTTGAAGAAATATTACCGATTGTTAATCAGAACTGATGGGTTTTTTTTCGTTTGAAAAAGCTTTGACCCACGTAATACGCTAAATGAGTTGGTCCCTTATTTATATCGATTCAACAACCTCACAAATGTATGCAAGTGTCAAATGAATTTCTGCCGCAGTAGGATTATATCAAATCACACAACATACAAGACATGGGATTTACAACAATCTCAATGATAATACTTTCCTTCGTTTTTGATTACTACATTTAGTATGTGCTACACAAATATTTTTGACACTTAACAAATTTAAGGGTTTTGTTTTGAGGAACACAGAGACCACTTATTTAATCTTAATGTATATTTTCTAGAAACTTATATTTATCGATATTGTAAAAATAAATAATGATAATATGGGAATGATTGACAACAGATTGATTAATTATTGGATACATAATTTCTGCTCCACTAGTGACACCCGTCGTGTTACTGTTAAACGATACCAACATCATCTGATATACAAACTGTGTTGAACATCTGTTTACGTAAATAAATACAATCATTAAAGATCACTCGAACATCATCTTTATGAAATCCATTTTTGAGCAAAACGTTACTTATTGAGTAATGAATAAATTAGAACATGTATTTATAAATCTAATCAATATTAGATGGTTTTTAATCTGTGTTTATTAGATTTATCATGCGATCCATTCACATCTTACAAAGCTTTGTATCAAGGTCACTTAATGTAATATCAAAGTTCTAAAGACTTCGTACATTGTAGGTTCGTATTTCTGATCTCTCCCGGATGTTGTTAGAAGTAAATGGATTGTTGTGGTTGGCAAAAATAACATTCAACAAACATGGTTTTTGGTGTGTTCCTTGTTGTTCATCTTTTTAGTTTTATGTGTTGTGTTTTCTAGTTGTCAATTTAATAGTCTTTGGTGTTACCCGACCGGGTCTCGATCCCACGATCTACTGCAATCGAGGCGGGCACGCTAACAGTTACACCATCTATGTGACTAATGTGTTTATGTAGCTGATTGGACAAGCTTAATAAAAATCAAAGATAAAAGAAGACCAAATATCTACTTTTTTAATAAACGACAACACTTTGAATATTATCAAACTCGCGGGATCTGATCGAAATATAAATAGCCACTGTGATCCCAATACCCACTGAAACATTTAATAACCTCACGGGATCTGACATTTGTTCATAAAAATAGCCACGGTGACCCCAAAACTCACATTAGCATTTAATAAACTTGTGGGACGTGGTAAACCCACTTTAGCAGTTATTGTAAAATTAGGCCCTTTGGTTTTATTGCTCACAAAACTTTAAATTATTTGACTTTCCAATCTTTCGATTTTGAGCGTACCTGATAAAGGTTATTTCAGAAACGCGTCGTGCGCACTAAATTCGATATCTACGTTTTTGTTAAAGACACTGTGCTAAGCAATAAAGTGTTATTGCATGTAAGTTGTACATATATAATTAAATATATTTGAGGCAGAATTCTACATCAAATCACAACAAAAAAATAGACAAAAAGATGTTGTAAGTTTTCTATTATAATCAAAAATAGAACGAATGACGTCAGTGGTTCGATTTCAGTTTATTTTTATTAGCTTCAAATTAGATATTCACATGAAAAAGGGGTCATACATTATATTTTTTGGCAGGGGACATGATAGTGTTAATGAATAAACACTCCTTGAATTAGATGAAAGTTAATAAAATTATTGATTGATTGATTGAATATTGCTTAATGTCCAGAGAGAAGTAGTTCAGTTATATTCAGGACAACAACAAGTTCAATAATAAATAAAAGCTATATTTAAATGAGGGTATGGATACGTCAACCGGAGCAATGACTTTTGACTGCCACATAAAAAATATAGAGAATTGTTTAGGGAAGAAAATTTTAGTATTTTGATATTTAAATCAATGGCGAGTCATCAATTACCTTTGGAAATTATTACAAAGTAATCATTAAGATCTTGTGGTGAAGATATGGATAATTAGTGACTGTTAATTATTTTATCAGCCTGTAATGTCCAAGTTCAGGTTTACAGTTACAACAATATATCCTTTGGCGTTGTACAAAACAGCTACTGCACATGTGTAATATGTATAACAGAACAAAATACAATTTACAAACAGATATGATAAAAAATACAACACTGCTGGAACAATTCCAAAATCAAATATCAAAATCGTGAAAAAAGAGGCAATATCAAAACCACCAACCAGGAATAAATCAACAAAAGCTTATTGTTCCAAACTGTATATATTTGTGTACTATCAAATCTATTTCGAAATGTATCATTATCATTATTCCATTTTAATTTGTATATTTTTGTTTCCTTGCATTTCACAGGTCGAAACGGTATGCAATCTATACATTTCACTCCGCTAAGAACAGTTTGAAGATACCAAAAGGGTTATCAGAAACCGCCAATCGAAGAAAGACAGACAATACAATGACCAAAGGAAAAATGACAAACAACGATCTACAAAACATTACATAGAAAACTAAAGATCGAGCAACACGAACCTGTCTAAAAACCGGGGAGAACTCAGGTGCTCCGGAAGGGCAAACATTTCATGCACTACATATGGCGCCCTTGAATTACTTTGGCTATATCAAGTAAACCATGCGACAGTTACATTATGTATATGCATGACGTTACGAATAATTAATCATGTTGACAAAAACGTAGGACTATATAAACATTAGAGAAAACCGAAGGGAAATCCAGGGAGCAAATAGAAACATTGGTCAAACGAGACAGATGACGAATACAAACAAGAAAAATGACGAAGACAAACAAGAAAGATGATGAAGACAAGCAAGCAAAACAACAACAGAAACACAACACAGAAGACTAAAAAGAAGACCAACATGGACCCCACCAAACAATCAGGCTCGCGACTTTGATGAATCAATGGATGAATGTGATTACTACTGGTAAATGATGAGATACTCGATAATTAGAAGCTGCTGCTTCTTGTTTTCCTCAAAAAGATCGTGACATGCCCCATGTTCCTGCATTAGAGCGAGGTGCGATTTGCATTTGTCGCGTAAAACAAGCAAAAGTCCCTTTCTGTGGTGTGTGTTATCACGTAGTCAAGAAATTATGTCCAATGTATATGCCCCGGGGTTCTCAAAACAGATCAGGATATAGATACATAACAACAAATATGAAACAAGACAAAAGAACAATAACCTCGGTAATACGAACTGCCAGGTGTGAGACCATGTATTCCGGGATAATTGGCTTCTATTTTGCCATAATAGTAGCACCCCTCTTGAGAGCGATTATTTCATGTTATCATTGTTAAATGTTCGCCTTTATATGGCAGGATTACAGCAGCACCAGCATTTGGAGTTTAAATGATAGCCTAATGCTTGTGTTTCTTATTAGGTATTATTAGATAGAGGAAGCTACCCAATCATGGTTCCTAATTATTAATCTGAAGTCATCGCTACGAGAGCTTGATGGTCGCCATCATGATTTTTTTCTACCATTACTGAATGACTTTGTCACAGATGCGATGGATCCCACTAGTGGAACAGATTACTTGTATGAGAACCTGAGTTTCCCCCAAATTTTTATTAGGGTTCGTGTTGCTCAATTTGCTACTACACGGAACATGGTAGCAAATGATATATGCGTTCCACGAAAATCCTACGGGATATCCCCGATTTGTCTTACGTTCAGCCAGAGGGTAATTATTATTTCAAAACTTCAGATTTGTATCAAATTTTAAAATCTTGTTCTATTAATATTTCGGACTGTCTTAAATCTCCAGGTACTTGTGACTTTTCTCCATGCATTACTACTTGCAAAATAAAAACTGACAAAAATAATACTTGTAAAACATGCGGCATGCTAATAACTTCTCCTGAATTTACAAGTAATTTAACTGGAAAAACTTACTACACCAAATCGTTTGACCCTCTGGACGCTTCTACTAAAAATGTCATTTACGGCATAGAATGTACACTCTGTGGACTTTTGTATGTTGGTGAAACTCGTCAAACATTGCGAAGTAGAATGAACCAACATCGATATGATGCAAGAGATCCCAAATACAGGATTTTGTATAATCATTTCAATCAACCGGGTCATGATCGCTGTTTGACGATGAAAGTTCGAATCATCGAGAAGATTTACCATCATACAAACAGTCCAATACTTAATACACCTTGCCGTACCGATAGATAGTTGGATTAAAGAGTTAGGTACTGCAATGCCTTACGGTTGCAATGATAACATCAAAGGAGTGGAAAATTTGTCAAGTCCTGGATGCAGCGAAGTCAACGTGATGAGCCTTTTTAATACTATTCCAAGAACTAAGCGTAGCAATGGTCATCAAATAATTCAACATCCAAATGTTAAAAAGGCCTCTAAACCAAGAACGTTACACGATACTTTTAATGATTTACTTTCTAATATACAGAAACCTCTTGGAATTCATCACATTCGTACAATCTTATTTTCACTACCTGTAAACTACCTCAAAGATCTTACGGATTTTGGACTTGACAAAGGAGGCGTAGATCCTTTTTCTCCTAAGTACAGATTGTCTAGTATTATATGTGACGTGGCGTCCTTTCGTCTTTTCAAGCCAGTTCGATCTGAACCTCTTCATGATAACAACAGAAAATTCCTCCATATTCCGTTTGATAACAAAGGAATCGATGCTATTAACATCAGCAACATTCTTAATAGAAAAGAGGTCGTAAAAGAAATTCCACCATATTTCAAAAATCAATCTAATCCCATTGTCTCCTATAGCTACACTAACAGCATTGGCCGTAAAATTTTCAACTACAAAGAAGCATTGCAAGATATTAACATAGAAGAGTATCTTAAGAACCCTCTGACTTATGACTGCTCCCACTCTCCTTTTCAATTCAACCCATCTGGACATGTAATCACTGGTGGTCTGAATATCATTCAACATGAGAGTCTCCGAAATGTGATTTCTCATGATCCTAAATTCAGAGAACCTCAACACATCAATTCGAAACATAATTTCAAGATAATTATGGATGCTGTTGGAGATTATGCCAGAAGGTGGATAAAGAGAGAAGTAGACCAAGATCCTCAGTTAGAGTCCTTGTCAGACTGGGTTAGAACAATTAGGTCTCTAGTACAAGGTAGGATTCACAAGCTCACAAAATGTGTTAATAGTCGACCTAAGTCTGTATTTAAAGACCAAGAAGCTGTTAAGTGTCTTTCCTCTCTTCATGACAAATATGTTATCGTTCCTGCGGACAAGGATTCCAACAATATCGTGTTTGTATGTAAATCATATTACTTCGAATGCCTAATCACGGAATTAGGCATACATAACAACACCTCTAGTAATACCACATACAAATCTACTTCGTTCGACAAAGATGAAATCCTAGCTAACCACAGATCATTCAAAAACCCGCTTAAAAGAAACAATTCACAAAGCTTTCAGTCATAGAAACTATGGCTCAAAATTTGTTGTGTTAGGCTACAATCCACATATTTTTCAAACAAAGTTCAAAAGGGTAAAACATGCTACTCCGAGGAACAAGTGATCAGTATGCTGGAGTTCCTCATCGATAACATATTTGTTTCCTTTGGAGGGACACTGTTTCAGCAGGTCGTCGGCATACCAATGTGTACGAATTGTGCCCCTCTTCTAGCCGATTTATTTTTATACTCATCTGAGTCGGAGTTTCTTCAAAAGCTTGTAAAAGATAAGAAGATTCGTGAGGCTAGAGCCTTTAATTTCACATACAGGTATATTGATGACGTTTTATCTATCAATAATTCTAGATTTGCAGAATTTCTTTCATTGATATATCCTCCAGAGCTGAAAGTTAAAGAGACCACAGATACCGCTTCGTCCGCATCATTTTTGTAATTATACCTCGAATTTCACGACATTGGTCAAATCAGTACTACAATTTATGATAACGGGACGACTTCAATTTTAAAATCATAAATTTTCCAAATATGTGCAGCAATATACCAGCTTCTCCTGCATATGGTGTTTACATCTCGCAATTGATTCGTTATGCAAGGGCCAGTAGCAATTATTCTGATTTCCTGAACCGTCATCTTCATCTGAGAAACAGGCTACTGGACCAGGGCTATAAAAAGATTCGCCTTATTCGATCTCTTAAAAAGTTTATATTCCGATACCAATATCAGGGGTTGTTGTAAACGATGGATTTTCGTGTGGTGGGGATGTATGGAGATAGGGTGTCGGCAAGGGGTGTCAAAAATGTTTTTTTATCAATGTGTGGCGTGGAATTATCTTTGGCATTTACTTCGCTGGGTTTGGTGCTGCTTTTGGCGGCTGTTTTGTCTGTTTTGTTCGGGTGTTGTTATAAATACTGTTATAGTGACAGCCGGAGACTTTGAGCCGTAATGAAAGGGGGAGCTTTGGTGCTTTAAAATCTGATTCAACCCACCATTTCTTTAGAAATGCCTGTACCAAGTCAGGGTCATTGCGGTTTTCACAGTTTTTCGGTTGTTGATTGATTTTGTCTGTTTATATACTCATGAGTTTTGACTTTCCCTTTGTAAGATTCGGTAATTTTTTTATTACCCTTATTTAGTTTAGTGATGTTTGGATTTTTCCTTTAATTTCTTCTTTGGTTTATGACCTACGATTACCCCTTTGGTATCTTCAAATTTTTTGACGTCTTAGTTGATAGTCAGTTAAGGAAGTAGAGCTATGGGTTAAATTCCATATTGAAAACATGTCTACATTCAGCTGATAAACTAGAAGTCATTGTGGATATTCCTATGATGACGAAATTAAAATTCTCAAATTTAAGGCCTTTCATAACACTGATCCAGTGTAAATAGAACAGATAAGCTCCCTGTTAAAAATAGTTCTACCAAATTTGTAATTTCTGCGTTTCTTTTGATCTATGCCATTCTATTACAGTAAACATAACAGATCGTATGAAACAGATTCATATTACTTAATGTGTTAATTAAGACTTAACAAGATTTTTAGGTGCAGCCAAATCATAATTATTTTCTTAATTAAAAATACATGAAAACTTAGCTTGAGTTCGAGGAGTTTGAAATGAAATACAGTTAACGTAATTTTATATCATCTTAAAACACGTTAATAATCAGCATGTGTAGGTTATTCAACATTATGAGCGAGAAAATCAAGACTTATATAAATCATAGCATATCCAGATGGATGCTTAAATCAAATATGTTTGTTAAGCGGAAAGCTATTTAAAAAAAAAAAAACAGAATTAAACAAGACAACAAAAAACAAGTGGAAACACGTATTATTTATTAAAAAAAAACAGAATTCACGGCATTATGAAAAGAAAGTTTAAACATTGATGGTAAACTATTCCACAAATATCAATAAAACAAACAATCACCTCTCATCTTAGCTGAACTCACTGAACACAAAAAGACATATGGCGTTGGACATCCATGTCCTGGCTTGCGACGAACAAACAAATTGTTGCCGGATTAGATATTTCCTTTGACCTTAGCTCTCTCTCTCACACACACACACACACACACACACACACATGTCACGATATATGCCGTTGAAGAGGCCATCATGGCTGTGATCATATGGTAGTTGGATTTACAACTACCTCTGCAATCAGTGAATATCATCACTAAAGTTATGAGTTCGAACCCGGTTCATGACTAGGTGTACTTGATACAACATTATGTGATAAAGTTTGTCAGTGACTTGCGGGAGGTCGGTGGTTTTCTCCCGGTACTCCGGTTTCCTCCACCAATAACATTGACCCGACCGCCACGATATAACTGAAATATTGTTGAAAGTGACGTTAACACCATAAACCAACCAACCTATATCTTTGAACTATAGGTCCTGGCGTGGAACAAGTACAAACACATGGTGGTGTTAAACCGATTAATGCCATCCTAAACATTTTCAAAATTTTAATCGAACTTTAAAATTTTGATGAAATCTGATTATGTCACTGTTTGAAATAATGGTAATGACGAAGGCTTAATGTTGGTTGCGTATTGCTTAACGTCCATCGAACGGTATTAATTATACTCAGATGGATAACAAGTGCAGCTATATATGGCAAAATATATAGAAATGAGGGCGAGATGGGTCAACCGAGTCATCGACATTTGACGACCACTCAAAAAATATGGAGAGTTGGAACGCAAAATTTAGTCTTTTGAAGCGGCTAAAACGCACCTATTCTTTTTCGAAATCTACAAAAGAGGTATTAAGCATGTACCAATTCCACATTACAACACTATCTAAATATCTATATTTTTCCTGATATATATCTAAGCAAATAAATTTGAAACTCAAGCTATCTAAATCGCTTTAACTACCACTTTAATCAATTAAGCGATTGAGACGTTGATTAAAATCTCTTTTTTCTTTAGAATAAAATAACTTTGTGGCAAGTTGATTTCATCGAAAAAGCACTTCTGCACATAAAGTAGTATCAGTACTTCAAACGATAACATCATTGCGCCAGTGAGTAATGTTCCAATCAGTTTCCGATACAATATGTGTGAACTAGAGAAACGTAGACCGGCCTTGAGTTTTCACTCTAAGAATAAAAAAAAATGTCGCACTCGCTAAAACAATATAGGCTCGTTATGAATCAATGCATAAGTATTTCAAATGATGCAATTTAGCACTGGGAATTTCTTT
This sequence comes from Bathymodiolus septemdierum, assembly GCA_963383655.1. Taxonomy (NCBI): domain Eukaryota; kingdom Metazoa; phylum Mollusca; class Bivalvia; order Mytilida; family Modiolidae; genus Bathymodiolus; species Bathymodiolus septemdierum. Next base: position 32,874,160 of record OY726524.1, on the reverse strand, counting down.
TTTATGATTTTAATGTTGATTTCCAGCATTACAATCCAATATCTCCGTAAATGTTAAAAAGTACATCTGCACTTAACCTCTTCTAATTAGATATTTCTGTAATTTCTATATGTTTTTGTATATATTGCCACTTATTAGATGACTTTTAATTACCTTGGTATTGTTACCTTTAACCGCGTCGGTGATGTAATGGTTAGCGTGCTCACTCCAAATGTGGTAGATCAAACCAGAACTATGCAATTGATATTTGTTGCTTCTTCGCTGAGTACGTAGCATTAAAGAAAAAGAGCAAAGACTGTCTGGCTCTGAATTCATGATAATGTGTCCGGGCGAATAGACCTGTCTATTCGCGGACTGTTGTTTCAATGAGTAACCACCATAAAAATCCAACTAAGCGTGTTGGTTTAGTACAAAGTGGACATCGTCATCATTTCATCGAGTGTAAGATGTCCTCACAATGATATTGCTGAAAAATTGCTCATTTAGCGTCGAACAAGGATAACTAATTCACTTTATTTATCTTTAATGAATGTGTTCTTACCAACCAGAATAATAGAATGTGTGAGTGAGTGATTGTTGCTTAGCGCCAATTCAACAATTTTTCAGTTATATTATGGCGAGAACAAGTTGATTTTAAATGAGGTGATGATGAGATCCACTTTGTACTAGACCAACTCGCTGAGTTGGAATTTCATAGTGCTTGCTCACTGAAACAACAGTCCGCGGGTGGATATGTCGCTCCACTCGGACACATTATCCTTATTCCGAGCCAACCAGTCTTTGCTCTTTCTCCTTGATGCTGCGTACTTTATGGAGAAGCTACAAATGTCAATTGCATAGTCTTTGCTTTGACCCGACAGGAGCTCGAATTCACGACCTCCCGCACTCGAGGCGAGACTGATCACCATTACACCGCACTCGAGGCGAGACTGCTCACCATTACACCACCATTGCGGCTTCGGCTATATAAAGACAATATACTTCCTTTCTGCCTAAAAGATCAAAACAACAATTCCATTATCAATGTTGTGTTCGTTATAATACATAGATAAATGATAATGATGTTTTATTAACGTATATCTATTCGTAATTAATTCTATAACATCTACCGTATGATCTTAATAGTTCTACTTATCAGTAATTGATAACCTCTTTCAAGTTTAATAATTTCCCGTAAATACATTTAGTAAACATACCACAGCTAAATGAAACTAAAAACGTATTCGATATATTACAAACATTTTTATGTAATTATAACTTTTATTTTTAAAAGCTAATCTAAATCACAGTTCTACTAGCACTGATTGTATAGGTACTAGTACATGGAAATCTAACTACTTACTATGCGATCACAGAACCGACGGCTCATTTACGTGAAAACAAATATATTTATGGTGTATATAGTAAACACATTTTTCATATACTTGTAGATAATATAGCTAACATTTTACCATGTGATAACACTTTGAGTTTTGCTTAGTATAATAAGAGGAATCATGTTTATTTCACCCGTTTCATGAGAATGGCCCAAGCGAGCTGATAAAACAAGTTTATTAACTGCTTCCGGAATGTTATTACATGCCTTTCCGTCATGTTCGTAAGTTCACTTCGTGAATTTCCGGAAAACTGTGCTTACAAACACGGCGGACTTAACTGTTTTGTTGAATATTTGCACAGAAAATCATTATTACCGCCAATTTTCTCTCGTACGATATTGAAAGTGCTAAAAAAAAATTGCATTTATTGGTTTTGCATATTAAAACAATAAATTTCTTGTTCTAGAACTACATTTTGTATGTATTTAATTCTAGACAAAAATGACTAAACATTTTGGTACAAATCAGTTATTTCCTCTGTTGAAGTATATGATAAACATATCATATCATGTCATTTTTCATATCATACCCTTTATCAGTCCTCGCTCATATAATATTCCTTGAACCTATCGGTTCTCGGGCTGATATCATGACCTAGGGCTGATAAAGGGTATGTTATGAAAAATCTCATGTAATAATCTATATTTATCATATACTTGTAGTTGATAAAGCTAAAATTTTACCCTGTAATAAAACTTTGAGTTTTGTTTTGAATAGTAAGAGGAGTCATGTTTATTTCACCCAGTTTCACAAGAATGATCCAAGCGGGCTGATAAAGCAAGTTTATTATCTGCTTCCGGAATGATATTACATGCCTTTCCGTCAATGTCCGTATGTTCACTTCGTGAATTTCCGGAAAACTGTGTTTACAGACACGGCGGATTCAACTGTTTTATAAAATATTTGCACAGAAAATTATTAACTACCAATTTCTCTCCTATGATATTGAAAGTGGTTAAAAAACGTGCATTTATTGGATATTTATATCAAAACAATAATTTTCTTATTCTATAATTATATACATGTATTTAATTCTAGCCAAAATGACTATTTTACATTATGGTACAAATCAGTTATTTTCTCTGTTGAAGTATATCATAACATGCCATTTTTCATATCATACCCTTTATCAACCCTCGTTCATATATTATCCCTTGAGCTATCGGCTCTCGGACTGATATCATGACCAAAAACTGATTAAGGGTATGATATGAAAAATGCCATGTAATAATCTATTTATCAAATAACAAGCAATAAGAATAAAAATCAACAAATATTGCACGTTCTTTATAATAACGTTGTTCGTCCAATTATATGTGAGGGTTGGTATTTTGCTCGCATGTGGAAAGCACTTGCATAACCGCATCATTTCACAAAGAGGGACTGTTTGGGTCCATAAAGCTAGCTTCCGCCACTTTTTATTGAAGTGCCTGTATCAAGACGGGAAAGTGGCCAGTCATGTAAGCGTGTACTAAGGGTATCAATTTTGCCTCTCTCTACGATATTTCTATTGGATATTGGAAATATTACGACAGCGCTATAATCTTGACCATTTTACATAATACATCTGATCAATTCCATTTACCCGTTTTAGTTCCGCTCTTTTGATTTATTAAGTTTTGGATTTCAGTTGTCTTATATGTTAAAGTACACATGCACTTGAATTTTTGTAATTAGAATCATACATTAATATTTTTTCTTTTTTTCTACGATGTTTCTACTTAACATATTAACATACATAGTTCTAATAAGATGAAACTGTACTGAAGCGTTTGACATTGAAAACTATAAGGCCTTTGTTGCAACAAAATATATTAACGATATCCCAGTCACTTAGAACAGCCGACCTAGATATCCTGCTGTAGATAATTAGTCTACGATACAACTTTATATATGTACATACTTTGAGCAATATATACTTAAATATATTGGTAAAAAATATGAAACATGTTTCACATCTGGCCTGTCAGTTTCACAGTACGAAGTAGAATGTAAATAAATAGTAAACATCAGGAAGTCACTTGAAGATCGTCACGTTTACCTTGTAAAAGAAAGAAATCAAGATAACGAGCGCTTTCATGAAGACAAAAACAATATATATATGTAATAAAGTAAGTATTTAAATGAATAAATACATTTTGGCGTATAAATCATATTTTATCCAAAGAAACGCATATTGTCTGGGGTTTATTTTTTTTTGGGGTGAGGGGTTCTTGTTATTTTTTTTATATTTATTTTTTTTCCAACCATATGGTATGAACAGAAAATAATGTGAACCTGCAGTTTTCAACGAGAAATGTTGGTACAATTTGAAGAAATATTACCGATTGCTATAGTCCGTTTGACTTCTATAAATCTTCAGAAAAAAATTCTTAAGAATCCAGTTTTCAAATTAACATTTATTCTTCTAGATGTATATTGATGTATGATATATAGAACTCTGACAATTAACTTCAAAATTTTTGGTCCATTATCAAAAAAGTTATCCATTAGATCTCTATGTTAAATATATTTCCTGAAGTGTACAAATCTGGTACTTCTGCTTCTTCTACTTCTACCAGTTTGCGGCCATCATCAATCATTGATGATACTGCCACTTTGGTGCGCATGCCAATTTTAAATTTAATTTTTAAAACTTAGCAATAAAGTGCTGTACAAAATAAATGTGCAAGTAAAAACAACTTGATTAATTTAATCAAGTAAGTGAGTCTTGAAGGATTCAAGACTCTTGGCAGTGACAGTGTCAGTGGGCAGAGCGTTCCAATACCTGATGGTTCTTGGGTAGAATGACTCCTTCCTTATAATGGTGTTACATGATGGTATCTGAAAGGAACGTTGGCCCATATTTCGACTCAGTCGTGATGGTTGTACGAGTCTCTCAGTGGCATCAATTTTAACTAGACCATTTACGATCTTGTACATTAAGACTAGTCTATCCCTCTGCCTTCTATCCTCCAATGTAGGCCATTTTAGTTCTTTTAGCATGCTAGTTACTGATGAAGTGCTGTGGTACCTGTTCACTACATACCTTGCCGCCGTACGCTGGACCATTTCGATACGATGTTTGTCCTCTTTAAGGTATGGATCCCAGGTGGTGCATACATATTCCAATGTTAATCTAACCAATGACATGTAAACCTTCTCTTTTATGCTTGCATTTCTGATATTTAGGTTTCGTTTTAAGAAGTTCATGGTGTTGCTTGCTTTCCTGCAGATGTTTGATATGTGTTGGTTCCACTTCATATCTGATGTTATAGAAACACCTAGATATTTTGTAGTTGTTGACCATGTAGGGTGTAACTATTCATAATTGGTTGTTTCTTTCTTGAGATGGTCAGGACCTTACATTTCTCTGGATGGAAGCTCATTTTGCATCTTTCTTCCCATTTAGCCAATTTGTTCAGGTCATCTTGAAGACTTACACTATCGATATATGGGAGGACAAGACAAGCATCTTTATTCTCAAATAAACCAAAAATTGCAATGGTATAGAGAAGCTACAACATAAAAAGACAACACAACACATACATGACAAATAAATAACAGATACACAAATACATATACATGCAATATTTACATTACAACAGGAGGGGTTAAGTAGGAGTGAGTACAAACAACAGACTGCACCATGTGACATAGGACATTTGAATATTAAAGGACATCAATAACAATTGACTATCACCTTTAACATTTAGTATGTGCTATAAAAAATATCTTTGACATTTGATAAATTTAAACTTTTTGTTTTGAGAAACACAGCAAAGACTTAATTAATCGTAATGTGTATCTTCTTATACAAACTTATTGCATATACAGTGCTCCCTCGGTCTATCCGAGAAAGCATAATTAATTAGACGACAAACAAAAACGTGCAATTATAAGTTATGCAAAGCAAAATCAAAAATTAACAACAAATTGCCGATAATTTGACAATTAAATGGAATCTCCCAACAACCCCACACATGAAGATGAACTGTTGCTGTCACGTGTTTATAATGATCTTGATGTCCCGAACTACAAATGACGGTTCAAGAATTTGTCAACATTGACAAAGATCTGCAAACTGTACAGGACATTTCCGATGTGAATATAATTATTCTAATTTATTTATTTATTAAACATGTATTATTTATACTTATGTATTTGTAAAAGTGCAAAATGCATGTCAGTCGAGTTGAAAGTTCATCTTTTCATATCACGTAGCTTCCGGTTTTCAATGTCCCTCAGTTTATCGCCAAACTCGTTATACCGCCAAACTACCGACTGCACAGAAGGTGGCGGTTTAACGAGGGACCACTGTATTGTAAAAAAAAAGCAATGGTAATACGGGAATGAATGATTGGTGAATTATTGGGTGCATAATTCCTGCTCCACTAGCGACACCCGTCGTGTTACTGTTAAATGATACGAACATAACCTGATATTGAAATCGTGTTGGACACCAATATATACGTATATGATTACAATAGCATTAACATTATAGTCGAACTAAACATCGATTTTATGCAATCAATTTTTGAGCAAAACATAACTTGTTGAGTAATAAGTAAATTAGAACATGTATTTATAAATCTAATCAATATTAGATGTTTTTTTTTATCTGTTTTTATTAGATTTATCATGCGATCCATTCATATCCTACAAAACCATTTCTTAGGATCACATATTAAGGTAATATTTCGTTCAAATTTGTAAATTCCAAATACTTTGGAGCTTCGCATACTGGATTGGACACTCCTTGATGATGTTAGATGCAACGTGCATAACCTAAGGTGTTAATGAATGAACAATCCTTGAATTAGACGAAAGTTAATATTATTGATTGATTGATTGATTGATTGATTATTGCTTAACGTCCTGCGAGTAGTAGTTCAGTTATATTCAGGACGACAACAAGTTCAATAATATATGAAAACTATATATAAATGACGGCATGTGTGGGTCAACCGGACCAATGACTTTTGACTGCCACTGAAAGAATATAGAGAATTGAGTAGACAAATTTTAGTATTTTAATATTTAAAACAATGGCGAGCAATCAATCACCTTGGGAAATTATTTAAAAAAAAGTAGAGAAGATATGGATAATTAGAGACTGTTAGTTATTCTATCAGCCTGTAATGTCCAAGTACAGGTTTGCAGTTACTACAATATATCCTTTGGCGTTCTACAAAATAACTACTGCACATGTCTTAGATGTACACCAGAACATAAATACAATTTACAAACGGATATGTTAAATATCATTAGTAGTAAAATGAAAAACAAGACAAAAAATACAACACTGTTGGAACAATTCCAAAATACAACACTGTTGGAACAATTCCAAAATACAACACTGTTGGAACAATTCCAAAATACAACACTGTTGGAACAATTCCAAAATACAACACTGTTGGAACAATTCCAAAATACAACACTGTTGGAATAATTCCAAAATACAACACTGTTGGAATAATTCCAAAATACAACACTGTTGGAACAATTCCAAAATACAACACTGTTGGAACAATTCCAAAATACAACACTAATGGAACAATTCCAAAATACAACACTGTTGGAACAATTCCAAAATACAACACTGCTGGAACAATTCCAAAATCAAATATCAAAATCGTAGAAAAAGACAAAATCGAGGAGATGATTATGTTTAAATACGATGCACTTTGCTATATCAAAACCACCAATCAGAGAAGTGATGAACAAGTAAGCAAAAGGAATAAATCAACAAAAACTTATTGAACCAAACTGCATATATTTCTGTACTATCAAATCTATTTCGAAATGGATCAGTGTTTATCTATGATTTCATTTCAATGTGTATATTGCTGTGGGGTGTGCTACGTATACCCTCGTAGACGAGAAATTATGTCCAATTGCTATTCACTGGGGTTCTCAGCATTGATCTGGATACAGATACATAGCGACAATATAAACACAAATGTGAAACAAGACCAAAGAATAAATACCTCGGTAAAACGAACTGCCATGAGTGAAACAGGTATTCCGAGAGAGTTAGCTTCTATTTTACCATATTAATAACACCTGTCTTGAGAACGAAGCTTTACAAGAGAGATGATTTCAATTTTACCATTGTTAACTTTCCGTCATTGTGTAGCAAGATTACAACAGCACCATCATATTGAGCATAGATCTTTCGGTTGATACGATAGTCCAAGGCTTGTGGGCTTTCATCAGGATTTCTTAGATAGCGGAAGTTACACAACCAAGTGCTCCTAATTATCAAGTTGGGAGTCATCACATCGAGAGTTTAATGGTCGACATCATGACTTTTTCTTTACCATTATGGAATGCCTTTGCACAGATGAGAAATCTCGTCCTTTACTCGCTCAACATTTACCGGATTTTTTAGATTAGCGATGCGTATGCCACTATTTGAAGTGCTTACCTTATGGAGTACCTGAGTTTCCCTCACATTTTTAGTGGGGTTCATTTTGCTCAATAGTTAATTTAATGTTATGTGAACCATTTTTTTGTTTCCTTCTTTGATTATCCGTTTGGTATCTTCAAATATTTGACATCTTAATTCACAGAGTCAGTACAGGAAGCATAGAGGTCAAATTCCGCATTGAAAACATGTCTACATTCAGATGTGTCACTAGCTGTCATTATCGGTACTCCAAAGATGACGAAATAAATATTCTTATATAAATGTTAGATACTACCGAAGGGGCAATAAATCATGGACTATCCAGAGAAACTAGCAGCATATGGTACACAAGACGAATAATATAAAACCAAACCACAACACAATATGTGTTGGACACCACTATGCACAAGCAAACACAAATAACGTTAATAAGTCATGGATCTTCCTACAAACAATTGGAGGTAAAGATAAACCGAACATCGTTTGCATACAACACAAACAACACGGTCCCCACCACAAATATAGGTTTCTTTTTGTAATTGTGTAAATACAAAAGTAGTTCCCTGCTAAAGAAAAAATAGTTTTACATATAATTTCTGCGTTTCATTTGCAGTTATACAGGTGGGTACGTAATGGTCTATACCATTGAAACACGAAACATAACAGAACGTATGAAATTTAACGGATTCAGATTACTTAATTTGTTAACTAAGACTTACCAAGATTCTTAAGTGCGCTCAGGTCATTATTATTTTCTTAATTAAAAATACATGAAAACTTAACTTGAGTGCGAGGAGATTAAAATGAAATACAGTTAACGTAATTTTCTATCATCGTAAAACACTTTAAAATCCACACGTGTCGGTTGTTCAACATTATGAGCGAGAAAATCAATGGATATATAAATCATAGCATATCCAGATGGATGCTTAAATCAAATATGTTTATTAAGCGGAAAACTAATTAAAAAAGAAACTTAGAATCAAATAAGACAATAACAACAATATGATCAAAGTAATGAGAGTTGAGACACATGTTGTTAATAATAAAAAAAAAAAAAACAGAATTCACGGCATTATGAAAATAAAGTTTAAACATTGATGGTCAACTATTCCACAAATATCAACAATACGAACAAACACGTCTCATCTTAACTGAACTCACTGAACACAAAAAGACATATGACGTTGGAAATCCATGTCCTGGCTTGCGACGAGCAAACAAATTGTAGCCGGGTTAGATATTTCCTTTGACCTTAACTCACACACACCCATATCACGACATATGCCGTTCGAGGGGCCGTCATGGCCGTGACCATATCGTGGTTGGATTTACAACTACCTGTGCAATCAGTGCCTATCATCACTAAAGTTGTGAGGTCGAACCCGGTTCATGACTAGTTGTACTTGATACAACATTATGTGATAAAGTTTGTCAGTGACTTGCGACAGGTCGGTGGTTTTCTCCTGGTTCTCCTGTTTCCTCCACCAATTAAATAGACCTGACCGCCACGATATAGCTGAAATATTGTTCAAAGTGATGTTAAACACCATGAACCAACCAATTCATGTCCTTTGAAATGTAGGTCCTCGCGTGGAACAAGTACAAACACATGGCGGTATTAAACCGGTTAATGGCATCCCAAACCTTTTTGAAAATCTTAATCGAACGGTATTAATTATACTCAGAACGATGACAAGTTCAGTTATATATGGCAAATGTGTATAGAAATGAGGACGGAATGGGTCAACCGGGTCATCGACATTTGACGACCATTCAAAAAGTATGGAAAGTCGGGACGCAAAATTTAGTCTTTTGAAGCGGCTACAGGGCACCTATTCTTTTTCGAAATCTACAAAAGAGGTATTAAGCATGTATCAATTCCACATTACAACGCCATCTAAATATCTATATTGTTCCTGATATATATCTAAGCAAATAAATTTGAAACTCAAGCTATTTAAATCGCTTCAACTACCACTTTAACCAATTAAGCGATTGAGACGTTGATTAAAACCTCTTTTTTCTTTAGAAAAAAACACTTTGTTTTAAGTTGATTTCATTGAAAAAGCACTTTTGTACAAAAAGTAGTATCAGTACTTCAAACGATAAAATCATTGCGCCAGTAAGTAATGTTCCAATCAGTTTCTGATACAATATGGATGAACTACAGAAGCGTTTAATGGCCTTGAGTTTTCACTACAAGAATGAGATGTTTTCGCACTCACTAAAACAATATAGGCTCGTTATAAGTCAATGCATAAGTATTTCAATCATACAATTGAACACTGGTATTTTTTTTTTAATTCTTTTTATGATTTTATTGTTGATTTCCAGCATTACAATCCAATTTCTCCGTAAATGTTAAAGTACATCTGCACTGAACCTCTTCTAATTAGATATGCATTTCTGTTATTTCTATATAATTTCGTAAATATTGCCAATTATTAGATGACTTTTTTGTTGGGTTCATTTTAGGTACATTATACCTTGGACTTGTTACCTTAAACCGCACCGGTGATGTAATGGTTAGCGTGATCGACTCGATCATAGGTTCGAGCTCATGTAGGGTCAAACAGAAGACTATGCAATTAGTATTTGTTGCTATTTCCCTGAGCACCCAGTATTAAGCAGAAAGAGCAAATTTATATACTGTTTGGCTAAAATCAGGGTATAATGTGTCCGGGTGAAGCGGTATGTCTATTCGCGGACTGTTGTTTCAATGAGTAACCACCATAAAAATCCAACTAAGCGTGTTGGATTAGCACAAAGCGGACATCATCATCATTTCATCGAGTGTAAGATGTCCTCACAATGATATTGCTGAAAAATTGCTCATTTAGCGTCGAACAAGGATAACTAATTCACTTTATTTATCTTTAATGAATGTGTTCTTACCAATTAGAATAATAGAGTGAGTGATTGTTGTTTTAACGCCAATTCAGCAATTTTTCAGCTATATTATGGCGAGAACAACTTAATTTTCAATGAGATGATGATGAGTTCCACTGTGTACTAGACCAACCAACACGCTGAGTTGGATATTCATAGTGCTAGCTCACTGAAACAACTGTCCTCGGGTGGACATTTCGCCCCACTGGGACACATTATCCTGATTCCGAGCCAGCCAGTCTTTGCTCTTTCTCCTTTATGATGCGTGCTTAGCGGAGAAGCAACACATACCAATTTCATAGTCTTTGGTTTGACCCGACCAGGGCTCGAACCCACGATTGACCGCACTCGAGGCGAGCTCGCTAACCATTACGCCACCGATGCAGTTGTAGAATAAAATACATTGAAGAAAAGCTAACTTATATAACATAATACGACTTTAAACATATTTTTCCATTATGAACATAATTTTACAAAGAATTACCTTGTAACCAAGACAACTGTTGACAATGGATCGGATTTAATCATGTTCTTGCATATTGCAATAATGCACCTTTAAGGTGTATTATCTTTACAAGTATTTGAATGTGAATCGGGTTTATTGAATCGTATTCCCTGGTATGATGTGAAGTTACGGAATAACACAGAGCTATTATTTTATAATGGGATTTTATTGCATCAGATTATGTTTGGTCACCGAGCTGTAAAATACCTATTTTGAACGTTTTAGAAAACAAGCGACTGGTTAATGAAAACTTTTGCAACCCCATGTGGTCAATTAAAAACCCCCATTGTGACAGGTTCCAGTTGTCAAGTTTTAAGTGTATTTGATAAATACCTATTAAAGATATTCCGTATTTATAATTTGCATTTCTCGTCAAATGTAAATATTGGAGTATGTATATCGAATAACACAGTTCAGAACTAAACTTCCATAATGCAGTGAACTCTGGTGTAACACCAGCTTTACCATATTCATTGTTTGATTCACCAACGTGACACCAGCTTTACCATATTCATTGTTTGATTCACCAACGTGGCACCAGCTTTACCATATGTATGACCCCTTCATTGTTTGAATTCACCGTCGCTTCCGAGTTTTCGACTCTAACACCGGGGTAGTGGAGTTGCAATATAATCAAGCATTATAAATATGCCAACTGTTTGTTTATATTTTGAAAACTAGGACAAAATCAAATGATATTGGTTCAATACGACAAATGACGCGTGTTGTCATACTTGCCATATGCAGGATGAAAAAGTCAAGAAGCCCCTAAAATTTGGACTTACAAATATGTCTCACTTATAATTAACTCATGGTTCCGGGTACATGCATATAGCAATATCATTTATAAGGTTTTCACTATCCTGTCATCCATTGAATGAAATAACACACACTAGACTTTAGTGTAATGTCTGTCCATTGATTCTCACTAGACTTTAGTGTAATGTCTGTCCATTGATTCTCACTAGACATTAGTGTAATGTCTGTCCATTGATTCTCACTAGACTTTAGTGTAATGTCTGTCCATTGAATCTCACTAGACTTTAGTGTAATGTCTGTCCATTGATTCTCACTAGACTTTAGTGTAATGTCTGTCCATTGATTCTCACTAGACTTTAGTGTAATGTCTGTCCATTGATTCTCACTAGACATTAGTGTAATGTCTGTCCATTGATTCTCACTAGACTTTAGTGTAATGTCTGTCCATTGATTCTCACTAGACATTAGTGTAATGTCTGTCCATTGATTCTCACTAGACTTTAGTGTAATGTCTGTCCATTGATTCTCACTAGACTTTAGTGTAATGTCTGTCCATTGATTCTCACTAGACTTTAGTGTAATGTCTGTCCATTGATTCTCACTAGACATTAGTGTAATGTCTGTCCATTGATTCTCACTAGACTTTAGTGTAATGTCTGTCCATTGGTTCTCACTAGATTTTAGTGTAATGTCTGTCCATTGATTCTCACTAGACTTTAGTGTAATGTCTGTCCATTGATTCTCACTAGACTTTAGTGTAATGTCAGTCCATTGATTCTCACTAGACTTTAGTGTAATGTCTGTCCATTGATTCTCACTAGACATTAGTGTAATGTCTGTCCATTGATTCTCACTAGACATTAGTGTAATGTCTGTCCATTGATTCTCAATAGACATTAGTGTAATGTCTGTCCATTGATTCTCACTAGACTTTAGTGTAATGTCTGTCCATTGATTCTCACTAGACTTTAGTGTAATGTCTGTCCATTGATTCTCACTAGACTTTAGTGTAATGTCTGTCCATTGATTCTCACTAGACTTTAGTGTAATGTCTGTCCATTGATTCTCACTAGACTTTAGTGTAATGTCTGTCCATTGATTCTCTCTAGACTTTAGTGTAATGTCTGTCCATTGATTCTCACTAGACTTTAGTGTAATGTCTGTCCATTGATTCTCACTAGACTTTAGTGTAATGTCTGTCCATTGATTCTCACTAGACTTTGGTGTAATGTCTGTCCATTGATTCTCACTAGACTTTAGTATAATGTCTGTCCATTGATTTTCACTAGACTTTACTGTAATGTCTGTCCATTGATTGTATAAAATCCAGATCTCTCTATTAAGGACAAAGACATAAAATACAACATACAAAAAGTTTGAAGCTAACAAAGGCGTAATCAGAGGTTGTAAATCGAAGGACAGACAATACAATGGACAAACGAAAAAAGACAAACAACGGTCTGCAAAACACTACACAGAGAACTAAAAGATCGAGCAACACGAACCTCACTCAAAACCAGAGGTGAATTGAGAGTCATTCGGCTTAACATACAACACGAACCTCACTCAAAACCAGAGGTGAATTGAGAGTCATTCGGCTTAACATACAACACGAACCCCACTCAAAACCAGAGGTGAACTGAGAGTCAGTCGGTGTAACATACAATCAACTCCTATAACACTAAAAGTGAAACAGTGTGATCAGAAAGGCTCAGCATCTCGATTGATATTTTTGGTGTTTAACGCCACTTTAAAAAAAAGATCAATCGATATGCTGAGCCTTTCTGATCACACTGTTTCACGTTTAGTGATCAGAAAGGCTCAGTATCTCATACTGTCCAATGTGTTATATGTACTGTTACAAAACATCACAAGTAATTGATACAAGCAAGCAAATTAGACTATAGAAAACTTACAAGACCTAACAACAACTAACAGTGATAAACACAATCAAGATAATAGCAGATATAACATATAATAATGGACATATACAAACTGTAATGCATACCACGGCTTTCCTATTTAAGCGGTCAGACAATCGAACGTGAAGCGTGAGATTGGTTAACCGTTTAACTCGAAAACCCGTGGTATAAGGGATTTGCAACATGAAGCGCCATGCAATATCACATCTAAGTCGTTGATTATTACTCGGCTCTCTGGGGGGTAATAACATACGGTCTAGATTTAAAGTGTGCAATATCTAGTATATGCGTGTATCATTTCATAGTTCTTAGCAGTTGCTTACATTCTGGTACATAAACTGTAATAAGTTCAAAGGAAAAGACTGCATTCATATTACAATATATAATAGACATATACAAACTGGAATGTTCAACTATATCTAATTACTTCTTGTTTGTTGTGATTCTGTAATAAAATGTTTTTTGTATAGTTTTTGTAATTTCTAGATAAAAATTACATTCCAAAATACATCAACTGCGCCTCGAAGGTGTAATGGTAGTGTGCTTCTCTCGGGCCAAGTCGATCGTGGGTTCGATCACCAGTCAATTGAAAACAAATTTTAAAATTGGTATATGCTATTTCTCTGTGAAGCATGCAGCATTGAGGCGTAAGAACAATATGTTGTTTGTGTCTGTGTGACAGAGTGGAGCGATATGTCTACCAGTGGAATGTTGTTTCAGTGAGTTAACACTATAAATTCAACTCAATTTGTTTGCTTAATACAAAACCGACATTATCATCATTTCGACAAAACGCCTTGTTCCCACACTGATATTGCTTCAAAATTGTTCAACAACAATCACTTACTCATACACTCGAATCTTAAATTGTCATGTTTAAAAATAATGTTACATACGGAATTCCACGTAAAAAAATAGTTTCAGTGATTGTTGTTTAAAGCCAACTCAGCCAACAATTTGTCAGCTATATCATGGCGAGAACAAGTTAATTTTCAAAAAGATGGTGATGAGGTCCACGTTCTAATAGACCAACACGCTTAGTTGGATTTTTATAATGCTAGCCCACTGAAACAACAATCTGCGAATATTGATTTCGTTCCACTCGGACACATCACACAGTCTCTGTACTTTCTTCTTAATGCTGCGTGCTTAGAGATGAAGCAACACATACCAATTACATAGTATTTGGTTTGACCCGATCGGGGCTCAATCCCACGATATACCGCACTCGATGCGAGCCGGCTAACCATTACACTGTCAATGCGGTTGTGATAAAATGGCATTGTGTAATTACATACATACATGAAATAACTTGGTATTATGAAGAGAAGAAGTTGACAGTAGACAGTACAATGTGATAATCCGTTATAAATAAAAAGTACCCGGTTATCTGATGAACTCTGTGTCTCATCCAGACAACTCCACATACAGTAAATCTAACGGTAACTACATTCCATCCACATCTTTATATAATCCACGTAATACAACCAATATTAAACAGAGCATGAAATAAATCATTAAGACAAATGTCTTTTCTTAACTGGCAAAAAGGCGGCAATTGTTCAGATAACTACTTTAAAACCTGGTCAATTGATATTTTAACCCAGTTTCGGAAAGAAAATTAGGTCAAAATGATAATTACAGAAATGTATTTCTACAATTTAAGATATGCATTCAATAAGTGAAGAAATTCTGCTAATTGAAAGATTATGTTGTATTTGTTTTTCTTAAGACATTAATCTTATATCTATCATTAATGATATTACGGGTTTATAGTTTATTGAAATACAGAATGTTCGTTGAAAAGTATACATTGGATCTGACGAGAATAATTAAACCGAGTGTTTCCGATCAATTTCATTTTTATTGTGATCAACAAACAGTGGAATCGATCGTTTCTGTTTAAACTGTAAGGAGAAGACTTTAACTTGTAATAACTTGGTGTCCAATCATATTGTCTATGTACAAAAAATAGTATGTCTTAAACAACTCGGCCGATTACGTTCATTTATCTAACCTCGTCTGTATTACAATCGGTGTCATTGAAAGTTCTTTCGGAATTCTTCAGTGTTGGAGATAATTTTAGTAATGTCAAGATCAATGCTCCCCGTTACAAATATATTTGATTTAATGATTTTTGGTTTTTAACTCTACTTTCAGCAATATTTCAGCTATATCATGGCGACCAGTTTTAGTGGTTGCAGAAGCTGGAGTACCCGGAGAGAACCACCGATCATGGGCAAGCAACTGGTAAGCTTTATCATTTGCGGCTGCGAGTCGAGTGCACCATTTTTGTAATTTTCAAAGCCGGACGCGAACCCACGCCGTATTGGTGACACAAATATAATATATTAGGCTCTACTGTACAGTTTCATGGTCATAATTATATAAAATTAAGCGTTTTGGAATTTTAAATAAAAGTATTGCTACGATTTACATTATGCAGGTGTATGTGATCAAAGACCAAGATATTTGAAAGCAAAATAATTTAAAAATCATTGGGAGCGAGAACGCCAAAGGACTTAAACAGCATACTAATAAATGTAATGTCAGTCCTGAATCACTGACCACTGGGCGGATAATACCATCGGAAACTAATAGTCCACCAGCAGAGGTATTGATCCAGTGACTTTAGTGCTGACGACGCGTTTCTGGAATGACCTTCATTAGGTAAGCTGCACTAACATGCTCAGTGCATCACAAAAATTAAAATACAAAAATAGACTCGATGTGGTATTAAAGATCTCTTTGTGCTTATAATTTTTCTATGCATTTTGATATAAAAATAACTTTATGAATATGGTTAAAACATTAATCATATAAGACCACGATATCTTACTTCTTACAAACTTCTAGGGATATCATTGGTTTAAAGTGATCACGTGGAAACCGTATATATTCAGTACACGGTCAGTAGATTTTTAATACACGGTTAGTAGTAGAGTTATCTCCCCTTTTTCTTTCAAAACAAAGATGACGTTGAACAACGAGACACCGGCGCGTTTCACCCTGACAACAGACGTTCAAAATATAAACAAACGTATTATTTTTTTTTAAATATTACAATAAAAAATTAATTGAGCAGAGTAAGTTTGTCCCTAAATGTTGGCTCAATGACTTGACCAATGGAACATTCCACAACTCACCAAATAGTGTTATAGCGACACATAAATAACTTACACACAACACACATATTACATATTTATTAGTTTTGATGCAGTTACATTTAAATCCCTCATTCAAAAGTAATCGGTAAGATATATTCGTTACACAGTGTGCTAGTGACCTAATACGATATATACAGGGTCAGTAAATTCCATATGTGGCTCGAGCTTTGAAATTTAATGACCCCGTATATTCGCTTTCACCCCATATGAAATTTACTGACCCTGTATATATCGTATTAGGTCACCAGCACATTGTGTAACTTACAATATTATAGCTAGAATATATAGCTTACATGTGAATTGTTTGCTAACAGAATATAGCAAATTATGAATGGAAAGTATATATTAGCATTTACATTTTGAATGGCATGACATGTACACACACAAGGATTTATTCTCGGCCCTACATTTTACTATCATTGTTATGAATGATCAACTGAGTGAAAAACAATTGTTTCAGCACTACCAATGTTCAATTACGTGAATAAATCACACATTGATAGTAAGCTTATTTGAGCCGGTTGCTAATTAATTTAGACGCCGAGAGCAACTTCTTTTCTGTATATCTAATTTCAAAACACAAGTCCCGACGCGGAAAATTGAAATAAAAATTATAAAGCCCACAACCGCCCTAATTCCTATTACATTTTTAACACCACATTCAGCAATATTTCAGCTATATCATTACGATCAGTTTCAGTGGTGGAAGAACCCGAGTACCCGGAGAGAACCACCGACCATGGGCAAGTAACTGGTAAACTTTTTCACTTGCGGCTGCGAGTCGAGTGTACCCTTTTTGTAATTTACAAAGCCGGACGCGAACCCACACCGTATTGGTGACAGCCTTGTATGAATTGTTAGGTAATCCAACTATCTAACTCATTGAGCCACCCGGGCCCTCAATTCCTATTACAATCTACTGGCCTCATGTACATATTTTATGAATAAACCATCAGGCTCCAAGTAATATTTTCATGTCTTTTTTGAAAATCTCTGAAATCTGTAAAATTTTGTTTTAATGTATTTATCTAAAGTATTACCACCGCAATCGGTGGTGTAATGGTTAGCGTCCTCGCCTTGAGTGCAGTAGAACGTGGGTTCGAGCCTCACCAAAGACTATAAGATTGGTACTTGTGGTTTCTCCGCTGCGGAATCGGGCTAATGTGTCCGAGTGGAGCAGCATGTCTACCCGTAAGCTGTTTCTGTCAGGTAGCACTATAAAAATTCATCTTAGCGTGTTGGTCCAGTACAAAGCGGATATTATCATGATCTCATCGAATGTAACTTGATCTCTCCATGATATACCTGAAAAGTTGTTTTTTAGTGCTAAGCAACACTCACTCACTCACTCACTCACTCACCCACCCACCCACTCACCCACTCACTCACTCACTCACTCACTCACTCACTCAAAGCATTACAAATTATAATGTTGTCCCTTAGTCCTCTATTCATGCAAAATTTACAATGAAACAGAAATGCTTCAAATATAGAAAAATTGCATTAATGTTCACTGATAACCACATTATACATTGCAAAAAAGACTCACTACAATCCCGGGTGTGAAATCAGGTGCTCCAGCAAGGTAAGTAGTTCTTACTAAACTATTGGCAAGCGTCATGCTACTCTTGTTACAAACCCAGTGATAAGTCATGAATGAAGAAAGGACGATACCATACTACCAACAAGGTAGTTTATATATACTAATAAACAAAAGAAAGGATACAAGGGTTTGATGCTCAATATTTTTACATAGAGAAATAAAATCGACAGAAAATCGTATAATTAAGATTCATATGGGCATCACAAATAAGGCAATATCAACAAATTTCTCAATATCATTAGCAGAACAAATTATGGACAGATTGAAATTGTCATGCAGTATGGAGGCTTGCGGAGTTCAGTAACGTGTGTGACCACCTCTTGCAGCAACGACAGCTTCGCATCTCCGACGCATAGAACCAGTCAATCGTTGGATAAAGGCTTGTGGGATGTTGTTCCACTCGTGCACAAGTGCGTCACGCAACTCCTGTAGTGTTTCCTGTGGATTTTGACAATGGCGAACACGTCTACCGAGTTCATCACATAAATGTTCAATTGGTGACAGATCCGGTGATAATGCCGGCCAAGAGAGAACACGGATGTGATTCTGGTTCAGAAATTCTTGAAAAACACGAGGTACGTGACATCTTGCATTGTCATGTTGAAAGACGTGATCAAAGTTTCGCTGTTGCAGAAAGGACAGAACGATAGGATCAAGAATATCGTCTCTGTATTTTATGGCAATCAATGTTCCTTGAACAATTTTGAGCTGAGTGTGACCATCATGACAAATTCAAGCCCAGACCATAACACTTCCTCCTCCAAAACGGTCGGACTCGTAAATACACTGGTCCGTAAAACGTTCCCCACGCCTGCAGTACATTCAATAACTTCCATCGCTAAAGCGAAGTGAAAATCGGGGTTCGTCACTAAAAAGGATTAGTGGCCAGGTGTGAAGCCTCCAACGACGACGCGCACGAAACAAGGCTAGGCTCGCGGTCCTATGGTGTTGTTTAAGGATTGGTCCTACCACTGGACGGAGCTCGGAGTCCAGATTCACGTAGTCTTCTGCGAACAGTCTGACCCGATATTCGGACGTTTGCTAGACCAGGTGTTCTACGGGCAGTGTCCTCAGCCGTTATCATACGGTTCCGTAGGTGAATAAGGCGTAAATGTCTGTCGTGACGTCACAGGCGGCCTGCCAATACGGGGTCTGTCATTCGTCCTATCTGTTTGTCGAAGAAGAATCATTAGCCTTGCAATGGTTATTCTAGACACATTAAAGTGGTCTGCAGCGGCCTGGTGAGTCATTCCAGCCTGAACCATACCTAATGCTCACTCACGGTCATTTTGACGGAGCCGTGGCATCGACGTTCTTGTGGAAATTCAAATTTTCAGAATGTCAAATTGTTTACTGTTGATGACAGCACAATTAATGACCGCAGGTGATTTAAATGCCTAATTCGATCGTCGCAAACTCGATCATGGGACGGAAAATTTACTCTCTGGAATTTTTCCGTAACGGAACATGATGTTATTGTTTGTTTTGTGAGGATAAACGCATTTCACGCCATTATATTTCACGTTAATTATAATAAGCAATTGTTTTGGTTTTAGCATATAAATATATTTCAAAAAATCTTTGTATCGTTTCTTTTGTTGACTAGTATAAATCAATGTATCTAATATATTTAATTTCAACATTAACACACAAATATTTTCATTGTCTTAGTGAGGGCCAAGACCAAATGGAATCCATCAGATGTCTAAAAAAGCAACTTACAAGGTTTTCTGACATATTACATTTTTTTAAAGATTTTTAACTATCATCATTTCAATGACAACTGTTCATGTGTTATGCAATCCTCTATCGATGATTTAATCTCTGGCTTACTTCCTGACAACAGCGAGACATCATTTTCTGAAAACAAAACAATAACTTAAAGAAATTAAAACGCTGTCAAATCTTAAATATATGGTTACACTATATATAATCTTCTCTTTATCTCATTGAAAATTAAGTTGTTCTCACCATGATATAACTGAAACTACAACAACAATCACTCACTATATAATATTCTACACTTGACTGATTGATTTGATTTTTGGTGCTTAACGTCACTTTCAGCAATATTGCAGCTATATCATTACGACCAGTTTTAGTGGTGGAAGAAGTCGGAGTACCCGGAGGGAACCACCGACCATGGGCAAGCACCTGGTAAACTTTATCATTTGCGGCTGCAATTCGAGTGCATCCTTTTATACTTCACTGAGCGAGAAGTAAATCGTTATAGTAATGTTTGTATATTAAACAATAAATTATGGCGACAAAAATGGTACTGGGGTGAACTTACAAATTATTGATATTTACTCTTCGTTGTCATATTAATTCGATAAAAGAGAGTCGTAAAACACCCATGATTCATAACCTATACTCTAGAAGTTTTACTTACCCTCCATAGCGGTGTCCTGATATATATTATCTCCTGCTTTATTAGCTTTACCATGGAATACGAATCTGTTGAATGCTATGTACACCACAAGTAGTACTATGCACATAGCCCCATACACACGGAACGTCCAACGGATTCCTATAATTGTGTACAATTCACCGGTCACTAAGCTTCCAACACCTTTACCTATAAAATGCACAATGTAAAAGATTATATTTACAGTCAAAGATGTTTTAGTGAGCATCTCTATTAAACAGTGACTTGTACTATGCTACTTTAATTTTAATATTCCGTCAAGTGCATTCCATAGTAATTAAACCTATATTAAGCAACCACCTGTCTAATATGGCCCCATTTCAATGTTCCCTTTTGGAAGGTCACATAAAACAGGCTTGATTGTATTTCAAAATATACCCAGGTCTAAATTACTATGTGTATTTTCTTTATAATATCAATTAAATTATTTTATTGATGTATTTATTTATTTACAAATGTATTTATTTGTTCTTTTTTATTATTTATTTATTTATTTATTTTATTTTATTTTATTTTATTTTATTTGTTGTTGCTTTTGAATTAAAATACGAACATATCAACACACATTTCTTGTGCACAAAGGGGAGTAACCTTAATTGTCAGGATACATATCGCAATAAATATACATGCATTGCTCGTCGTGTAACTCATGTTAAAAATCCAATGATAAGTAGTGAACTGGAAAAGGACGGGCTTGTAACTATTACAAATGGTAATATTTGACGCAGACAATCCGTAACGGTCACACAAGTCATGATGGCGAATAACCTGCATTGGGTTTCTTCAAAGGCAAATAATAATTTAAAAGTTTAGGGATGAAAGCAAATTAACATGCTCAAACAAGATAGCCAACACATCAGCTAAGATTACCTATGTCTAAGATAAGTCTTAGTTTTAATAATAATTAATCAACTTTACTTCATCAATTATGCACGATATGTTCAGTATTTTTTAAAATTTAACCTCCAATGTATTACAACATCAATTCTAGCATGGCGTTCTTCATTGGCTATATAAAAAATAAAAATGAAATTCTCGATATATTTTACTTTACACATATTGCCGGACATATTACGGGCATCATTCTTGAGTGATTTCGTGTGTTTATTCATGACTGTGCTGTATACAAATATCAAAATGCCCGTTTTGTTTCTCTACATATTAATTTTATTCTGTGCAAAATACTAAAGACAACCACATATCTCATTTTCAGAATTTTAATAGCATAAGATGCTAATATCAAAATGCCATTAAATTGGAATATGTGGATAATTTAACAAACACAATCTACTTAACTATATAGAAAAAAAATGTAAGTACGAAACAAGGATAGTGGATTTGTTATCCATTTTCATTTCTGACTTTTTTTTCTATTGAAATCGAAATAATGCATGGAAGCAATAGTTTGTATAACGTTTAAACATGGTTGTATTATCTTTGTTACATTTTAACCCTTCTTTTCGCTCGGGATATTTTTTAACGAAAATAATGTTGTCCATGCTAAATTTACATGCAAACTGTGGTTTCTATGAATTTGCAGCTTCTGATTAACCCTTTGGTATCTTCAAACTGTTCTTATTTCTATATTTTCCTTAATATTTCTTACTTACCAAATCCAAAGTTCAGACCACTTAATATTCCTTGGATAGTTCCCGACATCCCTGATGGTGTTATCATACTACCATATGAGGTAACAGTCGCCCACATCAAGCCAAATGTAAGTCCATTGAGAAGTTCGACAGGTAACACATACCATGCATTCGTCAGATACGAATAAGATACAAAACGAATGCAATATGCCACAAATACTGTGTACAGACATTTCGCATGCCCATAGCGCTTGATGAGTTGTCCAGCAACATACAAAACTATCGTCTCTGACAAACAGTTAGAAAAAAGACACAAAGCTGGTATTATTCTCAAACTGCTCCCAAGATCGTCCTCTAAGAACCAGATTAAAAATGCCTCTATGCTTCCAGCCAAAAACCCGAAGTAAGTAACAACAACTAAAAATATCATGGTATTCACGTCTCGTAAAATGTTCATAGTTCCTTTGAGCATTTTACTGCATACAATTGTGTTTGAAATATTTCCTGTTCTTGCTACGCATGCCATCATTATGAACAGAATCCCGTATAAATAGAATGGAATGTTAAATCTGGTCTTTGATAGATGTGACACATCCATGGTCAAAGCAGAAATCATCGCGAATAACGCAAGGGCGATTGTATCCCAAAGTTTCTGCATCATTAAGGCTAAGAATTGGCGAAAATGTTACATTTCCTAGAAAGAGTAAAGCCAGTAATAGCCAAAAAAAGGTTTTACTGAGATTGCCTACTTTTAGTTCCTGACACTCTCCTACACCACTGCATACGAGGTCACATTTAAGAGATATATTCAGTGGACCTTTCATGAGTCTGAATATGTCATTCTCATAATGAATATTATGTATATAATAATTAGTGCAGTTTGACTGTTCGCCTTCCAAATTCCAAATACCTGCTGAAAATTTATCGATTTTAAATTTGAAACCTTGTTGTGTATTGCTGGCTGTTACGTCCAGACATTTTAGTTGTTGTATTGAATCTGTTTTATTTCCAAAACATACAGTCTGTGATATGTTAAGTCCATGTACAAAATGACAGTCAAAACTACATTCAAATGTCTCATGGCTCCCTTCATAAACTTCTTGAGAATATCCCTTATGTGGGCATGAATAGTTGTTTTTACTTTGTGAACTTTCATTAAGTACTTGTTCATGCGACAAATGCTTATGGTATTTGTTAATGTTAAACCACAAGGGGCATTCCTGGTTTTGCTTTGTTTTGTCGTTTGCAATAGTGCAATCTTCTATGTAGGAATCAAACTTTCCACATTTAATTTCCGACTTTACACTTGTCCGCCCGATATACGAAATTGGAATAATTTGTATCAAATTTAAAAATATTCCTGTTAACGTACAGCAAACTATAAGAATGACTCTATGCTGCTGGAATTTATCGGCAACCAATCCAAAAACTGGTTTTACCAAAAAAGAAACAAACGGCATAAAACTATAAATGATACCAGTTTGTGAAGCTGTTAGACCAATTTCCTTCATAAATAGAGTTAAATATGGCAAACGACTACCAATTGCTGCAAAATAAATATAAACGGTTACTGTGATATAGATAAATCATCGGAAAATGACGAAAGAGAAGCATTTTAAACTACAGAGAAAGTGAGTCTAATCTATGGTTTGGCTTATGGTGTTTAACGCCAATTTCAACAATATTTCAGTTATATCGTGGTGATCAGTTTTATTGATGGAGGAAACCGGAGTATCCGAAGAAAACCACCGACATGTCGCAAGTAACTGACAAACTTTAATGTTGAATAGAGTACACCTCACCTGAACGGAGTTCGAACTCACAACATTAGTGGTGATATACACTGATTGCACAGATAGTTGTAAATACCATACGATCACGACCACGACCACGACGACCCCTCACCTACGAAACCGCATCGGTGGTGTAATGGTTATCGTGCTCGCATCGAGTGCGATAGATCGTGGGTTCGAGCCTCGATCGAGTCAAACTAAAGACTAACATTGGTATGTGTTGCTTCTCCGCTAAGCACGCAGCATTAAAGAGGAAGAGCAAAGACAGGTTGGCTCGGAATTAACTTGTTCTCGACATGATATAGCTAAAATTACTTACCCACTCACTCAACTACGAAATTGTAGTGCGTTCGTATTGAGTTCGTGGATGCTTATCAAATTTCGTCCAATACCGGATGTGATTGCAGGCATATATCCAGACTGGCTCGGAGTTCAGCAATTTGATTTTGTAAGACAGATGTAAAAGTCTTTTGAACCAACCTATGAATTGTATTTCTTTAATGAAGTTGGATGCTGGAATTTTTGGAGAAAATACATTTATGATTTTAAATTTTTCAAATACTCAGGTGTTTTTTTTTAGATCAGTGATAGACATTATACGGAAACAATTCCCCGTGTTTCTCTTTTTATTTTTACAAAATATAAAAGCAAAATATATGTGCACACTTTGTTGTAAAACAGATTCAGAAACCAGTAGTTATTTATTTTGGGAATTTGCAAATATAAAAACAATATTATAAGGTTAAGATTAATAAATGATTACAGTTGAAAACATATGAATAACAAAAATAACGTGTACCTCCAAAAGTGAAGAAATAAAATCCCTTCACTCGTAACAACTGCCTATCGACATTACACCACTTCCGGTCTTCTTCGGCCATGATGTTGTAAGTTGTTGAAAGCTTACCTTTCTGGAAAAAAACATATCATATTATATAAACAGTTTTAAGCGTGGACCGAACAATGTATATGGGAGAATATATTAATGCAGCGGAGAGTGGAGGGGCAATTAAAAAATTATAGAAAAAGGTACTATGGTTTCGAAGCATATCTTCATAATTTGCTTTCATACTAAGATTTCAGCTCTTTCTTAAATTACTCATATGTGGAAACACATTCCATCATTTCACTTTTAGAGGAGAGGTTTGGGCCCATAGAACTAGTTTAACCCCTTATATATTGGACAAAATTCTCGGTTATATTGTGAAATAATCCTATTTCCAAATTTTGTCATTGTCTCTCAATGTAGTGTAAATAATAATTATTGATCGACGTGATCAGTATGTCAGCAATATTAATGACGGAAACATGTTGACAAACAATGCATCCAATAGGTAATAAGATAACACTTATGATGTGACAATGGACTTTGTTTTAGTTGCTGCGAGCACAACGTTGGTAATTGATTGGATCTGAAATGTTTGCCTTGGGGTTACTAACGACCACTCCTAAACATATTTTCATCGGAAAGCTACATGTATGGAGCGAGACACTCATTATAATGGTCGTTCTTATCTTATATTATTGGAAGATATCAACACCTGGAAACATATTCTGTAAATAACATGCAGATGAAGATATCAACACCTGGAAACATATTCTGTAAATAACGTGCAGATGAAGATATCAACACCTGGAAACATATTCTGTAAATAACGTGCAGATGAAGATATCAACACCTGGAAACATATTCTGTAAATAACGTGCAGGTGAAGATATCAACACCTGGAAACATATTCTGTAAATAACGTGCAGATGAAGATATCAACACCTGGAAACATATTCTGTAAATAACGTGCAGGTGAAGATATCAACACCTGGAAACATATTCTGTAAATAACGTGCAGGTGAAGATATCAACACCTGGAAACATATTCTGTAAATAACGTGCAGGTGAAGATATCAACACCTGGAAACATATTCTGTAAATAACGTGCAGGTGAAGATATCAACACCTGGAAACATATTCTGTAAATAACGTGCAGATGAAGATATCAACACCTGGAAACATATTCTGTAAATAACGTGCAGATGAAGATATCAACACCTGGAAACATATTCTGTAAATAACGTGCAGGTGAAGATATCAACACCTGGAAACATATTCTGTAAATAACGTGCAGGTGAAGATATCAACACCTGGAAACATATTCTGTAAATAACGTGCAGGTGAAGATATCAACACCTGGAAACATATTCTGTAAATAACGTGCAGATGAAGATATCAACACCTGGAAACATATTCTGAAAATAACGTGCAGATGAAGATATCAACACCTGGAAACATATTCTGTAAATAACGTGCAGATGAAGATATCAACACCTGGAAACATATTCTGTAAATAACGTGCAGATGAAGATATCAACACCTGGAAACATATTCTGTAAATAACGTGCAGATGAAGATATCAACACCTGGAAGCATATTCTGTAAATAACGTGCAGATGAAGATATCAACACATGGAAACATATTCTGTAAATAACGTGCAGATGAAGATATCAACACCTGGAAACATATTCTGTAAATAACGTGCAGATGAAGATATCAACACCTGGAAACATATTCTGTAAATAACGTGCAGATGAAGATATCAACACCTGGAAACATATTCTGTAAATAACGTGCAGATGAAGATATCAACACCTGGAAACATATTCTGTAAATAACGTGCAGATGAAGATATCAACACATGGAAACATATTCTGTAAATAACGTGCAGATGAAGATATCAACACCTGGAAACATATTCTGTAAATAACGTGAAGATGAAGATATCAACACCTGGAAACATATTCTGTAAATAACGTGCAGATGAAGATATCAACACCTGGAAACATTTTCTGTAAATAACGTGCAGATGAAGATATCAACACCTGGAAACATATTCTGTAAATAACGTGCAGATGAAGATATCAACACCTGGAAACATTTTCTGTAAATAATGTGCAGATGAAGATATCAACACCTGGAAACATATTCTGTAAATAACGTGCAGATGACGAAAGATGGTGTTGGCAATTATAATTTGGCTCAATGTTGACCATTGTTTCACTACTATGTGTTACGATGAGAGAATTGATTCTGTTTAACAGAATTAATATTGTACATATAACCACTGTGTCACGAAGATTACATATATTTTGCATAATGTACAGGCTAATAATGGACGAAGTCCTTTTAACTGTAGGCTGTACGATTTTTCCTCCTTATCTATTCATAGCCAAATATCTTTTCACCTGAAGTTTTAAAAATAGATCAATTGATATTTAGAAACGCAAAAAATATATATTTCAATGAAAAATTCCCATTTCTTTAATTATTTACTCTATGCAAAATCGGAATAAGCTTGAAATAAAATTCTAATTAAAAAATTTCTTTCTACGAAATTCTCGGCGGAAGAGCGGCGAAGGTAAAATGAACGGAACAGCCATAAGTCAAAGAGAGATAACTCCAGCCAAATAATTTAAAAGAAAACTTTAAAAAGTACTTGAAAAAAAATAATACATTCCCTTCTCACCCCTCCCTCTTAAAAATATAGGATTTCGTCCTTTAAACAGGTTGTGCCTGTCTCATATTAGCGTTCTTTATACTAACGATGTTCGTCTGGTTATAGGTGACGATAGGCGTTTTACTCACATGTGGAAAGCACCTGCATAACAGCTTCATTTCACTGAGAGGGTAGGTTTGGGTCCATATAAGTAGCTTAACCCCGTCACGTTTTATTGTAGTGCCTGTTCCAAGCCAGGACAATGAGCGATCATGTATGTGTGTGTTAAGGGTATCGATTTTGCCTCTTTCTACGATTTTTCTATTTGAGAGTGTGGTAGTTTTTGTTATTCATTATGTTATGGCTATTTGTGTATATGATTCGTCCGGTGAAAGCAGCGGATGGCTTTCATGAATAACAATATGCTATTTATTGAACCAGGAAGAATCAACAATATCCGTCAGAGCTAATATACAACATCAATTACTAAGAAAATATGATTGAATCGTGAATAAAAACATTTGCACTGAATAAAGAGCTATTAATGTTTAATGTCACTTCATTAATATCACATATTTAAGTTATATTGTGTC
Organism: Bathymodiolus septemdierum; assembly: GCA_963383655.1. Taxonomy (NCBI): domain Eukaryota; kingdom Metazoa; phylum Mollusca; class Bivalvia; order Mytilida; family Modiolidae; genus Bathymodiolus; species Bathymodiolus septemdierum. The sequence goes on along the minus strand of OY726524.1, from coordinate 32,845,653 downwards.
TGTCATTTGCAAACAATTCACCTCGACAGGAATCGGAGCGAATCCAGGTTTTGCAGTAAATGGGGCATGCAATTGAGCTAGGCTAGTAGACTGGGGTATCGCTTTGGTTCACAACGGATACTACGTAGAAAGATGATATAGTTTCCGCAGGGCTGCAACTCCCTCCCCCGGAAGCTCGGCAGTGTTGAGGAAATACAGCAATTACTAGAATCTGAGCAATTGGATGATGCATAATATATGTTTTGCAAATTTTAGGGAGGGGCGGCACACACCCTCTAAGTCCTCTTCTATAAATCAAGCTCGCAAACTTTAGTGATGATAGACAATGCTTGAATATGAAGATGTAAATCAAACCTCTGACATATCGTAACCGAACGATCCACAATTCTAAAATAAACTATGCCCTAGTCAAGAAGTTGATCTCTGTCCGTTGCTTATAATCTCTATGCTGCGATGTATTTGCTGCTCACTTTGGTCATTAGACAAATAGTTCGAAACCAATCAACGTTGTTTTCTTTAAGTTGTGATTCTTTTTCTAGTAATTTCCGCTGACTACGAGTCGCTCAATTTTCAGAAGGATAAAAAGAAACAAATGATATCGTATATTTACTCTAGTACTTCTTGATTGGATATAAATGTATTAAATTAGTCACTGATATTTATCATGTACTAGGTATCAGCACTAAAGTTGTGAGTTCGAATACCGCTCATGGCGAAATGTACTCGATACACCTTGCGACAGGTCAGTGGTGTACTCCGGTTTCTTCCACCAATAAAACTGACCGCCACGATATAACTGAGATATTGTTGAAAGTGGCGTTAAACACCATAATCCCCATCCTGCACTGGTTCAAGCAGTCAATTTGCATTGACTAAATACATTTTTTATATAGACCGTCACTGACCAAAACATTTCTTTTCTGATACCTGATTCATGAAGAGCGATGATAAGATAGTGTAACTGCAAAAGCGTGGATGTTACAGAGGACACCATTAACAACGGTTAAAACAGGGTGTGTTTCTGCTCTTTTCAAATAATTCTTGTGGTTGTTTTGAACTTTTTGACATAGCATGATACACACAACATACGTACACTATCGGTAAATATAACGGTTATTTGCTCTTGCTGAGAAACAGGGCGGAAAAGCTCACTGTTTTTCCCGTTTCTATAGCTCGTACAAATAAATTTAATATTTGCCGACGCTGTGTGTATATTGTATATTTATCTTGCACTGGTTCTAATTGAGCTGTCAAATTGCATTGTCTGGATAAATATTTGCTATCTACTGTCACTGACTAAGATATCGTTTTACTGGTACCTGATACATGTTGAGCAATGGTAACAGTATAAGCGCAAACGTCATAGAGGACAACTTGAAAACCGATGAGAACGACACTGGTATCTGCTCTTTTTAGACAATTTCAGTTGGTTTGGGCTTTTTGACATTTAAGAAATATTTGAAATTGTTGAACAGGTTATACGATATAACCTGGTTTGGGTCACTTTACGATTAATAAACCGCGAAGCACTTTATGAAAAGCGCAAGCTAACACAAACCAGGTTATGCAAGTATAACCTATTCAAAAATTTCAAATATTACTTGTAATTTAATTTTTACAAAAAAAATTAATGATTCCTCGATTTTAATTACGATTATTTAATGTGACATGATGAACACGTTGGTGACATCACAATACCAACCCAGGTTATCGAGTATCATTAAAATTTTCTTCAGGCAGATTAGCCAATCAGATTGAAATAATCAAATCAAATTAAATTATTGCAAGATAAACATAATATACGTACATTGTCGCTGCCAAACAGGCTCACTTTTGTACCGGTTTCTAAAGCTCGTGAAATAAATTATATATTTTCCGACAATGTACGTGTATTGTCTGTATATAATTGCAGACTCGATGTAAGAACTCGGATTATCAAAAACAACTGGTTAATCTTCCGGATAGCCGCAAACATTGTCGAAATAATATAGACACCTTCTTTGTTTGATTATAATAATTGAACTAAATGACATTTGCTGACAGACATCTTTTTTTATCTACATGTATATGGTACATGCATGTTATTTTTTCTTCTGTATATCAGTTGTGAAGAATAAAATATGTTGTGGTATTTCATATGTAGTGAAATATTTTACATGGTGACAAAAACTAGATTTGTTCTTACACATATGTAAACAGAAATTATATATATATACAAAAAAATTTATATTTACCTGCCTTAGCTTTCAGGTGTGAAAAAGATTATATATAAATACCTGCGTTGTTACTTAAAAGGTGCATTTAGGTGCAATGAGGAGGGAGGAGTTTTATCTCAAACGAAGCATAGAAATAAAAATATATAATTAATAGTTTTACATAAAAAAAAATGCAGACAATTAGAGCCATTCAATAAGATAACAGTGTGAACAAATTAATAACAAAGATATTTAAAGCAAAGACTTTACAAAAAGGGGGCGTGGTGGTGTGAATATACTGGTATTTAAATCATTATCGCTAGTATAGAGTGTTCGTTATCTACATTTTAAAGTTTTTTTAAGTTTTAAACAACTATGTGAATAAACTAAGACTGCTTTCGACAAAATACCATTTTTTTCTTTTTTTCTCGTCGTGAGTACCATTGTTTTATTTATTTCATTGCGGAAACCAATTTCAAATAAGATACGGAAAATGTTCAGATAGACAAAACAATACAAGGAATGGTTGAGTAATATATAATAAAAGATTCTTGGTAACACTTTAGCTTCTCTTGTTCCTTACATTGAACCCGTTGTGAATTAAAGTAAAATATCATTACTGGAAACAGTAAACACAGCACGTTCACTAACGAACACCAGTTAAATGCAAAGAAAACAAAATTATTATTATTTTTATCATCATTATTTATCAATGTTGTACAACCAAAATAAACAAAATATACCAGATAACGTGAACTCCTACATAGAAAAAACGGGAATGACATCCGGCCTTGTGGTCATAAAACTTCGAAGAAGGGCAGACAACACAATGGCCAAGCGAAAAAGATCAAGCAATGATCTACAAAACACTACACTGAAAACCAAAGACCGAGCAACACTAGCCCCACTAAAACGCGAGACTGAACTCAGCTGCTACGGACGGGTTAGCAATGTCTGCTCTACTAGTGACACCAGTCATGTTACTGTAAAACGACACGACCATCATATGATATGGGAATGGTGTCCATTTTTCTCTGTCCGTAAAATAATACAAATTAACTTGTGAACAGCGGTTTTGGTCATTGAATTGTAGTCATCAACACAACCTTCCCACAAGTAAAAACAACGTGAGTTAACCCATGAGTCTTAGCGGGGCTCGTGTAGCAGCTCAACAGTTAGTAAACTGCGCAGTGTTAATAAACATGTCTGTAACAATTATATACACATATAACATAGTGATAAATATATTTAGAGTTTGGGTAGAGTTTGGTGGAGGAAACCGGAGAAAACCACCGACCTACCGCAAGTCAATGACAAACTTTATCACATAGTGCTGTATCGAATACACCTTGCTATGAGCGGGGTTCGAACTCACCACTTTAGTGGTGATAGGCACTGATTGCATAGGTAGTTGTAAATCCAACTATCATACGATCACAACCACGACGACTCCCAATTTATTCAGAATGACGAACATACATAGATGTAGCCTCCTGTATCAAATGTAATTAGAAAAGGTTCCAGTATAGAGCAGGACCGTCTTAACAGCATGATAGGCCCCGGACAAAGCATTGCTCTGGAGTCCATACCTATACAGGGATAAAACTGTAAATGTCGATTAAATTAAACATATACATGTGTATTTATTGTATTGCTACTTCCAACAAAATCAATGTTTAAGCTTTAAAAAAATGTTATACACAACATACATATATTAGGATGGGGCCCCTATGCTCGTGGGACCATGGGCAACTGCATATACGTTAACAGAATATGCTTGATGACGGAGGAATAGTGTTACCTGTAAACGGGAAATGCACAATTGAAAACTACAAATATCACATACGTGCCATTTTCGAAAAACTAGATGTTTATTTCAGTCCTATTCTGAGGACACCTAGTGTATTGATTCGTTTTCACACAACCAACGAGTGTCCCGTTTTGTGAGCTGTATTGACAGGTGATATACTGTTTTATTCCTACACCCAGAGATATCGCCGGGGTTCACAAAAAGAAGTAGACTGATCTATGCAAAAGTACCTATCATTTCTGAAAATTCATTGTTCTAATAGTTTGTAAAACCAATTCGGAATCATGCATTATGTTTTCCATGTTCATGATAAAAGCCCCCCAAAAAAGACTTTCCACGCTATGCATTACAAGTTTTCATGGGGTCGACAGGGATGTATTCTGATTGTATATGCCATATATGATAGTAATAGAGGTCAAATCTGATAATAAATGAACTAAAGCGTTCAATGGAACTGGGGACAGCGAACTTTCAGACTAATAAATAAACTCCTTAAATTTGCTATATTTCTTTATATGTGTATTGAATGTTTTCTTCATAAGCTGTCTTATTTGCTTATATGACAATAACAAATATTGTTACAAATGTTAGTACATGAATATGCAATCTTCAAAAATAGGCGATTCAAACAAAAATTATGTTGAGACATTTCCTGGTCATTCCCTTCTGTAGATATTAATAATATATTACAATGTGTGTATTACCAGGATCTTTTGATTAATGTATCTCCTTGCTATATCCTCCACCACTAAGTAAGCGGAGAGGTAAATTCGGTTACATTTGAAAAGGCATAGTTAATTGACACACAACGCAAATTATCTGCACTTGCTATTATGAAAAACAAAAACTGTCTTTTTATATAAATAAGCAATTGTGACAAAACGTTACACCCGGAAGTAAATTAAGAAATTATTGATTTTGAATAGTGTCTATTAGACCATTTTAAAAGACCAAGTTGCATAGTTTACCACATCGGTTTATGGTGGGGTCCATGTTGCTCATCTTTGTAGTTGTTTGCGTTGTCCTATTATGTGCCTTTATGTGCTTAATTCCTTGTTGTGATGTCCTTTACGATTCCCGCATAACAGCGATTGTCGGTTCGTCTTTACCTCTAATTGTTTGTAGGAGGGCTCATGTCTAATTTGCATTAGCTATGGTTGCTTGCGTAGAGTGGTGTCCAACACATATTGTGTTTGTTTTTATTTTGTGTTTCTTTGTCTTGTGTACTTTATGTTGCCAGTTTCTTTGGATTGTCCATTTTGGTTGCCCCTTCGGTAGTCTCAAAACTTTATTAACAGAAGCACAACAATCAAGAAAACGAAAGGGGTAATTAGATATCGTAAATTGAAGAAGGACAGACAATACAACGTTGCTACATATAAGTGCAAAGTTCACAATGGGAAAATTGAAATAACCATTTATGGTCAAGTTTCTTTCCTAACCGGCACACAACCTGTTGCCACATATCCTAACCTCTCCGTTGTGACATAGCAGTTATATCATTATGAAAGGTGGTAAATGTAAAACTTTTCCTTTAATATAATGATAAAACTAAAAATACTACATATAAGTGCAAAGTTCACAATGGGAAAATTAAAATAACCATTTATGGTAAAGTTTCTTTCCTAACCGGCACACAACCTGTTGCCACATATCCTAACCTCTCCGTTGTGACATAGCAGCTATATCATTATGAAAGGTGGTAAATGTAAAACTTTTCCTTAAATATAATGATAAAACTAAAAATACATGGGTCGACTAATAATACCTCAAAACCTTAATTTATCTCTACTATTTTCCTATACATAGATGTATTCGTTTTTATAAATACAATACAGTAATTATATATATATATATATATATATTTTTGTCACCTCGTCACTGACAGACTTCTGCTATGTTTGATTTTCTATGCAAGCTCAAAACCAAGTGTGAGTTGAAATAGGCCATTTTATTATTAAAATGACAAAGTATATTAAAAAAACAACATATATACAAAAATGTACACAAAAACACTCAGCAGACCATTATCATAAAATTTTGACATTTTACCACCTCTCTGAAAATCAAAGGTGAGGAGCCAAGATCTGCCACAGTATTGCTAATTAGCGCATAATTAGAAATACCTCCCACCCAGAAATCTTAGGAGACCAACATGTAAATATGTTAACTTGCTTTAATGAAGAGGCCCATGTCCCCATGCATATACATGTAGCTTACCACTGTTACAGTGGACACACACACAAAGTGTCAGTTATACAGTGTGTACATATATCATGTGCCTACATTGTACCATTACTCATACATGATATCTAGACCTTTGTTTATAGCTTACCACTGTTACAGTGGACACACACACAAAGTGTCAGTTATACAGTGTGTACATATATCATGTGCCTACATTGTACCATTACTCATACATGATATCTAGACTTTTGTTTATAGCTTACCACTGTTACAGTGGACACACACACAAAGTGTCAGTTATACAGTGTGTACATATATCATGTGCCTACATTGTACCATTACTCATACATGATATCTAGACCTTTGTTTATAGCTTACCACTGTTACAGTGGACACACACACAAAGTGTCAGTTATACAGTGTGTACATATATCATGTGCCTACATTGTACCATTACTCATACATGATATCTAGACCTTTGTTTATAGCTTACCACTGTTACAGTGGACACACACACAAAGTGTCAGTTATACAGTGTGTACATATATCATGTGCCTACATTGTACCATTACTCATACATGATATCTAGACCTTTGTTTATAGCTTACTACTGCTACAGTGGACACACACACAAAGTTTCAGTTATACAGTGTGTACATATATCATGTGCCTACATTGTACCATTACTCATACATGATATCTAGATCTTTGTTTATAGCTTACTACTGCTACAGTGGACACACACACACAGTTTCAGTTATACAGTGTGTACTTATATCATGTGCCTACATTGTACCATTACTCATACATGATATCTAGATCTTTGTTTATAGCTTACCACTGTTACAGTGGACACAGACACACAGTTTCAGTTATACAGTGTGTACATATATCATGTGCCTACATTGTACCATTACTCATACATGATATCTAGATCTTTGTTTATACCTTACCACTGTTACAGTGGACACACACACAAAGTGTCAGTTATACAGTGTGTACATATATCATGTGCCTACATTGTACCATTACTCATACATGATATCTAGATCTTTGTTTATAGCTTACTACTGTTACAGTGGACACACACACAAAGTTTCAGTTATACAGTGTGTACATATATCATGTGCCTACATTGTACCATTACTCATACATGATATCTAGATCTTTGTTTATAGCTTACTACTGCTACAGTGGACACACACACACAGTTTCAGTTATACAGTGTGTACTTATATCATGTGCCTACATTGTACCATTACTCATACATGATATCTAGATCTTTGTTTATAGCTTACCACTGTTACAGTGGACACAGACACACAGTTTCAGTTATACAGTGTGTACATATATCATGTGCCTACATTGTACCATTACTCATACATGATATCTAGATCTTTGTTTATACCTTACCACTGTTACAGTGGACACACACACAAAGTGTCAGTTATACAGTGTGTACATATATCATGTGCCTACATTGTACCATTACTCATACATGATATCTAGACCTTTGTTTATAGCTTACTACTGCTACAGTGGACACACACACAAAGTTTCAGTTATACAGTGTGTACATATATCATGTGCCTACATTGTACCATTACTCATACATGATATCTAGACCTTTGTTTATAGCTTACTACTGCTACAGTGGACACACACACAAAGTTTCAGTTATACAGTGTGTACTTATATCATGTACCTACATTGTACCATTACTCATACATGATATCTAGATCTTTGTTTATAGCTTACCACTGTTACAGTGGACACACACACAAAGTGTCAGCTATACAGTGTGTACTTATATCATGTACCTACATTGTACCATTACTCATACATGATATCTAGATCTTTGTTTATAGCTTACTACTGCTACAGTGGACACACACACAAAGTGTCAGTTATACAGTGTGTACTTATATCATGTACCTACATTGTACCATTACTCATACATGATATCTAGATCTTTGTTTATAGCTTACCACTGTTACAGTGGACACACACACAAAGTTTCAGTTATACAGTGTGTACATATATCATGTGCCTACATTGTACCATTACTCATACATGATATCTAGATCTTTGTTTATAGCTTACCACTGTTACAGTGGACACAGACACACAGTTTCAGTTATACAGTGTGTACTTATATCATGTACCTACATTGTACCATTACTCATACATGATATCTAGATCTTTGTTTATAGCTTACCACTGTTACAGTGGACACAGACACACAGTTTCAGTTATACAGTGTGTACTTATATCATGTACCTACATTGTACCATTACTCATACATGATATCTAGATCTTTGTTTATAGCTTACTACTGCTACAGTGGTCACACATGAAAAATAAAATAAAAAATAAATTGACAGTTTTAGTTTCTACATATATCATGTACCCACAAAGTTATTGTACCATTACTCGTATATACATTTCCGTCATTTGTACATCTAATATCAGTCTTACCCCATGCTTATAGTTTACTATTGCTACAGTGGTCACACTTAACAAATACAATTTTACATTTGTGTACCTATATTGTAGCAATAACGCAATGTAATATCAGTCATTTTTCAGTATTCAATATCAACCTAACACAGAAGCCCATGTACCCATGTGTACAAGTTCTTTAAACTATATATGCTAATCACATATCTATCACATCTATCTATTTATCTACATGAATCCATCTAATGTATAAGCTATTCCTTATGCATGTTTTGGGTATGTGTATGCAAATGTCTATCTATTCTTATAGTAATCACGTGACAATAAACCATACACTTATGTATATTTTCTAGTAGACTCATGCACTATGACAGAGGCCCATGTCCCCATGTCAACTTACTCAAATTGACAACTCCATGAATAAAAAGGAAACATTTTGGGGGCAATAAAGTCTTAAATTCCATTGCGTGAACTATCAGTTGTAGAAAAAGCGAACAGAGACCAACAAAATTTATAAGTTTACCGTATCAGTAATCACGGAGGATGCATATTAGTTACCATGTGACAATATTTTAGAAATCAATTATTACACATGTGAACTGACTTTATTACAATAAATGTATTGGATAAACATGTTTAAAATAATCGTAATTCAAAGTAAAGATTCACAATTTCGTCTATGGAATTTGCCTTTTCCTTTTTATGAGTTTTATTCACTTGCTGCAACTGGATTTTTATCTTTTATCTCCTCTTGAATTTCAATATTATGATTCATATTTGTTATTTCAGATAAATCAACTTCCGCCGACTCGTTTATCTCCTCTGGAATTGCAATATTATGATTCATATTTCTTATTTCAGACGAATCACCGTCCGCAGACTCTGGTATCTCCTCTGGACTTCCAATGGTCTGATTCATACAGGATTTGTCATGCGAATCACCTTCCGCCGATTCTTGAATTTCCTCTTGAATTTCAATGTTCTGGTTCACATTTATTCTTGCAGATGAATCAACTTCCGCCGACTCGTTTATCTCCTCTGGAATTGCAATATTATGATTCATATTTCTTATTTTTGATGAATCACCTTCCGTTGACTCTCGTATCTCTTCTGGACTTCCAATGGTCTGATTCATTTTAGATTTGTCGGATGAATCACCTGCCGTTGACTCTCTTTTCTCCTCTGGAATTTCAATGTCCTGAATCATTTTTGAGTCCATCTGTATTTCTTCTTCCTGTTTTGCCGTGCGCATGTCTTCTATTTGCTTTAGGTAATTTATGTCCGCATCTCTGAAATTGAAATGTATGCTAAAACTAACTACATTAGCTGATTATTCGCCGATGTGATATACAATATCATACTGTCTTCTATGCATGCATATTGATAAGTAGCGGTATAGCAAAGTATACAATTATGTGTCTATAGAACATTTTGTATTCAAGCAATATATTTTTCTTCTGAATGGGATTAACTTTGCATGTACCGAAATTCGAATTAACCGCATCGGTAATGTAAAGTGCCGTAGATTGTGGATTCGATCCTTCGCCGGGGCAATCTAATGACTATGAAATTGATATTTGGTGTCACTCCGCTCAGCAGGCAGTGGCGATATAATGGTCATGAGGAAAGGGACAAATGGACAAACAATAATCTACAAAAATTACACAGAAACCTTATGATTGAGCAACACGAACACCTCTAAAAGTCGGAAATGAACTAAGGTTCCCCGAAAGTGTAAGCAGTTCCTGCTCCATTAGTTGCACCCGTCGTGTTACGAGAACAACGATAGATATAATAGGCATAACAATGCTGAAAACATTGTTGAAATTCACTATTTAATACAAAAACAACGTGGTTGACTTCACCATATCCAGTGAGATTTTAACTTTTACCAACATCATGTTTAAGATTGTAATAAGCACTGTTAAAACATATTTGGACTACAATTCATAGATATTGACATATCCTGTGTAGTACCGTGGGTACGAGTTATTTCAACCAATTTTCGTCGCCATCACTCCCCTACATTTTTATAATGTAATTGTCACGGCACCATATCTCAATATACTAAATAGCATGACAAATATTCAATATATTACACATGTACTTGATAAAATGAAAAACAGAAAAAGTTCCAGTTGATATATTTGCGTTCTCTGAATTTAGATTAATGATAGATGATATTTCGGGGATTATCATGATTATATTCAAATCCCTCGTTTTTACATGCCCAGATAGATTATATTCAATCTACACTGACATATGTTTTAACAGAATCCAGAATGTGCTAAAATTATGTATTAAAATGTCTAAACATTTATTCTCATTTGACCTGTCTATTTCGAACACATGTCTATTCCAAGCTAAACTATGTGTTCTAATGGTGTTCTGTTTAGATGTGTAACTGAAATACAGCTCTGTAAATAAGTTTATTTGTAATTTATTTTACATGCCAATTTATCTGTTTCATTACCTTTTCCACTTCAACAGCATACAAAATAATGCTATAAATGCAACGACTAGAATGATTGCAACTACATAGCCAATAGTTATACCTACAATAGGAAAGAAAATGCATCACCTACTAGGATTATATATTGATCAATTGTAGTTAAATTATAGGCATATAAATGTACAGTGTACTACATTAAAATATCAGTTCGTATTTACAGGAACTGCTTACCCTTCCGGAGCACATGAGTTAATCCCCGGTTTTCAGTGGGACTTTTGTAACTAAATCTTTAGTTTTCTGTGTAGTGTTTCTTTGGATATTGTTTGTCTTTTTGCCCATTGCATTGTATTTCATTCTTAGATTTACGGCTTCTGATTACTTTCTTTGATATCTTCAAACTTTTTTTCTGTGTCCTCAACTAGATTTGAGAATTACGGATACCATATATAAAGGAAATGCAGATGCTTTCTCTTATGGATCGCATTGCTTCACCTCTAGTGTATGATGGAACTCGAATTGTTCGGGTTTGCTTTATTTTCTTTGTATCCAGATCAATTCTTATCTGGAAAATTCTGTAATTTAATATTCTATGCTCATCTTTCTAAATTTTAGACGATATATGTGCCTTCGCCATGATGTAATACAGGTGTCAGAGGACATGGTCAGTTTAGTAATCATATATGCTGTTTCAGATTGTTCTAAAATAAGACGTTTTCTAATTGTAGAGTTGTCGTTTTAGTTTCATGTGAATTTATTTGTGTTTGTGGTATTGTGTTATATTTGTTAATATTCCGAATCTGTAAAACTATCAAACTCTCAGTATTATTATGTGATATATATATCGCCTAGGAACAATCAATCTTACAGGATGTTGGATCGCCAATGAACATAACGATGCTGCACAAATAAAAAATATAAATATCTAAAAAGTTTGCACAACACCACCCAATGGATAACTAAAGTAGTAACAAATAGTTAGTGCTTTAGAATGACAAACATTCGTCTCACTGAGATATTTTTCTTGATCGTTGTTTGTCCTTTTGTACTTTTTTCTTTTGGTCATTGTGTTGTCTGTTCTTCTTCGATATACGGATTCTTATTGCCCCTTTGGTATCTTTTACTCTTATTTGTTCAATGTCAAACTTCGATCGGTAACCTCGAATTGTTCTATATATATAATACCTGGTTTGTGTAACTATATGTGGTTTGTGTAGCTAAAATGTTATATTCATTAATAACTTCACAAGATTATATAAAACAAAGAAATGTAGAACAGCAATGAAAGCGCTGTTCTTTCAGTGTGTGTCTAAGTGTAATGTTGGATTGTCTATCTTGTTCATTTACATTCATACCCTTTCTTACTACATCAATATGACCTTCAAATTGTACTGCCTTTTATAAATCATTAACAAATCATTATATCATATTACAAAGTCTGACTCACCAGTTACAATCATTATAATAAGGAAGATGATTCCCCCAAATAAAAGAAGACAAGGTATTCCGAGTGTCAGACGACGACGATTTCTCTGCATTCTACCTGTATTCACATTATTTTCATCATCCTCTTCACATCCCGTTTGCTCGTAATCACTTCTTCCTACAATTATATTGGTTAGCAACACAAAATTGTCAAACAAGAACATGGTATATATCACTATTACCCTTTATTGTCGAATAGCTTTTACAACTATTGTTCTCCTACCCCCTGCATATGTGATGTTAGCTGATTTTGGCTATCCTTTGGTTTTCTTGCTCCCAGGGCTTTGCAATTATTTGACTTTCAATTCATTTGTACGAACACGTACTTGATGAAGGTTATACCCGAAACGCACAGTATACACAAAATGTGATATCACAGGTTTTTTTTCGTGTTTTTTTTTCTATTTGTTTTGTTTTGCTTCCCTGTTTCGGCCCTTTTGATAACTTGCTCCCAAAGACTTCTAAATTATATTGGCTTTCCAATGTATTAACTTTGGAAGTTCTTGATGACGGTTATTCAAGAAACGAGTCGTACTCGCTACGTTAGATCTCTACGGTTTTCTAGATGTAAATTAAACATAGTTAAACCAGATCTTGCAGTTGAGGTGATTTGCTATGAATGACGACCATCTTGATGTTCTCGTTACCCGAACCTGCAGTTGTGTTGATTTGGGTTGTTGATTGTTCGCGCCACTTCTGGCAATTTTTCAACTATATAGATACTGCAAGACTTAATTAGAAAAGAACGGCATGCTATACCCTTCCGGAGCACATCAGTTCACCCCCGTTTTTAGTGGAGTTCGTGTTGCTCAATCTTTAGTAGTCTGTGTAGTATTTTGTGGATTATTTTCCCTTTGTCCTTATTTCTTTTTTCTATTGTCTGGGCGTCTTCGATTTACGACTTCTGATTACCCCTGTAGTATCTTCAAACTTTTCAATCATTTACATCGAGACTATCACACTTAATTGGGAAGAAACGGACTGACCGATGAAACCTCCGGTTATTGGTATGTATCTGAAATCTTAACATTTGTGGTAGGTATTGGAGCTTGAACCTACGTGTGTGTTGTTATGCCTTTGTTTAGAGTCTAGAAGTCGTTGCCATTCGGTCACCAAGGTCCCCCTCTTTATAACAAAGTATGATTGTACAATATATTTTAAAGAACTTACCCGTAACAATATTTTCTATTTCATTAATAATATCCGTTGTGAAACCTATTAAACATAATAAAATTATTACAGATGCATTGTTCTACTAGGAATTACACAGAAGGCAATAATAAATTATTACAGATGCATTGTTCTACTAGGAATTACACAGAAGGCAATAATAAATTATTACAGATGCATTGTTCTACTAGGAATTACACAGAAGGCAATAATAAATTATTACAGATGCATTGTTCTACTAGGAATTACACAGAAGGCAATAATAAATTATTACAGATGCATTGTTCTACTAGGAATTACACAGAAGGCAATAATAAATTATTACAGATGCATTGTTCTACTAGGAATTACACAGAAGGCAATAATAAATTATTACAGATGCATTGTTCTACTAGGAATTACACAGAAGGCAATAATAAATTATTACAGATGCATTGTTCTACTAGGAATTACACAGAAGGCAATAATAAATTATTACAGATGCATTGTTCTACTAGGAATTACACAGAAGGCAATAATAAATTATTACAGATGCATTGTTCTACTAGGAATTACACAGAAGGCAATAATAAATTATTACAGATGCATTGTTCTACTAGGAATTACACAGAAGGCAATAATAAATTATTACAGATGCATTGTTCTACTAGGAATTACACAGAAGGCAATAATAAATGATGCAGAGATACTTTTGAAAATATTTCATCTTTATGTTTACCTAAAATATTATAGTGTCAATAATGTGATAAGATTTCGTCTTAAAGTTATATAATTCCCATCTTTACCAGTTAGTACATCTGTCCCCCATTTGTCTTCTGAAATATGCAGTCTTTACCCATCACGATCACATGGGTTAAACCTCGGATTTTCAGTGGGGTCCGTTGCTCATCGTCTTAGTTTTCGGTGTTGTGTAGTTATGTTTTGTCTGTCTTTGTCCTGAGTCATGTGCATCCAACGTTGCCAGTGTATCCGGATTGTTGATTTGTGATTGTCCTTTCGGTTTTCTCTGACGTTTATCGATGATAGACATTTATCTAATGAACCGCATTATCAAAATATATGTTGTTAAACAACCTTATTAATAAAAACAACTGCTGGGCGGCTGTATCGAGACACAGATACGGTGTTGAAAAAACTGTTGATACTCATACAATATTGATAAATGCAATAAAATTTTATGCTTGTCTTCAAGAAATATGATAGACAAAACCATGTGTGAAGTTTTATGACGAAATATCTCCGATTTCTATGTAAATTTACGAGTTGAAGTGGGCAAACACCCACAGGTATTGATTTGAGTTTGGACGGCGACTTTCTCACAGGAAATTTTAGCGATGTATTTTTATCTTGGACAATAATAATGATCGTCCTGATTGGATGACCAATTTAAAACACACTGACACCGCATGGTAAAAAGATGCATGTAAAAGAAATCTATGTTATATTTATTCATTTGTTTGATTCTGGAATATTGTTGATCATTGATTTAAACAAGAAAAAAAAGGGGAGGGGTGAATTTTATTAGTGAATTTTTCAGTTAAATAAATGTTAAGTTTCGCCAGTTTAAAGAGAAAAATAAAAAATTGTTGCGACTAAAGCTTAAATCAGCGTTAAAAATTGAACAAATATCAGTGGTTTTGTAAATGAGATTTATTTTAAATAGAAAATCTGAATTTATTATTTATTAATTTATTATTAATGATACAGTTTTATATCCCTTGGGAGGGGGAGGGGGAGAGGGGCTATGATGAAAATTTGAAATAAAAACACAGGACCGGACATTAAGCAAAAATAATAATCCAGGATTAGTTTTTTATTAAAAAAATCCAGGACCCCTGTATCCATGAATATTTTTTTTAAAGTTAATAATATGAAATATTGACATCCACACTTGCCTTTAGGACAATACAATTCTGTGTCCACACTTGTAGTCGTAAGGAAAAAAACAGAAATATGTTTTACACTGGTTTTAACAAACACAACCGTGTTTTCCGAAATGAACGCAAAGTGCGAAAGTTCAAAGTGTTATTCGACAAAACGAACGAACCAGAATAAACGTAAAGGTAAATCAAAGCAAAAGAACAAAGGATCGAACAACGCGAACTTATATAACATAAATCATACCAGATGTTCAGGAAGGGTTGAAATATAGTGAAAAACAAAATTATTCATGCGATTTAGCCAAGATAAATGTCATGGTAAAACTTTACTTACAGACGAACGTCGTCATCTCGAAAAGTCGTTTGCAATGTATGGGAAATCTTCCAAGGACAGAAAGATAATATTTTAAAATTTTTGTCCATGAAAGTTTAAAAATATTTCCAGTATACAAAGATAGAAAAAAAGGAAACTGAATGTGTGAATTTGAAAAAAAAAGAACTTTTACGATTTATTTGCAGCGTGCAGCTAGAAAGTGAGAGCTCTTTACCGGATATCGCTGAACATTATCGAACAGGAATCCCGTTGTTCATATATAGGTGGAAAGCTTGAAATAGCATTGTCCGGGAAATAAAGCTTCATATAAACATTAGAGAAAACCGAAGAGGCAATCCAGAATAAACAATCCAAAGACACAGGTAGCTTTGGGCACACAAGACACATGACAAAGACAATCAAATTAAAACAAGCAAAAAACACACAGCACAACATAAAACTAAAGTGATGGGCAACGCGAACCACACCAGGTACTCGGGAAGGATAGCAGTCACTGCTTGTTTTAAGACACCCGCCATGCTACGGAAATAGTCAAATTGTGTAGGACACCACATGCATATTATGAGATATGAATCTTAGACATTTTTCTGGATGATACAAGAAGCAAAAAAGATGAACTATCAAAATTCGCATTCAGCTATACTGTTCATCAAGGTATATGTGAGAATCAGCATTTGGACATGTAGAAAATACTTGCATAACCTACTTCCATTCACTAGGAGGGGAGGCTTGTGCTCATCAGACCAGTTTTACTACGCAATTGTTTTGTTACTGAACTGCTTGCCAAGCTCATATATAAATGTGTGTTAGGGGTATCGATTTTATCTTGGTTTCTACGATTTCAGATTTTAATTTTGGGATTGTTTTGACATTGTGGTATTTTTGTATTCTTTTATTAAGATCAGTATATCTATACATTGTTTCAGTTGAAGCTTTGTATAATCTATGCTGAGCATATGAATAGCCCTTTATAATTGAAAACCATACAAACTGTCACACACACACACACACCGCATTTTATTTAAAATAGAAAATTAACAAATAGACCATTAATAACATTAAAATTAAGAAATATCATACCGTCAGAGCATTTCTAAAATCCAGTTGGATCACGAATATACATGACCGCTATCTCACTTGGCTTGGTATATATTCCTCAATACATAGTGTCGAGATAAGACTAATTTTACGGGTGTAAATCTCCCTTTAAAACATTATATTTTTAGCTACGTGACAGAGTTCAATAAAACAAAAATGACACAGCCTTCATTACCTACTACATTCCTCTGTAAAGAATTGATGATTTGATTGGTTGTTATATCTTGTTGTTGTTCATTCTGTACAATGTCATAGTTAACTATGTAAACAAAAGAGGAAAACAATAATAATACATTAAATGTTAGGGTTTGAATAAGAAAACAATAAAACAAATATTCGATTGAGGGAGTAATTGTTGCTTAGCACCCAATGAGCATTTTTTCTTCATCTATAACATGACGAGAACAAGTCATATTTTGATAAGATGATGGGGTCCGGTTTGTACTAGAAAAACAAACCCAGCTGGACCTTTATAGTGCTACCTCATTTAAACAACGGTCCACGGATAGACATGTCTCGCCACTTGGACACATTATCATTGTTCCGAGCCATCCAGTCTTTGCTATTGCTCCTTAATGCTGTGTGCTCAGCGGAGAAGCAACATATCCCAATTTCATCGTCTATGGCTTGACCTAACCGAGGCATGAAGGCATTAATATTTACTGTTTCACGTTGGACAAAATAAAAGAGAAACAAAACCAAAAATCATCAGAATTTGTAACATTTAATCAAGTGCCTCAACTGTAGGAATATAAATTGTATGTTCTTAGAATATTAAAAGTACATGTTACAAACTACCATTTGGGTTTAAATGTTACTCACAAATATGTTTGACAATATTGTACTCATAAATGACATTTTATCAAAGACTAATAGCATATGCAAAAATCCTAGATAGGTTTGCTTTAAGTATAAACATGTATGTTGATTTTATGGAGAGTAAATACTGATTGGTTCTAGCTAATGTTAACTTTTGTCATTTACAAACTTGACAGAGGTTGTTGCTAAGAGTAAAAACGTGTGTTATTCAGCTTATCTCTTAAATGTATTGTTGAATGTGGCGTTAAGCACCATTAAACAAACAAAATTAAATGCATATATTATTGCCTTGTCAATATGTGAATCTCATTTACATTGCACATGTAAATATATTTCCAGTGTATGAATCTAACCTACATTGTTATGGTCATATTTTGCTCATGTAATTATGTATTTTCAATGTGTGAATCTAACAAGCCTCATACATCTACACATATTTCCAATGAGTGAGCCTAACTTAACATCGTACATAAACCTTTCTTTTCTCCTTCGATTGTCTCATTCTAAAATTAATTTGGTCTTTTCTAATTAAAGACAAACAAGGATATTAGGAAGAGTGACTCGCTACAACGTCTTTGTTGCAACGACCTTTATTATTATTTATTATACAACAAATACATGTATAAAAGCAATAGACCAATTAACATACGTTTATATAAATAAATAATGTACACAATCTAGCCAGCCTTAATATTTTTAAACGGAAATTAACGTGTAGTTGTAGCGAGACTCGATACTTTAAAATTCTTACGCAGCTATTTAAATATCCAATGAAAGAGTGAATGAATATCACGATTAATACGAGAATACAAAAACCATACAAACAGACCTATACCATACCATTCAAACACACCCATACCGTACTTAAACTAATAACGCAAAGAGATGCATATATCGTCAACGTGGGAATCTGACTTACCGCGTCCACTTTCTTGCTTGTGAAGGCACATTCTTTCAGACAAAAATACTGACTCGCTATCTTGATATTCAACTTTTTCTGTCAAAAGAAGAAGATTGCCCTTATGAATCTATAAACCAATTTGAAATGCGAAAATGATCAAAACAAGAGCTAGATGTCTATATGTGATAGAATGTGTCCCGATTTCACAAATTCAGCTTTCACTCTATATATGGCATCTCCTATTAATAAATCAAAAGTATGTGCCTATTTAAAATGCTATTGAAATTAAGGAAGCTCTAGGCTTATATATTAATGAATGTATTTTAAGAAAAGTTTGAAGATACCGAAGATGTAATCAGAAAGTGTAAATCGAAGTGCCAAAAGAAAATGACAATATGAAAAACAATGATCTACAAAACAATAGAAAACTAAAGATTGAGCAACACGAAACTCACTTAAAACCGGTGGTGAACTCGTGCGAATTGATGATATTACTTGTTTATGGTATTGTGTTTGATAATCTTGTCAATTGGGAAAGGAATATTATTCACAATTATGTACATATATGTTATTATTTCGACCAGATATAGAGTTCTGCTTTGCAGCCTTCAATGGTCCCAGAACACCTATTTCCGTTTAATAGTCTTTGGTTTTTTCCGACTGGTGCTGGAACCTACGATCTAACACACACATTGATACTGCGTGCTTTGGGTAGAAGCAACAACTACAAATTTTATAATCTTTGGTTTGACCCGATCGGGATTCAAATTCACGATCTACCATACTCGGGGTATTCACATACAGACGTTTATATTTATCTGGCTTTCCAGACACCTGATTATGAGTGTACCTGATGAAAGTTACTACAGAAACGTGTCGTGTGGACTATGGTAGATATCTACGTGTTTATGTAAAGAACGTTATTTGTATCATTGCCTTTACGCTGATCACATTGCTTTATGCTACATCTACGATAAGATCCCACCTGTTTTAGCAGATTGTACTGTAGGCTATGAGCATCTTTCATATAGAACTGAATTGTGAATTTCTTTTTTAAATACCCAATAACCGATAATCATACTAATCTTTTTTAAATATCCAATGACCAATACTGATATTAATCTCTTTCTGAAAAACACGCAATAACCGATAATGATATTAATCCTTTTTTTACATACTCAATAACCAATACTGATACTAATCTCTTTCCGTAAATACCCAATAGCCAATACTGTTACTAATCTCTTTCTTAGATACGCGATACCCAATAACCAATACTGATATTAATCTTTCTTGTTTTAAATACCTAAATTGTCTTTAATCCAGTCAATGATATCCTGCCTTTCTACACTGTGTAAGGCTGTAACAAGTTTAGCAATCATATCATCACAATTCGCCTTCTTTGAATTCTTCTGGTTCCATCGTACCAACCCTTCTAACGCCTGTCTCTGGATATTCTGTGGGT
The DNA here is from genome assembly GCA_963383655.1 of Bathymodiolus septemdierum. Lineage (NCBI taxonomy): Eukaryota > Metazoa > Mollusca > Bivalvia > Mytilida > Modiolidae > Bathymodiolus > Bathymodiolus septemdierum. The sequence goes on along the minus strand of OY726524.1, from coordinate 32,825,400 downwards.
ACATGCTTTCTATTATCTGGATATCGTTGTAGCTCAGTCCGAGGTGATATAGTACCTTCGTCCAGACAGAGTCTCCTATTAATTGTGTGGCTAGATCATCTAAATATAGGGTTTTTATTTGTCCTCTTTTCCGTTTTTGTTCACTAGTGGCATCTCCAACTGTAAGAGACGGTAGTCGGTAAATAAATTTAAAAACAGTAAGCAAGAGGTGAGGGTTGGCATCCCATTAACCGGTTTTTTTTTTAACTATGTACACAAATGCATCTTGTCTCATTTTTTCGAAAAGTAAATGGAAATATCGCATTGTTTCATTTGATTTGTCGGATACGCATACTTGTGGCCAACACGATGTCCATGTCGGCCCTCCATGGTCGTGGCTTTTAACACGATGGGTGTCACTAGTTGAAGAGCAGGAATTAACTCTTCCGGGGAACCTGCATGAGTATACCCCCGGATTAAAGTGAGATCCATGTTTCTCAATATTTTGTTTTCTGGGTAGTATTTTGCAGATCGTTGTTTGTATTTCTGTCTTTTTTTACCATTGCATTGTCAGTCCTTATTCGATTTATGGCTTCTGATTACCCATTTGGTATATTCAAACTTTTATTATGGTATTTTTGATTATGTTGCATTTGAGGCCATAAATGCAACTAGTATCTCAAATGAAAAACGCAAATATTTGTTATTACCATTTGAGGATATTATATGAGGTAGGGGTAGTCTATAAAGCTGTATTTTTTTAAATGATTTATTTTGTAATATCAATATTTCTTGTAGTCAGCGAAATTGACTCATTTGCAAGAAAATAGGAAGAACAAAACAATGGCAGAATCTGAAGAGAATCTACGTTTGTAGAAATATAAGGTTTGTGCTTGTACAAAAGGTTTATACTTGTCGATATTGTAAGGTAGTTGTCTTTGCATCTAACATAGGCAATCAATGTCTAACACCACCCAACTTTCGATCCCCACCTTGGATATGTACACTTGATACATCTTTGTCAGTACCATGCGACTGTGCAGCTGTTGTATTTAATACATTGTGTAGCTCCGTTTCCACAGCCATGATATACTAGTAACTTTTACTTCGTTGAAAGTGGAACAAAACATCAAAATTCCTTAAACCCCCTCCCAACCCTCCATTTCTGTAATGGTATTCTCCAATGTAGATGACCATAATTCTATTGCACAAAACCGCGCGACCATGTTGAATATCAACGTTGTTACTAGAGTTTTTGTTATTAATTTTCATTGATTTACCAAGCCTAGTGCTTTATTTGTGGCCATTAAAAACTTGTGGCAAACACTTACTTTCGGAACTCCTCTACAATGACAACTATTAAACGACAACATGGAAGACACATGCCACAACAAAAGATAGAATTAGTGACATTTAATTGTTTTCAGGAGCAAGGAGGAAAGTAATTATTTCAGTTGTAATAATAATCATAGCATGTTCGGCGATCATGATAAAAATTCGTAATATTAGTCAGGTTGTATTAAGTCATTTGAAATTTTCGAAACAATATTTTGCGCAGCTTGCCAAAAGAACATGACTGCTACATGTGGTGTCTGTAAAATCTCACATAGCGGTAATCAATTAACCAAAATGTAACATTGTCCATGGAAAACATTGCGGCATGAACTGATGAATCATAGTGTCTGACTGAGTGAGTGAATCTTGTCTAATGAATTATAGTGCGTGACTCGGTGAGTAATTCTTGTTTAACACCAAATGAACAATCTTTTAGCTATATCAGGCGAGAACGAGTTACGTTCAGTGAGTTGATAGTGATGCCCACTCTGTACCAGACGGACACGCTTATTTGGATTTTAAATGTGCTAGTTCACATAAGCAACAGTCCTGTGGCCAGACATACCCCCCATTCAGACACATTATCCTGCTTCCGAGCTTACCAGTCTTTTTTCGTTTTCCTTTATGCTGAATGTTTAGCGGTGAAGCAACTAAAACCAATTTTATAGTCGTTGGTTTGATACGGCAAGGGGCTCGAACCCATGATCTACCGCACTGGTGGCAAGCATGTTAATTATACTACCTATGATTCCGTCAATAATCTCAGTCACATCATGCCTGTTTACTTCTTCTAGAGCTGTTATCAAATTTTGTACCATATCATCAAGGCTGACATTTCCTTCCATGTTTCTCCTTTTCCATCGTTCTAACCCCTCTAGTGCTTGATTTTGAATATTTGTTGGGTACATACTTTCTATGATATTCACATCTCGGTAGCTCATATTCAACTTTAGTAAAAGTTTTACCCAGTCTCTACAAACCATTGTAGCTATTCTAATTAAACTTGAGTCTTTCAATACGTCTGTAATGGACAATTGGAATATGTTGATTTATGCTTAAGCTAGGGTTATGGTATGGTGCTTAGCGCCACTTTCAACAATGTTTCATTTATATTGTTGCAGTCAGTTTTATTGGTTGAGGAAACCTGAGTACCCGGAGGAAACCACCTCTGCATGGACGGATTTCGAACCCATAACATTAGTGGTGATAGACACTGATTGCATAGGTAGTTGTAAATCCAACTACCATATGATCACGACCACCACGACGTCCCCGATGTTGATTTATAAATTTTACTATCATTCTTGTGATAGTATGTGGTTGTTTGGATGTTTATATGTGTATTGGTGTTGGAGATCTAGTTATCTAGAAGGGAGTGTTGGGATCCCATTTATCCGTTTAACCCCGCCACCTTTTTGTGTCTGTGCCAAGCCAGGACATGGATTTCTAACGTCATATGTCGTAGTCCCTTGTTGTGTAGTGAGTTATGGTGAACAAATATTACTCGTTTTATTGATATTAGTGGAATTGTTAGATTAAATTAAATATATTGTGTCGCTAAATATTATAACAATTGGATTGGACAAAAATTATAGCAATTTACAATAGTCCTCTCCTCTCCAATGGAATTGTTGACCATCACTGTTTAAATTTTCTTTTCATAAATGTATAGTCGCTTACATGAGGAATCACGTCTTATTTACATAATGTTGTTTGCTTGCGCATAGTGGTGTCTAACACATATTGTGTTGTGTTTTTGTTTTATTTTTCTTCGTCTTGTGTATCCTATGTTATCAGTTTCTCTGGATTGTCCATTTTCGGTTGCCCCTTCGGTGTTCTCCAAGGTTTATATAAGGGTAATAACAAAATTACCGAACTCCGAGCAATCTTACAAAGGGAAAGTCAAAACTCATAATTATATAAACAGACAAAATCAGTCAGCAACCGAAAAACTGTGAAAACCGTAATGACCCTGACTTGGTACAGGCATTTCTTGGTGGGTTGAATCAGAATAAAGTCAATAAAGATTAGTTCTCAACTCTTGTCATGGACAAGCACTCAAGCAGTATTAATAGACTTACCTGCTGTATTACTCATTGCGCATAAGGTCGTTTATTAATAATCTTCAAATTCCAATAACGGTAACCACGGTAGACACAAATGTATACGTTGATGTCATCCCCTCTTTTGCATCTTTAATCTGTCAAGCGCAAAAGAATATAAAGGGTTTATTTGTGTTTTGTTTTTGTTTGTTTGTTGATGTTTTGTATTTGCTTTTTAAGAGTTAATACCTTTTAATTTTATTATTTTAGGACAACAACAAATGCTAACTAAAGACGAAGCCAATCAAATATAGTAATTTTCTTCGACTATTTAAAATGGAATCTATCTGCCATTGATGACAATTAATCAGATTCAACTAGCCCGCTATTTAATGATCATGCTAAATATGATCCTTTAAAACTTCTATTACTTAACTTATACTAGTACTACACAACATTGTACTAATATTGAACCGCATCGGTGATGCAATGGTTAGGCGAGGTCGCCTCGAGTGTGGTAGATCGTGGGTTATAACCCGATCGGATAAAATAAAAAAAAAATTGAAATTGGCAATTGGTATGTGTTGCTTCTCCATTAAGCTCGCAGCATTAAGGAGCGAGTGCAGACTGTTTAGCTCGATATCAGGATAATGATTTCGAGTAGACGACATGTCTGCTCTCGAATTTCTGATTCAGTCAGCTACCACAATAAAGATCCAACTTAACGTGTTTGTCTAGTACAAAACGAACATTATCATCATCATCTCATCGTAATCTTGTTCTCCTCGTGATATAGCTGTAATTGTGCTCAGTTGGCGTTAAACAACAATCATTCACTCACCCACAAACTCATTCTACATTCTCCTGTTGTGGCAACTAAATCATTGTTTAATACAATATTTAGAAAAACTAGTAACGATACATTACGCCCGTTCTGTATTTACTCCAATTTATTCAATATTTTGTTGCACGAACCGATCGTTTAAATATTTCCTAGACTCTGAGTTCCGTGTTGTGGTGTCCTTTATGATTTCCACATAAAAACGATGTTCGATTCGACTTTACCTCCAGTAGTTTGCGGGGGATTTTTGTATTTTTTTTGTCTTTGTCTTGTGTTTCCTATTTTGTCAGTTTCTCTGGATTGTCCATTTTTGATTGTCCCTTCGGTATTCTCTAACGTTCATTATCTAACACAGAATTGTGTGCTAATTTCATAAGTAATGTCATATTTGTTCACGAAATTTGAATGCTGAATATTTATAATAATCTTGTTTGCTAACAGATACAAATAAAAATAATCCACGATCCGGATTACAGCAAGAGATATGCCTTTTTGATCGCCTTTAAGATACATTATTCAATAAATGGTCCAATAAAACAATGGAATTTCAATCATTGTGTTTTGCTTGATCTCATTTGGCACACTATACTTTCACTATACTCATATGGCAGGGCCGATTAGTAGAAAAAAAATGATTGATTGGTTTTTGGCCTCTTGACGTCCAGCGTCAAACATTACATGCATATTTAGGACTAGAACACGTTCAACAATATCTAAGAACAATACAGCGATTATGGAGGAATCAACAACTAGTAGACACTGGAAAAGACTAGATATTTGGGAAGTAACCAAATAAATTTTAATTTGGTTTCATTTGCTCCTAAGACTCTTCAATTAGTTGTCCTTCAATCTTTTGACGTTGAGCGTCACCTAATGAAGGTTATTCCAGAAACGCATCGTGCGCATTAAATTTGATATCTACTTTTTTATTTTCAACATTTTATAGCATCTCCAATGCTCCTACATTTGTTTCTCTGTGAATTGGAACCGTAGGAATCGCCATCAATACTCAGAGTAGTAAAATAAAGAACAAGTAATATCACACTGTCGGAACAATTCCAAAAAGCCAATAGAAAAAACGTACATGACCCTAACTTTCTGGATTGGTACAGACACTTCAATAAAAAAGTGGTATAGTTAAACTAGTTTTCATAGGTATAATATTAGTTCTGTTACAGGAAACCGATTGCCTCAATCATTTTTAAATAGGGGTCGTCGTAGTCGTAATCGTATGGTAGTTGGATTTACAACTACTTCTGCAATTAGTGCATATAGCCACTAAAGTTGTGAGTTCGAATCCCGCTCATGGCGAGGTGCACTCGGTACAACATTATGTGATAAAGTTTGCCAATGGCTTGCGGAAGGTCGGTGGTTTTCGCCGGTTTCCTCAACCAATATAACTGGCCGCCACGTGCACGATATAACTTAGATATTGTTGAAAGTGGCGTTAAACACCATACTCCCATCCTCATTGTTTAAATATCATATAGTGTAGAAATGACGACAATCGATTGTCTTGATGACACTGACATACATAAGGAAGGAAATAATATTTATTTATATATGCTAACTGTTATGTACTTATACAAAGGAAGTACATACTTAATTTTTGTTTATTCAGAACTGAGATTAGACATATTTCACTATAGTGTAGGGGAAAATATAACAATTGCCTAACCTTAGCCGTATTTAAGAATCTCATTTTCGGACTACTTGTGACACAAATCATTCATTCTGCGATAAAGTGATCACTTGCAATGGTGGCAACCCCCACCCCTTTTACCCTCTAAATATAGTTTTTACATTGCTCATTTGAATTACTGGTAATTAATTACACAATACAAAATTTTCACAACAAATCTTGGGGTACCCATATGCATGTACAACATAGTTTCATTTATTTTTACAATTCATTATGAAGGAATGTTATGTAGTTTGTCATATACTAGTACGTTAATGGGTTATCGTTGTGGTATTTAACGCCACTTTCAACAATATGTTAGTTATATCATGGATATCAGTTTTATTGGTGGAGGAAACCGGAGTACACGGACAAAACCACCAACCTGCTGCAAGTCACTGACAAAGTTTTATTACATAATGTTGTATCGAGTACACCTTGCCATGAGCGGGATTCGAACTCACAACTTTAATGGTGATAGATACTCATTGATGTGTAGTTGCCAATAAAACTACCATATGAAAACGACTACGATGGCCCTGCAGATATGTTACTGGATTCATTTTTGATTGTATATCCATCACATTTATTTCACTGTATGGAATTAGCTATATTTAATGGAAAAAGATAGGATATATAGTGTTCTCCGGGTTTTTTATGGTCGTATGTGTCAACAGATAAATGAAATAGTACGTTAATTCTACATGAACAATGTTTTTGCTAACGTATAAATAAAAGTGATATGCAAATTGTCATATATAAGCATAATTTATTTGCATATCCTCGAAGTTTTAGACAAACAGTAAATGTGTGTTATACATCATTATTTACTATGGCGGAACAGTATCAAAATCCAATTGAAAACAATCGTAGAAAGAGATAAAAATAGATACCCATATCACACAAATGCATGCATGACCGCTCACTTTCCTGGCTTGGTAATAAATAATATGGCGGATTTAAACTTGTCTTACACCTTGTATCACCTATTTGAGCAGTATTGCAGCTATGTGTATGACCATGTTTACAAACAATAGACCATGTAACGTAAAACGATTCCACTGAAACGAGACTATAGGCAAACATTTAGATCACCACAGGTAAGGTTTTGTCAGAAAAGTTTGTATTGCTATATCTGCAACCAACGCCAAACTCCCTGAAAGCTGTTCTTTTTTTTGTAATGCTTTTTAGGTTTTTTTTGTCTTTGCTTGTAAGGACTATTACATTTATTCATTTAAGGTGGTACCATACACTACAGGGAGATAACTCTTTATAACCAGTTGAACGTTTTGATCATATGATGTTTGTATGCAGATTTCAAGCATCTCGGTGATCAAAACAACAGAGAGAAAAGCTGCTATGTGGCTAGTGAATTCATAGCTCTGAGTCTGTTGGTTGGAATTTGTTAAAATTTTGATATTTATTAGAGTGGATATATTCAAACACACTGCCAAAAAAATAAGAAAATTAAGCGAGCAGATCAAATTTTACCTGAAGTGTATGGTACCACCTTAAGCGTCGACTTGCGACAGGTCGGTAGTTTTCTCCGGGTACTCCGGTTTCCTCCACCAATAAAGCTGACCTCCATGATATAGCTGAAATATTGTTGAAAATGGCGTTAAACACCATAAAGCAAAACATTCAAGCCCCGAAATAATGGAGAGTTGTGTATTTATTCCATCCCGCATAACCAGAAAATACCCAGCTCCTTATGGAGCAATTGTACCCCGCACCAGTAAAACTAGATCATACCTATATAGAACGCGGCATTTTCAAGGGGATAGGGTTGAGGTAGACTATTTTTGTGTAGACACTTATTTAACAGTTACAGAATGGCAACTCTTGAGTTTACTAATATATATATCTTACCATATTGTAGATTATGTACCAAAATTAATCCAATTAATATAAAATGTAAAAATATTTCTCCTCAAACGTAAATATCTCGTTGTAGATTTATATATGTTAATCCACTAACAATCAAGTCATTTTGAGATAATTTTATATTGATTTATTAAGTTTATTTCCTGGAAGCTTAGTTATCGTGTGAGTCAATACACTATTTTGGTTTTCCCTTTAGTTTATGTAACTGTAAGATATATCCTATAAATACATACATATAGAAACTATTAAGGGATTAGTGTTAGGGTTATGGTGTTCAACGCCACTTTCAATAATATTTTAGTTATATCGTGGCTGTCAGTTTTATTGGTGGAGGAAACCGGAGTACCCGGAGAAAACAACCCACCTGCCGCAAGTCACTGACAAATTGTATCACGTAATGTTGTATCGAGTACACCTCATCTGAGTGTGACTAAAACTCCCAGCATTAGTTGTGATAGTTGTAAATCACGACCTAGAAACTTTCTAAAAACGGTGAATTCAAGCAATATATTTAATCTGTTATTTTTTAATCTAATTTTATTTATTGTCATAAAGGCAAATAATACAGTTTGTTACAAATATAAATTAATACAACAAATTTAAGGAACATGTTTGCAAGTCTGAGGGTCCGCTGTTTTTTTGTTTTGTTTTTTTGTGGGTTTTTTTTGTGGAACGTTTGAAAAACAATACATATATGTATATGATAACAGCTTATATATAATACATGTATGAAGTATTTTCTATTTCGAGTAGCATTTGGGTATCTATGCACACTTATTACTTGTAATTGTAATATAACAATATTTCCTTCCCCCTATCTTTTACACAAATCATTAAGTGTTTTTAACGTCACAGTGATATATATGTATAGGTTACTGCATGAATATTGGTGAATATTGTTCCAAAAAGAATACTGAAGTACCGTGAAACCATGAATAAAACAGAATCCTATATAAACCAAATTTGAAACAAAGTCCAAATGTAGGAATCCTGCATAAACCGAACATTTGTTTATTCGGAACACAAAAGCTGATCTCTGGGAGGTTAAATTTGGTGTAAACAGGTTTCACTGTATTGTCTTATTCGAGTAACATTTAGTTATGTACATGCGCGCATATTACTTGTAATATAAATTATTTCCTTCCCTCTATCTTTTACACAAATCAGTGTTTTTTTAACATCACAATAATATACAATTACAGACTTTTGTAGAAGTGAATATGAGTTTTTATTGACCTGTAAAATGATATTGACCGAAGCCGAAGGCTGAGTTCAATATTGGTTTTGCAGGTCAATAACAACTCATATTCACTGATACAAAATCTGTAATTGTTTTATTACATATACTATAGGGCTTATGACGTCACCCGGTTAATATCACTTTCAGCAGGTGAATACCATTATTTATTATACAGCTATAATTTTCATTCAATCAAAAACACCCATTTAAGACATATGACAGTACATTATTTTTCCGTATTGTACAACCGGAAGCCGTATTTTTTCCGTATTGGACGTCCCGATAAATCCGTATTTTTTTCGTATTGTACATTATGTAAGGGAAGTAACTCGTTGATTTTTTGTCATCTGTTTACTGGAGCTTGTATAAATGGTGGAACATTCAATGATAATTCTTATAGAATTAAAGTATATCGTTTCCTTGCCTTTCGATTGGACAAGGACACTGTCACCTATTTATTTTTATTCGTTCATAACTCGATGAACTTTTCAATCTGCAAGCCGTGACTACGAGGATCCACCATCTTGAAAACGTGAAATTCTACATGTCATATTTACAACAATAATACAAAAATAATTAAAATGCCTACCTTGTAAACTTGTTTTAGTTAAATCTTATTAAAATTGAAGCGTACACGAAGCCAAATAACGCTTGATCTTTACGTTTTAAACTGGAAGTCTTCATATGGCGTCCTGTTGTTAATGTTCCAAAGTCGTCAACAACATTTCGCAGAATTTTAATTTGTGCGATTTTTTGACCAGTGATATGCAAGAATAATACTATCTACAATATTGAATTTAAGAATTATAAGTATTAAACGCTTCTTTTCAAGAGTTCATGTATGTATAAACGGTGCACTCACAAACTTTATATAAACGCCCTTCGGACTTTTATGTAAGTTTGTGAGTGACTTTTGTGTTTGTGTTTAATCCTTATAATTCTGTAACTAAGTATTTTTTTTTCATTTGTTTTGAAAATTTACCTTTGGGGATACCCAGTACGCACACATACATTCCATTGATGTGTGTCGGCCAAGAATAACAAAATGCACTAACCTTGCTCAAGTTGTTTTCCTACATTGATAACTAGACGGTGATGTAATTAAGTTACTGATATTTTCTAATTTGATGGCATTTTGCAATTTAGCTACTCAAACAAGTAAAATGCTCACAAAATCGTAAAATAAATCAATAACCAGCTTGTGTCAATCAGCGTCCCCTGTAAACAACGTCACAGGATGACGATACATTACAAAAGTCAAAGTCGATAGATGGTTGTCTTAAGTATTTTTTTCGGAATTTGTTTGTACAAGCGGTGGGGAGATTACTATATAACATAAAATTAATGTTATAGTATTGATCATTTCAGCTGTATAATAAATAGGTTATTATACAGTGCTATGTACAATATGCAGGCGTCGAGTCCAATACTGGTTTTCAATACAATACAGACTCGTACAATATCTTTCCATATTGTACATAGCACTGTATAATAACCTATTATTATTAACTTCTAGACTTTACTTAGCTAAAATACAGATATTTACAGTCATTATGTAATAAAATACAATTATTGTCTGCACTTAAGATGAACATTATAATTGTTCACCCAAGGGGTGTTGTTTTCATGAGGGTTTTAGCTCGAGGGAAAACAGCATCCCAAAAGTGAACAATTATGATGTTCACCGCAAGTGCAGGAAATAATTGCTTTATTATACCGAAACTCTATTTACAATAATGTTGGATGCAATAAACACTTATTTGTGTGTTTTTATCTTGTGTTTTCATAAACTTCATATTTGTGTTTTTAGCTTCAGGCCAAGATTGTAATTCCGGAATGCAAAAACGGACACATTTCCGGACAGAAATGGAACATAACATGTGTCGACCGGTGAACAACAGTGATGTTTCCCTTGGGTACCAATTTTGTAAAACCATAACTTTTATTTTATATATATAATATATAATGAAAGGTATAACAATATAGGTTATTGCATGAATATCAGTGAATATTGTGGAAACTATTGTATTGCACGAACTTACGGGTGTAATTAATATTCTACGTGATGGACATTATTCATCAACGTTCGTGAAACAATCATTGTATTGCATAGCAAAAATTGATTGGAGTACCACTTCAACCTATCTATGACGTCATGATTTTAATCGATATTGCCCTAGCGCAGATATCGGGAATATTGCACGTTAATTTTTGTTGCATATTTAAATAAAATTCTATGGGCTAGGGTTATTTTTTTTAGGGGGGGGTGTTTAACGTCACTTTCAAAAATATTCAGTTATATCGTAGATGTCAGTTTTATTGGGGGATGAAACAGGAGTGCCCGGAGAAAACCACCGACCTGTCGCAATTCACTGACAAACTTAATCACCTTAGCGAGATTCGAATTCACAACAACTTCAGTGGTGATAGACACCGATTGCTTATTCGAGTAACATTTAGCTATGTACATGCACGCATATTACTTGTAATATAAAATATTTCCTTCCCTCTATCTTTTACACAAATCATAGTGTTTTTAACATCACAATAATATCACTGTCGTGTACCCGATAAGGAATGGTCATTTCAAGATGGCGGATTGTACATCATCAAAAAGGTAGGTGTGAAGATTTTGACTATTATCGTTCTTTATAGGTTATCTTAGTGTCTATGAGTTACACGTTTAGATAGGGCAGTCTTTTTACTACTTCACCATTAAGTCAGTAAAGCTTGATCCTTTTGTTTTTATCGTAAACTGCCTTCGGTAGTTGACCAATGCAACGACAAAGATATCGAGGCGTAGAATCCAATTTATTTCACCAATTCCTACCGCCTAGTGACTTTTTATATTTATATGTTGATGCCAAAATTATTCAAACATGTGAATTGTCCAACAAATATCATTTCAGCCTTTGACAAGCCTTGTATCCCTCTTAAAACGTCTATGAAAATGTGTTTATGTCACGGAACGGTCACGACAAAAACATGACAAAAATGTATGGGAATGGTCTCATGTTTTGGGTGAAGGAATAGACTTTCAAGCCAAGGAATGGTCTTTTTTGTTTTGGAATGGTCTGATTGAACATATCGGATGTAAAGCGGGAGCAATGGCTTTGTCGTTCATCCAGTGTTCACACTCGCATAAAATCTTAATTTTCTTGTCTTACTACATTCACTGTTATGTATTTCAATTGGTTTGTCAATATGACGACATACCACTCGCTTCTCTGATATACTGTAAGCGTACTTTCTTTCCAATGTGTAGAATGTCCGGGAACGTAAATACCCTAGTGTATTTCTACCTTGCAGTATGCACTAGTGTATTTATTCCGTAAGGAAGAAATACACTAGTGTATTTCTGTCGTGGAATTCCTACCTTAGTGCGTCTCAAGTGATATTTTCTTCGTATGGTAATCTAGCGAAACTCCTCAACAACAGGTAGTTATGTATTGATTTGTAAATTTTTGGTGCTTAACGCCACTTTCAACAATATTTCATCTATATCATGGTGACCAGTTTTAGTGGTGGAGGAAGTCGGAGTACCCGGAGAGAACCATCGACCATGGGCAAGCAACTAGTAAACTTTTATCACTTGCAGCTGCGAGTCGAGTGCACCCTTTTTGTAATTTACAAAGCCGGGCGCGTATTGGTGATAGGCTTGTATGAGTTGCTATATCCAACGACCTAACTCATTGAGCCACTCGAACCCCGGCAGTTATGTATAATACATCACCATTTCAGTACACACCACGATTTTATTTGGACTGATGTTCTCAACTTTTATTTTTTTTTCTTCTTTTCTTTTAGTTTTTGGATCTTCGGTTTTCTTACCACTAAGTCTAGACCACTGTTAGGTTTATGTATTAGTTTTTTCGTACATAGGTGCTTCAGTTCACATATATTATTTTAATGTTCCTGTGTTTAAAATCTGTACATGTATTTACTTCATGAAAACAAAAATATACGAGGTTGCTTAAATCTTCAATAGATATATCGTGTATTTCTCATTTTTACAGGTTTACTGTGATGGATACATCTTTCCACGCCTCAGAGAATGACTTTATATGCGAGGACTGTGGAAAATGTCTGAAAAGTAGAAGTGGTCTCAGACGACATTGCCTAAGAAAACATTTAAAACAAGAGATAAAATTTAAATGTACCACTGATTCTTGCACAGCAGCATTTTGTGAAAAGGGGGAGCTATTGGCTCATCAGACCAGCCATGGTGAATAAAAACGTATCACATGTAATTACTGTAACCACAAACTGTCAGGAAATATCACAGAGCTCACGAGGCAGAGATTCTTCCACATGTTCGGAGAGGATTATATCTTCAGTACTACCCACATTTTTCTCTGGATCAAATGACTATAATTGTAATTGTTTGCAAATTGATAATAAAGATATAAAGAGTTGATTTCATAAAATTTATTTAAATAACAATGAAATAAATATTTCTTTTAACAAAAATATTTTTATGTAAAAAATGACTCCCTGTCAATATCACAAAGTATAAACCATTACAATATGTGTACAATTGCTGAAAGAGTTCTTTACCAAATTTACCCACATTAGTGTTAAATTCAAAAGATCTAAATTTTAATGTTTCATCCCGATAATTCTGGCAGCAGTGGTCCACTATGGCTTGGTGATTGGAAGTATCAAATTGGCAGTAGTAACACTTGTACCTATAGAAAAAAGAAACATTGCATAATGAAATGGAAAAGATTATAACAATTTAATAGCAAATAAGGCATTTCGGGTATTTTAAGGCAAGATTGATCATATGAAATAAGAAGATTTACCTTAAAGACCACAAACGGAAATGAACTTCAATAATATTATTAATAAGCATATCTTATATGATGGAGACCATTCCTAAACAAAAAAGACCATTCCTTGGCTTGAAAGTCCATTCCTTCACCCAAAACATGAGACCATTCCCATACATTTTTGTCATGTTTTTGTCGTGACCGTTCCGTGACATAAACACATTTTCATAGACGTTTTATGAGGGATACAAGGCTTGTCAAAGGCTGAAATGACATTTGTTGGACAATTCACATGTTTGAATAATTTTGGTATCAACATATTAATATAAAAAGTCACTAGGCGGTAGGAATTGGTGAAATAAATTGGATTCTACGCCTCGATATTTTTGTCGCTGCATTTATCAACTACCGAAGGCAGTTTACGATAAAAACAAAAGGATCAAGCTTTACTGACTTAATGGTGAAGTAGAAAAAAGACTGCCCTATCTAAACGTGTAACTCATAGACACTAAGATAACCTATAAAGAACGATAATAGTCAAAATCTTCACACCTACCTTTTTGATGATGTACAATCCGCCATCTTGAAATGACCATTCCTTATCGGGTACACGATGCATATCAGTGAATATTCTGGAACTATTGTAATGCACGAACTTACAGGTGTAATTAAATTTCTACGTGATGGACATTATTCATCAACGTTCGTGAAACAATCTTTGTATTGTATTATAGCAAAATGTGATGAGAGTACCATTTCAACCTATCTATGACGTCATGATTTGAATCGATATTGCCCTAGCGCAAATATCGGGAATAGTGGACGTTAATTTTTGTTGCAAGTTTAAATAAAATTCTATGTGCTAGGTTGTTGTTTTTTTTTGGCTTTTGACGTCACTTTCAAAAATATTTCAGTATATATAGTAGATGTCAGTTTTACTGGTGGATGAAACAGGAGTTCCCGGAGAAAACCACCGACCTGTCGCAAGTCACTGACAAATTTAGTCACATGCTATTGTGTCGAGTACACCTCACCTTAGCGGGATTCAAATTCACAACAACTTCCGTGGTGATAGACACCGATTGCATACATTCTGTAAGTAGTTGTAAATCCAACTACCATACGATCACGACCACGCCGGCCCCATATAAAATTATATATACTGTTGGCCAATTACTAAACTATATATATATATAATTAATTACTAAAAGAAATGGCATGAAAATTTAGAGGACCTCATTGGGGCAAATACTAAGAAACTACAAATTTCATTACAATAGACCAAAGAAGACAGGACAAACGAACAAGCAATGGCCGATAAACCAATACACATATAAAAGATAGAGCAATACGAATCCCACATAAAGCGGGGGTGGACACAGTTGCATCGGATGCAGAAGTAGTTCTTGCTCCACTTGTGGCAGCGTACGTACGACATGTTTTAGAAATCAGGGGTTAAGGTTATGGTGTTTAATGCCACTTTCAACAATGTTTTAGTTATATCGTGGCGGTCAATTTTATTGTTGGAGATCGGAGGATGAATGATGTATCATATAAAGAGAGCTTTGGTCGAGAAATAACCACAGAAGAAGTTGAATCAGCTATATTCCGGCTCAAAACAGGAACTGCCCCTGGACCTGACAACCACTACTCTGAATTCTTCAAGAATGCAGAAGAAAACTTCATAAAAGCTATGGAAGTGATGATGAACATTGGTTGGAGAAAAGGAGAGCTACCATCAGAATGGAAGACTGCCATAGTAAAGTTCCTGAGGAATCCAGGGAAATCCACCTACTACTCCACTTCATCATACAGACCCATTAAAGTCTAACCTGCATTATGTGCAAATTAATGGAGCGAGTAATCCTGGAAAGGCTGGTAGCATATATAGAGGGGAACAGATTTATAGATCCAACCCAAGAAGGGATTAGAAAAAACCACTCTACAACAAATGCATTGCTCCGGCTAGTACAGAGTATAGTGGATGGTTTCAATAAGGGTGAATGTACTTTGGCATGGTTAGTAGATCTTTAGAAAGCTTACGACTTCATATGGCGTGAGGGACTAATGGTGAAACTGTATAACATGGGCAAAATCTGGAGATGGATTAACAACTTCCTCTCAGGTGGAACAGCCAGATGCATACTAGGCGACTTCTTAGGAGAAGAATTTGAAACTAAAATAGGCCTGCCACAGGGATCTGCTTTTTCGGATACGTAGCATTATTCCGACAGCCCATAACTCCGACAGCCCATTACTCCGGCAACCCATTACTCCGACAGCCCATTACTCCGACGGCCCATTTTTCCGACAATGCAAAATAGAACTCAATCCACAAATCCATGGTTTAGTCAGGTGTATCCAACAGGATGTTCCGCCGGTCAGGCTAATCTTGACGGACCATGGCCTAGACAGAATGTTCTGGAAAGGAAAAGGAGCTTTTATTCTAGGCTGTACATCCCCGTTCAAGGCAATTATGATCGACCGACCTGGTATGGGGAAAGTTAAAAATTGAAGAAAAAGTTATGCACATTGCACAAAGGAACCAGAAAAGAAGAGTGAAGGAAAAAAGTGTAAGCCGGGAGAAGCACGAGAATGACAAAATGACGGAAGATAGCAATATGCATGGAAGCGAGGAGAGTTAAGAATTGAAGAAGGACGTATATAGTAGAAAAGGAGAGAAAGGGAGCACAACATACATGCAGAAGAATGGAAAAAACTCCGAAGATAGGTAGACAGTTCCCTTGTTCAGGTCAATAAATACATCGATCACTTCTGTTGAAGCACGATTGGCAACCAACATATGCGGCTAATAGAACGCCTTCCATATGCATTATGCCGCTTCCACACACGTTCATTTATTCTGCATTCCGACGTATGTTTCATGATGCGAATTGAATGCGCATCCAACATGGTTAATGCCTTCACACGTACGTCAAAACGTTTGCGATTTCCATTATTTACGTGAAAATATTTACATTTTCTCTACATGCAAAAAATAGTATTATTACAGTCGTAACGTATGTCAACTGAAAATTCCTTGTCATAGGTGTGAAGCTCTTAGAGCATGCGATGCGCATTTAATAGGCATTAAATGTACATGTGAAGGAGGCATTCATCGGTTTACAATGTATCTAAAACGTATTAGAAAACGCAATACGGTTGAACAGCATCAGGTAGTGTCTCTCCGGTCACAAATTGTGGGAGTTTAGACGTGATACTCCCGACAACAACCGAATTTTGCTTAAAATTAAATCTTTATTATTTAATTTTAGCCCCCCTCCTGGAGTTTATGGAAATTTTTTATTGTATTAATCATAATGTATGGTAATGGCATTTTTTTTCTCCAGATCCAGGATCAAACTAGACTAGCTCATTCACAATGGCTCTGTATCCTAAATGCAACCGTTAATGTCAGAACAAACCTTTATAATTATTTCATGCACATCTACATATGGTGTACTCCTTTGTGTAAAGTTTAATAAAAAAAAATACTTTGGACGGTTTTGAAGGGTTACAAGGTTTATGGACGGGCGGGGGCGGGGGCTGGGATTTTCTTCCGGACAGATTTTTTTTTCGGTAAAAATCAGGGCAAGAAATTAAAAAAAAATAATCTCCCCCCCCCCTCCTCCAATAACTTTTGTGTCGTCTCGCATAACGGTGGCGGTGTAAACTTTTCATGATTAAATCCAAAATGTAGAAGTGTTACACCATCCGAAATTGGTACTGCTATTTTTCATGTCGTCATGATGTAAGGAATCTGCTAGCACCATGACATTTGACTTTGTCCCCATATTTACCCTTTTGTTTAATACAGAAACAATCCGCCCAATGAGTATAAAGATTAAAGTCAGTCTTCCGTTATGAATAGAAGAAAAACAACAGGTTTTAAGATAATTATACTACTTTTGACGGAATAATGGGTTGTCGGAGAAACGGGCTGTCGGAGCAATGGGCTGTCGGAATAATGGGCCGTCGGAGAAATGGGCTGTCGGAATAATGGGCTGTCGGAATAATGACCTGACCCCATATCACCTACCCTATTCAACCTTTTCATAGAAGATCTAATGAAAGGAACTAAAGGAAACAACTGCAAGTTTGCAGACGATGGCACTTGATGGCACACGGGACAAGATCTAGACTGTATCAGGAAGAAGGCTACAGAGGACATAGAAACAATAGTGGAATGGACCAGAAAGTGGAGAATAAACATCAATATGGAAAAGTGTTATGGTGTTTAATGCCACTTTCAACAATATTTCAGTTATGTCGTGGCGGTCAGTTTTATTGTTGGATATCGGAGGACCCGGAGAAAACTACCGACCCGTCGCAAGTTACGGACACACTTTATCACATAATGTTGTATCGAGTACACTTTGTCTGAGTGGGATTTGATTTCACAACTTCATTTGTGATATATAAGCACTGATTGCATATAGGTAGTTTTAAATTCAACTACCCTACGATCGCCATCACGACAGCTCCGTTAATTAGCAATCAAGTGTTAAGGCATGAACGAAGAAGTGACTACTCGGAATTATCTTAGATGAGAAAATCAAATTTGACAACCACATCATGCATGTAGAGAGAAAAGCCAACAATTCTATCCATATAATAAGAGAAATAAAAGGTTTGGCAAACATATCAAGAACGAAGCTATTAAGAATATACAACAGCCTGGTTAGATCAATCACAGAATATGGCTGCCCAGTCTGGCAAATAACACCAACAGAGAACATGACAAAATTAGAAGCGATCCAGAGAAAAGGATTATCAATATGCCTGGGGTTACCAGCAACATCAGGAAGAGAGGCAATGGAAGTAGAAGACAACACACTACCACTTGACCTAAGAATAGAAGAAATAGAAGTAAGAGAAATTGCCAAGATCCAGTCAAAAAACATTGCTTAACCAGTAAAACAACAATTGGAGGAATATCTCAGCAGGGATGATATATATGAACAACAAGAATCACCATTTGGGAAGGCAATCAACCAAACAGTAGACATGTTCAAAGCAACAAAAGAAGACATTAAACTCATAGAGCCAGAAGTCACATACAAGGCAGGTGTGGATGTCATGATGATGAGAGCACCAAGCTACTGGAGCCGATTAGGTAGCTCAAAAAACAGAACAGCTGAGCAGACTGAAGAAATCGAAATCAAAGAGGTGGTAAAAGATCTTATTGGAGACCCAAAAGACACCACAATAGTCGCCTTTACAGATGGCTCATGTCAGTGTAACCCTGGACCATGTGGATCTGGAGCAGTGCTATATCCAGGTGACTACGAAGGAATCATCCTCAAGAGACCGGTAGCGCAAAGAGGATCCATACTACTGGTAGATCTAGAGCTTGTGGCAATACTCGTGGTATTAGAACAATGCGTAGCTGCATTAAAGGATGGGTTCACTGATATCAAGATCGTGTCAGACAGCCAAACTGCAGTAGGTATCCTGATTCTCAACTGGAAGACATCAAACTACACTGACACGATCTCCGACATTAAAAAATATAGGGACATTGATGAGATACGGAATGCGAACAACTCTTATCTTGGATCCCAGGCCATGCTAATATAGCCGAGAACGAGATAGCGGACCAACTGACAAAGGAAGCAGCAAAAGACTCAATGTCCCTAAATGAACAGTATAATGTCATCACCATATGCATGTCAGATGTCAAACAAGCAGTGAAGATTTCAACTAATATAAAATGGCAGAATAGATGGACCATTAGCGAATCAGGGAGACAACTTTATGACCTGATACCAATGGTTGGAAATGCCAGCCATTTTGATATGCCAAACCCACAGATAGGCAGAGTTTTGACAGAGATGAGAACAGGATACAGCAGACTAAACAAATACCGGAATAACATCGGTCAGTCCATCACGCCACTATGCGACTGCGGAGAAGAAACCACTGAATACTACATATTGCACTGCCATATTTACGATCATGAGAGAGCCAAACTAGTAGTGCAATTAAAGACCATAGATGAAAGTCTTGACCTACTTTATCTCCTGACTAGAGACTCCAATAAAGAGAAACATCAAAAGAAATTAACATTCTTGGAGGAATTCATCAAAAGTACAGGGCGCTTCCCAGAACTAGCAGCCCTTGAACTCCGATCCTGAGCTTAAGCAACCCAATATTCCAGCACAAAGAGATATTACAGTGAGACGGTAAAGCACCAAAGAGAAAACATGCAGTACTCTGGGACCAGTAGCGTCAATTGCGACCTTTAGGATCAGGATCAGGATCTTTGTCATATACAACATATATTTAATAACAGTTAAAATAAGTCGTGATGGCGACCGTAAGGTCATCGAAGTGATGACCTCAACTGAATCACTTGCTATATGATACTCTTGGTTCAGTAGCTTCCTTGTTAGCAGCAATTACTATCCAGGAATTCGTGATAGGACAAACGAAAGACTAAGGAGTAGGAGCAGATTAGTTGTCTTTGAATCAGTTATTTGTCCGAGTGGAGCGATATGTCTACCCGTGGACAGCTGTTTCAGTGAGCTAACACTATAAAAATCAAACTTACCATGTTGGTCTAGTACAAAGGGGACATCATTGTCATCTTATCAAAATGTAACTTGTTCTCTCCATGATATAGCTGAAAATTACTCATTTGGCATTAAACACTCACTCTTTGCTTTATCGTAGACAATATCTGTTAGTTAGTTTGTTTGTTTGTTTGCTTGATGGTGTTTAGTGCCACTTTCAACAATATTTCAGCTATATCGGGGTGGTCAGTTTTATTGTTGGAAGAACCGGAAAACCCGGAGAAAACCACCGACATGTCGCAAGTCACTGACAAACTTAATCACATATCATTGCACACCTCACCCCAATGGAGATTCGAACTCACAACATCAGTGGTGATAGACACTGATTGCATAGGTAGTTGTAAATCCAACTGCCATACAATCACGGCAATGACGGTCCCTATCCGTTAGTAATTATGATTGTAAAATGACATCGTATATACCATAAATCAATAGTAATAATTGTTTTAACTGTATTGGGTTAGATTATTGGTATTTAACATCACTTTCAACAATATTTCATTGATATCATCGTGGATGTCAGCATTATTTGTAGAGGAAACTAAGAGTACCCGGAGAAAACAACCCCAAGTCATTGAAAACTGTATCACATAAAGTTGTAACGAGTACACTTTACAAAAGGCCAGAATCGAGCTGATAATTTATGGCGTGAACATGATATGAACTTGTTGTATAGATGATTAGTTGGTTTATGGTGTTTAATGCCACTTTCAACAATATTTCAGCTAGTTCGTGGCGGTCAGTTTTATTGGTGGAGGAAACAAGAGTACCTGGAGAAAACCACCGACCTGTCGCAAGTTACTAACAAACTTTATCGCATAATGCTGTATCAAGTACACCTCGACTGAGCGGAAATCGAACTCACAACATTAGCGGTGATAGGCAATGATTGGACAGGTAGTTATAAATCCAATTACCATACAATCAAGACCACCACAGCCGCGATGCAAATCGATGGCAATAACATAAATGACCATTGGTAATAGATGAGCCAAGACACTGTCTGATTGATCGAATACATATATCACATCACATGTTTTTCTTTTAAATGAGCGAATATTGTAGACAAGATCACTATCTGTAGAGGCAAGCAGTATATAATTTTTTCATGACACCTATTGTTCAAGTCTTCAATTACAATATGCTTAAAATTCTCAATATTTGTGTTGTTTTCTGATTCAATAATTTGTAATATGCTCCATGTTAGACAATACTGCTCCGCATTGTATATTATATCTGTTCTCCACCAGATCATGACATTATGGATCGGTTCGTAAAATTTTGTCTTGCAACAAGGTACTAACGACAACTTAAACCAAACTAGCAAATTGAGAGATGGAGATTTCAAATGCAAGAATAGCGTTGAACCCTAACATTTGGTAGAGTGAAACATGGGCATGCTACCATCCATTATCTATTGTTAACAAGGGCCGTCATGATCGTATGGTAGTTGGATTTATATCTACCTGTGCAATCAGTGCCTATCACCAAACAGTTGTGAGGTCGAACCCCGGTTATGGCGAAGTGCACTCGATACAACATTATGTGATCAAGTTTAGCAGTGACTTGCGGCAGGTTGGTGGCTTTCTCCAGGGACTCTGGTTTCCTCCACCAATAAAGCAGACTGCCACTATATAACTGAAATATTGTTGAAAGTGGCATTAAACACCATATAAACCATAAAAAAACAAATGTAAGAATAGCGTTGAACCACTGCAGTGAACTCTGATTTAGGACTGACACATGGGCATGCTACCAACCATTATCTATTGTTAAGAAACATCAAACATGCTACAATTGCTATTTATTTCCATTTTGTTACACAAATATTATTTACAAAATGATTGAATGTATTACACACTACGTCTAAAAATGAATGCAATTATAAGTTTGCTGAAGATTAAAAAGCACAGTATATGTTTTGTTATGTACACAATGTACTAAAATGATTATATCAAATCGTAACACAATTTCTACATCCCAATGTCCACTTCTACTGAAAACATTACATAATGTTTCTTTTGATACATGGTAATGTTATTTATTCTGGTACAGCATACCCGTGGGCTACCAAAGGTCCTTCTTTATGCAAAAACACAGCTGGCCATACTGTCATCTTAAATTTCTTTCCTTTCTTTCCAGAACAGTGGAACACCTCCTTGTTAAACTTGTCACCAGGTTTTGCCCACATGATTTCCATAGGAGGTTGTTGAATACACATGTACCATACCAGGTCTATACACTGTCGTACATATGCCTCTACCTCTTTACTGACTGGTTCTGTTAACAATTTTCCTTTCAATTCATTTTCCAGTATTTCCTGTCAATAAAACCATAGAAACCAATTAGTTTTAATATGAACTGTTATGCAAGTTAATAATGCATGTGTAATTTGTATGTATATTCTGCACAATTTAGCCAGTGTATTCATTTCTGATTGGTTTAAATACAGTTTATCTGCAAATTGGACATTTTCCCTTTGATGTGTGACGCTGATAAAATCTGTATCACTGAACTGACCTTGATTCACAAAAATATTAGGTCAGTTCGTAACTCGCATGCGCAAGAACTGACTCTGATATTGAAAATTATCTGTCAGTATCACATCAAACACATTTTGATGTCACCAATAAAAATAATGATGCCAGTTTTCAAGATCTTGACATACATTATCACTAGTATCACAGCGAGTCCTATCAGACAATGTATTCCTATTAATTGGTCTCTTACAATGTATCCCTAATTGAGTTGCCCCATACAGTGTATTTCCAATTAATTGGACCTATAAGGCTTAATTCCTTAATTTCAAACAGTATTTTCAAAATTGATTGGTTCCATACATGATCTTCCCATATGATCAGTTCCATACAGTGCATTCCCAATTAATTGGTTCCATACAATGTATTCCCAATTAATTGCTTAAGCCCATCGAAACAACAATCCGTGGGTGGACATGTTGCTTTACTCTGACACATTTACCCGATTCTGAGCCAATCTGTTGTTGCTCTAAGCTTAGCGGAGAAGCAGCCAATACCAATTTAATAATCTTTGGTTTGACATGAACGGGCCTCAAACCACGATTTTCTGCACTCTAACCATTACGCCACCGATGAGTTTAATTCAAATTTGACACTACTGTTAACTACTCATTACCTTATTCAGTACTTTAATTGTAGCTGGAGCAACAACTTTTCTATATTGTTTAGCAAGTTGGTCTGTTGTGGTTTTCACTTCTGGTTCAACTGCAGTCTAAAAATAAATACAACAATTCAAATGTATATAGAATAAATACTTCATATTCTTATATAATCAACAAATCTTTATAGTGTTTCGTAGATCATTGTTTGTCCATTTTCATTTGGCCATTATATCATCTGTCCTTCAATTTACGGCTTCTGATTACCCCTTTGCTATATGTTGGCCATTGTATCGTCTCCTACTTCGACTTATGCCTTCTGATTACCACATTGGTATCTGTTGGCCAGTGTATCGTCTGTCCTACTTTGATTTATGCCTTCTGATTACCCCTTTGGTATCTTTTGGCCAGTGTATCGTCTGTCCTACTTTGATTTATGTCTTCTGATTACCCCTTTGGTATCTTTTGCCCATTGTATCGTCTGTCCTACTTCAATGTATGCCTTCTGATTACCCCTTTGGTATCTTTTGGCCATTGTATCGTCTGTCTTACTTTGATTTATGCCTTCTGATTACCCCTTTGGTATCTTTTGGCCAGTGTATCGTCTGTCCTACTTTGATTTATGCCTTCTGATTACCACATTGGTATCTTGTGGCCATTGTATCGTCTGTCCTACTTCGATTTATGCCTTCTGATTACCCCTTTGTTATCTTTTGGCCATTGTATCGTCTGTCTTACTTTGATTTATGCCTTCTGATTACCCCTTTGGTATCTTTTGGCCAGTGTATCGTCTGTCCTACTTTGATTTATGCCTTCTGATTACCCCTTTGGTATCTTTTGGCCATTGTATCGTCTGTCCTACTTCGATTAATGCCTTCTGATTACCCCTTTGTTATATGTTGGCCATTGTATCGTCTCTCCTACTTTGATTTATGCCTTCTGATTACCCCTTTGCTATATGTTGGCCATTGTATCGTCTGTCCTACTTCAATTAATGCCTTCTGATTACCTCTTTGTTATATGTTGGCCATTGTATCGTCCCTCCTACTTTGATTTATGCCTTCTGATTACCCCTTTGGTATCTTTTGGCCATTATATCTTCTGTCCTACTTCAATTAATGCCTTCTGATTACACCTTAGTTATATGTTGGCCATTGTATCGTCTGTCCTACTTCGATTTATGCCTTCTGATTGCCACATTGGTATCTTTTGGCCATTGTATCTTCTGTCCTACTGCAATTAATGCCTTCTGATTACCCCTTAGTTATATGTTGGCCATTGTATCGTCTGTCCTACTTCGATTTATGCCTTCTGATTACCACATTGGTATCTTTTGGTGATTGTATTGTCTGTCCTACTTTGATTTATGTCTTCTGATTACCACATTGGTATCTTTTGGCCATTGAATCGTCTGTCCTACTTCAATTAATGCCTTCTGATTACCCCTTTGATATCTTTTGGCCATTGAATCGTCTGTCCTACTTCAATTAATGCCTTCTGATTACCCCTTTGGTATCATTTGGCCATTGTATCGTCTGTCCTACATTGATTTGTGCCTTCTGATTACCCCTTTGATATCTTTTGGCCATTGAATCGTCTGTCCTACTTCAATTAATGCCTTCTGATTACCCCTTTGTTATATGTTGGCCATTGTATCGTCTGTCCTACTTCGATTTGTGCCTTCTGATTACCCCATTGTTATACGTTGGCCATTGTATCGTCTGTCCTACTTCGATTTATGCCTTCTGATTACCCCTTTGGTAACTTTTGACCATTGTATCGTCTGTCCTACTTTGATTTATGCCTTCTGATTACCCATTTGGTATCTGTTGGCCATTGCATCGTCTGTCCTACTTCGATTTATGCCTTTTGATTACCCATATGGTATCTTTTGGCCATTGTACCGTCTTTCTTACTTTGATTTATGCCTTCTGATTACCACATTGGTATCTTTTGGCCATTGTATCGTCTGTCCTACTTCAATGTATGTCTTCTGATTACCCCTTTGTTATATGTTGGCCATTGTATCGTCTGTCCTACTTCGATTTATGCCTTCTGATTACCCCTTTGGTATATGTTGGCCATTGTATGGTCTGTCCTACTTCAATATATGTCTTCTGATTACCCCTTTGTTATATGTTGGCCAGTGTATCGTCTGTTCTTCTTCGATTGATGCCTTCTGATTACCTCTTTGGTATCTTTTGGCCATTGTATCGTCTGTCCTACTTCGATTTATGCCTTCTGATTACCCCTTTGGTATCTTTTGGCCATTGTATTGTCTGTCCTACTTTGATTTATGCCTTCTGATTATCCCTTCGGTATCTTTTGGCCATTGTATCGTCTGTCCTTCTTCAATTGATGCCTTCTGATTACCCCTTTGGTATCTTG
Source organism: Bathymodiolus septemdierum (assembly GCA_963383655.1). Lineage (NCBI taxonomy): Eukaryota > Metazoa > Mollusca > Bivalvia > Mytilida > Modiolidae > Bathymodiolus > Bathymodiolus septemdierum. The sequence continues at coordinate 32,799,524 of OY726524.1, read as the reverse complement.
TGGCCATTGTATCATCTGTCCTACTTCGATTTATGCCTTCTGATTACCCCTTTGGTATCATTTGGCCATTGTATCATCCGTCCTACTTTGATTTGTGCCTTCTGATTACCCCTTTGATATCTTCTGGCCATTGTATCGTCTGTCCTTCTTTGATTTATGCCTTCTGATTACCCCTTTGGTATCTTTTGGCCATTGTATCGTTTGTCCTACTTTGATTTATGCCTTCTGATTACCCCTTTGGTATCTTTTGGCCATTGTATCGTCTGTCCTACTTTGATTTATGCCTTCTGATTACCCCTTTGGTATCTTTTGGCCATTGTATCGTCTGTCCTACTTTGATTTATGCCTTCTGATTACCCCTTTGGTATCTTTTGTCCTACTTCGATTTATGCCTTCTGATTACCCCTTTGGTATCTGTTGGCCATTGTATCGTCTGTCCTACTTTGAATTACGGCTACTGATTACCCATTTGGTATCTTTTGGCCATTGTATCGTCTTTCTTACTTCGATTGATGGCTTCTGATTAACCCTTTGGTATCTTCAGACTTTTCTATCTATGTGGTCAGTGCAAGGCACAACAAGGTTTCTGAATTTAATTCCCGTTCATGCAAGGTGTACTAGATACAACCTTGAGTGATGCAGTTTGTCAATGTCTTGATTCAAGGCCTAGGATGGTGTTTTTTTTAAGAATGTTACTTGTTTTGCAACAAACAACAGTGCAAATCAATAATTGAAATATAATAGTTTTACACTGTCTACATCGTTGATAGCCCACAGCTGATTACCTTCAGATTATTATCCAATTCACATTTCAATGGTCATATAAAAATGCAGACATATGACAATCAACACAAAATGTCATCTGGTATAATAAAGTCTGAACATGAAAAAATAAATTATTTTCTTAACCTTATCTTCTGATTTCCCAGCAAAGTTCAATGGATCAATAATAGGTGGTATCATTCCTGCAACAATTCTGGTATTCTGTTCTTCGGCAACTTTCTGACAAAATTCATAAATAACCTGAAATGAAACAAAGCAATTTATATAACAACTAGAATCTAGAGGTTCAGTGGACTGATCCTGTGTCGCTCACCTGTCGGACCAACCAGAAACAAGAATTGCCTATAGCAGCCATGTCTGCTAATGGATCAAAATGAAATGAGCAATACATGCAGAGAGAAGCAAGATATGATCCAGCATGTCAACAAGGGAAAGATGAACAAGTGTATATTAAAAGCAAGGGTGGATACAGGATTTTAAATGACATATTAAGTTGCTGGACATATTGTATTTTGAATATTTGTCTTGTTTTACTATTCCAAATACTATGAATGTACTTTTCTTCGTGTGTATCAATTTTCAAGGTTTGGTTAAAAATTAAAAGTTTGTGGATTCGTGGATTTTGTGTTTGTACCCAAAATAAAATTTATATTTTCAACATAGTAAGTTTCATTGGGTAGAAAATCTTTAAGGAAGCTTCAATACATTAGACAGAAGAGCCACCATTTTATCAGCATTTGTTAAAATCTTTTCACAAATAAACATTTCTGTCGTTTTTACGCATGCATTCAAAATCAAATCATTCACAAACATGTGTATGTGGATTATAACCCATTAAAAGGCATGCTAGTACTTATTTCGTGTCAATTGGACCCTATACAGCTGATCCAGAAAGTCGAGGTCACTCAAGGACAGTATATTGCTATATATCGATATCAAACTGCTTCCCAAGTTTCATTGTTCGTTGGATTTTTAATTTTCGTGGATCAGCCTACCCACGAAAATTGGTACTCCACAAATAAAAGTGATTTCATAAGTATGCCAAATTAATGCGACCCTTTATACTACTTTTCTAAATAAATCATGTTTAGGTCTATCAATAAACCATACAGATGATAATTTTGCAAAAAACTGCATTAAAAATACATATTGTGCTGTTTTTGTTTTATCTTTCTTCGTCTTGTTTACCATATGTTGCCATTTTCTCTGGACTATCCATTTTTGATTGCCCCTTCGGTGTTCTCTAACGTTTAATTAGCATATACCTTCACTACTTGTTGCAGCACATCGACAGTTTTCTCGTCCATTTCATCGTTATCATCAGCAACTGGTTCTGGATTCTTAGGTTTCAGCGATTCATAAGCACTAGCCCATGACTCGTAAAACATTTCAGCAAATTTCTTCCCTAGTTTCTGTGGTCTGTTCTTATCCCCTAGGTCTGTGAAACCTGGATCTCCATCAGCCAATTGTTGACTTGCAATTCCACTTAGCCTTAAAATATGTAAGTATATGAGTTTATCCAAAAACAAAGTATAAACAAGGGCAACGCAAAGCGTGGCGTATCCCCTGGCTTAAATATCTGACCCGATGACCTTTACCTTTGACCTATGACCTTGAAAATCAATAGAGTTCCAGATTCTCTTAAGGACTAAGTATGTACTAAGTTTAGTCAAAATCCATTAAAGGATGTTGATTCTAGAGTGTTCACAAGGATGTTATGGAAGGACGGACGGTAGCGTTTCTATATCCCTTCGCAACTTCGTTGGCGAGGGGATAATAACATTTCTTTCCACTTTCAATACATATAGAATAACAGCAAATATGAAGGTCGAGACAGACATTATCGCTAATATCTCAGCGATTCCGAGAGGACGAGCTGGGATATTTGTTATAATGTGTGTCACAGCCTTCAGAACTGACCTTATTGTTTTTATCTGTGACGTCATAATGTGTCTTACGTCAGATTGTCCCATAAACTTGCGTATGTGAGCTACAAACTGACCTAATATTTTTGTGGATCAAGGTCAATTCAGTGATCCAGACTTTATCAGAGGCACACATCAAAGGGAAAATGTCCAATTTGACGATAAACTGCATTTACTTTTATATACGGTTTTATACTTAAATGTATTACTTGAAGGTGACCCAACAGGAAAATTTATTTTCAAAATTGATGACGAACGGGATGATTTTATTCTTCCCCTTTTTAGTAATATCCATGTCTCTATAGCGTATACGGTCTTATGCATCTTATTTGATCAGTATTCTAGAGAATATTTTTTTGTTGTTTCTTTTGTATATGGAGAATGTTTTCCCGCTTGTACTGTTGTTGTTGTTGTTTCTTTGGTAGAATATCTCATCTGACTTAGGTACTCTGTATTCGTTTTGTGGTAAAGTCCATTTAATGTTTAACCTCTATAAATTTTCAGGAAAAAACCTTCAAAATTCATTTTCCAAATCAACAATGTTTTTTTCTAAATGCTTGGTTTGACCCGACATGGGCTCAAACCCACAATCTACCGCACTCGAGGCTACCCACTATATATATCTACAAAAACATTTGTTCCAGGGAACATGTAATTTTCACTTCTATTTGCACTCACTGTATGCAGTTTTTTAACATTTCCGAAAATGAAATTAACATAAAGATCTAATCTGTAACTTTTTTTTCAATTGACCAAACATGTTAGTTCTTAGACTTTGCACTAGCATGCATCTTGAATAAAAGGTTGATTTGAAAACAAAATATTGAGGGTATAATGTTTTTTGTGTTTTTTTTGCATTAATACATGTATTTAACTTCAAAACATAGAATAAAACGTGTGTTTTCGTTGTTTTTCTGAGCACAGCTTGTCTTCCAGCATCATTAATTATACATGTCCGAATTTCTGAACTACATGCGCAACGGCACCGATGTTTACACTTTAGCATGAGTTTGAACTCTCAACGCTTCCTTCAATTCCATCCAACTGTTATCTTAATTCTTGTTTTATTATAATTCACAAAAACTTCTTTCCTGTTTCTTTTTCTAGTAGAATCAGCTAAAATTCTCGTACGACCACGTGCAGGTTTTCCATCGGCAGCCGTTTTTGTGGTACAAACAGAAATTTAAGTTCGAGATATGTTTTTATGAAAATAAGAGAATGGATGGACTTTTTACTTAAAACTTGATAACTAGTGTTAATTTATGTTTTGTATGTACTCCTCGTAAAACAATATCTGGACCAAAAAAAATCACCAAAGTCAACAGCATACCTTTTAGAAATTTTTTCTGAAAATTTATATAATTCAAATGGATTATAGTGTCGAAGAATTTATTTCCATATATACTTCAGAAAATCACTGGGGCCATCGTGGTCGTGATCATATGGTAGTTGGATTTACAACTACCTATGCAATCAGTGCCTATCACCACTAAAGTTGTGAGTCCGAACCTCGTTCATGGGGATGTGTACTCGGTACAACATGTATGTGATAAAGTTTGTCAGTTGCTTGCGACAGATCGGTGGTGTTTTCTGGGTACTTCTGTTTCCTTCACCAATAAAACTGACTGTCGCGATAGAACTGAGATATTGTTGAAAGTGGTGTTAAACACCATGAGTTCCCCCCCCCCCCCCACCCCACCCCCACTCCATCACTACAAACCTGCTGGCTAGCTCCTCAACCTGATTTCTTTGATGTGTAATCGTTTCCTTCAGTTTCAGATATTCATCCAATGGAATCATCTTAAATTCAGCAGCCTGTCTCATCTGGGTCTGACTTCCAGAAATTTTAAATCTGGCTTTCATATTGTTATAAAGTTCATTAAAATGTGTCTGGTCCAAATCTATTCCTTCTGGAATCTGTGGAAATTAAAATAAAACTTTTATTAAACAGTAGTGGTCAACAATAGAGAAAACGAGAACTCCATAAACAAATTGTAAATAATCGCCCCTGTGATGTATTTATGTGTATTATACAATAACGCCCATTCCAATATGCCTGTGTCTCACTTTTGGTTTTAATGTCACTTGAAAGATTAGCTGAAAGATTGCTCACTTGGAATTAAACAACAATCACTGTGTCACTCAATTGTCAATGCATCTGAGCAAAGACTGGTTGGCTCAAAAGTAGGATATTTGTGTCAGTGGAGCGACATGTCTACCTTTTCCGCAGAAAGTTGTTTCAGTGAGCTAGCACTATAAAAATCCAACTAAGTGTGTTGGTCTAGTGCAATATGAACATCATCATCATCTCATCAAATCAATAAACTTGTTCTCGCCATGATATTAGCTGATAAATTGCTCATTTGGTGTTAAACAACAACCACTCACTTTATTCTGTGTTTGAAATATTGTTGAAAGCAGCTTCTTTAAATATCCATAACACCCAACATAAATATGATAGACTCAGATCAGTGTCTGGACTCAAATAGGCATGCACTAACGTCATTATCTCAAATCACGGTCCGATTTAAGGATATTCTCTAATCGGCGTCCTTTCAAATTCTCAGATCTATGGCCGATTTCTTGGTTAGGGTTAAGGATAGGGCAAACGTTAGTGATGTCATTGGATGTCGATTTGAGAACTGAACGCGGATTTGAGAATTTGAAAAAAAGACACAGATATGAGGTACAGATGTCAGTGACATAGAAATCGGACATGGATTTGAGGATTGGATGTCGAATAGAGGATGGACGTCGATCTGAGTCTTACAAATATACTTACAGATGTAATCATTTTTTGCTCAATCATTGTGGTTTCTAAAACATTCATTCTGTAATATTCTTCGGCGGCTCCTTCGGCATCTTTTTTTTCTTTAGACTGTTCCAGTATGGTTGAAATGACAGCGTATAATGGTCGTTCTTTTGGAAGTGAATTAAACATTTCCATCTTAAACTTTTTATGCTTGATATCTTCCAACACGTTCTTTGTAAAATAAAAGACACATTTTAAATGAATATCCATTTTAATCTTAAGGGGCCGTCGTGGCCATGATCATATGGTAGTTGGATTTACAAATACCTATGCAATCAGTGCCTATCACCACTAAAGTTGCGAGTTCGAACCCCGTTCATGACGAAGTGTACTCGATACAACATTATGTGATAAAGTTAGTCAGTGACTTGAGACAGGTCGGTGGTTTTTTCCGGGGACTCCAGTTTCCTCCACCAATAAAACTGACCACCACAATATAACTGAAATATTGTTGAAAGTGGCGTTAAACACCATCAAACAAACAAACAACATTTCAATCTGTCAATAAATTTATTCACGATTTTTCACCTCCTGCCTTTTATTCTATAATTTGTATATATTTAAATAACATATTATTAGAAGAAAATACAGTCAGTTAGGTGTCTCATCAATCAGATACTCCCACCTTACTAGCTATCTACTATAGTTTGATCATTGGTTTCCAAGCAAGCTGTGTCAATATAATGATGGCTGTCGTATCGAATAGAGTTTTGGACTGTCGTGGCCGTCTGATAGTTCAATTACCATCTACCTATGCAATCAGTGTCTATCAACACTAAAATTGTGAGTTCAAATCCCAATAAGGGAGAGGTGTACTCGATACAACATTGTGTGATAAAGTTTGTCAGTGACTTGCGGTAGGTCGTGGTTTTCTCTGGGTACTCCAGTGTTCCTACACCAATAAAACTGACCCCCACGATATAACTGAAATATTGTTGAAAGTGGCATTATCTATCTTATCACCTTTCCTCTAATAATAAATGTGTATGCCATCACCACTACATTAAATGCAAGTATAACCTTACGTAACAAGGGACCACTTCTGTTAATTAAATGAGACTTTATTTTTACAGTGGGTGTGATCGAGGTGGCTAAACTGTTGGTCATTATACTAATAAAGTTGGTACTGCAGTAAGGGGGAAACGATTCACTGTATGTACCGAAATCGCGATTATTTTGGGGACAGTTCGGGTCACGATACGTGGAGGCCGCTTACGATACAAACGATATGATACTAATTTTTTGAAAAAAAGTAGTGTTGAACTTCCGTTTTCTTCTTTTAGTGATCATTTAATTAATATTTTGAGAAAAGTGAATCGATTAATTTACGCTTTTAAAATTAATTAATCAAATATCAAATATTTATAATTTCCGCTAGTACGTAAGCGACCTCATATAAAAAACAATAACATGGCAGCGCCCATGTCAACCAGCATGGACTTCAAGGAATAGTTACAGTTTCCTATAAAACGTATCGTGATACGTATCGTAATACATATCAAATATCGCAATACGTATCGCTTGTGGAAAAAATGTATCGTTACATCCCTATACTGCAGTGTAAACGAATCTCGATGAGGGAAGAGTGAGCGAGTGAGTGATTATTGCTTAACACAAACTCAGCAATTTATCATGGCGAGAACAGTTTAATTTTCAATGAGATGATGATGAGGTCCATTTTGTACTAGACCAACATGCTTTGATGGATTTGTATAGTGATAGTTCACTGAAACAACAGTCTGCGGATAGACATCTCACCCCACATTATCCTGATTCCGAGACAACCAGTCTTTGCTCTTTCTCCTTAATACCACGTGCTTAGCGGAGAAGCAACAAATACCAATTGTATCGTCTTTGGTTTGACCGTGATCCCACAATCAACCACACTTGAGGCGAGCACGCTAACCATTACACAACCGATGCGGTTCGGCTTTCTATACAACAACGCTGCTCATCCAATTATCTGTGAGGGTTGGCATGTGGAAAACACTTGCATGACCGAACCATTTCACTAAGAGGAGATGCTTAGGCCATAAAACTAGTTTGACCCGACCACAATCTCCCACACTCAAGGCATGCACGCTAACCATTACATCACTGATGCGTTGAGGGAAGTACCAAAATATATGAATAAATAAATATTTATAAGAGTGTGTGTACTTACTCTTTTCTTCCAAGTTCTTTTTATTGTACAATAATGCTTATATTCAGCTTGTGCTTTTGATAATGCTTTCCGATCAAAGTAATCTTGATGGGTCCAAAGGAGTTTGAATATAATTCTGCCAGAATCATCTTGATCTTCCATAGATGGATCACCTTCACGATGAGGGAAGTCAAGAAAGAATTCATGTTCATCCATCATATCCACATCCTAAGTTAGAAAATGTATAAATAAACATTAAAGAAATCTGAAGGAGCAATCAAGAATGGACAATCCAGAGACACAGGCAACATTGGGCACATAAGACACATGACTAAGACAAACAAAACAATTAAACACAACACAGACCCCACCAACAAATTGGGTGTGAACCCATGTTCTTGCTAAGGGTAAGTAGTTCATGTTCTTATAAGACACCTTATAATATACAATTTAATTATTGACTTTTGTTGAGGTTAATATAAGGATCTATCATTACAAGATACAGAGGGTATATGATATTTACCGAGGCCGAAGCCGCGGTAAATATCATATACAATGTATCTTGGAACATAGATCCTTATATTAATCGAAATGAAAGTCAGTAATTGTTTTATCATATGAAACTGTTATTAATTTCCTCTGGGTCATGTTTTTCTTTTAATTGGCATTAAACACTACATGTGTTTTTTTTATATTTTAATGGTAACAAGAAAGATTTATAAATATTGCAAAGATTAATTTAGATTATTCCAGATCGTTCCAGATGAGCCTTTGGAACGGAATATTAACCTCACGTGACGCTAATATTAAAAGTAGGGGATTTCCAATTTTAGAGTCACGTGAGGTTAATATAACGTTCCCATTTTAGAGTCACATGAGGTTAATATAACGTTCCAAAGGCTCCTCTGGAACGATCTAAATTAATCTTTGTGGAAATTGAAGGCTTAAACAGTATTCATAAAGTTCTATCAAGAAAAAATCTCATGTTTTTAGCCAATCAGATAAAAGAAATATTTATAGTCATATAATAATGGTCAAGATTTGTTCCATGTTTAAAACTAAGGTATTAATGCCTCAGGCATAGGTAACCGTAGCCAATTTTGGCTATTCTGTTTAGGCCCTTTGGTTTCTTGCTTGCAATTTTTTTTTAATTATTTGTCTTTCAAATATTTTTCCTTTGAGCATTCCTGATGAAGGCTATTCCAGAAACGTGTTGTGGCACTAAATTTGATATCTACGTTTGCATTAGTGAGGCCTCCTTTTTGATTGCTCCTTCAGATGGAAAAGATTATGTGTTTCTACATGTACGATTTTCCTACTTTGTGCTCCTTAAATAATGAGTATAGAAACACAAATGGCATATCAATCTATTGATGGTTGAATGGTTGTTTAATCAAAATTGCAGGCACGAGAGATTTTAACTTTCAATCCCTATCATTTTACAACAGCATACAGGACAGCATAACTCAATAAAAATAAAATGCAATCAAAATTTATCCAGAGTTTAGTCATTTTAATGTTATTGGATCAAACTGTAGAACATCCTGCTTTAAATGGGTTTTTTTTCCATGTAAATTAGACACGAAAAAACCTATGGTGAAATTTTTAAAGAAAGTGTGGTTTTCTATGAATACCAAGGGAACTTTTCTTAAACATTGATATACCTTTTGCACCATTGTGTATATTCTGACTATGTAGGTAATGATTTCACGGTGGATAAGAGAAATTTGGGGGTAATATAACACAGGAGAACTTAGATACCGCAACATTGTGGGAGTTCTGTTGTCCAATCTTTTTTATGTTACTCATTTATTGTATGTTTTCACAGGTTGTGTTTGCTTTTACCGGATAGTAATTCATGGTACTGTACCTCTCCAAATAGTATTTTAGATTTATTTTGTAACATAAAGAAGGTTCTGTCCAGGTTAAACTAATTGTTTTTACTCTTTAAAGCTGGAAAAGATCACACACAATTCAAACAAAGATTTATATAAAAAACTCATAACTGTCCTCAGAAATAGAAAAATGTGTACTTCATGGTGAAATCTTTCAGATTACTCCACTAATAAAAGTGACGGACACAAAGTAACGAAAATATTGTTGAAAATGATTATAACCCTATAATTGCTAATACAGTACATGCATTTAATTAACCCTATAATTATTAATACAGTACATGCATTTAATAAAATCTAAGTTTTAAGAAAAAAATCAAAATTGATCACTGGTCGAAAAATATAATTCCCTAGTTTCACATCAAAGCAATAAAAAAGAAAGATGTATATACTGTGAAATACATCTTGATTGTTCCATATCATGATCAAATGGTAGTTGGATTTACAACTACTTGTGTAATCAGTGTCTATCACCACTAAAGTTGTGAGTTCGAACCCTGTTCGATACAACATTATGTGATATAGTTTATCAGTGACTTGCTACAGGTCGGTAGTATTCTCCAGGTTCTCCAGTTTCCTCCACCAATAAAACTGGCCACCACAATATAGCTGAAATATTGTTGAAAGTGGCATAAAACACCATAAACCTACAACCCAAACCTGTTCCAATATTTTGGAAATAAAATAATTTACTTTATACTTACTTCTGTAGCTGCTTGTTGTTGTGAAGTGGCACCCTGTAGCTTTCCAGGGTCACCAACTGGTGGCTGTTTTCCTACAATAATTGTAGTTGTGTTATTTCCTTCTTTAGTTGTATCTGCCTTGCCATCTTTATCGACCCTATGTTCACTTCTATTTCCCTTCGTTGGTTCGACAGCTCCTTCCTGAAAATGATTTGCTGTTATATATTTTCTGTATGTTAATGTTAATGTTTTATTTCTAGAAACACTAGTTACTTCCATGTACAACATGTAGTCTTTAAATAATAACAATACTGGTTAAGACTAATCATTCCTGTGCATGGAGGAGTGATTGCTGGTTAACGCCAAATGAGCAATATTTCAACTATTTCATGGTCAGAACAAGTTATATTCGATGAGATAATAATGATGGTGGTTTTCTACAAGTCCAACACGGACAGTTGGATTTTCATAGTGCCAGTTCATTGAAGCAGCAGTCCACTCCAATCAGACACATTATCCTTATTCCGAGTCAACCAGTCTTTGCTCTTTCTCCTTTATGATGGGTGCTTAGCGGAGAAACAATCAATAAATTAGTGATCAGCAGGGTGGAAATCTTCATATCCTTTTAATTGCAATATTTCTGAATGATTAAGAAAAAAAATCATTGAAAATAATGTTTCAAGTTTAGAAAATGTCGAAACAATATTTGCTGATCAAATTCAGTATAATATGAAATTGGTTGTACTGTTATATGGAGATGACACTATTTTATTAGACGAAAGTCAATTCAAGGAAAATGCAAAATGCGCAAAAACATTTTGAAGAATATTGTGTTCAATGGAGACTAAAGATTAATCCAAAGAAAGGAAAGCTTATTATTTTTAGGGAAACGGAAAACCAGACTGATTATGCACAGTTGACAACTGTACATATTTGAATTTATCAGTGATATACAATTGTAATTTGCAGCAAGAAAATGCTTGATGTAACAAGCATAAAAATCAATGTTTGCTCTCTTTAATATGTACAAGAAATTTGAACATCCCAGTTGATCTGCAGCTAAAAGTATTTGACAGCTTAGTAAGGCCTATTTTGCTATACTCTTCCAAGTTCTGGGATTTTGAAAACATTACGGAAATGGCAAACATTCACTTACAATTTACCGGTATTAGATCCTTGGTTTCCACATGAGTACACCAAACTTTATGGTTTTCGAGAAAGTGGCAGATACCCACTATATATTAAGGTTAAAATTAGAATGATAAATTTTTGAAATAAATTACAATTGACCTCAAATGAGTTATGAGAAATATTGTATAAATTGTTAATTACTTTACATGGTACACCAAACTTTCATCTCAAATGGATTGAATACATAAAGTGTATTTTTGACAACATAGAAAGGTTTATCTTATATTTGGAATGAACAATGTGTCCTACATATGATGACATTAACGTTATTTTTAAGCAAAAATTACTGGACGAATTTCCCCAGAATTGATCTAGTGATAATTAATTAAGAATACATCATGAGGTGAACTTGATCTTTGTTTAAAGACAGATTTTGAATTAGAAAAAACATTTGTTAAGTCTAAGTAAAGCAAATATTCAAATTCCAGTTGACATGGGTAGGTTGGTGAGTATATCTTTAGAACACAGTGTATGTCACTTGTGAAATTTGTAGGAAATGAATATCACTATTTTTTTCAAATGTGACAATGTGAAAGTTTGCACACTCCCGGTAAAATACCTTCCTGAATTGTATACCTGTTATCCCTCTGTTCATAAAATGTATGGGGTGTTTTCAATATGTAACATTAAGGTTTAAACAGGTAATGTATGTGATTTTGGTGATTTTTTTTCCAGATATATTCAACAAGGAGTACATTAAAAACATTAATAAACATTAATTATCTAGTTTTAAAGTAAAAGTCCATCTATTCCCTTTTATTTTCATGAAAATACATCTCGAACATAAATTCCGGTCTGTACAACAATATACACTTCTATTCATACATGTACCGGTATGATCTTAGGTGACCTTTTCCTACACATGTGCGAAGTCTGTTGTTGAAGTAAGCATATATGCCGATGGAAAACCTGCATGGGATCATATGGGAATATTAACTGATTCTGCTAGAAAAAGAAACAGGAAAAAAGTTTTGGCGAATTATAATAAAACTTGAATTAACATAGTTCACCAACATGACCGTTGAATGGTATTGACGGAAACGTTGAGAGTTCATCAGTGCCATTGTGCATATAGTTCGGAAATTGGGACATGCATAAATATTGATGCTGGGAGACAAGCTGCGCACAAAAAAAATACATGTTTTTTGATCGAATCTCGAAAAACAACGTTTTTTACTCATGTTTCGAAGGAATATATTAACTTTCAATGAAAAAAAAATTCAAGAAGAAAATTAACAAACTAACAGGCACTAATTACCCCTTTAAACAATGTAGCAATGTTTGTCAGGAAGCTGGAAAAACTAAAGTAATAATTTTTTGGTTAGAATTACGAAAATTTGAAATATCTTTTAAACTATAGATTTTTAAAGTAGTAGTGTAAACGAGAGTTGTGTAGAAAATCAAGGGTGCTAATTTAATTTAGAAGTTTGCAGACCAGAAAGTGAACGTATTTGGTCCTGCTCATATAGAAAAATCGCATTTTATAGGAGTTTTTGGGTGTTCATTTTGACAAAGATTTATGAAATACGGAGGGAATAAGTCTATAAAAGAGAACAGCCTGCGGCCGTGGGTTTTAATCCCTGAGAACAATAGACACTCGACGGTCACCCGAAAGATTCCATTGTTCTCCGTAGAGCCCGTCACCATCTCCTACACGCACTATTGAGTTAATTGTTTTTCACCGGTAAAATATTTTACCTGTAACAATTGCTTCGACTGGGACATTTTTCATTATTTTTATTTTTTCACTAAATATATAGCATTTCTGTCTTTAATAGTGAAAAAATGAAGTCTTCGTATATCATATAATATGAAGAATATATCATTGTCGTTTTGTTTGATTCTGTATCACAGGCGCATGGGGCATGGATTTCGTTTCCTCCTCCCCCTTTTTTCAAAATTTTCATATAAATCATTCCTTTTTCAAAATTTTCATAATCATTCGTTTTTTCTTCATTTGACAATATCAGTAGACGTCATACATCATGAATAATACGTGTATTCTGTGTCCACAGTTTTTCGACTGATACAGTATAAGATAGAAGGTAAGCTAAGAGTAACTGGGAAAATTATAGACAACAGAGAAATCTAGTTACAAAAATTAAGAAAAGGTCAATAAAACTTATTTCTTTGAAAGATGTATAGGTGGTCCCAAATCAAAGGATTTTTGGCCTACTATCAAGCCGTTTATTACCAACAAAGGTAGCCATTTTACTAAAAATATCATACTCTGTGAAAAAGATGAAATCATAAATGATCAAAACATGGTAGCAGAATGTTTTAATGATTTCTTTATAAATGTGGCAAAAGATATTGGAAATGTAACTGTTGTAGATAAAAATCATCCTAGTATCATTGAAATTAACAAAAATAAAAAAGATATACCTAATCTTGAATTTAAAGAAATATCTGATGAATTTGTACATAAACAAATAAATAAGACCAATGTTAAAAAAGCAACAGGTAGAGATGGTATATCAGCTAAATTATTAAATCTAGCTAAACCTGTAATTGCAAAACCAATAACAAAAATGATAAATAAAACAATAACAAATTCTGTGTTTCCAGACCAACTAAAACAAGCACAAGTTGTTGCACTACACAAGAAGAACAATGCACTAGACAAAGGTAACTATAGACCGGTAAGCATACTACCTGTTATTTCAAAATTCTTTGAACGGGCCATTCACGAACAGTTAACAGAATATTTTAACAATCACTTCCATCCATTTCTGTCAGCTTTCAGATCGGGCTACGGATGCAATACTACACTACTAAAAGTTATACAGGCACTAGACCAAAATAAATACATTGCAGCAGTACTAATGGACCTATCCAAGGCCTTTGATTGCCTACCACACAAATTATTATTACTCAAACTTGAAGCATATGGCATGTCAAAATCTGCATTACAGTTAATTGAAAACTACCTTACTAACAGGAAACAATGCATCAAAGTTGGTACCACACTAAGTAACTGGCAAGACATCTACAAAGGCGTACCACAAGGGTCAATTCTAGGTCCTGTACTATTTAACATCTTTTTAAATGACATTTTTCACTTTACCACAAGCAGCACACTTTATAACTATGCAGACGACAACACTCTCGCACATGCAGATGATAATATTGATAAAGTAGTTGAACATTTAGAAAAAGACAGTTTGGCATTAATAGAATGGTTTTCATGTAACCAGATGAAGGCAAATCTTGATAAATTTCAGGCCATAGCTATTGGCAAAAAATCAATGGATAAAAATATTGTTCTTGATTTAGCAGGAAATAAAATTAAATGTGAAAAAGAAGTAAAATTACTAGGGGTTACAATTGATTTTGAACTTAAATTTAATTCTCATATTTCAAACATTTGTAAAAAAGCATCTAGGCAGTTAAATGTGTTAAAAAGGCTAGGTAAATATTTAAATAAATTGGGTAAATTAACCATATATCATTCATTCATATTGTCTAACTTTAACTTCTGTCCACTTTCATGGCACTTTTGTAGTGAAGCCAATACAAATAAAATAGAAAAAATTCAGGAGCAAGCACTAAGATTTATTTATAATGATTATAATAGTACATATGAAAACTTGTTAATAGTCTCTAAACTTCCAACATTAAAAGTGAGAAGACTGAGAACTATGGCCATTGAGGTTTATAAAATTCTACATCAAAAAAGTCCTTCATATTTACATGATTTAATCAAAATTAAAGATACTAAATATTGTTTTAGGTACGACAACATTACAGAAATCCCTTCAGTACGAACAACAAGGTATGGTCTAAAATCCTGCTGCTAAACTGTGGAACGAGTTGCCAAAACACTTTAGAACACAAACATCTTTTAATCAATTCAAAAATTTAATAAACTCATGGAATGGCAACTCGTGCCGCTGCAATGCTTGCTGCTAGTATAATTTTTTCTAGAATAGACATTGCATGAAATTTGCCTTACTGCTGCATTCTTGCTTTTGTATGCTTTTCAGTTTAACTTTATTTTATTTTAGTTTTTTATTTTAGTGCTTGGCTATTCTGCATGAATATTTTTAAAATATTTTTAAAGTATTCTTGAAATATTTTTGAGATGTTTTAGTGTTTTAGGAAGTACATAAATATTTTACTTTGTATGCTTTTCAATTAACTTGTGCTTTATCTATTTTAGTGCTTGGATATTTATGCATGAAAATTTTTAAAATGTTTTTAGAATATGTTTTAAAAGTACATGAATATTTTATGTGTTTTGAGTTAATTTGCTTATTTGCTTGATTATAGACTGCTTAAAATTTGCATGAATGTACTTGTATGTGTAATGGGTGCTATAAATGTCTGCATCTATTTTGTGTTTTGACTTCTGGTCCTATGACAATAAGTACACAGAGAGGCACTGGCTGTGGAGGTCCAGAGGTCAAAACACAGAAATGTATGCATAAATATTATCCGGATATGTATTTAATTTTGTATTGCATGACATGTTTTATTGTGCTGTATTTAATTTATGTAATTTATTATGCATGTCGGTTTGAAAAGCTCTTGAGAGCTTATGTTGATTGTTATAAAATGTACCGACTTTAAATAAAACTTTTTGATTTGATTTGAAGCAACTCCATTTCCATATTTCGCGCCATATCGCTCACCTCGGTTGGGAAACCCCCGTGTTTTTTTTTACACTTTTTACCTTGTCTACATATTGCACTGTCGTATCAAACTGTTTCTAAGACACTTACCTAATTGCCCATGTTCGAATTTCTGTCTGTACGTCGATCTTTTCCAAGAAATCTCGCCGAGAATAGCCAGGCAGCTTCGTTTCTAGGTCAAACTACAACATATGAGACGGAAGTGCAAGAACGGGAACCCTGGGATTTTTACGAATGGATTACATGCAATGAAAAACCCAGATGCGCTCAGAATATTTTTCCCATAATGTTTTGGCGGGAAATATAAACCGCTGAAAAAAACATAACAGCAGACGGATTATTTCGTAAAAATGGCACAACGACAATCTGAATATGGAAACATTGAAATAATTTGATGGTAAATAACTGTTCAAAAAGAAATTCAAACTGAGAAATAGATGATTGAATGGTTAGAACTGAAGTCAAAATGTTAATGAAAAAGAAATATTCAGCTTGCCTCTACTTCAAATTATTAAAATCATACCCAAACAAATACATATACAACTAAAAAAAAAAAAAAAAAAAAAAATAAATAAAAAAAAAACAAAGGAAGAAGAAGCTGAGAACAGCTATTGAATGGGACTATGGCATTTCACCCCCTTCGTCAATAAAAGGGCTCCCAACTGATAAAAATGTGTAAGGGAGCCGGAGAGACCATTTAACTAAGGGGGCTATTTCTTTTTCATTTCATGTCACTGATTTTATAAAACAATAATCTGTCTTACAGGGGTAAAAAATAAATAACTTGTGCAACTCCACTTTTCAGCAGTGACAGAAATCAGTGTTGAAATCCAGAAAAAAAAATCCTATTTTACCGTACAAGTGGTTATTTCGGTGGGTATTTAATTTTCGCTTTCTTCGCGAGGATGTTAAATGCGCGAAAAATGAAGTTCACGAATTATTATTTCACGTTCAAATAGTTAAACAAGTTATTTATTTTTTACCCCTGAAAACGAAATAGCCCCCTTAGTTAAATGGTCCCTCCGGCTCCCTTACACATTTTTATCAGTTGGGAGCCCTTTTATTGAGGAAGGGGGTAAAATGCCATAGTCCCATTCAATAGCTGTTCTCAGCTTCTTCTTCCTTTGTTTTTTTTTCATTTAATTTTTTTTTTTTTTTTTAGTTGTATATGTATTTGTTTGGGTATGATTTTAATAATTTGAAGTAGAGGCAAGCTGAATATTTCTTTTTCATTGAAATTTTGACTTCAGTTCTAACCATTCAATCATCTATTTCTCAGTTTGAATTTCTTTTTGAACAGTTATTTACCATCAAATTATTTCAATGTTTCCATATTCAGATGGTCGTTGTGCCATTTTTACGAAATAATCCGTCTGCTGTTATGTTTTTTCAGCGGTTTATATTTCCCGCCAAAACATTATGGGGAAAAATATTCGGAGCGCATCTGGGTTTTTCATTGCATGTAATCCATTCGTAAAAATCCCAGGGTTTCCGTTCTTGCACTTCCGTCTCATATGATGTAGTTTGACCTAGAAACGAAGCTGCCTCGCTATTCTCGGCGAGATTTCTTGGAAAAGATCGACGTACAGACAGAAATTCGAACATGGGCAATTAGGTAAGTGTCTTAGAAACAGTTTGATACGACAGTGCCATATGTAGACAAGGTAAAAAGTGTAAAAAAACACGGGGGTTTCCCAACCGAGGTGAGCGATATGGCGCGAAATATGAAAATGGAGTTGCTTACCTTCTCTCTTATACTGTATCAGTCGAAAAACTGTGGACACAGAATACACGTATTATTCATGATGTATGACGTCTACTGATATTGTCAAATGAAGAAAAAACGAATGATTATGAAAATTTTGAAAAAGGAATGATTTATATGAAAATTTTGAAAAAAGGGGGGAGGGGGGGTAGTAGAGAAAAGGGGGGAGGAGGAAACGAAATCCATGCCCCATGCGCCTGTGGTAAAAAACGGAACGAAAAATTAGTTTTGAGATTGTGCAACTTCCTAATTAAAAAATGCTCGTAAAATTAGTATTCTTTTAAATTATAGAACCTCAGAGATCAATTGGAGGATTGATTTTTTTTCTTGGGGGAGGGGGGGGTAGATTATGACATTGATCACTGTCATTTTGTATCTATTTATTACCAAACCTTCAACTTAACATTGGTAAAAAGTACCGGCTAGCCAAAATACCTGGCTACACCAAGTTATATCTTTCAACTCAGACGTGAGCTAATAGTTTGGAAATATATTACATTTAACCTAATCCACTTCGAAATGCTTATCCAAAACAGGAATACGAAGTTTCGACCTTTGTATTTGTTTGTTTTGACTTTTCATAAATACGAGGCCCGTTTTGTGTTTGGTCTTCGGATGGATTATAAATTGTCCTTGTTTATCTTTTTTTGTTGTGTCAAGTTGTTTTGTGTATTATTTCTGTATTATAATCAACATAAGTTAAATAATTCATCTGACCCCAGATAGTTTCAACAGTTACAACTGTTCTTAATCCTTAATGAATTGGCAGACACATGTTCTAAATATTTTCTGCATTGGCTTTAACGTGACATTTATTCGATTTTTACATTTTTTCTGTCTATTATACTAAATATGATTATACTTCAACCCGTGTCGTCATCCGAGTCATCATCACACAAATCAATGATAATAGGTTCTATGACACTTCTATCTATACAGTTTTCTTTGCAGTATTCTTTTTCAATTTTGACCACATGTTCTTCTGCTTTTGTCCACACATCTTTTGTAATTTTTCCGAGAGCGACGTACGTGAGTTCTTTAACATCTTTTAATCGGAAGGTGGTATTGTTTTTAGACACGAAACCTTTGACTTGCGCCCATATTAATTCTATCGGGTTAAGTTCAGTGTCGAAAGGGGGTTCTTAATACTTCATGTCCGTGTAAATTAGCAATTTTATCTGTTTTATAAACTACTGGGGTCTTTTTTTGTTTTATTTTTTCATATAATACTTTTTTGGTATCAGTAGCAGAAAAAGGAATGTTTTGTTGTGTAAGATAGTTTTGGAGAACAGCTTTTTTTTTACTAAAATGTGGGCACACTGTATCTTCTGTTTTAACATTGTGATAACTTGCATTATCTAACACAACCAAGCTAGGATTTTTCAGAGCAGGCATCAATTGATTTTCAAACCACTGAAGAAAGACAACACTATTCATCTCCTGGTGATAGTCACCATCCTTTGATTTGGCCAGAAACACTAAATCGCAGCCGTCAATCAAACCCTCACTCCGCGTACCTGCATGCAAAACAAGCAAACGTTTGCCTTTACCCGAGGGTATTTTGGGGGCATCATACCCATCATTCGGAAGCCACATATAATCTGTGCAGTGATTTTGGTTAACCCATGTTTCATCCATGTACACGATATCATACCCTGCTTCCCTAAAAGAGTTGATCTTTCTCAGATAATTACACCTATCATTGATAATAGACACTTGATCGTGCAGAACTCTTCGATTATCACCTATTTGTTTATAAGTATATCCAAGATCAATGAGAGTTAGAGTAAGTTTAGACTTTGCTATTTTAATCGGATCTTTTATTTCCTTATGTATTATTGAGACGGTCGGAGAAATTTTCCGTGAATATAAACCGTGGATTGTTATTTTAATAACACTGATCAAAGTTGTCCAAAATTTTAGCTCTTTCTTTGGGTCTATTTGACTTACAAAGCCTCTTACCATTCATAATACGGTGCACTGAAGTGGAAGACACACCCAAAGCTTTAGATGTCCTTTGATATTCCCTATCAAATGAGACAATTGGCTTCTTCGTTGCATTTTCCTTACTAAAAAAGGCAAACTTTTTACCCATTTTACAAAAAAATGCAAAATATCAAGTTCGTCTAAAGTGCACGTGGCTGAGAGAAAGATTTTACAAGTAAGATACCTGACGTACGGATGGCTCTTCTATAAAGTACATCTACTCCCACCCGAAAAATGACAACAAAATAGGACCAAAATACAAAATTTCATCTGAGTGCAGCATCAGTCAAAACAATAAGAAGCATTACTGTAACATTTTTAGTTAGCACTCCTAATTCTAAATAAAACTCTCGTTTATTTTGCTGTTCAAAAATCTATAGTTTAAAAGATATTTGGATTTTTCGTTATTCTAATCAAAAAATTATTACTTTAAGTATAATGATATTATGTTTTATATTTGTACTATATCTGCCATTTCTACCTGTTTATGTGTTAATTTTCTCTTGTAAGAAAAGTTTGAAGATACCAAAGGGGTAACCAGAAGCTGTAATTCAAAGGACAGACAATACAATGACATCAATGAAAAAGGACAAACAATGATCTACAAAACGACCTAGTCTGAGAATGTGGAGCTCAAGGATATCAGGCTTTGACCATTTTACTTGCATAAAGTTGTTGATCAAATGCTTGGATAGTAGGCTCTTCGCCAGCGTCCATTGACATATCAAAGCATTTTTCCATAGCCGTAGGTACTGTGGACATGTCTGTCGGTTTTGCATCAATAATTGGAGGATATGCAACGACAATAACATCGGGCCGCTTTTCCGATAATAAACAAGACAATTCTGTCCTGAAAGGTATTGTTTAGGTCATGATTTCACTATGGATGGGCAACACGATGACATCTCTGGATAAAAGTCTAGTGATGATCCAAATGTCATCTACCGTAGTACGTTTTCCGTTGTAACATGATTTAATTATGTCAAACTAATATATACGCCGTGGTGACTCTACTCTAGATTTTGGCTTGATGAAGGATAAAGCATCGGTGAGCGAGGCGATAGTGTCATCAGTTGAATACGTTCTGCACATGCCGCTAGTTCGTCCACAGATTGAAATTGAAAGACAGTTCATGCTGTGGAAAGTGTTCTTTCCATCTACTGTTTCTGTGTTAATGTCAATGTTATCCGAACCCTCTTGAATCAGATGACCACCTTGGGTTATGGGACGAATCCCAGAAGGAATGTACCGATCACCCACCATTAATATGTTCAAGTTCATGGTTTGCTACACTTGTTAGGAATCTACGCAGTTCTGTTCAACTTGAACACAACCCATTACTATTCAGGAGTTTCTGATTTATTTTAATCAAATTCGCGATATACTTGTATGGCGAGGTCAAGATGAAAAAGAGTAAATATATTACGACTGATGGCCACTATACATTCAATTTGTTCCTAGCATTTTCTCAAGCCATCTGTCTGCTTTTCAGGAGGATGGTCACCAGCATTGAAAGCCATGTCATGTGTAGCTCTTTTAAGTAATTTTATTAAAGAATTGGGCATAGAATGAAATGAATGGCTGCGAGATGCATCCGCTGGTGTTGGGTCATGTTCGGTAGAAAATTCCACATTCAAAATATCATTCCGAATTATTTTGGCAATACTGTGAATGAGCTGGTCATCAGTTGGTTCTTTAGATTTCGTTCTCTCTTTAAAATGTTCCTGGCTGGTCTTATGAGTCATATTCGAGTCAGAGTAATGATTTGGAGCGTCCAGAATACGACTTACAGCAACTTCTGTGGTAAACCATTTGGATATCACCAGCTTGTATTTGATTCAAAGATCCATACTCATCTATAAATTTATTGCAAATCGCATCTGAGCTCAGAAAGCTTGATTTGCTGTTATGAGTGAATATATTAACTTCCACACCACAATTTCTCTGACAAATTATACATTTCTCGAAGTTATTCCACAGTTTAGGCTACTTTGAACAACTGGGATCGAATTTTAATGGACTTCCTCAGAACCTAATCCGATATTTTATCGTGTTTCAAAAATGATATACACCTTAATTATAACTATAACTATCTTTAATCTATTCTTTCGCTTATTTACGATTATAAAATATTACAACCTCTTCAAAACTTCGCGGAAAACTCACAAAAACCCATTAACATAGAAGGGTTAGAAGTTCATGTTCCATTTGGGACACCTGTTGTAAAAACTGATTCATTTGTTTTATTTGAACAATAAAATATGCTTTAATTAAATTACAAAGCAGTGCATCAACATTATCATATCAATAATTGCCTGTTCTGCCCATTATATACATTTGTTTAACCATAAAATATTGAATGGGTGTTAAACAACAATCAATCACTCACTGAATATTTGATTTATTAGACTAGAAATCACATACTGTATGAACTGTGGATGAACAGTAAAAAAATCACAATACAATTACATTGTTTCAAATTAATGTATTCAAATATATTCATACAGCATGAGGTTACTTTTGTATTTTCAGGTTTAGCACTTTTCAACGCTGTCTGAGTGTGTCAAATGATCTTTTTAGAGTATTGTAATCTCAACAAAGTGATTCAGAATTGCCCTGGTTAAAACCTTTTCCTTGGTCGTTTCTTTGAAGATATCGTAGTTAAATACAACATTGTTAGGAGGTGCTTGTGGAGGAACTTTGAACTCAAAAAGGAATGGAATTTCAGCAAACATTTTTGGAGAAACATATATACATATACAGTTCAAAATCAAATTAAATTGTTGAAGTCATTCCAAAAGATTCAAATAGATAGTTATTGTCTCATTCGTTGGTGTCCTGATATAGTCTGTAAATTCTATTAAACTTCTGATATATCATTATGTTCTAAAACATTGAATTAATAATAATTTATATATGTGATTACTTCATTAAATCAATAACTTGCATACAAAAAATGCATTTCATGTAATTCTCTTCTCTTATATTAAAGATTGTTTTCTTCTTTTTTTATATTTTATTTGCTCATTTCTAATCTTGTAATTATATGGTCTGGTTTTTAGCTCATTTTCAGTCTTTCATTTATACAACACACAGATATTGTTAAATATGTACTACCTCTGGGACAGTACTCTTAAGTTCTTTTTCAAAACCCAACAACTTTGTGTAAATACCCTGGGCTTCGTGCTATTCATTTCCATTCTGAAAATTAGCAGTTTTGCCCATGAACTTTTCTAAGTTGGCTCTGGCATGGCCCTGCAAATCTGCTTGAATCATTACCTAAGATACATTTCAACTGCTCATTCTTGTTCAACTGCTCATTCTTGTTCAACATGACAACTTTGACGATAAGCGATGCAGACAGTGAACGTTGGCAGTGAAAAACACCAATTAAAGTAAAGATCATCAATAAAAATACAATGATAATCGTGTGTTGTAAAATACTCAGATTTTATTAACACAAATATGATTGCAAACTTCAATCTCCTATACTAGTATGTATAGCTCAATCCATTTATCTGCGTTCAATTTCTGTGTTTTGAGCTATTCCAAGATCCATTATATATGTGTGCTAAAACAGATCCAATTAGCATGCAATAACTATGGCCTATTGCTGTTGCATAGTTTTGCACCTTCCCCCCCCCCCCCCCCTAATACAAATGTATGTAGGGTATGATTAATATTAAGGGTTACACAGAGCTTCCACCAGCACCAGTTTTACTACAATCAAGTAACTGCAACTGATACAAGAAATCTGCTTGAATACTACCTGAAGCCCTTTAAACAAGCAATTTAAATCAAACAAAAAGCTATGCCGAGTGCAGCAAGATAATACAGCAGCATGCCGACAAGGAAGAGTTGAACAAGTGTATAGTAAAAACAAGTGTGAACACAGTATTTTGCTTAAGAGAGTAAATTGTATATAGTCAAACCTGTATTAAGAGGTCGCCTTTGATAAAAACGAAAAAATGGCCTCATAAGACAAGTGACTTCTTAAAACGGGTTCAATTCATTAATTTGTTGAAAGTGGCGTTAAACATCATAAACCCAATCCACCCACCCCAGCATTAAAAATATAAAAGTTATAACTTTATAATTTTACAATTTGACATTTGTTGTCCCCTTTCGGTTGACTTTATCTTGATAACCATAAGAGATAGAGGAAATCTTTTACAATTGGAGGGAAAATTAAATTCTATATGCCTTCCAAATATATGAATTTGTGTAAATTTAGACCATTTATAGACCCCTTTTTGAAATAGAATTGCAAAATTATTTATATGTTCTATTAATAAGCCATAAAGAATATTTTGCACAATACTGCATTAAAATTGGATGCCAAGAATCATTGCAATCAAATTTCAGAAATTTCTGTCAACTAGAACTTAAGTTATCAAATCATTCTGTCTACAAACAGACGGTCACGACAGTACATTGCATAGTAAAAAAAAGATGTCATATCAAAATTAGATGAAAAGTATAAATTGTTTATTCCTTCAAACCAAGTGAAATTTCAGGGGTTATGACCCTTTTCAATAAAACATACATTGTAGCTCATTTTCTGAATTAACTGAAAGGTAACTCATAATGAAAGACATTTGGGAAAAAATGCATTAAAATCGGATGAGAAATATTTATGTTCAAATTTTGAGATTTGGCACTTGCTTATCCCTTTCAGTTTAGTTTATCTTACAAAACAAAAGAAA
The DNA here is from genome assembly GCA_963383655.1 of Bathymodiolus septemdierum. Taxonomy (NCBI): domain Eukaryota; kingdom Metazoa; phylum Mollusca; class Bivalvia; order Mytilida; family Modiolidae; genus Bathymodiolus; species Bathymodiolus septemdierum. The sequence continues at coordinate 32,775,001 of OY726524.1, read as the reverse complement.
AATAGGAAATATATTGACATAATACCGGAAGCTCTCAGCACAATCAATTCAAACCAAGTAAAAAAAAAAAATTGCATGAAAACAAAATTCTCTACACCTTCCAAATAATATAATTTATATTAGAAGTTTGTAATACATAATGTATTCTTTTTCTTATACGTTGGCATGGTGATACACAAACTTCTAACAACATCCAGTTTGGGGTCATGTTGACCATGTAACCTTTCATTCATCTTTAACTGTCCAATCATATGCAGAGACTTAAATATACTGATCAATCAGAGAGCATCTCTTGGCGTGTACTCGCTCATGATACCTAAAGATTCAGTAGGCTCATTGCTAATTGGTCAGTAGAAAATATGAATCCCAATGTGACCTCATATGAGGGATGTTAGTGTATGGTTAAAGAACTTCTTTTTTCAAATATGCAGCAAGCGCCTAATTTTGATTAGATTGCTTTCCAAATATGCCAGATTTCGAAGATTAGATTCCTTTTTTAAATGAAATAGCTAAATTTGTTTGATGGTCCATCAATAACCCCATAAAGATGATCATTTTGCAAACACTGCAACACAGTTGGAGCCAATTTTCAAAATTCTCTTTTTTTGCGCTTTGCATGGGGAGATATTTTGGGTCAATAAATCTACTATAACCCCATCACTTTTTACTGAAGTGTCTGTTCCAAGCCAGGAAAGTGAGCGGTTATGTATTTGGGTGTTGGGCGTATCAAATTTGCTTATTTCTAAGATTTTTCTATTGGATTTTAGAACTTTTCCAGTATTTTTTATTTTCATTTTATTATATTAGTTTTGTCAAAACATTGGCAAGTTACAAATACTATAGAAAAATCCAGAATACATGTTAAACCACCCATTACCATATACCTACAATTTAAATTTTAGCTTATTCCTATGAAAAATGTAAATGTAATGGCTTGTTCATGAAAATTTCTATTTTTAGCAACAATGGCCATATTTGATGAAGGGCATGGCTGTCAGACACAGTTTTGAAAGGGGACAATCTAAAGACTCTTCTAGCCAAGTTCGGTAAAAATTAGTTCAGTCACACTGGTTTCAGAAGATATATCTAAAGCATATATGTCTATTTTCAGTAAAGGTGACAATATTTGAAGGTTTGCAGACATGTCGGACACAATTTCTAAAGAGAACGAACCAAGGACCATTTTGTTTAAGTTTGGTTAAAATTGGCAAGAAGAGTTTGAAGATACCAAAAGGGCAATCAGAATCTGTATATCGAAGAAGAACGGACAACACAATGGCCAAAAGAAAAAAGTGCAAAAGGACAAACAACGATCTATAAAACATACATATAAAACTAAAGATCGAGTAACACGAACCCCACTAAACACCGGGTGTGAACTCAGGTGCTCCGGAAGGGTAAGCAGTTCCTGCTCCACTAGTGGTTTAAGAGAAAATGCCAAAAGCATCAATGTCTATGAACGTACAACAGACGACAGACACCAAGTGATGGCAATAGTTCATGGCCGCCTAGATCATGTGACCTAACTGGGTCATTATCAAAAAAGATAGATATGATGGTTTGCTCTGATTTCAACAGTTATTATATATTTTCAGTTTTCTAAGATATATATACATAGTTGTATGCTCTGTATTTTGGGGTAAAACAGGTGTCCCAGTACAGGGGGTACTAACTTCCAATGTCTTTTCCTTAAATTTGATAATCTGCATATAATTTGTTTCTGTCCCATTATTTTACAAATATTGCCAAGATTGTAATGTTGATCTATCAGCATTTTGTATAAAACACAAATCTATGAAATTTATATATTAGTGTTTGTTCTTTTTATGAAAGTCAAAAGGACAAATCGATTAATGTCAATTATTGATGAAATATGGGTGATACATCTACAAAAAGTCGATACTTTATTAATGATAAGTATTTAGGACAGATATTTTCGCTTTATACCTGTAATTATGGTTTTATATATTTACAGATACAGGTTTAAAATGTTGAAGCGATGACAATTTACACCATTAATCAAGGCACGCGCATCGTCAACGAATTGCACTATGGATAATCTCACTTGTTTTCGCCACGCAACATACTTACATACAATCTATGTTAAATCTCACGAGATTCATATCCTTTCTACTATACAAATCCTTGACTAAATCAAGGTTATTTGATAACTTTTTCCTCCTACTTTCGTTTCTGTTATTAACTTCCTGGTTTTCCGTTAATACATAACAGATGCCGTTAATATTTGCCTTTTAAATGCAACAATTTTGAGAAAATTTGTACAAAGCCAATCATACGAACCTTATTAGACGTCATTCTTTCCCTCTGCAAACAATCTACGCGATTCTTTCAAGAATACTGCCACAAGTTCTATTTTCACTTCTGCTCAACTTCAATAAACCAAGGAATCCTTGAATAAATCGTTGACTGCAAACCATTTACTGACAAAAGTTACTTCCCTTTTATAGTAGAACATATTTTTTGTTATCTCCCTTTCCCCGTGAAAATGATCTTGTCTCAGAAAACGTATCCTACTACAGTTATCTGTCAAATTAAAAATTTCCGATTACTTTCTGTGTTAAACCAACATTTTTCAAAATAATATTCTGAAGCCAATGTTTAAACACTGAGTTTATTGGAAGTACCAATACAATAAATATAGTTTTAATTTTATTGACCATTTTAATCACAAATGTTATTCCTGTGGATGGTTTGTGTAGGTAGGGCCCCAGCGCACTGTTTACCATGAGTATTGCCACAAGCTCTGTCAGCAGTATGGATCCACTTTGCGCTACCGGTCTCTTGAGGCTGATTCCTTCGTAGTCACCTGGATATAGCACTGCTCCAGATCCACATGGTCCAGGGTTACCCTGACATGAGCCATCTGTAAAGGCGACTATTGCGGTGTCTGTTGGGTCTCCAATAAGATCTTTTACCACCTCTTTGCTTTCTTCAGTCTGTTCAGCTATTCTGTTTTTTGAGCTACCTAATCGGCTCCAGTAGCTTGACGCTCTCATCATCATGGCATCCACCCCTGCCTTGTATGTGACTTCTGGCTTTATGAGTTTAATGTCTACTTTTGTTGCTTTGAACATGTCTACTGTTTGGTTGATTGCCTTCCCAAATGGTGATTCTTGTTGTTCATATATATCATCCCTGCTGAGATATTCCTCCAATTGTTGTTTTACTGGTTAAGCAATGTTTTTTGACTGGATCTTGGCAATTTCTCTTACTGCTATTTCTTCTATTCTTATGTCAACTGGTAGTATGTTGCCTTCTACTTCCATTGCCTCTCTTCCTGATGTTGCTGGTAACCCCAGACATATTGAGAATCCTTTTCTCTGGATCGCTTCTAATTTTTTCATGTTCTCTGTTGGTGTTATTTGCCAGACTGGGCAGCCATATTCTATGATTGATCTAACCAGGCTGTTGTATATTCTTAGTAGCTTTGTTCTTGAGATGTTTGCCAAACCTTTTATTTCTCTTATTATATGGATATAATTGTTGGTTTTTCTCTCTACATGCATGATGTGGTTGTCAAATTTGATCTTCTCATCTAAGATAATTCCGAGTAGTCACTTCCTCGTTCATGCCTTAACACTTGATTGCTAATTAACGGAGCCGTCGTGATGGTGATCGTACGGTAGTTGAATTTAAAACTACCTATATGCAATAAGTGCTTATACATCACCACTGAAGTTGTGAGATCGAATCCCACTCAGACAAAGTGTACTCGATACAACATTATGTGATAAAGTTTGTCCGTGACTTGCGACGGGTCGGTAGTTTTCTCCAGGTTCTCCGATCTCCAACAATAAAACTGACCGCCACGATATAACTGAAATATTGTTGAAAGTGGCATTAAACACCATAACCTTAACCCCTGATTTCTAAAGCATGTCGTACGTACGCTGCCACAAGTGGAGCAAGAATTACTTCTGCATCCGATGCAACTGTGTCCACCCCCGCTTTATGTGGGATTCATATTGCTCTATCTTTTATATGTATTGGTTTATCGGCCATTGTTTGTTGGCATGCACTGGCTACGATTAACCAGATTTACCTGGATTGGGTAATAATAATGAAAAATTAGGATTACCTGAAAGACTAAGTACCGGAATACAATTCCGGTTCAGGAACCTATTTCACGGAAAAAAATCGGGTAATCGTAATTGTATTTGTTAGAATTACCTGGTCTTATTATTACCCGGAAAAAACAAAATTAGTCAAACAAAAGAAACAGCCGAATGGACCTGTTCAGTCTGTAAAATTGATGTTCATCTTTATGCATCCATAGTTTGCGATGGATGTTTAGAGTGTGCCAGAACCATCTTGTTGGCCTCAAAGCGCCATCAAAATCCGGCACGTACTGGCTATGCAGACAGTGCTATAACAAAGGAAAGTAACTTGATTATTTCTTATGTAATTCCATCTTTGTAAATATATTTACGAAGTATATTTCATATCTTTTTGATGTATTGATTTCCAATATTATCAATTACAAATTGATATATAATAATAATAATGATTCTTTCAATTCTTTATGTCCAATAATGAAATCCCTAGAACTTCCGGGTAATAATAAGACCAGGTAACTCTCTAACAAATAAAATTGCGATTATCCGATATTTTCCCGTGAAATGGGTTCCTGAACCGGAATAGTATTCCGGCACTTAATCTCTCAGGTAATCCTAATTTTTCGTTATTATTACCCAGCTAGCACACTACGTATTCACAACGTTGCAGTTTGGTTGCTGTTTGGTCAGGTCCCTTTCTTACGTGAAAATTACGTTGCCACAACGTATTTTAGATACGTGATATGCAAGTCGTTGTGACAACGTATGTTCCAACGTTTTTGTTACGTACGGATATGGTCTTGATGCTAACGTAAAAGCTCAAACGTAATGTGTACGTCCTGGTAACGTATTCAGAATACGTTATATCCAAGACGTTGTGACAACGTACTTTCCAACGTCTTTGTTACGTACAGATATAGCCTTGATGCTAACGTAAAAACTCAAACGTAATTATTACGTCCTGGTAACGTATTCAGAATACGTTATATGCAAGTCGTTGTGACACTGTAGTTTGAACGTTTTTGTTACGTACGGATATGGTCTTGATGCTAACGTAAAAGCTCAAACGTAATGTGTACGTCCTGGTAACGTATTCAGAATACGTTATATCCAAGACGTTGTGACAACGTACTTTCCAACGTCTTTGTTACGTACGGATATAGCCTTGATCCTAACGTAAAAATTCAAACGTAATTATTACGTCCTGGTAACGTATTCAGAATACGTTATATGCAAGTCGATCGTTGTGACACTGTAGTTTGAACGCTTTTGTTACGTACGGATATGGTCTTGATGCTAACGTAAAAACTCAAACGTAATTATTACGTCCTGGTAACGTATTTCAGAATACGCTATATGCAAGTCGTTGTCAAACAACCGTACGTACTTATCACCAATCGTTAAGGTATTTCCCTGGAAAAGGGAAAGGATCTTAATTAAAAGGTGAATTTTTCAAATTGGAAAGTATTCTCTAGACATGACTTTGAATTTGATAGTAGTTGATCTCCTGATTCTAAAAATGCATGGTTGATAAGAACTTTTTGCATTTCCAGGTTCATCAGTAAAAAATGTGACTAAGTTGTGTTGTTATTAAGCTACATTTTTGCGTTAAGATGATACAACTGGCTATAGTTGTATATCAATAGCAATAAAAAAAAACATAAAAAAAACGCCATGTACGAGGATCGTATCGGTGGCCTCTTGATCGTTAATCGTTCTTCTTTCCACTGAACTTAGTAGAACGTGATGAAGAAGGCAATATACAAATGTATCTCCAAGATTTAATTACTTGCAATAAAATTACCATTATCCAAAAATTAGAAGTACTTTTCCTCATAAATATTCGTCATATTTGAATTAGATTTTGATCACTGTAGTTTCAAGCTGAGTGGATCGTTTATTAGATTTGGTCAAATAATAGCATACAATGCGGAAATTCAGTGTGTCCGTCAACGATTCGATAATAAAAAGTTATTGCTATTTCCGGAGTTTGAATTCCTACCAAAATTCAAATCATTTTGGTGTTTTGTGACAATTTTAACAATTTCTTTGATGTCCCGAACATACAAAAACCTCGAGTTTAGAAGGTAGAATTAGAAATATACAGTAAGGTTAGTCAATAGAATTACATCTATGAATGAGCGATCCAAATTGATTTAAGAAAATACTGTGAGTGTGACGCCAAATGTCATTCATTGTTAAATTTTGTGTCAAAAACAAACAAACAAACAAATACTTTATTGCCCCGAAGAACAGAAAAATCATCATTAATTTGTTACAATAATTAGCGTGATTTAAGTGATTTTCAAACATTGAAATAAAATAAAATAACACAATAAAGGTTTACACTAATTTACAGCAAAAGTTTATAATCATACATACCTTGTACATGTACAAAAATGTAGTTATGTCAGTAACCAAAGCAATGAGGTACAGAGACGTGCCAAAAGTATTCGGTCACTGTGATTTTTTACTATATATTTCATGTAAAACCACATTTTTTAAAAACATTATTCCAAAGTCGACTTGTTCGATTTTGATGATTTTTTTACCATCAAAAACAGAATTAAATGTAGTTTTACACTGTAATTTTAGCATAAATTTATAATCTATAATTTTTATGAGTTCACGATTTAAACACAAACCAAATTTTGAACGTCAAAAATACAATACAATGATAGTACATTTGAAGACAAATAATTTAAGCTTGTGTTTAAATCATGAACATTTAAAATCTGTACTCCCAAAAATTATTTAAAAATATTCACAGAAGATTACATACGTTCTCGCTTCTGACGTTCTGTTGGTAAAAAATTCATCAAAATCAAACAAGAATTGACTTTGGAATAATGTTTTCAAAAATTGTGGTTTTATATGAAATATATAGTAAAAAATTACAGTGACCGGATACTTTTGGCACGTCTCTGTACATTGTAAAGGTAATATTAAACAACCCAAAGATAATACTGTATAATATTGCATTCTCAAGAGGCAAAGCACCCAACAATCCTGTGATGAACTACACCAGAGTTCAATATTTTTTATTTTTTTTTTATATATCATGTTATTTAAATGGTTATTGGGAGGGGGGGGGGGGGGGGGGGGGGGGGAATAAAAAAATAATAATAACCATTACACTTATTTAATTTTTTCTTGTCTCAATGTAAATAAGTTATCTCCCTCATTGGTCTCAATTTCATGTACAGAGACGTGCAACAAGTATTCGATCACTGTAATTTTTTTGCTATACTTCATACAGGTATATAACCACAATTTTTCAAAACATTCCAAACTCAATTCTTGTTCGATTTTGATGAAATTTTTACCAACAGAACGTCAGAAGCGAGAACTATGTAATTTTCTGTGATTATTTTAAAATATTTTTTGGAAGCACAGATTTTAAATATTCATGATTTAAATGCAAACTTAAATTATTTGTCTTCAAATGTACTATCATTGTATTGTATTTTTGACGTTCAAAATTTTGTTTTGTGTTTAAATTGTGAACTCATAAAAATTATAGATTATAAAATTATGCTAAAATCACTTTGTAAAACTACATTTAATTCTGTTTTTGTTGATAAAAAAAATCATTAAAATCGAACAAGAGTCGACTTTGGAATAATGTTTTTAAAAAATGTGGTTTTATATGAAATATATAGTAAAACATCACAGTGACCGAATACTTTTTGCACGTCTCTGTATTACAGACATTTTTACATATATTCTTAAGATCAGATAAAGGTTAGATGCATCCAATTTTCATTTTGTCCAGGAACCATCGAACATTTAATTGTTATTTCATTTATTATTTTGCTTGATTTTAGCCAAAGGTATATAATTTTCAAGTTCAGAAAATAACATGCATGCAATTAGAAATTATATCTTTAATGTAGATCATATGAAAATTGCAGACTTCCCCATGATGTCCCCATCTTAGATATGCAAATTATCAAATGGTACCTCATTTCTGGCTACATGTATATACTTAGGAGGCAGGGGGAAGTAGCCTCTTTTTTTTATCGTTAAGACAGTATGATCATTGATGATACCTGTACATTGTGTATATAAATGAGACTATGAATAAAATAGTTTAAATTTCTTCATTATAATTTCAGAGCTGGTTCATTTTTGTAAAAGTGGTAAACAAGTACAGTTGGATTTGAGGTTATAGCTGTTATAGGCACATAGCTGACCTTGTGACTTTTCAACATATGGCAAACCAGTCGAAATAATTCCTGGCCCCATGTAATATTGGAAGCCACAGATGTCACCTGCTTCATGTCCTGTAATGTCAGACCTATCAACACATAGCTATAGCTAGACAACAGCAAATTTCACCATCATCTAATCAGAGGTATTCAATTTCATGTTCTTCTAGCTATAGGCCAGACAAGTCAACAACATTATATTTTACATTTTACTATCAACTAATCTAGTCCTGAGGCAATTTTATAGGGATTAAACTCAGATCACGAAAGCTACCATGATGATTTATTGATGAACCAGAAATTAGACTTCATGCACAAAGCCTACAAAATAAATGTATAATGATACATGCATACACTTATACATGTAAGTTATACCAATAGAGCTCCTCCCATATTTACAGTGTGTGGCTATCACAGAAACAAAGGGTTCTTTAGATGAACTTGTTACATTTAATTACATGTATGCAATCTATTTCAAATACAGAACATTTCTTAAGAAGAGATTTATGTTAAATATCATCAGTTACAGTTGACGATAAAATGAAAATAAACACATTTTGAAAAGATCAACCTATCTGATAGAGATCCCATCCCAAAGACAAATTAACTGTACCTGTAATGAAATTTTGAGAAATCAATTAATAAGGAATATAGTTATGTAAAAAAAACTGCAGAAAAAAATGCCTAAAATTCCCAAGAGTAAATAATTATAATATGATCCTTTGTCAGAGCTTTGTAACATGGACTTAATTTTTTGGTTCATTTCTACTTTTCTTTTTAAAGTTTTCTATATTAAGTGTAGAAATAATAAAAGTGTAATAAATGAAGATAATATTGGTCAGTAGAGGTACTGGGCATGGGTAATTATGCTATTTAATTAGGTCACACCACTGATTGATCGATATTTATCTCCTCCCCACTGATTGTTTATATGTGCTTTTGTGATTTTTGTAATTTCTCATTAATGAAATGAGATCATGGAAAACATTTTACGGGATATGTTTATATCAACAACAAATATCAAAAACTGCAAGATAAGTGCTGTCTTAAATCAATTTTTAATCTAGAGATATAAGTTTCTTGCATATTAAGTGTAAGTTCCTCTCCGAGTCTAATGTTTTACATACTGCAAATGCTTCTTCTAAAATTAAGTATTAATTTTGATAATATTGTAGTCTTGCAATAGATCTAAATGTTTGAACTGCACTTTTTTTGTACTATTTCTCTTCTAATTCTTTTCTGTTCTCATGTTTTTTTTTTTTTACATAAATGGAGATGTATCTTTTCTAGATTTGTCCTGTCAATAAAATTTAACGTATATGTTTGGTCACAGTTTTTGGATTTCTTTCTTTAGCTCTGTAATATATATCCATGCAATATATTTCCAAGTTATAATCAATTAATTATAGGTTTTACAATGTGTCTTCACTTACAGTCGCAAATATCTGTTTACCTAGCTACATTTGTACGATATGCGTCGCTAGGTAAGCTCATTTTGCGACCGTAAAACCGACGATTTACATCCGCAAAGCTTAAAATACAATACAGTTATCTCCTAAATATAATAATTTCAAGCTTCTGATCATGATCAAAATAGTTACTAAAAATATTTTCACCCCTAAAGTTGTTCCATTTAGCTGAAAATATTAATTTCATATTATTTTTTTCAGAATCAATCCACCAATGAAGGGAGCTTTCCAGATGCTTGATGGAGAAAAAAAACTTTATAGTTGAAGGAAACCTTTCATTGTTCATTTAACTTTGTTGTTTTTTATATCTTTCATTTTTTTGCTGACCAAATGTTAGAATTTGGTATGTGGTTTTTTTTGTATGCAAGTTTTGTGATTTATATATATCAGTATCAGTATGGTTGAGATAATGTGGGTTTGAGTTAATTATAAGGTTATGAGTGTTTAACACCACTTTCAACAATATTGCAGTTTATAAAGGTAGAAGAAACCGGAGTACCCAGGATAGTATTATATAATATAATGTTGAATGAAAGTTGATTGGTTGAATGAGAATCATGATTTGTATGCCAGTATTTTGATTTCTAATATGACATGCTGTTTTGGCCTTGTAAATAAAAGGGTATAAAAATACCCGGTTTATTATGACTTACACACGCTAATGATCATGACGTATTTGGCTGTTTTATTATACCCTTTTGTTTACAAAGCCAAAACAGCACGTCATAGAAATAATTTATGGAAGGGGTAAGTTTGTTGGAGATTTTAATATGGGTACACTATTAAGGAATATGGATTAAATATTTACCGTATATGTCCTATTAGAATAGAAATAATTTATGGAAGGGGTAAGTTTGTTGGAGATTTTAATATGGGTAACATTATCTGTGCAAATTTTACCCCTCGCAACTCACAACATTAGTGATGATGTGCACTGATTGCATAGGTAGTTATAAATCCAACTACCATACGATCATGACTGTCCCCATATTTAATAATATATATTATTTCTTTAAGAAAGAAAGAAAAATTAGGGTTATATTTTTTCTCTGTAAGGGGATGTGATATATTGGTTTTGATATTTTTATTTTGAATTGCTTAGCTTAAAATATTATTGTTCTTTGTTATATTTTTATATACATTAACAAGAATATTTTGGGGTTACAGCTTTTTCAGGATTGGGATGTGTACACTGGTACATTTGTAGATCTTACTATGAAACTAACTGGGGCCCCTTATATCCCGGAAACAACTTTTTTAATGAACTAACTTTTCAACAAAATTTTTTTTTTACTGTCTTTGTTATTAGAATAAGGCTATTTTAGTAATAGAATCATATGTCAATGGCTTAGAGTACTTAATATTGACCTTAGAATATGCTCCAATTCCAATTTCATATGGCCTCAAAATGTCCCTGCAATTAGTAAAATTTCCAAATTTGCACCTGAATCCCAAGCTGTATGGGCTCCTTGACTTAGCCAGAATCTATTCATAGCCTACATTTTGGCAGTTGGATCCTCGAATCCTTTGTTGGTGCACAGCTTAATAGTTTGACAGCTCAGTCCTTATGTTAGAACCAATCGGAACCACAAACAGACATGAATTCTTAATTCAGGCTTGTGCATTCAAACACCAAAAATCAAGACTATCACCTGTTTATCCTAATGATCCCTCTCTAGTAATTTAAAGAATGAACAAATTGTTTTTTCTGTGCATTGATGATCCTACAAATTTTTCTTCGTTTTTGGTAATTTTCGATTATATATTTTTTAGTATTTAATTTTAAACTAAAGAATAGATTTATAGTTCAAGTTGTTCTTATAAATTTGGTCCATTGTTAGCAGGGTGATATTTTTTATATGTATACATGTATTTCTGCTGTTTCCTTAGCCAGCAACTAGTGCTTCAGTTCCCATATTTATTAAGATATTTCTGTTTTCTAGCATAAAATGCTTATAACCCAGTACAGCAATTTTAATAAAAATCTGAGATATAGTGGTTAAATTAAAAACAAACAATTATCAGAATCTCCCATGGAACAACACCATTGAAGAAGATACCATCCGTTACTCAGACCTCTTTGCTGGTGGGAAATGGATCAATGTTTGGCCCATTGTCAAGGACCCCACCCCAACACCCTGTTCATGGCCCTTTTGACCTTGTTGGTTATTCTTGCTGGCTGCAAAAGGGCCCACATAATAGTTCAGGGGCCTTAAAATGTAGGTCCTCCACTGGATGTGTATCTATTCATTACTTCTATAGATGTTATCTATATACATTTGTACATCTTTAATTAAGTCAAATGCAACTTTCACAAGATAAAGATTTTTAGTACATTTATTTTACATGTTTTTTAATCTGATATATTTATTATTACATGTACCTGACATATTTGTATAATAATTACATCTAAACATTTTGGCATCTTTAAAATAGATTATGATGGGATGAGTCTGAGAGTAGAAAGAGTGTTGCATCATCTGTAAAACTTGCAATAATTTGGATTAATAAATGTTTAGAATTTTATATTTTATTAGTTAACTCCAAAAAATTAAGAACATCACAAAAGGTCCTTAAATACACAAAAAATAATGTACATTTTTGTAGTTGGTGCCGGTAGTTGCATGGTGTAACAGTCTTAATGTGATTATAGTTGCCCTATTATCCAAATTACGTTGTCACAATGCTTTGACAACGTAATTTGGCTATACAAGTCCTTTTAGGGTTGTACATTTTTTGTAGTTGTATAACTATATAGAGATGGTTGTAGTTGCGTCGTCTAAAGGTCTTTAGGTGGTCGTAGTTGCATTGTATAAAGGTCCCTAGGTGGTCGTAGTTACGTTGTGTAAAGGTCTCTAGGTGGTTGTAGTTACGTTGTCTAAAGGACCCTATGTGGTTGTAATTACGTCATGTAAAGATCCTTTGGTGGTTGTAATTACGTCGTATAAAGGTCCTATGATGGTTGGTAGTTACGTTGTGTAAACGTCCTTAATTAGTTGTATTTACCTCGTATTAAGGTCCTGTGATGGTTGGTGGTTACGTTGTGTAAACGTCCTTACATGGTCATGGTTGTCGTTTGGTTGTAGAAAGGTCTTTTACTACGTAGTACCACAACGTGGTAGTTACGCTTAGGGGAGTCTACAAATCGGCGTAGTTAAAACGTAAAATTCTTACGTTGTAACAACGAAAAAGTTACGTTGTCACTACGTTTTGACAACGTAATTTGGCTAGTAGGGTGGATTCATTTTTGATTGTATATCCATCACATTTATTTCACTGTATGGAATTAGCTATATTTAATGGAAAAAGATAGGATATATAGCGTTCCCCTGGATTTAATGCGAAACGTACAAGAAATCGACTTAAATATCTGGGTTTTTGTTTATCGTATGTGTCAACAGATAAATGGAATAGTACGTTAATTCTACATGAACAATGTTTTCTCTAACGTATAAATAAAATTGATATGCAAATTGTCATATATCAGCATAATTTATTTGCATATCCTCGAAGTTTTAGACAAACAGTAAATGTGTGTTATACATCATTATTTACTATGGCGGAACAGTATCGAAATCCAATTGAAAAAAATCGTAGAAAGAGGTAAAAATAGATACCCATATCACACAAATGCATGACCGCTCACTTTCCTGACTTGGTAATAAATAATATGGCGGGTTTTAAGCTTGTCTTACGCCTTGTATCACCTATTTGATGAATTTGAATTTTGATTTATCAATCGATTGACAATAGTTTAATGTCAAGTGAGCAGTATTGCAGCTATGTGTATGACCATGTTTACAAACAATAGAACATGTCAGGTAAAACGATTCCACTGAAACGAGACTATAGGCAAGGTTTTGTCAGAAATGTTTGTATTGCTATATCTGCAACCAACGCCAACTCTCTTTAAGCTATTCTTTATCAGAAATTGCAGCAAGTTGTTTTTCTTGTTCTTTTTTTTGTTGTTGTTGATGTTTTGTTGTTTTTTTTGTATTGATTTTTAGGTTTATTTTTGTCTTTGCTTGTCAGGACTATTACATTTATTCATTTAAGCGTCGACTTGCGACAGGTTGGTTGTTTTCTCTGGGTACTCCGGTTTCCTTCACCAATAAAACTGACCTCCACGATATAGCTGAAATATTGTTGATAATGGCATTAAACAACATAAAGCAAAACTGTCAAGCCCCAAAATAATGGAGAGTTGTGTATTGATTCCATCCCGCATAACCAGAAAATACCCAGCTCTTTATGGAGCAATTGTACCCCGCACCAGTAAAACTAGATCATACCTATATAGAACGCGGCATTTTCAAGGGGATAGGGTTGAGGTAGACTATTTTTTCTGTAGACACTTATTTAACAATTACAGAATGGTAACTCTTGAGTTTACTAATATATATATCTTACCATATTGTAGATTATGTACCAAAATTAATCCAATTAATATAAAATATCAAAATATTTCTGCTAAAGCGTAAATATCTCGTTGTGGATTTATATATGTTACTCCACTAACAATCAAGTCATTTTGAGATAATTTTATATTGATTTATTAAGTTATTTCCTGGAAGCTTACTTATCGTGTGACTATATACACTATTTTGGTCTTCCCTTTAGTTTATGTTACCTGTAAGATATATCCTATAAATACATACATATAGAAACTATTAAGGGATTAGTGTTAGGGTTATGGTGTTCAACGCCACTTTCAATAATATTTTAGTTATATCGTGGCTGTCAGTTTTATTGGTGGAGGAAACCGGAGTACCCGAAGAAAACAAACCACCTGCCGCAAGTCACTGACAAATTTTATCACGTAATGTTGTATCGAGTACACCTCATCTGAGTGGGATTAAAACTCCCAGCATTAGTTGTGATAGGAACTGATTGCATACATGTAGGTAGTTGTAAATCACGACCTAGAAACTTTTTAAAAACGGAGAATTCAAGCAATATATTTAATTTATTATTTTTTAATCTAATTTTATTTATTGTCATAAAGACAAATAATACAGCTTGTTACAAATAGAAAGTAATACAACAAATTTAAGGAACTTGTTTGCAAGTCCGCTGTTTTTTTCTTTTTTTGTTGTTTTTTTTGTTGTTGTTTCTATTTGGTGACAAGAACTGTGATAACATTTGTTTGTTTGTTTGTTTTGGCCAATATACTGAAACGTTTGAAAAACAATACATATATGTATAAAATAACAGCTTATATATAATACATGTATGAAGTATTTTCTATTTCGAGTAGCATTTGGGTATCTATGCACACTTGTTACTTGTAATGTAATATAACAATATTTCCTTCCCCCTATCTTTTACACAAATCAGTAAGTGTTTTTAACGTCACAGTGATACATATGTATAGCTTACTGCATGAATATTGGTAAATATTGTTCCAAAAAGAATATTGAAGTACCGTGAAACCATGAATAAAACAGAATCCTATATAAACCAAATTTGAAATAAAGTTCAAATGTAGGAAACCTGCATAAACCGAACACTTGTCTATTCCGAACACAAAAGCTGATCTCTAGGAGGTTAAATTTGGTGTAAACAGGTTTCACTGTATTGTCTTATTCGAGTAGCATTTAGTTATGTACATGCGCGCATATTACTTGTAATATAAATTATTTCTTTCCCTCTATCTTTTACAGAAATTTTAGTGTTTTTTTAACATCACAATAATATATAATTACAGAATTTTCTAGAAGTGAATATGAATTTTATTGATCTGTAAAATAATATTGACCGAAGCCGAAGGCTGAGTTCAATATTGGTTTTGCAGGTCAATAACAACTCATATTCACTGATAAAAAAGTCTATAATTGTTTTATTACATATACTATAAGGCATATGACGTCACCCGGTGAATATCACTTTCAGCAGATGAATACGATTATTTATTAACTTCTAGACTTTACTTAGCTAAAGTACGGATATTTACAGTCATTATGTAATAATATACAATTATTGCCTGCACTTATGATGAACATCATAATTGTTAACCCGAGGGGTGTTGTTTTCCTGAAGGCTTTAGCCAGAGGGAAAACAGCATCCCAAGTGTGAACAATTATGATGTTCACCGCAAGTGCAGGTAACAATTGCTTTATTATACCGAAACTCTATTTACAATAATGTTGGATGCAATAAACACTTATTTGTGTGTTTTTATCTTGTGCTTTCATAAACTTCATATTTGTGTTTTTAACTTCCGGTCAAGATTGTAATTCCGGAATGCAAAAACGGACACATTTCCGGACAGACATGGAACATAACATTTGTCGACCGGTGAACAACAGTGATATTTCCCTGGGTACCAATTTTGTAAAAACATCACTATTATTTTATATATAATATATAATGAAAGGTATAATAATATAGGTTATTGCATGAATATCAGTGAATATTGTGGAACTATTGTATTACACGAACTTACGGGTGCAATTAATATTCCTCGTGATGAACATTATTCATCAACGTTCATGAAACAATCATTGTATTGCATAGCAAAAATTGATTGGAGTACCATTTCAACCTATCTATGACGTCATGTATGGAATCGATATTGCCCTAGCGCAAATATCGGGAATATTGCACGTAAATTTTTGTTGAATATTTAAATACAATTATATGGGCTAGGTTTTTTTTTGGGGGGGGGGGGGGTGTTTAACGTCACTTTCAAAAATATTCAGTTATATCGTAGATGTCAATTTTATTGGTGGATGAAACAGGAGTGCCCGGAGAAAACCACCGACCTGTCGCAAGTCACTGACAAACTTAATCACATTATGTTGTGTCGAGTACACCTCACCTTAGCGGGATTCGAATTCACAACAACTTCAATGGTGATAGACACCGATTGCTTATTCGAGTAATATTTAGTTATGTACATGCACGCATATTACTTGTAATATAAAATATTTCCTTCCCTCTATCTTTTACACAAATCATAGTGTTTTTAACATCACAATAATATAGGTTATTGCATGAATATCAGTGAATATTCTGGAACTATTGTATTGCACGAACTTACAGGTGTAATTAATATTCTACGTGATGGACATTTTTCATCAACGTTCGTGAAACAATCATTGTATTGTATCATAGCAACAATCGATGAGAGTACCATTTCAACCTATCTATGACGTCATGATTTGAATCGATATTGCCTTAGCGGAAATATCGTGAATAGTGCACGTTAATTTTTGTTGCATGTTTAAATAAAATTCTATGGGCTAGGTTTTTTTTGAGGGGGTTTTTGACGTCACGTTCAAAAATATTTCAGTTATATAGTAGATGTCAGTTTTACTGGTGGATGAAAGCGGAGTGCCCGGAGAAAACCACCGACCTGTCGCAAGTCACTGACAAAAACTGACACATGCTGTTGTGTCGAGTACACCTCACCTTAGCGTGATTCGAATTCACAACAACTTCAGTGGTGATAGGCACCGATTGCATACATTCTGTAAGTAGTTGTAAATCCAACTACCATACGATCACGACCACGCCGGCCCCATATAAAATTATATATACTGTTGGCCAATTACTAAACTATATATGTAATTAATTACTAAAAGAAATGGTACGGAAATTTAGAGGACCTCATTGGGGCAATAATTAAGAAGCTACAAATTTCATTACAATAGACCAAAGGAGAAAGGACAAACGAACAAACAATGGCCGATAAACCAATACATATAAAAGATAGAGCAATACGAATCCCACATAAAGCCGGGGGTGAACACAGTTGTATCGGATGCAGAAGTAGTTCTTGCTCCACTTGTGGCAGCGAACGTACGACATGTTTTAGAAATCAGGGGTTACGGTTATGGTGTTTAATGCCACTTTCAACAATATTTCAGTTATATCGTGGCGGTCAGTTTTATTGTTGGAGATCGGAGGGCCCGGAGAAAACTACCGACCCGTCGCAAGTCCCGGACAAACTTTATGACATAATGTTGTATCGAGTACACCTTGCCTGAGTGGGATTCGATCTCACAACTTCAGTGGTGATATATAAGTGTTAAGGCATGAACGAAGAAGTGACACTTTCTTTGTCATATACAACATATATTCAATAACGGTTAAAATAAGTCGTGATGGCGACCGTAAGGTCATCGAAGTGATGACCTCAACTGAATCACTTGCTATATGATACTCTTGGTTCAATAGCTTCCTTGTTAGCAGCAATTCCCTATCCAGGAAATCGTGATAGGACAAACGAAAGACTAAGGAGTAGGAGCTGACTGGTTGTCTTGGTATCATAATTATTTGTCCGAGTGGAGCGATATGTCTACCCGTGGACAGTTGTTTCAGTGAGCTAACACTATAAAAATCAAACTTACCATGTTGTTCTAGTACAAAGGGGACATCATTATCATCTTATCAAAATGTAACTTGTTCTCTCCATGATATAGCTAAACATTGCACATTTGGCATTAAACACTCACTCACTCCTTTTTTTATCGTAGACAATATCTGTTAGTTTGTTTGTTTGATGGTGTTTAGCGCCACTTTCAACAATATTTCAGTTATATCGTGGTGGTCAGTTCTATTGTTGGAGGAACCGGAGGACCCGGAGAAAACCACCGACATGTCGCAAGTCACTGACAAACTTTATCACATATCATTGCACACCTCACCCTAATGGAGATTCGAACTCACAACATCAGTGGTGATAGACACTGATTGCATAGATAGTTGTAAATCCAACTGCCATACAATCACGGCAACGACGGTCCCTATCCGTTAGTAATTATGATTGTAAAATGACATCGTATATACCATAAATCAATAGTAATAATTGTTTTAACTGTATTGGGTTAGATTATTGGTATTTAACATCACTTTCAACAATATTGCATTGATATCATCGTGGAGGTCAGCGTTATTTGTAGAGGAAACTAAGGGTACCCGGAGAAAACAACCCCAAGTCATTGAAAACTGTATCACATAAAGTTGTAACGAGTACACTTTACAAAAGGTCAGAATCGAGCTGATAATTTATGGCGTGAACATGATGATATGAACTGGTTGTATAGATGATTGGTTGGTTTATGGTGTTTAATGCCACTTTCAACAATATTTCAGTTATTTCGTGGCGGTCAGTTTTATTGGTGGAGGAAACAGGAGTACCTGGAGAAAATCACCGACCTGTCGCAAGTTACTGACAAACTTTATCGCATAATGCTGTATCAAGTACACCTCGACTGAGCGGGATTCGAACTCACAACATTAGATGTGATAGGCAATGATTGCACAGATAGTTATAAATCCAATTACCATACAATCAAGACCACCACGGCCGCGATACAAATTGATGGCAATAACATAAATGACCATTGATAATAGATGAGCCAAGACACTGTCTGATTGATCGAATACATATATCACATCACATGTTTTTCTTTTAAATGAGCGAATATTGTAGACAAGATCGCCATCTGTAGAGGCAAGCAGTATATAACCTTTTCATGACACCTATTGTTCAAGTCTTCAATTACAATATGCTTAAAATTCTCAATATTTGTGTTGTTTTCTGATTCAATAATTTGTAATATGCTCCATGTTAGACAATGCTGCTCCGCATTGTATATTATATCTGTTCTCCACCAGATCATGACATTATGGATCGGTTCGTAAAATTTTGTCTTGCAACAAGGTACTAACGACAACTCAAACCAAACTAGCAAATTGAGAGATGGAGATTTCAAATGCAAGAATAGCGTTGAACCCTAACATTTGGTAGAGTGAAACATGGGCATGCTACCATCCTTTATCTATTGTTAACAAGGGCCGTCATGATCGTATGGTAGTTGGATTTATATCTACCTGTGCAATCAGTGCCTATCACCAAACAGTTGTGAGTTCGAACCCCGGTTATGGCGAAGTGCACTCGATACAACATTATGTGATCAAGTTTAGCAGTGATTTGCGGCAGGTCGGTGGCTTTCTCCAGGGACTCTGGTTTCCTCCACCAATAAAGCAGACTGCCCCTATATAGCTGAACTATTGTTGAAAGTGGCATTAAACACCATATAAACCATAAAAAAACAAATGTAAGAATAGCATTGAACCACTGCGGTGAACCCTGATTTAGGACAGTGACACATGGGCATGCTACCAACCATTATCTATTGTTAAGAAACATGAAACATGCTACAATTGCTATTTATTTCCGTTTTGTTACACAAATATTATTTACAAAATGATTGAATGTATTACACACCACATCTAAAAATGAATGCAATTATAAGTTTGTTGAAGATTAAAAATCACAATATATGTTTTGTTATGTACACAATGTACTTAAATGATTATATCAAATCGTAACACAATTTCTACATCCCAATGTCCATTTCTACTGAAAACATTACATAATGTTTCTTTTGATACATGGTAATGTTATTTATTCTGATACAGCATACCCTGGGGCTACCAAAGGTCCTTCTTTATGCAAAAATACAGCTGGCCATACTGTCATCTTAAATTTCTTTCCTTTCTTTCCAAAAAATCGGAACACCTCCCTGTTAAACTTTTCACCAGGTCTTGCCCATATGATTTCCATTGGAGGTTGTTGAATACACATGTACCATACCAGGTCTATGCACTGTCGTACATATGCCTCTACCTCTTTACTGACTGGTTCTGCTAACAATTTTCCTTTCAATTTATTTTCCAGTATTTCCTGTCAATAAAACCATAGAAACCAATTAGTTTTAATATGAACTATTATGCAAGTTAATAATGCATGTGTAATTTGTATGTATATTCGGCACAATTTAGCCAGTGTATTCATTTCTGATTGGTTTATCTGCAAATTGGACATTTTCCCTTTGATGTGTGGCGCTGATAAAATCTGTATCACTGAACTGACCTTGATTCACAAAAATATTAGGTCTGTTCGTAACTCGCATGCACAAAAACTGACTCTGATATTGAAAAGTATCTGTCAGTATGACATCAAACACATGTCACCAATAAAAACAATAATGCCAGTTTTGAAGATCTTGACATACATTATCACTAGTATCAGAGCGAGTCCTATTATACAATGTATTCCAAATTAATTGGTATCTTACAATGTATTCCTAATTGAGTTGCCCCATACAGTGTATTAACAATTAATTGGACCTATTTAGTATAAGGCTTAATTTCTTAATTTCAAACAGTATTTTCAAAATTGATTGGTTCCATACTATGCATTCCCAATTTGTTGGTTCCATACATGATCTTCCCATATGATCAGTTCCATACAGTGCATTCCCAATTAATTGGTTCCATATAATGTATTCCCAATTAATTGATAGCCCACTGAAACAACAATCCGTGGGTGGACATGTTGCTCTACTCTGACACATTTACCCGATTCTGAGCCAATCTGTTGTTGCTCTAATATTAGCGGAGAAGCAGCCAATACCAATTTAATAGTCTTTGGTTTGACCTGAACAGGCCTCAAACCACGATTTTCTGCACTCTAACCATTACGCCACCGATGAGTTTAATTCAAATTTGACACTATGGTTAATTACTCATTACCTTATTCAGTACTTTAATTGTTGTTGCAGCAACAACTTTTCTATATTGTTTAGCAAGTTGGTCTGTTTTGGTTTTCACATATTCATGTGGTGGTTCAACTGCAGTCTAAAAATAAATACAACAATTCAAATGTATATAGAATAAATACTTCATCTTCTTATATAATCAACAAATCTTTTGTTTTCTTTGTAGTGCTTTGTAAATCAATGTTTGTCCATTTTCGTTTGGCCATTGTATCTTCTGTCCTTCTCCAATGTATGCCTTCTGATTACCCCTTTGTTATCTGTTGGCCATTGCATAGTCTGTCCTTCTTCGAATTACGGCTTCTGATTACCACATTGGTATCTGTTGGTCAATGTATCGACTGTCCTACTTCGATTTACCACTTCTGATTACCCCTTTGGTATCTTTTGGTCATTGTATCATCTGTCCTACTTCAATTTACGACTTCTGATTACCTCTTTGTTATCTTTTCACCATTGTATCTTCTGTCCTCCTTCGATTTACGCTTCTGATTACCCCTTTGGTATCTTTTGGCCATTGTATTGTCTGTCCTTCGATTTACGGCTTCTGATTACCCCTTTGGTATCATTTGGCCATTGTATCATCTGTCCTACTTCAATTTACGACTTCTGATTACCTCTTTGTTATCTTTTCACCATTGTATCTTCTGTCCTCCTTCGATTTACGCTTCTGATTACCCCTTTGGTATCTTTTGGCCATTGTATTGTCTGTCCTTCGATTTACGGCTTCTGACTACCCCTTTGGTATCTTTTGGACATTGTATCGTCTGTCCTACTTCGATTTATGGCTTCTGATTACCCCTTTGGTATCTTTTTGCCATTGTATCGTCTGTCCTTCGATTTACGGCTTCTGACTACACCTTTGGTATCTTTTGGACATTGTATCGTCTGTCCTACTTCGATTGATGGCTTCTGATTACCCCTTTGGTATGTTTTGGCCATTATATCGTCTGTCCTCCTTTGATTTATGGCTTCTGATTACCCCTTTGATATATTTTGGCCATTGTATCGTCTGTCCTACTTCGATTTACGGCTTCTGATTACCCTTTTGGTATCATTTGGTCAATGTATCATCTGTCCTACTTCGATTTACGACTTTTAATTACCACTTTGGTATCATTTGGTCATTGTATCGTCTGTCCTACTTCGATTTACGACTTCTGATTACCTCTTTGTTGTCTTTTCACCATTGTATCTTCTGTCCTACTTCGATTTGCGGCTTCTGATTACCCCTTTGGTATCTGTTGGCCATTGTATCGTATGTCCTACTTCGATTGATGGCTTCTGATTACCCCTTTGGTATCTTTTGGCCATTGTATCGTCTGTCCTACTTCGATTTACGGATTCTGTTTACCCCTTTGATATATTTTGGTCATTGTATCTTCTGTCCTACTTTGATGTATGGCTTCTGATTATCCCTTTGATATCTTTTGGCCATTGTATCGTCTGTCCTACTTCGACTTACGGATTCTGATTACCCTTTTGGTATCTCTTGGCCATTGTATCGTCTGTCCTACTTCGATTTGCGGTTTCTGATTACCCCTTTGGTATATTTTGGTCATTGTATCTTCTGTCCTACTTTGATGTACGGCTTCTGATTATCCCTTTGGTATCTTTTGGCCATTGTATCGTCTGTCCTTCTTCGATATACGGCTTCTGATTACCCCTTTGGTATCTTTTGGCCATTGTATCGTCTGTCCTACTTCGATTTACGGCTTCTGACTACCCGTTTGGTATCTGTTGGCCATTGTATCGTCTGTCCTATTTCGATTTACGGCTTCTGATTACCCTTTGGTATCATTTGGTCAATGCATCGTCTGTCCTACTTCGATTTACGACTTCTGATTACCACTTTGGTATCTTTTGGTCATTGTATCGTCTGTCCTTCGATTGACGGTTTCTGATTACCCCTTTGGTATCATTTGGCCATTGTATCGTCTGTCCTACTTCGATTTACGACTTCTGATTACGTCTTTGTTATCTTTTCACCATTGTATCTTCTGTCCTACTTCGATTTACGGTTTCTGATTACCCCTTTGGTATCTTTTGGCCATTGTATCGTCTTTCCTTCGATTTACGGCTTCTGACTACCCCTTTGGTATCTTTTGGACATTGTATCGTCTGTCCTACTTCGACTTACGACTTCTGATTACCTCTTTGTTATCTTTTCACCATTGTATCTGCTGTCCTACTTCGATTTACGGTTTCTGATTACCCCTTTGGTATCTTTTGGCCTTTGTATCGTCTGTCCTTCGATTAACGGCTTCTGATTACCCCTTTGGTATCATTTGGCCATTGTATCGTCTGTTCTACTTCGATTTACGACTTCTGATTACCTCTTTGTTATCTTTTCATCATTGTATCTTCTGTCCTACTTCGATTTGCGGCTTCTGATTACCCCTTTGGTATCTTTTGGCCATTGTATCATCTGTCCTTCGATTTACGGTTTCTGACTACCCCTTTGGTATCTTTTGGACATTGCATCGTCTGTCCTACTTCGATTGATGGCTTCTGATTACCCCTTTGGTGTCTTTTGGCCATTGTATCGTCTGTCATCCTTTGATTTATGGCTTCTGATTACCTCTTTGGTATCTTTTGGCCATTGTATCGTCTGTCCTACTTCGATTTACGGCTTCTGACTACCCATTTGGTATCTGTTGGCCTTTGTATCGTCTGTCCTACTTCGATTTACGGCTTCTGATTACCCCTTTGGTATCATTTGGTCAATGTATCATCTGTCCTACTTCGATTTAGGACTTCTAATTACCCCTTTGGTATCATTTGGTCATTGTATCGTCTGTCCTTCGATTTACGGCTTCTGATTACCTCTTTGGTATTATTTGGCCATTGCATCGTCTGTCCTACTTCGATTTACGACTTCTGAATACCTCTTTGTTATCTTTTCACCATTGTATCTTCTGTCCTACTTCGATTTGCGACTTCTGATTACCCCTTTGGTATCTTCTGGCCATTGTATCGTCTGACCTTCGATTTACGGCTTCTGATTACCCCTTTGGTATCATTTGGCCATTGTATCGTCTGTTTTACTTCGATTTACGACTTCTCATTACCTCTTTGTTATCTTTTCACCATTGTATCTTCTGTCCTACTTCGATTTGCGGCTTCTGATTACCCCTTTGGTATCTTTTGGCCATTGTATCGTCTGTCCTTCGATTTACGGCTTCTGACTACCCATTTGGTATCTGTTGGCCATTGTATCGTCTGTCCTACTTCGGTTGATGGCTTCTGATTACCTCTTTGGAATCTTTTGGCCATTGTATTTTCTGTCCTCCTTTGATTGATGGCTTCTGATTACCCCTTTGGTATCTTTTGGCCATTGTATCGTCTGTCCTACTTCGATTTACGACTTCTGATTACCTCTTTGTTGTCTTTTCACCATTGTATCTTCTGTCCTACTTCGATTTGCGGCTTCTGATTACCCCTTTGGTATCTGTTGGCCATTGTATCGTATGTCCTACTTCGATTGATGGCTTCTGATTACCCCTTTGGTATCTTTTGGCCATTGTATCGTCTGTCCTACTTCGATTTACGGATTCTGTTTACCCCTTTGATATATTTTGGTCATTGTATCTTCTGTCCTACTTTGATGTATGGCTTCTGATTATCCCTTTGATATCTTTTGGCCATTGTATCGTCTGTCCTACTTCGACTTACGGATTCTGATTACCCTTTTGGTATCTCTTGGCCATTGTATCGTCTGTCCTACTTCGATTTGCGGTTTCTGATTACCCCTTTGGTATATTTTGGTCATTGTATCTTCTGTCCTACTTTGATGTATGGCTTCTGATTATCCCTTTGGTATCTTTTGGCCATTGTATCGTCTGTCCTTCTTCGATATACGGCTTCTGATTACCCCTTTGGTATCTTTTGGCCATTGTATCGTCTGTCCTACTTCGATTTACGGCTTCTGACTACCCGTTTGGTATCTGTTGGCCATTGTATCGTCTGTCCTATTTCGATTTACGGCTTCTGATTACCCTTTGGTATCATTTGGTCAATGCATCGTCTGTCCTACTTCGATTTACGACTTCTGATTACCACTTTGGTATCTTTTGGTCATTGTATCGTCTGTCCTTCGATTGACGGTTTCTGATTACCCCTTTGGTATCATTTGGCCATTGTATCGTCTGTCCTACTTCGATTTACGACTTCTGATTACGTCTTTGTTATCTTTTCACCATTGTATCTTCTGTCCTACTTCGATTTACGGTTTCTGATTACCCCTTTGGTATCTTTTGGCCATTGTATCGTCTTTCCTTCGATTTACGGCTTCTGACTACCCCTTTGGTATCTTTTGGACATTGTATCGTCTGTCCTACTTCGACTTACGACTTCTGATTACCTCTTTGTTATCTTTTCACCATTGTATCTGCTGTCCTACTTCGATTTACGGTTTCTGATTACCCCTTTGGTATCTTTTGGCCTTAGTATCGTCTGTCCTTCGATTAACGGCTTCTGATTACCCCTTTGGTATCATTTGGCCATTGTATCGTCTGTTCTACTTCGATTTACGACTTCTGATTACCTCTTTGTTATCTTTTCATCATTGTATCTTCTGTCCTACTTCGATTTGCGGCTTCTGATTACCCCTTTGGTATCTTTTGGCCATTGTATCATCTGTCCTTCGATTTACGGTTTCTGACTACCCCTTTGGTATCTTTTGGACATTGCATCGTCTGTCCTACTTCGATTGATGGCTTCTGATTACCCCTTTGGTGTCTTTTGGCCATTGTATCGTCTGTCATCCTTTGATTTATGGCTTCTGATTACCTCTTTGGTATCTTTTGGCCATTGTATCGTCTGTCCTACTTCGATTTACGGCTTCTGACTACCCATTTGGTATCTGTTGGCCTTTGTATCGTCTGTCCTACTTCGATTTACGGCTTCTGATTACCCCTTTGGTATCATTTGGTCAATGTATCATCTGTCCTACTTCGATTTAGGACTTCTAACTACCCCTTTGGTATCATTTGGTCATTGTATCGTCTGTCCTTCGATTTACGGCTTCTGATTACCTCTTTGGTATTATTTGGCCATTGCATCGTCTGTCCTACTTCGATTTACGACTTCTGAATACCTCTTTGTTATCTTTTCACCATTGTATCTTCTGTCCTACTTCGATTTGCGGCTTCTGATTACCCCTTTGGTATCTTCTGGCCATTGTATCGTCTGACCTTCGATTTACGGCTTCTGATTACCCCTTTGGTATCATTTGGCCATTGTATCGTCTGTTTTACTTCGATTTACGACTTCTCATTACCTCTTTGTTATCTTTTCACCATTGTATCTTCTGTCCTACTTCGATTTGCGGCTTCTGATTACCCCTTTGGTATCTTTTGGCCATTGTATCGTCTGTCCTTCGATTTACGGCTTCTGACTACCCATTTGGTATCTGTTGGCCATTGTATCGTCTGTCCTACTTCGGTTGATGGCTTCTGATTACCCCTTTGGAATCTTTTGGCCATTGTATTTTCTGTCCTCCTTTGATTGATGGCTTCTGATTACCCCTTTGGTATCTTTTGGCCATTGTATCGTCTGTCCTACTTCGATTTACGACTTATGATTACCCCTTTGGTATCTTTTGGCCATTGTATCGTCTGTCCTACTTCGATTTACGCTTCTGACTACCCCTTTGGTATCTTTTGGCCATTGTATCATCTGTCCTACTTTGATTTATGGCTTCGGATTACCCCTTTGGTATCTTTTGGCCATTGTATCGTCTGTCCAACTTCGATTTACGGCTTCTGATTACCTCTTTGGTATCTTTTGGCCATTGTATTGTCTGTCTTACTTCGATTTACGACTTATGATTACCCCTTTGGTATCTTTTGGCCATTGTATCGTCTGTCCTACTTCGATTTACGCTTCTGACTACCCCTTTGGTATCTTTTGGCCATTGTATCATCTGTCCTACTTTGATTTATGGCTTCGGATTACCCCTTTGGTATCTTTTGGCCATTGTATCGTCTGTCCAACTTCGATTTACGGCTTCTGATTACCTCTTTGGTATCTTTTGGCCATTGTATTGTCTGTCTTACTTCGATTTACGGCTTTTGATTACCCCTTTGGTATCTGTTGGCCATTGTATCGATTCTCCGTCGATCTACGGCTTCTGATTACCCCTTTGGTATCATTTGGTCATTGTATCGTCTGTCCTTCGATTTACGGCTTCTGATTACCCCTTTGGTATCATTTGGCCATTGTATCGTCTGTCTTACTTCGATTTACGACTTCTCATTACCTCTTTGTTATCTTTTCACCATTGTATCTTCTGTCCTACTTCGATTTGCGGCTTCTGATTACCCCTTTGGTATCTTTTGGCCATTGTATCGTCTGTCCTTCGATTTACGGCTTCTGACTACCCATTTGGTATCTGTTGGCCATTGTATCGTATGTCCTACTTCGATTGATGGCTTCTAATTACCCCTTTGGAATCTTTTGGCCATTGTATTTTCTGTCCTCCTTTGATTTATGGCTTCTGATTACCCCTTTGGTATCTTTTGGCCATAGTATCGTCTGTCCTACTTCGATTTACGACTTATGATTACCCCTTTGGTATCATTTGGTCAATGTATCATCTGTCCTACTTCGATTTAGGACTTCTAATTACCCCTTTGGTATCATTTGGTCATTGTATCGTCTGTCCTTCGATTTACGGCTTCTGATTACCCCTTTGGTATTATTTGGCCATTGCATCGTCTGTCCTACTTCGATTTACGACTTCTGAATACCTCTTTGTTATCTTTTCACCATTGTATCTTCTGTCCTACTTCGATTTGCGGCTTCTGATTACCCCTTTGGTATCTTCTGGCCATTGTATCGTCTGACCTTCGATTTACGGCTTCTGACTACCCCTTTGGAATCTTTTGGCCATTGTATTGTCTGTCCTCCTTTGATTTATGGCTTCTGATTACCCCTTTGGTATCTTTTGGTCATTGTATCGTCTGTCCTACTTCGATTTACGACTTATGATTACCCCTTTGGTATCTTTTGGCCATTGTATCGTCTGTCCTACTTCGATTTACGCTTCTGACTACCCCTTTGGTATCTGTTGACCATTGTATCGTCTGTCCTACTTCGATTTGTGGCTTCTGTATACCCCTTTGGTATATTTTGGTCATTGTATCTCCTGTCCTACTTTGATGTATGGCTTCTGATTATCCCTTTGATATCTTTTGACCATTGTATCGTCTGTCCAACTTCGATTTACGGCTTCTGATTACCCCTTTGGTATCTTTTGTCCATTGTATCGTCTGTCCTACTTCGATTTACGCTTCTGATTACCCCTTTGGTATCTTTTGGCCATTGCATCGTCTGTCCTACTTCGATTTACGGCTTCTGATTTCCCCTTTGGTAACTGTTTGCCATTGTATCGTCTGTCCTACTTCGATTTGTGGCTTCTGATTACCCCTTTGGTATATTTTGGTCATTGTATCTTCTGTCCTACTTTGATGTATGGCTTCTGATTATCCCTTTGATATCCTTTGGTCATTGTATCGTCTGTCCTACTTCGATTTACGACTTTTAATTACCACTTTGGTATCTTATGGTCATTGTATCGTCTGTCCTACTTCGATTTACGACTTCTGATTACCTCTTTGTTATCTTTTCACCATTGTATCTTCTGTCCTACTTCGATTTACGGCTTCTGATTACCCCGTTGTTATCTTTTGGCCAGTGTATCTTCTTTCCTTCGATTTACGGCTTCTGACTACCCCTTTAGTATCTTATGGACATTGTATCGTCTGTCCTACTTCGATTGATGGCTTCTGATTACCCCTTTGGTATCTTTTGGCCATTGTATCGTCTGACTTCCTTTGATTTATGGTTTCTGATTACCCCTTTGGTATCTTTTGGCCATTGTATCGTCTGTCCTACTTCGATTTACGACTTCTGATTACCCCATTGGTATCTTTTGGCCCTTGTATCGTCTGTCCTACTTCGATTTACGGCTTCTGACTACCCCTTTGGTTTCTGTTGGCCATTGTATCGTCTGTCCTACTTCGTTTTGTGGATTCTGATTACCAATTTGGTATATTTTGGTCATTGTATCTTCTGTCCTTATTTGATGTATGGCTTCTGATTATCCCTTTGATATCTTTTGGCCATTGTATCGTCTGTCCTACTTCGTTTATGGCTTCGGATTACCCCTTTGGTATGCTTTGGCCATTGTATCGTCTGTCCTACTTCGATTTACGGCTTCTGATTATCTCTTTGGTATATTTTGGCCATTGTATCGTCTGTTCTACTCAGATATACGGCTTCTGTTTACCCCTTTGGTATCTGTTGGCCATTTTATCGACTCTCCGTAGAACTACGGCTTCTGATTACCCCTTTGGTATCATTTGGCCATTGCATCGTCTGTCCTACTTCGATTTATGGCTTCTGATTACCACTTTGGTATCAATTGGCCATTGCATCGTCTGTCCTACTTCGATTTATGGCTTCTGATTACCACTTTGGTATCTTATGGTCATTGTATCGTCTGTCCTACTTCGATTTACGACTTATGATTACCCCTTTGGTATCATTTGGTCAATGTATCATCTGTCCTACTTCGATTTAGGACTTCTAATTACCCCTTTGGTATCATTTGGTCATTGTATCGTCTGTCCTTCGATTTACGGCTTCTGATTACCCCTTTGGTATTATTTGGCCATTGCATCGTCTGTCCTACTTCGATTTACGACTTCTGAATACCTCTTTGTTATCTTTTCACCATTGTATCTTCTGTCCTACTTCGATTTGCGGCTTCTGATTACCCCTTTGGTATCTTCTGGCCATTGTATCGTCTGACCTTCGATTTACGGCTTCTGACTACCCCTTTGGAATCTTTTGGCCATTGTATTGTCTGTCCTCCTTTGATTTATGGCTTCTGATTACCCCTTTGGTATCTTTTGGTCATTGTATCGTCTGTCCTACTTCGATTTACGACTTATGATTACCCCTTTGGTATCTTTTGGCCATTGTATCGTCTGTCCTACTTCGATTTACGCTTCTGACTACCCCTTTGGTATCTGTTGACCATTGTATCGTCTGTCCTACTTCGATTTGTGGCTTCTGTATACCCCTTTGGTATATTTTGGTCATTGTATCTCCTGTCCTACTTTGATGTATGGCTTCTGATTATCCCTTTGTTATCTTTTGACCATTGTATCGTCTGTCCAACTTCGATTTACGGCTTCTGATTACCCCTTTGGTATCTTTTGTCCATTGTATCGTCTGTCCTACTTCGATTTACGCTTCTGATTACCCCTTTGGTATCTTTTGGCCATTGCATCGTCTGTCCTACTTCGATTTACGGCTTCTGATTTCCCCTTTGGTAACTGTTTGCCATTGTATCGTCTGTCCTACTTCGATTTGTGGCTTCTGATTACCCCTTTGGTATATTTTGGTCATTGTATCTTCTGTCCTACTTTGATGTATGGCTTCTGATTATCCCTTTGATATCCTTTGGTCATTGTATCGTCTGTCCTACTTCGATTTACGACTTTTAATTACCACTTTGGTATCTTATGGTCATTGTATCGTCTGTCCTACTTCGATTTACGACTTCTGATTACCTCTTTGTTATCTTTTCACCATTGTATCTTCTGTCCTACTTCGATTTACGGCTTCTGATTACCCCGTTGTTATCTTTTGGCCAGTGTATCTTCTTTCCTTCGATTTACGGCTTCTGACTACCCCTTTAGTATCTTATGGACATTGTATCGTCAGTCCTACTTCGATTGATGGCTTCTGATTACCCCTTTGGTATCTTTTGGCCATTGTATCGTCTGACTTCCTTTGATTTATGGTTTCTGATTACCCCTTTGGTATCTTTTGGCCATTGTATCGTCTGTCCTACTTCGATTTACGACTTCTGATTACCCCATTGGTATCTTTTGGCCCTTGTATCGTCTATCCTACTTCGATTTACGGCTTCTGACTACCCCTTTGGTTTCTGTTGGCCATTGTATCGTCTGTCCTACTTCGTTTTGTGGATTCTGATTACCAATTTGGTATATTTTAGTCATTGTATCTTCTGTCCTTATTTGATGTATGGCTTCTGATTATCCCTTTGATATCTTTTGGCCATTGTATCGTCTGTCCTACTTCGTTTATGGCTTCGGATTACCCCTTTGGTATGCTTTGGCCATTGTATCGTCTGTCCTACTTCGATTTACGGCTTCTGATTATCTCTTTGGTATATTTTGGCCATTGTATCGTCTGTTCTACTCAGATATACGGCTTCTGTTTACCCCTTTGGTATCTGTTGGCCATTTTATCGACTCTCCGTAGAACTACGGCTTCTGATTACCCCTTTGGTATCATTTGGCCATTGCATCGTCTGTCCTACTTCGATTTATGGCTTCTGATTACCACTTTGGTATCAATTGGCCATTGCATCGTCTGTCCTACTTCGATTTATGGCTTCTGATTACCACTTTGGTATCTTATGGTCATTGTATCGTCTGTCCTACTTCGATTTACGACTTCTGATTACCTCTTTGTTATCTTTTCACCATTGTATCTTCTGTCCTACTTCGATTTACGGCTTCTGATTACCCCGTTGGTATCTTTTGGCCAGTGTCTCTTCTTTCCTTCGATTTTCGGCTTCTGACTACCCCTTTAGTATCTTATGGACATTGTATCGTCTGTCCTACTTCGATTGATGGCTTCTGATTACCCCTTTGGTATCTTTTGGCCATTGTATCGTCTGTCTTCCTTTGATTTATGGTTTCTGATTACCCCTTTGGTATCTTTTGGCCATTGTATCGTCTGTCCTACTTCGATTTACGACTTCTGATTACCCCATTGGTATCTTTTGGTCCTTGTATCGTCTGTCCTACTTCGATTTACGGCTTCTGACTACACCTTTGGTTTCTGTTGGCCATTGTATCGTCTGTCCTACTTCGTTTTGTGGATTCTGATTACCAATTTGGTATATTTTGGTCATTGTATCTTCTGTCCTACTTTGATGTATGGCTTCTGATTATCCCTTTGATATCTTTTGGCCATTGTATCGTCTGTCCTACTTCGATTGATGGCTTCTGATTACCCCTTTGGTATCTTTTGGCCATTGTATCGTCTGTCTTCCTTTGATTTATGGTTTCTGATTACCCCTTTGGTATCTTTTGGCCATTGTATCGTCTGTCCTACTTCGATTTACGACTTCTGATTACCCCATTGGTATCTTTTGGTCCTTGTATCGTCTGTCCTACTTCGATTTACGGCTTCTGACTACACCTTTGGTTTCTGTTGGCCATTGTATCGTCTGTCCTACTTCGTTTTGTGGATTCTGATTACCAATTTGGTATATTTTGGACATTGTATCTTCTGTCCTACTTTGATGTATGGCTTCTGATTATCCCTTTGATATCTTTTGGCCATTGTATCGTCTGTCCTACTTCGATTTACGGATTCTGATAACCCCATTGGTATCTTTTGGCAATTGTATCGTCTTCCCTACTTCGATTTATGCCTTCTGATTACCCCTTTGGTATATTTTGGCCATTGTATCATCTGTCCTACTTCAATTTATGCCTTCTGATTACCACATTGGTATCTTTTAGCCATTGCATCATCTGTCCTACTTCGATTGATGCCTTCTGATTACACCTTTGGTATCTTTTGGCAATTGTATCATCTGTACTACTTCGATTGATGCCTTCTGCTTACCCCTTTGGTATCTGTTGGGCATTGTATCGTCTGTCCTACTTCGATTTATGCCTTCTGATTACCCCTTTGGTATCTTTTGGCCATTGCAACGTCTCTCTTACTTCGAATTACGGCTTCTGATTACCACTTTGGTATATTTTGGCCATTGTATCGTCTATCCTACTTCGATTTGTGCCTTCTGATTACCCCTTTGGTGTCTTTTGGCCATTGTATCATCTCTCCTACTTCGATTTATGCCTTCTGATTACCACATTGGTATCTTTCAGCCATTGCATAATCTGTCTTACTTCGATTTATGCCTTCTGATTACACCTTTGTAATGTTTAGGCAATTGTATCATCTGTATTACTTCAATTTATGCCTTCTGGTTGCTCCTTTGGTATCTGTTGGCCATTGTATCCTCTGTCCTACTTCGATTGATGCCTTCTGATTACCCCTTTGGTATCTTTTGGCCATTCCATCGTCTCTCTTACTTCGAATTACGGCTCCTGATTACCACTTTGGTATCTTTTGGCCATTGTATCGTCTGTCCTCCTTTGATTTATGGCTTCTGATTACCCCTTTGGTATCTTTTGGCCATTGTATCGTCTGTCCAACTTCGATTTACGGCTTCTGATTACCCCTTTGGTATGCTTTGGCCATTGTATCGTCTGTCCTACTTCGATTTACGGCTTCTGATTATCTCTTTGGTATATTTTGGCCATTGTATCGTCTGTCCTACTTAGATATACGGCTTCTGTTTACCCCTTGGGTATCTGTTGGCCATTTTATCGATTCTCCGTAGAACTACGGCTTCTGATTACCCCTTTGGTATCATTTGGCCGTTGCATCGTCTGTCCTACTTCGATTTATGGCTTCTGATTACCACTTTGGTATCTTTTGGCCTTTGCAGTGTCTGTCCTACTTCGAATTACGGCTTCTGAATACCCCTTTGGTATCTTGTGACCATTGTACCGTCTCTCTTACTTCAAATTACGGCCTCTGATTACCCCTTTGGTATCATTTGGCCATTGCATCGTCTGTCCTTCGATTTACGGCTTCTGATTACCCCTTTGGTATCATTTGGCCATTGTATCGTCTGTCCTACTTCGATTTACGACTTCTGATTACCTCTTTGTTATCTTTTCACCATTGTATCTTCTGTCCTACTTCGATGTACGGCTTCTGATTACCCCTTTGGTATCTTTTGGCCATTGTATCGTCTTTCCTTCGATTTACGGCTGCTGACTACCCCTTTGGTGTCTTTTGGACATTGTATCGTCTGTCCTACTTCGATTGATGGCTTCTGATTACCCCTTTGGTATCTTTTGGCCATTGTATCGTCTGTCCTCCTTTGATTTATGGCTTCTGATTACCCCTTTGGTATCTTTTGGCTATTGTAACGTCTGTCCTACTTCGACTTGTGGCTTCTGATTACTCCTTTGGTATCTTTTGGCCATTGCATCGTCTGTCATACTTCGATTTACGACTTCTGATTACCCCATTGGTATCTTTTGGCCATTGTATCGTCTGTCCTACTTCGCTTTGTGGCTTCTGATTACTGCTTTGGAATATTTTGGACATTGTATCTTCCGTCCTACTTTGATGTATGGCTTCTTATTATCCCATTGATATCTTTTGGCCATTGTATCGTCTGTCCTACTTCGATTTACGGATTCTGATTACCCCATTGGTATCTTTTGGCAATTGTATCGTCTTCCCTACTTCGATTTATGCCTTCTGATTACCCCTTTGGTATATTTTGGCCATTGTATCATCTGTCCTACTTCAATTTATGCCTTCTGATTACCACATTGGTATCTTTTAGCCATTGCATCATCTGTCCTACTTCGATTGATGCCTTCTGATTACACCTTTGGTATCTTTTGGCAATTGTATCATCTGTACTACTTCGATTGATGCCTTCTGCTTACCCCTTTGGTATCTGTTGGGCATTGCATCGTCTGTCCTACTTCGATTTATGCCTTCTGATTACCCCTTTGGTATCTTTTGGCCATTGCAACGTCTCTCTTACTTCGAATTACGGCTTCTGATTACCACTTTGGTATATTTTGGCCATTGTATCGTCTATCCTACTTCGATTTGTGCCTTCTGATTACCCCTTTGGTGTCTGTTGGCCATTGTATCATCTCTCCTACTTCGATTTATGCCTTCTAATTACCACATTGGTATCTTTCAGCCATTGTATAATCTGTCTTACTTCGATTTATGCCTTCTGATTACAACTTTGTAATGTTTAGGCAATTGTATCATCTGTATTACTTCAATTTATGCCTTCTGGTTGCTCCTTTGGTATCTGTTGGCCATTGTATCCTCTGTCCTACTTCGATTGATGCCTTCTGATTACCCTTTTGGTATCTTTTGGCCATTCCATCGTCTCTCTTACTTCGAATTACGGCTCCTGATTACCACTTTGGTATCTTTTGGCCATTGTATCGTCTGTCCTCCTTTGATTTATGGCTTCTGATTACCCCTTTGGTATCTTTTGGCAATTGTATCGTCTGCCCTACTTCGATTTACGGCTTCTGACTACCCCTTTGGTATCTGTTGGCCATTGTATCGTCTGTCCTACTTCGATTTACGGCTTCTGATTACCCCTTTGGTATCATTTGGTCAATGTATCATCTGTCCTACTTCGATTTACGATTTCTAATTACCCCTTTGATATCATTTGGTCATTGTATCGTCTGTCCTTCGATTTACGGCTTCTGATTACCTCTTTGGTATCATTTGGCCATTGTATCGTCTGTCTTACTTCGATTTACGACTTCTCATTATCTCTTTGTTATCTTTTCACCATTGTATCTTCTGTCCTACTTCGAATATGCGGCTTCTGATTACCCCTTTGGTATCTTTTGGCCATTGTATCGTCTGTCCTTCGATTTACGGCTTCTGACTACCCATTTGGTATCTGTTGGCCATTGTATCGTATGTCCTACTTCGATTGATGGCTTCTGATTACCCCTTTGGAATCTTTTGGCCATTGTATTTTCTGTCCTCCTTTGATTTATGGCTTCTGATTTCCCCTTTGGTATCTTTTGGCCATTGTATCGTCTGTCTTACTTCGATTTACGACTTATGATTACCCCTTTGGTATCTTTTGGCCATTGTATCGTCTGTCCTACTTCGATTTACGGCTTCTGACTGCCCCTTTGGTATCTTTTGGCCATTGTATCATCTGTCCTACTTTGATTTATGGCTTCGGATTACCCCTTTGGTATCTTTTGGCCATTGTATCGTCTGTCCAACTTCGATTTACGGCTTCTGATTACCTCTTTGGTATCTTTCGGCCATTGTATTGTCTGTCTTACTTCGATTTACGGCTTCTGATTACCTCTTTGGTAACTTTTGGCCATTGTATCGTCTATCCTACTTCGATATACGGCTTCTGATTACCCCTTTGGTATCTGTTGGCCATTGTATCCATTCTCCGTCGATCTACGGCTTCTGATTACCCCTTTGGTATCATTTGGTCATTCTATCGTCTGTCCTTCGATTTACGGCTTCTGATTACCCCTTTGGTATCATTTGGCCATTGTATCGTCTGTCTTACTTCGATTTACGATTTCTCATTACCTCTTTGTTATCTTTTCACCATTGTATCTTCTGTCCTACTTCGATTTGCGGCTTCTGATTACCCCTTTGGTATCTTTTGGCCATTGTATCGTCTGTCCTTCGATTTACGGCTTCTGACTACCCATTTGGTATCTGTTGGCCATTGTATCGTCTATCCTACTTCGATATACGGCTTCTGATTACCCCTTTGGTATCTGTTGGCCATTGTATCCATTCTCCGTCGATCTACGGCTTCTGATTACCCCTTTGGTATCATTTGGTCATTCTATCGTCTGTCCTTCGATTTACGGCTTCTGATTACCCCTTTGGTATCATTTGGCCATTGTATCGTCTGTCTTACTTCGATTTACGATTTCTCATTACCTCTTTGTTATCTTTTCACCATTGTATCTTCTGTCCTACTTCGATTTGCGGCTTCTGATTACCCCTTTGGTATCTTTTGGCCATTGTATCGTCTGTCCTTCGATTTACGGCTTCTGACTACCCATTTGGTATCTGTTGGCCATTGTATCGTCTGTCCTACTTCGGTTGATGGCTTCTGCTTACCCCTTTGGAATCTTTTGGCCATTGTATTTTCTGTCCTCCTTTGATTGATGGCTTCTGATTACCCCTTTGGTATCTTTTGGCCATTGTATCGTCTGTCCTACTTCGATTTACGACTTATGATTACCCCTTTGGTATCTTTTGGCCATTGTATCGTCTGTCCTACTTCGATTTACGCTTCTGACTACCCCTTTGGTATCTTTTGGCCATTGTATCATCTGTCCTACTTTGATTTATGGCTTCGGATTACCCCTTTGGTATCTTTTGGCCATTGTATCGTCTGTCCAACTTCGATTTACGGCTTCTGATTACCTCTTTGGTATCTTTTGGCCATTGTATTGTCTGTCTTACTTCGATTTACGGCTTCTGATTACCTCTTTGGTATCTATTGGCCATTGTATCGTCTATCCTACTTCGATATACGGCTTCTGATTACCCCTTTGGCATCTGTTGGCCATTGTATCGATTCTCCGTCGATCTACGGCTTCTGATTACCCCTTTGGTATCATTTGGTCATTGTATCGTCTGTCCTTCGATTTACGGCTTCTGATTACCCCTTTGGTATCATTTGGCCATTGTATCGTCTGTCTTACTTCGATTTACGACTTCTGATTACCTCTTTGTTATCTTTTCACCATTGTATCTTCTGTCCTACTTCGATGTATGGCTTCTGATTACCCCTTTGGTATCTTTTGGCCATTGTATCGTCTTTCCTTCGATTTACGGCTGCTGACTACCCCTTTGGTGTCTTTTGGACATTGTATCGTCTGTCCTACTTCGATTGATGGCTTCTGATTACCCCTTTGGTATCTTTTGGCCATTGTATCGTCTGTCCTCCTTTGATTTATGGCTTCTGATTACCCCTTTGGTATCTTTTGGCTATTGTAACGTCTGTCCTACTTCGACTTGTGGCTTCTGATTACTCCTTTGGTATCTTTTGGCCATTGCATCGTCTGTCATACTTCGATTTACGACTTCTGATTACCCCATTGGTATCTTTTGGCCATTGTATCGTCTGTCCTACTTCGCTTTGTGGCTTCTGATTACTGCTTTGGAATATTTTGGACATTGTATCTTCCGTCCTACTTTGATGTATGGCTTCTTATTATCCCATTGATATCTTTTGGCCATTGTATCGTCTGTCCTACTTCGATTTACGGATTCTGATTACCCCATTGGTATCTTTTGGCAATTGTATCGTCTTCCCTACTTCGATTTATGCCTTCTGATTACCCCTTTGGTATATTTTGGCCATTGTATCATCTGTCCTACTTCAATTTATGCCTTCTGATTACCACATTGGTATCTTTTAGCCATTGCATCATCTGTCCTACTTCGATTGATGCCTTCTGATTACACCTTTGGTATCTTTTGGCAATTGTATCATCTGTACTACTTCGATTGATGCCTTCTGCTTACCCCTTTGGTGTCTGTTGGGCATTGTATCGTCTGTCCTACTTCGATTTATGCCTTCTGATTACCCCTTTGGTATCTTTTGGCCATTGCAACGTCTCTCTTACTTCGAATTACGGCTTCTGATTACCACTTTGGTATATTTTGGCCATTGTATCGTCTATCCTACTTCGATTTGTGCCTTCTGATTACCCCTTTGGTGTCTTTTGGCCATTGTATCATCTCTCCTACTTCGATTTATGCCTTCTGATTACCACATTGGTATCTTTTAGCCATTGTATAATCTGTCTTACTTCGATTTATGCCTTCTGATTACACCTTTGTAATGTTTAGGCAATTGTATCATCTGTATTACTTCAATTTATGCCTTCTGGTTGCTCCTTTGGTATCTGTTGGCCATTGTATCCTCTGTCCTACTTCGATTGATGCCTTCTGATTACCCCTTTGGTATCTTTTGGCCATTCCATCGTCTTTCTTACTTCGAATTACGGCTCCTGATTACCACTTTGGTATCTTTTGGCCATTGTATCGTCTGTCCTCCTTTGATTTATAGCTTCTGATTACCCCTTTGGTATCTTTTGGCAATTGTATCGTCTGTCCTACTTCGATTTACGGCTTCTGACTACCCCTTTGGTATCTGTTGGCCATTGTATCGTCTGTCCTACTTCGATTTACGGCTTCTGATTACCCCTTTGGTATCATTTGGTCAATGTATCATCTGTCCTACTTCGATTTACGATTTCTAATTACCCCTTTGATATCATTTGGTCATTGTATCGTCTGTCCTTCGATTTACGGCTTCTGATTACCCCTTTGGTATCATTTGACCATTGTATCGTCTGTCTTACTTCGATTTACGACTTCTCATTATCGCTTTGTTATCTTTTCACCATTGTATCTTCTGTCCTACTTCGAATATGCGGCTTCTGATTACCCCTTTGGTATCTTTTGGCCATTGTATCGTCTGTCCTTCGATTTACGGCTTCTGACTACCCATTTGGTATCTGTTGGCCATTGTATCGTATGTCCTACTTCGATTGATGGCTTCTGATTACCCCTTTGGAATCTTTTGGCCATTGTATTTTCTGTCCTACTTCGATTTACGGCTTCTGACTGCCCCTTTGGTATCTTTTGGCCATTGTATAATCTGTCCTACTTTGATTTATGGCTTCGGATTACCCCTTTGGTATCTTTTGGCCATTGTATCGTCTGTCCAACTTCGATTTACGGCTTCTGATTACCTCTTTGGTATCTTTCGGCCATTGTATTGTCTGTCTTACTTCGATTTACGGCTTCTGATTACCTCTTTGGTAACTTTTGGCCATTGTATCGTCTATCCTACTTCGATATACGGCTTCTGATTACCCCTTTGGTATCTGTTGGCCATTGTATCCATTCTCCGTCGATCTACGGCTTCTGATTACCCCTTTGGTATCATTTGGTCATTGTATCGTCTGTCCTTCGATTTACGGCTTCTGATTACCCCTTTGGTATCATTTGGCCATTGTATCGTCTGTCTTACTTCGATTTACGATTTCTCATTACCTCTTTGTTATCTTTTCACCATTGTATCTTCTGTCCTACTTCGAATATGCGGCTTCTGATTACCCCTTTGGTATCTTTTGGCCATTGTATCGTCTGTCCTTCGATTTACGGCTTCTGACTACCCATTTGGTATCTGTTGGCCATTGTATCGTATGTCCTACTTCGATTGATGGCTTCTGATTACCCCTTTGGTATCATTTGGTCAATGTATCATCTGTCCTACTTCGATTTACGATTTCTAATTACCCCTTTGATATCATTTGGTCATTGTATCGTCTGTCCTTCGATTTACGGCTTCTGATTACCCCTTTGGTATCATTTGACCATTGTATCGTCTGTCTTACTTCGATTTACGACTTCTCATTATCTCTTTGTTATCTTTTCACCATTGTATCTTCTGTCCTACTTCGAATATGCGGCTTCTGATTACCCCTTTGGAATCTTTTGGCCATTGTATCGTCTGTCCTTCGATTTACGGCTTCTGACTACCCATTTGGTATCTGTTGGCCATTGTATCGTATGTCCTACTTCGATTGATGGCTTCTGATTACCCCTTTGGAATCTTTTGGCCATTGTATTTTCTGTCCTCCTTTGATTTATGGCTTCTGATTTCCCCTTTGGTATCTTTTGGCCATTGTATCGTCTGTCTTACTTCGATTTACGACTTATGATTACCCCTTTGGTATCTTTTGGCCATTGTATCGTCTGTCCTACTTCGATTTACGGCTTCTGACTGCCCCTTTGGTATCTTTTGGCCATTGTATAATCTGTCCTACTTTGATTTATGGCTTCGGATTACCCCTTTGGTATCTTTTGGCCATTGTATCGTCTGTCCAACTTCGATTTACGGCTTCTGATTACCTCTTTGGTATCTTTCGGCCATTGTATTGTCTGTCTTACTTCGATTTACGGCTTCTGATTACCTCTTTGGTAACTTTTGGCCATTGTATCGTCTATCCTACTTCGATATACGGCTTCTGATTACCCCTTTGGTATCTGTTGGCCATTGTATCCATTCTCCGTCGATCTACGGCTTCTGATTACCCCTTTGGTATCATTTGGTCATTGTATCGTCTGTCCTTCGATTTACGGCTTCTGATTACCCCTTTGGTATCATTTGGCCATTGTATCGTCTGTCTTACTTCGATTTACGATTTCTCATTACCTCTTTGTTATCTTTTCACCATTGTATCTTCTGTCCTACTTCGATTTGCGGCTTCTGATTACCCCTTTGGTATCTTTTGGCCATTGTATCGTCTGTCCTTCGATTTACGGCTTCTGACTACCCATTTGGTATCTGTTGGCCATTGTATCGTCTGTCCTACTTCGGTTGATGGCTTCTGATTACCCCTTTGGAATCTTTTGGCCATTGTATTTTCTGTCCTCCTTTGATTGATGGCTTCTGATTACCCCTTTGGTATCTTTTGGCCATTGTATCGTCTGTCCTACTTCGATTTACGACTTATGATTACCCCTTTGGTATCTTTTGGCCATTGTATCGTCTGTCCTACTTCGATTTACGCTTCTGACTACCCCTTTGGTATCTTTTGGCCATTGTATCATCTGTCCTACTTTGATTTATGGCTTCGGATTATCCCTTTGGTATCTTTTGGCCATTGTATCGTCTGTCCAACTTCGATTTACGGCTTCTGATTACCTCTTTGGTATCTTTTGGCCATTGTATTGTCTGTCTTACTTCGATTTACGGCTTCTGATTACCTCTTTGGTATCTATTGGCCATTGTATCGTCTATCCTACTTCGATATACGGCTTCTGATTACCCCTTTGGTATCTGTTGGCCATTGTATCGATTCTCCGTCGATCTACGGCTTCTGATTACCCCTTTGGTATCATTTGGTCATTGTATCGTCTGTCCTTCGATTTACGGCTTCTGATTACCCCTTTGGTATCATTTGGCCATTGTATCGTCTGTCTTACTTCGATTTACGACTTCTCATTACCTCTTTGTTATCTTTTCACCATTGTATCTTCTGTCCTACTTCGATTTGCGGCTTCTGATTACCCCTTTGGTATCTTTTGGCCATTGTATCGTCTGTCCTTCGATTTACGGCTTCTGACTACCCATTTGGTATCTGTTGGCCATTGTATCGTATGTCCTACTTCGATTGATGGCTTCTAATTACCCCTTTGGAATCTTTTGGCCATTGTATTTTCTGTCCTCCTTTGATTTATGGCTTCTGATTACCCCTTTGGTATCTTTTGGCCATTGTATCGTCTGTCCTACTTCGATTTACGACTTATGATTACCCCTTTGGTATCTTTTGGCCATTGTATCGTCTGTCCTACTTCGATTTACGCTTCTGACTACCCCTTTGGTATATTTTGGCCATTGCATCATCTGTCCTACTTTGATTTATGGCTTCGGATTACCCCTTTGGTATCTTTTGGCCATTGTATCGTCTGTCCAACTTCGAGTTACGGCTTCTGATTACCTCTTTGGTATCTTTCGGCCATTGTATTGTCTGTCTTACTTCGATTTACGGCTTCTGATTACCTCTTTGGTAACTTTTGGCCATTGTATCGTCTATCCTACTTCGATATACGGCTTCTGATTACCCCTTTGGTATCTGTTGGCCATTGTATCCATTCTCCGTCGATCTACGGCTTCTGATTACCCCTTTGGTATCATTTGGTCATTGTATCGTCTGTCCTTCGATTTACGGCTTCTGATTACCCCTTTGGTATCATTTGGCCATTGTATCGTCTGTCTTACTTCGATTTACGATTTCTCATTACCTCTTTGTTATCTTTTCACCATTGTATCTTCTGTCCTACTTCGATTTGCGGCTTCTGATTACCCCTTTGGTATCTTTTGGCCATTGTATCGTCTGTCCTTCGATTTACGGCTTCTGACTACCCATTTGGTATCTGTTGGCCATTGTATCGTCTGTCCTACTTCGGTTGATGGCTTCTGATTACCCCTTTGGAATCTTTTGGCCATTGTATTTTCTGTCCTCCTTTGATTGATGGCTTCTGATTACCCCTTTGGTATCTTTTGGCCATTGTATCGTCTGTCCTACTTCGATTTACGACTTATGATTACCCCTTTGGTATCTTTTGGCCATTGTATCGTCTGTCCTACTTCGATTTACGCTTCTGACTACCCCTTTGGTATCTTTTGGCCATTGTATCATCTGTCCTACTTTGATTTATGGCTTCGGATTACCCCTTTGGTATCTTTTGGCCATTGTATCGTCTGTCCAACTTCGATTTACGGCTTCTGATTACCTCTTTGGTATCTTTTGGCCATTGTATTGTCTGTCTTACTTCGATTTACGGCTTCTGATTACCTCTTTGGTATCTATTGGCCATTGTATCGTCTATCCTACTTCGATATACGGCTTCTGATTACCCCTTTGGTATCTGTTGGCCATTGTATCGATTCTCCGTCGATCTACGGCTTCTGATTACCCCTTTGGTATCATTTGGTCATTGTATCGTCTGTCCTTCGATTTACGGCTTCTGATTACCCCTTTGGTATCATTTGGCCATTGTATCGTCTGTCTTACTTCGATTTACGACTTCTCATTACCTCTTTGTTATCTTTTCACCATTGTATCTTCTGTCCTACTTCGATTTGCGGCTTCTGATTACCCCTTTGGTATCTTTTGGCCATTGTATCGTCTGTCCTTCGATTTACGGCTTCTGACTACCCATTTGGTATCTGTTGGCCATTGTATCGTATGTCCTACTTCGATTGATGGCTTCTAATTACCCCTTTGGAATCTGTTGGCCATTGTATTTTCTGTCCTCCTTTGATTTATGGCTTCTGATTACCCCTTTGGTATCTTTTGGCCATTGTATCGTCTGTCCTACTTCGATTTACGACTTATGATTACCCCTTTGGTATCTTTTGGCCATTGTATCGTCTGTCCTACTTCGATTTACGCTTCTGACTACCCCTTTGGTATATTTTGGCCATTGCATCATCTGTCCTACTTTGATTTATGGCTTCGGATTACCCCTTTGGTATCTTT
Source organism: Bathymodiolus septemdierum (assembly GCA_963383655.1). Taxonomy (NCBI): domain Eukaryota; kingdom Metazoa; phylum Mollusca; class Bivalvia; order Mytilida; family Modiolidae; genus Bathymodiolus; species Bathymodiolus septemdierum. Next base: position 32,730,918 of record OY726524.1, on the reverse strand, counting down.
TGGCCATTGTATCGTCTGTCCAACTTCGATTTACGGCTTCTGATTACCTCTTTGGTATCTTTTGGCCATTGTATTGTCTGTCTTACTTCGATTTACGGCTTCTGATTACCTCTTTGGTATCTATTGGCCATTGTATCGTCTATCCTACTTCGATATACGGCTTCTGATTACCCCTTTGGTATCTGTTGGCCATTGTATCGATTCTCCGTCGATCTACGGCTTCTGATTACCCCTTTGGTATCATTTGGTCATTGTATCGTCTGTCCTTCGATTTACGACTTCTGATTACCCCTTTGGTATCATTTGGCCATTGTATCGTCTGTCTTACTTCGATTTACGACTTCTCATTACCCCTTTGTTATCTTTTCACCATTGTATCTTCTGTCCTACTTCGATTTGCGGCTTCTGATTACCCCTTTGGTATCTTTTGGCCATTGTATCGTCTGTCCTTCGATTTACGGATTCTGACTACCCATTTGGTATCTGTTGGCCATTGTATCGTATGTCCTACTTCGATTGATGGCTTCTGATTACCCCTTTGGAATCTTTTGGCCATCGTATTTTCTGTCCTCCTTTGATTTATGGCTTCTGATTACCCCTTTGGTATCTTTTGGCCATTGTATCGTCTGTCCTACTTCGATTTACGACTTATGATTACCCCTTTGGTATCTTTTGGCCATTGTATCGTCTGTCCTACTTCGATTTACGCTTCTGACTACCCCTTTGGTATCTTTTGGCCATTGTATCATCTGTCCTACTTTGATTTACGGCTTCTGATTACCTCTTTGGAATCTTTTGGCCATTGTATTGTCTGTCTTACTTCGATTTACGGCTTCTGATTACCTCTTTGGTATCTATTGGCCATTGTATCGTCTATCCTACTTCGATATACGGCTTCTGATTACCCCTTTGGTATCTGTTGGCCATTGTATCGATTCTCCGTCGATCTACGGCTTCTGATTACCCCTTTGGTATCATTTGGTCATTGTATCGTCTGTCCTTCGATTTACGGCTTCTGATTACCCCTTTGGTATCATTTGGCCATTGTATCGTCTGTCTTACTTCGATTTACGACTTCTCATTACCTCTTTGTTTTCTTTTCACCATTGTATCTTCTGTCCTACTTCGATTTGCGGCTTCTGATTACCCCTTTGGTATCTTTTGGCCATTGTATCGTCTGTCCTTCGATTTACGGCTTCTGACTACCCATTTGGTATCTGTTGGCCATTGTATCGTATGTCCTACTTCGATTGATGGCTTCTGATTACCCCTTTGGAATCTTTTGGCCATTGTATTTTCTGTCCTCCTTTGATTTATGGCTTCTGATTACCCCTTTGGTATCTTTTGGCCATTGTATCGTCTGTCCTACTTCAATTTACGACTTATGATTACCCCATTGGTATCTTTTGGCCATTGTATCGTCTGTCCTACTTCGATTTACGCTTCTGACTACCCCTTTGGTATCTTTTGGCCATTGTATCATCTGTCCTACTTTGATTTATGGCTTCGGATTACCCCTTTGGTATCTTTTGGCCATTGTATCGTCTGTCCAACTTCGATTTACGGCTTCTGATTACCTCTTTGGTATCATTTGGCCATTGTATTGTCTGTCTTACTTCGATTTACGGCTTCTGATTACCTCTTTGGTATCTATTGGCCATTGTATCGTCTATCCTACTTCGATATACGGCTTCTGATTACCCCTTTGGTATCTGTTGGCCATTGTATCGATTCTCCGTCAATCTACGGCTTCTGATTACCCCTTTGGTATCTTTTGGCCATTGTGGCGTCTGTCCTACTTCGAATTGCGGCTTTTGATTATCCCTTTGGTATCTTGTGACCATTGTATCGTCTCTATTACTTCGAATTACGGCTTCTGATTACCCCTTTGGTATCTCTTGGCAATTGTATCGTCTTTCCTACTTCGATTTATGCCTTCTGATTACCCCTTTGGTATATTTTGGCCATTGTATCATCTGTCCTTCTTCAATTTATGCCTTCTGATTACCACATTGGTATCTTTTAGCCATTGCATCATCTGTCCTACTTCGATTGATGCCTTCTGATTACACATTTGGTATCTTTTGGCAATTGTATCATCTGTACTACTTCGATTTATCCCTTCTGCGTACCCCTTCGGTATCTTTTGGCCATTGCATCGTCTGTCCAACTTCGATTTACGACTTCTGATTACCCCTTTGGTATCTTTTGGCCATTGTATCGTCTGTCCTTCGATTTACGGCTTCTGACTACCCATTTGGTATCTGTTGGCCATTGTATCGTATGTCCTACTTCGATTGATGGCTTCTGATTACCCCTTTGGAATCTTTTGGCCATTGTATCGTCTGTCCTACTTCGATTTGTGGCTTCTGATTACCCCTTTGGTATATTTTGGTCATTGTATCTTCTGTCCTACTTTGATGTATGGCTTCTGATTATCCCTTTGATATCTTGTGGTCATTGTATCGTCTGTCCTTCGATTTACGGCTTCTCATTACCCCTTTGGTATCATTTGGCCATTGTATCGTCTGTCCTACTTCGATTTACGACTTCTGATTACCTCTTTGTTATCTTTTCACCATTGTATCTTCTGTTCTACTTCGATTTACGGCTTCTGATTACCCCTTTGGTATCTTTTGGCCAGTGTATCTTCTTTCCTTCGATTTACGGCTTCTGACTACCCCTTTAGTATCTTTTGGACATTGTATCGTCTGTCCTACTTCGATTGATGGCTTCTGATTACCCCTTTGGTATCTTTTAGCCATTGTATCGTCTGTCTTCCTTTGATTTATGGCTTCTTATTACCCCTTTGGTATCTTTTGGCCATTGTATCGCCTGTCCTACTTCGATTTACGACTTCTGATTACCCCTTTGGTATCTTTTGGCCCTTGTATCGTCTGTCCTACTTCGATTTACGGCTTCTGACTACACCTTTGGTATCTGTTGGCCATTGTATCGTCTGTCCTACTTCGTTTTGTGGATTCTGATAACCCATTTGGTATATTTTGGTCATTGTATCTTCTGTCCTACTTTGATGTATGGCTTCTAATTATCCCTTTGATATCTTGTGGTCATTGTATCGTCTGTCCTACTTCGATTTACGACTTTTAATTACCACTTTGGTATCTTATGGTCATTGTATCGTCTGTCCTTCGATTTACGGCTTCTCATTACCCCTTTGGTATCATTTGGCCATTGTATCGTCTGTCCTACTTCGATTTACGACTTCTGATTACCTCTTTGTTATCTTTTCACCATTGTATCTTCTGTTCTACTTCGATTTACGGCTTCTGATTACCCCTTTGGTATCTTTTGGCCAGTGTATCTTCTTTCCTTCGATTTACGGCTTCTGACTACCCCTTTAGTATCTTTTGGACATTGTATCGTCTGTCCTACTTCGATTGATGGCTTCTGATTACCCCTTTGGTATCTTTTAGCCATTGTATCGTCTGTCTTCCTTTGATTTATGGCTTCTTATTACCCCTTTGGTATCTTTTGGCCATTGTATCGCCTGTCCTACTTCGATTTACGACTTCTGATTACCCCTTTGGTATCTTTTGGCCCTTGTATCGTCTGTCCTACTTCGATTTACGGCTTCTGACTACACCTTTGGTATCTGTTGGCCATTGTATCGTCTGTCCTACTTCGTTTTGTGGATTCTGATTACCCATTTGGTATATTTTGGTCATTGTATCTTCTGTCCTACTTTGATGTATGGCTTCTAATTATCCCTTTGATATCTCTTGGCCATTGTTTCGTCTGTCTTACTTCGATTTATGGCTTCGGATTACCCTTTTGGTATCTTTTGGCCATTGTATCGTCTGTCCAACTTCGATTTACGGCTTCTGATTACCCCTTTGGTATGCTTTGACCATTGTATCGTCTGTCCTACTTCGATTTACGGCTTCTGTTTACCCCTTTGGTATCTGTTGGCCATTTTATCGACTCTCCGTAGAACTACGGTTTTTGATTACCCCTTAGGTATCATTTGGCCATTGCATCGTCTGTCCTACTTCGATTTATGGCTTCTGATTACTGCATTGGTATATTTTGGACATTGTATCTTCCGTCCTACTTTGATGTATGGCTTCTGATTATCCCATTGATATATTTTGGCCATTGTATCGTCTGTCTTACTTCGATTTACGGATTCTGATTACCCCATTGGTATCTTTTGACCATTGTATCATCTGTCCTACTTCGATTTATGGCTTCGGATTACCCCTTTGGTATCTTTTGGCCATTGTGTCGTCTGTCCAACTTCGATTTACGGCTTCTGATTACCCCTTTGGTATCTTTTGGCCATTGTATCGTCTGTCTTACTTCGATTTACGGCTTCTGATTACGCCTTTGGTATCTGTTGGCCATTGTATCGATTCTCCGTCGATCTACGGCTTCTGATTACCCCTTTGGTATCATTTGGCCATTGCATCGTCTGTCCTACTTCGATTTATGGCTTCTGATTACCCCTTTGGTATCTTTTGGCCATTGTGGCGTCTGTCCTACTTCGAATTGCGGCTTTTGATTATCCCTTTGGTATCTTGTGACCATTGTATCGTCTCTCTTACTTCGAATTACGGCTTCTGATTACCCCATTGGTATCTCTTGGCAATTGTATCGTCTTTCCTACTTCAATTGATGCCTTCTGATTACCACATTGGTATCTTTTAGCCATTGCATCATCTGTCCTAGTTCGATTGATGCCTTCTGATTACACATTTGATATCTTTTGGCAATTGTATCATCTGTACTATTTCTATCTATGCCTTCTGCGTAACCCTTTGGTATCTTTTGGCCATTGCATCGTCTGTCCTACTTCGATTTACGACTTCTGATTACCCCTTTGGTATCTTTTGGCCATTGTATCGTCTGTCCTTCGATTTACGGCTTCTGACTACCCATTTGGTATCTGTTGGCCATTGTATCGTATGTCCTTCTTCGATTGATGGCTTCTGATTACCCCTTTGGAATCTTTTGACCATTGTATTGTCTGTCCTCCTTTGATTTATGGCTACTGATTACCCCTTTGGTATCTTTTGCCCATTGTATCGTCTGTCCTACTTCGATTTACGACTTCTGATTACCCTTTTGATATCTTTTGGCCATTGTAACGTCTGTCTTACTTCGATTTACGGATTCTGATTACCTCTTTGGTATCTTTTGGCCATTGTATCGTCTATCCTACTTCGATATACGCTTCTGATTACCCCTTTGGGATCTGTTGGCCATTGTATCGATTCTCCGTCGATCTACGGCTTCTTATTACCCCTTTGGTATCATTTGGCCATTGCATCGTCTGTCCTACTTCGATTTATGGCTTCTGATTACCCCTTTGGTATCTTTTGGCCATTGTGGCGTCTGTCCTACTTCGAATTGCGGCTTCTGATTATCCCTTTGGTATCTTGTGACCATTGTATCGTCTCTCTTACTTCGAATTACGGCTTCTGATTACCCCATTGGTATCTTTTGGCAATTGTATCGTCTTTCCTACTTCGATTTATGCCTTCTGATTACCCCTTTGCTATATTTTGGCCATTGTATCATCTGTCCTACTTCAATTTATGCCTTCTGATTACCACATTGGTATCTTTTAGCCATTGCATCATCTGTCCTACTTCGATTGATGCCTTCTGATTACACATTTGGTATCTTTTTTCAATTGTATCATCTGTACTACTTCGATTTATGCCTTCTGCGTACCCATTTGGTATCTTTTGGCCATTGCATCGTCTGTCCTACTTCAATTTACGACTTCTGATTACCCCATTGGTATCTGTTGGCCATTGTATCGTCTGTCCTACTTCGAATTACGACTTCTGACTACCCCTTTGGTATCTGTTGGCCATTGTATCATCTGTCCTACTTCGAATTTTGGCTTCTGATTACCCCTTTGGTATATTTTGGTCATTGTATCTTCTGTCCTACTTTCATGTATGGCTTCTGATTATCCCATTGATATTTTTGGCCATTGTATCGTTTGTCCTACTTCGATTTATGGATTCTGATTACCCCTTTGGTATCTTTTGGCCATTGTATCGTCTGTCCTACTTCGATTTACGACTTATGATTACCCCTTTGGTTTCTTTTGGCCATTGTATCGTCTGTCCTACTTCGATTTACGGCTTCTGACTACCCCTTTGGTATCTTTTGGCCATTGTATCATCTGTCCTACTTTGATTTATGGCTTCGGATTACCCCTTTGGTATCTTTTGGCCATTGTATCGTCTGTCCAACTTCGATTAACGGCTTCTTATTACCTCTTTGGTATCTATTGGCCATTGTATCGTCTATCCTACTTCGATATACGGCTTCTGATTACCCCTTTGGTATCTGTTGCCCATTGTATCGAATCTCCGTCGATCTACGGCTTCTGATTACCCCTTTGGTATCATTTGGCCATTGCATCGTCTGTCCTACTTCGATTTATGGCTTCTGATTACCCCTTTGGTATCTTTTGGCCATTGTGGCGTCTGTCCTACTTCGAATTACGCTTTTGATTATCCCTTTGGTATCTTGTGACCATTGTATCGTCTCTCTTACTTCGAATTACGGCTTCTGATTACCCCATTGGTATCTCTTGGCAATTGTATCGTCTTTCCTACTTCGATTTATGCCTTCTGATTACCCCATTGGTATATTTTGGCTATGGTATCATCTGTCCTACTTCAATTTATGCCTTCTGATTACCACATCGGTATCTTTTAGCCATTGCATCATCTGTCCTACTTCGATTTACGGCTTCTGACTACCCCTTTGGTCTCTTTTGGCCATTGTATCATCTGTCCTACTTTGATTTATGGCTTCGGATTACCCCTTTGGTATCTTTTGGCCATTGTATCGTCTGTCCAACTTCGATTTACGGCTTCTTATTACCTCTTTGGTATCTATTGGCCATTGTATCGTCTATCCTACTTCGATATACGGCTTCTGATTACCCCTTTGGTATCTGTTGGCCATTGTATCGAATCTCCGTCGATCTACGGCTTCTGATTACCCCTTTGGTATCATTTGGCCATTGCATCGTCTGTCCTACTTCGATTTATGGCTTCTGATTACCCCTTTGGTATCTTTTGGCCATTGTGGCGTCTGTCCTACTTCGAATTACGGCTTTTGATTATCCCTTTGGTATCTTGTGTCCATTGTATCGTCTCTCTTACTTCGAATTACGGCTTCTGATTACCCCATTGGTATCTCTTGGCAATTGTATCGTCTTTCCTACTTCGATTTATGCCTTCTGATTACCCCATTGGTATATTTTGGCTATGGTATCATCTGTCCTACTTCAATTTATGCCTTCTGATTACCACATTGGTATCTTTTAGCCATTGCATCATCTGTCCTACATCGGTTGATGCCTTCTGATTACCCCTTTGGTATCTTTTGGCCATTGTCTCGTCTGTCCTACTTCGATTTACGGCTTCTGACTACCCCTTTGGTATCTTTTGGCCATTGTATCATCTGTCCTACTTTGATTTATGGCTTCGGATTACCCCTTTGGTATCTTTTGGCCATTGTATCGTCTGTCCAACTTCGATTTACGGCTTCTGATTACCCCTTTGGTATCTTTTGGCCATTGTATTGTCTGTGTTACTTCGATTTACGGCTTCTGATTACATCTTTGGTATCTATTGGCCATTGTATCGTCTATCTAACTTCGATATACGGCTTCTGATTACCCCTTTGTTATCTGTTGGCCATTGTATCGATTCTCCGTTGATCTACGGCTTCTGATTACCACTTTGGTATCATTTGGCCATTGCATCGTCTGTCCTATTTCGATTGATGGCTTCTGATTACCCCTTTGGTATCTTTTGGCCATTGTGGCGTCTGTCCTACTTCGAATTGCGGCTTTTGATTATCCCTTTGGTATCTTGTGACCATTGTATCGTCTCTCTTACTTCGAATTACGGCTTATGGTTACCCCATTGGTATCTCTTGGCAATTGTATCGTCTTTCCTACTTCGATTTATGCTTTCTGATTACCCCTTTGGTATATGTTGGCCATTGTATCATCTGTCCTACTTCAATTTATGCTTTCTGATTACCACATTGGTATCTTTTAGCCATTGCATCATCTGTCCTACTTCGATTGATGCCTTCTGATTACCCCTTTGGTATCTTTTGGCCATTGTATCGTCTGTCCTACTTCGATTTACGGCTTCTGACTACCCCTTTGGTATCTTTTGGCCATTGTATCATCTGTCCTACTTTGATTTATGGCTTCGAATTACCCCTTTGGTATCTTTTGGCCATTGTATCGTCTGTCCAACTTCGATTTACGGCTTCTGATTACCCCTTTGGTATCTTTTGGCCATTGTATTGTCTGTCTTACTTCGATTTACGGCTTCTGATTACCTCTTTGGTATCTATTGGCCATTGTATCGTCTATCCTACTTCGATATACGGCTTCTGATTACCCCTTTGGTATCTGTTGGCCATTGTATAGATTCTCCGTCGATCTACGGCTTCTGATTACCCCTTTGGTATCATTTGGCCATTGCATCGTCTGTCCTACTTCGATTTATGGCTTCTGATTACCCCTTTGGTATCTTTTGGCCATTGTGGCGTCTGTCCTACTTCGAATTGCGGCTTTTGATTATCCCTTTGGTATGTTGTGACCATTGTATCGTCTGTCTTACTTCGAATTACGGCTTCTGATTACCCCATTGGTATCTCTTGGCAATTGTATCGTCTTTCCTACTTCGATTTATGCCTTCTGATTACCCCTTTGGTATATTTTGGCCATTGTATCATCTGTCCTACTTCAATTTATGCCTTCTTATTACCACATTGGTATCTTTTAGCCATTGCATCATCTGTCCTACTTCGATTGATGCCTTCTGATTACACAGTTGGTATCTTTTGGCAATTGTATCATCTGTACTACTTCGTTCTATGCCTTCTGCGTAACCCTTTGGTATCTTTTGGCCATTGCATCGTCTGTCCTACTTCGATTTACGACTTCTGATTACCCCTTTGGTATCTTTTGGCCATTGTATCGTCTATCCTTCGATTTACGGCTTCTGACTACCCATTTGGTATCTGTTGGCCATTGTATCGTATGTCCTACTTCGATTGATGGCTTCTGATTACCCCTTTGGAATCTTTTGGCCATTGTATTGTCTGTCCTCCTTTGATTTATGGCTTCTGATTACCCCTTTGGTATCTTTTGCCCATTGTATCGTCTGTCCTACTTCGATTTACGACTTATGATTACCCCTTTGATATCTTTTGGCCATTGTATCGTCTGTCCTACTTCGATTTACGGCTTCTGACTACCCCTTTGGTATCTTTTGTCCATTTTATCGTCTGTCTTACTTCGATTTACGGCTTCTGATTACCTCTTTGGTATCTTTTGGCCATTGTATCGTCTATCCTACTTCGATATACGCTTCTGATTACCCCTTTGGTATCTGTTGGCCATTGTATTGATTCTCCGTCGATCTACGGCTTCTGATTACCCCTTTGGTATCATTTGGCCATTGCATCGTCTGTCCTACTTCGATTTATGGCTTCTGATTACCCCTTTGGTATCTTTTGGCCATTGTGACGTCTGTCCTACTTCGAATTGCGGCTTCTGATTATCCCTTTGGTATCTTGTGACCATTGTATCGTCTCTCTTACTTCGAATTACGGCTTCTGATTACCCCTTTGGTATCTTTTGGCAATTGTATCGTCTTTCCTACTTCGATTTATGCCTTCTGATTACCCCTTTGGTATATTTTGGCCATTGTATCATCTGTCCCACTTCAATTTATGCCTTCTGATTACCACATTGGTATCTTTTAGCCATTGCATCATCTGTCCTACTTCGATTGATGCCTTCTGATTACACATTTGGTATCTTTTGCCAATTGTATCATCTGTACTACTTCGATTTATGCCTTCTGCGTACCCCTTTGGTATCTTTTGGCCATTGCATCGTCTGTCCTACTTCGATTTACGACTTCTGATTACCCCATTGGTATCTGTTGGCCATTGTATCGTCTGTCCTACTTCGAATTACGACTTCTGACTACCCCTTTGGTATCTGTTGGCCATTGTATCATCTGTCCTACTTCGATTTTTGGCTTCTGATTACCCCTTTGGTATATTTTGGTCATTGTATCTTCCGTCCTACTTTCATGTATGGCTTCTGATTATCTCATTGATATCTTTTGGCCATTGTATCGTTTGTCCTACTTCGATTTATGGATTCTGATTACCCCTTTGGTATCTTTTGGCCATTGTATCGTCTGTCCAACTTCGATTAACGGCTTTTGACTACCCCTTTGAAATCTTTTGGCCATTGTATTGTCTGTCCTCCTTTGATTTATGGCTTCTGATTACCCCTTTGGTATCTTTTGGCCATTGTATCGTCTGTCCTACTTCGATTTATGACTTATGATTACCCTTTGGTATCTTTTGTCCATTGTATCGTCTGTCCTACTTCGATTTACGGCTTCTGACTACCCCTTTGGTATCTTTTGGCCATTGTATCATCTGTCCTACTTTAATTTATGGCTTCGGATTACCCCTTTGGTATCTTTTGGCCATTGTATCGTCTGTCCAACTTCGATTTACGGCTTCTGATTACCCCTTTGGTATCTTTTGGCCATTGTATTGTCTGTCTTACTTCGATTTACGGCTTCTGATTACCTCTTTGGTATCTATTGGCCATTGTATCGTCTATCCTACTTCGATATACGGCTTCTGATTACCCCTTTGGTATCTGTTGGCCATTGTATCGAATCTCCGTCGATCTACGGCTTCTGATTACCCCTTTGGTATCAATTGGCCATTGCATCGTCTGTCCTACTTCGATTTATGGCTTCTGATTACCCCTTTGGTATCTTTTGGCCATTGTGGCGTCTGTCCTACTTCGAATTGCGGCTTTTGATTATCCCTTTGGTATCTTGTGACCATTGTATCGTCTCTCTTACTTCGAATTACGGCTTCTGATTACCCCATTGGTATCTCTTGACAATTGTATCGTCTTTCCTACTTCGATTTATGCCTTCTGATTACCCCTTTGGTATATTTTGGCCATTGTATCATCTGTCCTACTTCAATTTATGCCTTCTGATTACCACATTGGTATCTTTTAGCCATTGCATCATCTGTCCTACTTCGATTGATGCTTTCTGATTACCCCTTTGGTATCTTTTGGCCATTGTATCGTCTGTCCTACTTCGATTTACGGCTTCTGACTACCCCTTTGGTATCTTTTGGCCATTGTATCATCTGTCCTACTTTGATTTATTGCTTCGGATTACCCCTTTGGTATCTTTTGGCCATTGTATCGTCTGTCCAACTTCGATTTACGGCTTCTGATTACCCCTTTGGTATCTTTTGGCCATTGTATTGTCTGTCTCACTTCGATTTACGGCTTCTGATTACCTCTTTGATATCTATTGGCCATTGTATCGTCTATCCTACTTCGATATACGGCTTCTGATTACCCCTTTGGTATCTGTTGGCCATTGTATCGATTCTCCGTCGATCTACGGCTTCTGATTACCCCTTTGGAATCATTTGGCCATTGCATCGTCTGTCCAACTTCGATTTATGGCTTCTGATTACCCCTTTGGTATCTTTTGGCCATTGTGGCGTCTGTCCTACTTCGAATTGCGGCTTTTGATTATCCCTTTGGTATCTTGTGACCATTGTATCGTCTCTCTTACTTCGAATTACGGCTTCTGATTACCCCATTGGTATCTCTTGGCAATTGTATCGTCTTTCCTCTTCGATTGATGCCTTCTGATTACCCCTTTGGTATATTTTGGCCATTTTATCATCTGTCCTACTTCAATTTATGTCTTCTGATTACCACATTGGTATCTTTTAGCCATTGCATCATCTGTCCTACTTCGATTGATGCCATCTGATTACACATTTGGTATCTTTTGGCAATTGTAACATCTGTACTACTTCGTTCTATGCCTTCTGCGTAACCCTTTGGTATCTTTTGGCCATTGCATCGTCTGTCCTACTTCGATTTACGACTTCTGATTACCCCTTTGGTATCTTTTGGCCATTGTATCGTCTGTCCTTCGATTTACGGCTTCTGACTACCCATTTGGTATCTGTTGGCCATTGTATCGTATGTCCTACTTCGATTGATGGCTTCTGATTACCCCTTTGGAATCTTTTGGCCATTGTATTGTCTGTCCTCCTTTGATTTATGGCTACTAATTACCCCTTTGGTATCTTTTGCCCATTGTATCGTCTGTCCTACTTCGATTTACGACTTATGATTACCCCTTTGGTATCTTTTGGCCATTGTATCGTCTGTCCTACTTCGATTTACGCTTCTGACTACCCCTTTGGTATCTTTTGGCCATTGTATCGTCTGTCTTACTTCGATTTACGGCTTCTGATTACCTCTTTGGTATCTTTTGGCCATTGTATCGTCTATCCTATTTCGATATACGCTTCTGATTACCCCTTTGGGATCTGTTGGCCATTGTATCGATTCTCCGTCGATCTACGGCTTCTGATTAACCCTTTGGTATCATTTGGTCATTGTATCGTCTGTCCTACTTCGATCTACGGCTTCTGATTACCCCTTTGGTATCTTTTGGCCATTGCATCGTCTGTCCTACTTCGAATTGCGCTTCTGATTATCCCTTTGGTATCTTGTGACCATTGTATCGTCTCTCTTACTTCGAATTACGGCTTCTGATTACCCCTTTGGTATCTCTTGGCAATTGTATCGTCTTTCCTACTTCGATTTATGCCTTCTGATTACCCCTTTGGTATATTTTGGCCATTGTATCATCTGTCCTACTTCAATTTATGCCTTCTGATTACCACATTGGTATCTTTTAGCCATTGCATCATCTGTCCTACTTCGATTGATGGCTTCTGATTACCCCTTTGGCATCTTTTGGCCATTGTATCGTCTGTCCTACTTCGATTTTTGGCTTTTGATTACCCCTTTGGTATATTTTGGTCATTGTATCTTCCGTCCTACTTTGATGTATGGCTTCCGATTATCCCATTGAGATCTTTTGGCCATTGTATCGTTTGTCCTACTTCGATTTATGGATTCGGATTACCCCTTTGGTATCTGTTGGCCATTGTATTGTCTGTCTTACTTCGATTTACGTGTTCTGATTACGTCTTTGGTCTCTATTGGCCATTGTATCATCTATCCTACTTCGATATACGGCTTCTGATTACCCCTTTGGTATCTGTTGGCCATTGTATCGACTCTCCGTCGATCTACGGCTTCTGATTACCCCTTTGGTATCATTTGGCCATTGCATCGTCTGTCCTACTTCGATCTACGGCTTCTGATTACCCCTTTGGTATCATTTGGCCATTGCATCGTCTGTCCTACTTCGATTTATGGCTTCTGATTACCCCTTTGGTATCTTTTGGCCATTGTAGCGTCTGTCCTACTTCGAATTGTGGCTTTTGATTACCCCTTTGGTATCTTTTGGCCATTGCATCGTCTCTCTTACTTCGAATTACGGCTTCTGATTACCACTTTGGTATCTTTTGGCCATTGTATCGTCTATTCTACTTCGATTTGTGCCTTCTGATTACCCTTTTGGTGTCATTTGGGCATTGTATCGTCTGTCCTACTTCGATTGATGGCTTCTGATTACCCCTTTGGCATCTTTTGGTCATTGTATCGTCTGTCCTCCTTTGATTTATGGCTTCTGATTACCCCTTTGGTATCTTTTGGGCATTGTATCGTCTGTCCTACTTCGATTTACGGCTTCTGACTACCCCTTTGGTATCTTTTGGCCATTGTATCATCTGTCCTACTTCGATTTATGGCTTCGGATTACCCTTTTGGTATCTTTTGGCCATTGTATCGTCTGTCTAACTTCGATTTACGGCTTCTGATTACCACTTTGGTATCATTTGGCCATTGTATCGTCTGTCCTACTTCGATTCACGACTTCTGATTACCTCTTTGTTATCTTTTCACCATTGTATCTTCTGTCCTACTTCGATTTGCGGCTTCTGACTACCCATTTGGTATCTTTTGGCCATTGTAACATCTGTCCTACTTCGATTGATGGCTTCTGATTACCCCTTTGGAATCTTTTGGTCATTGTATTGTCTGTCCTCCTTAGATTTACGACTTATGATTACCCCTTTGGTATCTTCTGGCCATTGTATCGTCTGTCCTACTTCGATTTACGGCTTCTGACTACCCCTTTGGTATCTTTTGGCCATTGTATCATCTGTCCAACTTCGATTTACGACTTCTGATTACCACTTTGGTATCTTTTTAGCCATTGTATCGTCTGTCTTACTTCGATTGACGGCTTCTGATTACCTCTTTGGTATCTTTTGGCCATTGTATCATCTATCCTACTTCGATATACGGCTTCTCAATACCCCTTTGGTATCTGTTGGCCATTGTATCGACTCTCCGTCGATCTACGGCTTCTAATTAGCCCATTTGGTATCATTTGGCCATCGCATCGTCTGTCCTACTTCGATTAATGGCTTCTGATTACCCATTTGGTATCTTTTGGCCATTGTAGTGTCTGTCCTACTTCGAATTTCGGCTTTTGATTACCCCATTTGGTATCATTTGGCCATTGCATCATCTGTCCTACTTCAATTTATGCATTCTGATTACCACATTGGTATCTTTTAGACATTGCATCATCTGTCCTACTTCGATTGATGCCTTCTGATTACACCTTTGGTATCTTTTGGCAATTGTATCATCTGTACTACTTCGATTTATGCCTTTTGCTTACCCCTTGGTATCTGTTGGCCATTGTATCGTTTGTCCTACTTCGATTTATGCCTTCTGATTACCCCTTTGGTGTCTTTTGGCCATTGCACCGTCTCTCTTACTTCGAATTACGGCTTCTGATTACCACTTTGGTATATTTTGGCCATTGTATCGTCTATCCTACTTCGATTTGTGCCTTCTGATTTCCCCCTTGGTGTCTTTTGGCCATTGTATCATCTGTCCTACTTCGATTTATGCCTTCTGATTACCCCTTTGGTATCTTTTGGCCATTGTATCGTCTGTCCAACTTCGATTTACGGCTTCTGATTACCCCTTTGGTCTCTTTTTAGCCATTGTATCGTCTGTCTTACTTCGATTGATGCCTTCTGATTACCCCTTTGGTATCTTTTGGCCATTGTATCGTCTCTCTTACTTCGAATTACGGCTTCTGATTACCCCATTGGTATCTTTTGGCAATTGTATCGTCTTTCCTACTTCGATTTATGCCTTCTGATTACCTCTTTGGTATATTTTGTCCATTGTATCATCTGTCCTACTTCAATTTATGCCTTCTGATTACCACATTGGTATCTTTTAGCCATTGCATCATCTGTCCTACTTCGATTGATGCCTTCTGATTACACCTTTGGTATCTTTTGGCAATTGTATCATCGGTACTACTTCGATTTATGCCTTCTGCTTACCCCATTGGTATCTTTTGGCAATTGTATTGTCTTTCCTACTTCGATTTATGCCTTCTGATTACCTCTTTGGTATATTTTGTCCATTGTATCATCTGTCCTACTTCAATTTATGCCTTCTGATTACCACATTGGTATCTTTTAGCCATTGCATCATCTGTCCTACTTCGATTGATGGCTTCTGATTACCCCTTTGGCATCTTTTGGTCATTGTTTCGTCTTTCCTCCTTTGATTTATGGCTTCTGATTACCCCTTTGGTATCTTTTGGCCATTGTATCGTCTGTCCTACTTCGATTTATGGCTTCTGACTACCCCTTTGGTATCTTTTGGCCATTGTATCATCTGTCCTACTTCGATTTATGGCTTCGGATTACCCCTTTGGTATCTTTTGGCCATTGTATCGTCTGTCTAACTTCGATTTACGGCTTCTGATTACCCCTTTGGTATCATTTGGCCATTGTATCGTCTGTCCTACTTCGATTTACGACTTCTGATTACCTCTTTGTTATCTTTTCACCATTGTATCTTCTGTCCTACTTCGATTTGCGGCTTCTGACTACCCATTTGGTATCTTTTGGCCATTGTAACATCTGTTCTACTTCGATTGATGGCTTCTGATTACCCCTTTGGAATCTTTTGGTCATTGTATTGTGTGTCCTCCTTAGATTTACGACTTATGATTACCCCTTTGGTATCTTCTGGCCATTGTATCGTCTGTCCTACTTCGATTTACGGCTTCTGACTACCCCTTTGGTATCTTTTGGCCATTGTATCATCTGTCCTACTTCGATTTACGACTTCTGATTACCACTTTGGTATCTTTTTAGCCATTGTATCGTCTGTCTTACTTCGATTTACGGCTTCTGATTACCTCTTTGGTATCTTTTGGCCATTGTATCATCTATCCTACTTCGATATACGGCTTCTCAATACCCCTTTGGTATCTGTTGGCCATTGTATCGACTCTCCGTCGATCTACGGCTTCTAATTACCCCATTTGGTATCATTTGGCCATCGCATCGTCTGTCCTACTTCGATTAATGGCTTCTGATTACCCATTTGGTATCTTTTGGCCATTGTAGTGTCTGTCCTACTTCGAATTTCGGCTTTTGATTACCCAATTTGGTATCATTTGGCCATCGCATCGTCTTTCCTACTTCGATTTATGCCTTCTGATTACCCCTTTGGTATATTTTGGCCATTGTATCATCTGTCCTACTTCAATTTATGCATTCTGATTACCACATTGGTATCTTTTAGACATTGCATCATCTGTCCTACTTCGATTGATGCCTTCTGATTACACCTTTGGTATCTTTTGGCAATTGTATCATCTGTACTACTTCGATTTATGCCTTTTGCTTACCCCTTGGTATCTGTTGGCCATTGTATCGTTTGTCCTACTTCGATTTATGCCTTCTGATTACCCCTTTGGTGTCTTTTGGCCATTGCACCGTCTCTCTTACTTCGAATTACGGCTTCTGATTACCACTTTGGTATATTTTGGCCATTGTATCGTCTATCCTACTTCGATTTGTGCCTTCTGATTTCCCCCTTGGTGTCTTTTGGCCATTGTATCATCTGTCCTACTTCGATTTATGCCTTCTGATTACCCCTTTGGTATCTTTTGGCCATTGTATCGTCTGTCCAACTTCGATTTACGGCTTCTGATTACCCCTTTGGTCTCTTTTTAGCCATTGTATCGTCTGTCTTACTTCGATTGATGCCTTCTGATTACCCCTTTGGTATCTTTTGGCCATTGTATCGTCTCTCTTACTTCGAATTACGGCTTCTGATTACCCCATTGGTATCTTTTGGCAATTGTATCGTCTTTCCTACTTCGATTTATGCCTTCTGATTACCTCTTTGGTATATTTTGTCCATTGTATCATCTGTCCTACTTCAATTTATGCCTTCTGATTACCACATTGGTATCTTTTAGCCATTGCATCATCTGTCCTACTTCGATTGATGCCTTCTGATTACACCTTTGGTATCTTTTGGCAATTGTATCATCGGTACTACTTCGATTTATGCCTTCTGCTTACCCCATTGGTATCTTTTGGCAATTGTATCGTCTTTCCTACTTCGATTTATGCCTTCTGATTACCTCTTTGGTATATTTTGTCCATTGTATCATCTGTCCTACTTCAATTTATGCCTTCTGATTACCACATTGGTATCTTTTAGCCATTGCATCATCTGTCCTACTTCGATTGATGGCTTCTGATTACCCCTTTGGCATCTTTTGGTCATTGTTTCGTCTGTCCTCCTTTGATTTATGGCTTCTGATTACCCCTTTGGTATCTTTTGGCCATTGTATCGTCTGTCCTACTTCGATTTACGGCTTCTGACTACCCCTTTGGTATCTTTTGGCCATTGTATCATCTGTCCTACTTCGATTTATGGCTTCGGATTACCCCTTTGGTATCTTTTGGCCATTGTATCGTCTGTCTAACTTCGATTTACGGCTTCTGATTACCCCTTTGGTATCATTTGGCCATTGTATCGTCTGTCCTACTTCGATTTACGACTTCTGATTACCTCTTTGTTATCTTTTCACCATTGTATCTTCTGTCCTACTTCGATTTGCGGCTTCTGACTACCCATTTGGTATCTTTTGGCCATTGTAACATCTGTTCTACTTCGATTGATGGCTTCTGATTACCCCTTTGGAATCTTTTGGTCATTGTATTGTGTGTCCTCCTTAGATTTACGACTTATGATTACCCCTTTGGTATCTTCTGGCCATTGTATCGTCTGTCCTACTTCGATTTACGGCTTCTGACTACCCCTTTGGTATCTTTTGGCCATTGTATCATCTGTCCTACTTCGATTTACGACTTCTGATTACCACTTTGGTATCTTTTTAGCCATTGTATCGTCTGTCTTACTTCGATTTACGGCTTCTGATTACCTCTTTGGTATCTTTTGGCCATTGTATCATCTATCCTACTTCGATATACGCTTCTCAATACCCCTTTGGTATCTGTTGGCCATTGTATCGACTCTCCGTCGATCTACGGCTTCTAATTACCCCATTTGGTATCATTTGGCCATCGCATCGTCTGTCCTACTTCGATTAATGGCTTCTGATTACCCATTTGGTATCTTTTGGCCATTGTAGTGTCTGTCCTACTTCGAATTTCGGCTTTTGATTACCCAATTTGGTATCATTTGGCCATCGCATCGTCTTTCCTACTTCGATTTATGCCTTCTGATTACCCCTTTGGTATATTTTGGCCATTGTATCATCTGTCCTACTTCAATTTATGCATTCTGATTACCACATTGGTATCTTTTAGCCATTGCATCATCTGTCCTACTTCGATTGATGCCTTCTGATTACACCTTTGGTATCTTTTGGCAATTGTATCATCTGTACTACTTCGATTTATGCCTTTTGCTTACCCCTTGGTATCTGTTGGCCATTGTATCGTTTGTCCTACTTCGATTTATGCCTTCTGATTACCCCTTTGGTGTCTTTTGGCCATTGCACCGTCTCTCTTACTTCGAATTACGGCTTCTGATTACCACTTTGGTATATTTTGGCCATTGTATCGTCTATCCTACTTCGATTTGTGCCTTCTGATTTCCCCCTTGGTGTCTTTTGGCCATTGTATCATCTGTCCTACTTCGATTTATGCCTTCTGATTACCCCTTTGGTATCTTTTGGCCATTGTATCGTCTGTCCAACTTCGATTTACGGCTTCTGATTACCGCTTTGGTATCTTTTTAGCCATTGTATCGTCTGTCTTACTTCGATTGATGCCTTCTGATTACCCCTTTGGTATCTTTTGGCCATTGTATCGTCTCTCTTACTTCGAATTACGGCTTCTGATTACCCCATTGGTATCTTTTGGCAATTGTATCGTCTTTCCTACTTCGATTTATGCCTTCTGATTACCTCTTTGGTATATTTTGTCCATTGTATCATCTGTCCTACTTCAATTTATGCCTTCTGATTACCACATTGGTATCTTTTAGCCATTGCATCATCTGTCCTACTTCGATTGATGCCTTCTGATTACACCTTTGGTATCTTTTGGCAATTGTATCATCGGTACTACTTCGATTTATGCCTTCTGCTTACCCCTTTGGTATCTGTTGGCCATTGTATCGTTTGTCCTACTTCGATGTATGCCTTCTGATTACCCCTTTGGTGTCTTTTGGCCATTGCACCGTCTCTCTTACTTCGAATTACGGCTTCTGATTATCACTTTGGTATATTTTGGCCATTGTATCGTCTATCCTACTTCGATTTGTGCCTTCTGATTTCCCCCTTGGTGTCTTTTGGCCATTGTATCATCTGTCCTACTTCGATTTATGCCTTCTGATTACCCCCTTGGTGTCTTTTGGCCATTGTATCATCTGTCCTACTTCGATTGATGCCTTCTGATTACCTCTTTGGTATCTTTTGGCCATTGTATCGTCTCTCTTACTTCGAATTACGGCTTCTGATTACCCCATTGGTATCTTTTGGCAATTGTATCGTCTTTCCTACTTCGATTTATGCCTTCTGATTACCTCTTTGGTATATTTTGTCCATTGTATCATCTGTCCTACTTCAATTTATGCCTTCTGATTACCACATTGGTATCTTTTAGCCATTGCATCATCTGTCCTACTTCGATTGATGCCTTCTGATTACACCTTTGGTATCTTTTGGCAATTGTATCATTGGTACTACTTCGATTTATGCCTTCTGCTTACCCCTTTGGTATCTGTTGGCCATTGTATCGTCTATCCTACTTCGATTTGTGCCTTCTGATTACCCCCTTGGTGTCTTTTGGCCATTGTATCATCTGTCCTACTTCGATTTATGCCTTCTGATTACCCCTTTGGTATCTTTTGGCCATTGTATCGTCTGTCCAACTTCGATTTACGGCTTCTGATTACCCCTTTGGTATCTTTTTAGCCATTGTATCGTCTGTCTTACTTCGATTTACGGCTTCTGATTACCTCTTTGGTATCTTTTGGCCATTGTATCGTCTATCCTACTTCGATATACGGCTTCTAATTACCCCTTTGGTATCTGTTGACCATTGTATCGACTCTCCGTCGATCTACGGCTTCTGATTACCCCTTTGGTATTATTTGGCCATTGCATTCTCTGTCCTACTTCGGTTTATGGCTTCTGATTACCCCTTCGGTATTTTTTGGCCATTGTAGCGTCTGTCTTACTTCGAATTGCGGCTTTTGATTACCCCTTTGGTATCTTGTGACCATTGTATCGTCTCTCTTACTTCGAATTACGGCTTCTGATTACCCCTTTGGTATCTTTTGGCAATAGTATCGTCTTTCCTACTTCGATTTATGCCTTCTGATTACCCCGTTGGTATATTTTGGCCATTGTATCATCTGTCCTACTTCGATTGATGCCTTCTGATTACACCTTTGATATCTTTTGGCAGTTGTATCATCTGTACTACTTCGATTTATGCCTTCTGCTTACCCCTATGGTATCTGTTGGCCATTGCATCGTCTGTTCTACGTCGATTTATGCCTTCTGATTGCCCCTTTGGTGTCTTTTGGCCATTGCACGTCTCTCTTAATTCGAATTACGGCTTCTGATTACCACTTTGGTATATTTTGGCCATTGTATCGTCTATCCTACTTCGATTTGTGCCTTCTGATTACCCCCTTGGTGTCTTTTGGCCATTGCATCATCTGTCCTGCTTCGCTTAATGCCTTCTGATTATCACATTGGTATATTTCAGCCATTGTATGATCTATCCTACTTCGATTGATGCCTTCTGATTACACCTTTGGTATGCTTAGGCAATTGTATCATCTGTACTACTTCAATTTATGCCTTATGGTTACTCCATTGGTATCTGTTGAGCATTGTATCGTCTGTCCTACTTCGATTGATGCCTTCTGATTACCACTTTGGTATATTTTGGCCATTGCATCGTCTCTCTTACTTCGAATTACGGCTTCTGATTACCCCTTTGGTATTTTTTGGCCATTGTATCGTTTGTCCTACTTAGATTTACGACTTCTGATTACCTCTTTGTTATCTTTTCACCATTGTATCTTCTGTCCTACTTCGATTTCCGGCTTCTGATTACCTCTTTGGTATCTTTTGGCCATTGTATCGTCTATCCTACTTCGATATACGGCTTCTCATTACCCCTTTGGTATCAGTTGGCCATTGTATCGACTCTCCGTCGATCTACGGCTTCTGATTACCCCTTTGGTATCATTTGGCCATTGCATCGTCTGTCCTACCTCGATTTATGGCTTCTGATTATCCCTTTGGTATCTTTTGGCCATTGTAGCGTCTGTCCTACTTCGAATTGCGGCTTTTGATTACCCCTTTGGTATCTTGTGACCATTGTATCGTCTCTCTTACTTCGAATTACGGCTTATGATTACCCCTTTGGTATCTTTTCGCAATTGTATCGTCTTTCCTACTTCGATTTATGCCTTCTGATTACCCATTTGGTATCTTTTGGCCATTGTATCATCTGTCCTACTTCAATTTATTCCTTCTGATTACCACATTGGTATCTTTTAGTCATTGCAACGTCTGTCCTACTTCGATTTATGCCTTCTGATTACCCCTTTGGTGTCTTTTGGCCATTGCACCGTCTCTCTTACTTCGAATTACGACTTCTGATTACCACTTTGGTATATTTTGGCCATTGTATCGTCTATCCTACTTCGATTTGTGCCTTCTGATTACCACATTGGTATCTTTCAGCCATTGTATGATCTGTTCTACTTCGATTTATGCCTTCTGATTACACCTTTGGTATTCTTAGGCAATTGTATCATCTGTAATACTTCAATTTATGCCTTCTGTTTACTCCTTTGGTATCTGTTGGCCATTGTATCGTCTGTCCTACTTCGAAGATGCCTTCTGATTACCCCTTTTGTATCTTTTGGCCATTGCATCGTCTCTCTCACTTCGAATTACGGCTTCTGATTACCACTTTGGTATCTTTTGGCCATTGTATCGTCTATTCTACTTCGATTTGTGCCTTCTGATTACCCTTTTGGTGTCTTTTGGCCATTGTATCGTCTCTCTTACTTAGATTTATGCCTTCTGACTACCCCTTTGGTATTTTTTGGCCATTGTATCGTCTGTCCTACTTCGATTTGCGGCTTCTGATTACCCCTTTGGTATTTTTTGGCCATTGTATCGTCTTTCCTTCGATTTACGGCTTCTGACTACCCATTTGGTATCTGTTGGCCATGGTATCGTATGTCCTACTTCGATTGATGGCTTCTGATTACCCCATTGGAATCTTTTGGCCATTGTATCGTCTGTCCTACTTCGATTTACGACTTATGATTACCCCTTTGGTATCTGTTGGCCATTGTATCGCCTGTCCTACTTCGATTTGTGGCTTCTGATTACCCCTTTGGTATATTTTGGTCATTGTATCTTCTGTCCTACTTTGATATATGGCTTCTGATTATCTCTTTGATATCTTTTGGCCATTGTATCGTCTGTCCTACTTCGATTTACGACTTTTAATTACCCCTTTGGTATCTTATGGTCATTGTTTCGTCTGTCCTTCGATTTACGGCTTCCGATTACCCCTTTGGTATCATTTGCCCATTGTATCATCTGTCCTACTTCGATTTACGGCTTCTGATTACCCCTTTGGTATCTTTTGGCCAGTGTATCGTCTTTCCTTCGACTTTCGGCTTTTGACTACCCCTTTGATATCTTTTGGACATTGTATCGTCTGTCCTACTTCGATTGATGGCTTCTGATTACCCCTTTGGTATCTTTTGGCCATTGTATCGTCTGTCCTACTTCGATTGATGGCTTCTGATTACGCCTTTGGTATCTTTTGGCCATTGTATTGTCTGCCCTCCTTTGATTTATGGCTTCTGATTACCCCTTTGGTATCTTTTGCTCATTGTATCGTCTGTTCTTCGATTTACGGCTTCTGATTACCCCTTTGGTATCATTTGGCCATTGTATCGTCTGTCCTACTTCGATTTACGACTTCTGATTATCTCTTTGTTATCTTTTCACAATTGTATCTTCTGTCCTACTTCGATTTACGACTAATGATTACCCCTTTGGTATTTTTTGGCCATTGTATTGTCTGTCCTACTTCGATTTACGGCTTCTGACTACCCCTTTGGTCTCTTTTGGCCATTGTATCATCTGTCCTACTTCGATTTATGGCTTTTGATTACCTCTTTGGTATCTTTTGGCCATTGTATCGTCTGTCCAACTTCGATTTACGGCTTCTGATTACCCCTTTAGTATCTTTTTAGCCATTGTATCGTCTGTCTTACTTCGATTTACGCTTCTCATTACCCATTTGGTATCTGTTGGCCATTGTATCGACTCTCCGTCAATCTACGGCTTCTGATTTCCCCTTTGGTATCATTTGGCCATTGCATCGTCTGTCCTACTTCGATTTATGGCTTCTGATTACCCCTTTGGTATCTTTTGGCCATTGTAGCGTCTGTCCTACTTCGAATTGCGGCTTTTGATTACCCCTTTGGTATCTTGTGACCATTGTATAGTCTCTCTTACTTCGAATTAAGGCTTCTGATTACCCCTTTGGTATCTTTTGGCAATTGTATCGTCTTTCCTACTTCGATTTATGCCTTCTGATTACCCCTTTGGTATATTTTGGCCATTGTATCATCTGTCCTACTTCAATTTATGCCTTCTGATTACCACATTGGTATCTTTTAGCCATTGCAGCGTCTGTCCTACTTCGATTGATGCCTTCTGATTACACCTTTGGTATCTTTTGGCAATTGTATCATCTGTACTACTTCGATTTATGCCTTCTGCTTACCCCTTTGGTATCTGGTGGCCATTGTATCGTCTGTCCTACTTCGATTTATGCCTTCTGATTACCCCTTTGGTGTCTTTTGGCCATTGCACCGTCTCTCTTACTTCGAATTACGGCTTCTGATTACCACTTTGTTATATTTTGGCCATTGTATCGTCTATCCTACTTCGATTTGTGCCTTCTGATTACCCCCTTGGTGTCTTTCGGCCATTGTATCATCTGTCCTACTTCGATTTATGCCTTCTGATTACCCCTTTGGTATCTTTTGGCAATTGTATCGTCTGTCCAACTTCGATTTACGGCTTCTGATTACCCCTTTGGTATCTTTTTAGCCATTGCATCGTCTGTCTTACTTCGATTTACGGCTTCTGATTACCTCTTTGGTATCTTTTGGCCATTGTATCGTCTATCCTACTTCGATATACGGCTTCTGATTACCCCTTTGGTATCATTTGGCCATTGCATCGTCTGTCCTACTTCGATTTATGGCTTCTGATTACCCCTTTGGTATCTTTTGGCCATTGTAGCGTCTGTCCTACTTCGATTTGCGGCTTTTGATTACCCCTTTGGTATCTTGTGACCATTGTATCGTCTCTCTTACTTCGAATTACGCCTTCTGATTACCCCTTTGGTATCTTTTGGCAATTGAATCGTCTTTCCTACTTCGATTTATGCCTTCTGATTACCACATTGGTATCTTTTAGCCATTGCATTATCTTTCCTACTTCGATTGATGCCTTCTGATTACACCTTTGGTATCTTTTGGCAATTGTATCATCTGTACTACTTCGATTTATGCCTTCTGATTACCCCTTTGGTATCTGTTGGCCATTGTATCGTCTGTCCTACTTCGATTGATGACTTCTGATTACCCCTTTGGTATCTTTTGGCCATTGCATCGTCTCTCTTACTTCGAATTACGGCTTCTGATTACCACTTTGGTATCTTTTGGCCATTGTATCGTCTCTCTTACTTAGATTTATGCCTTCTGATTACCCCTTTGGTATTTTTTGGCCATTGTATCGTCTGTCCTACTTCGATTTACGACTTCTGATTACCTCTTTGTTATCTTTTCACCATTGTATCTTCTGTCCTACTTCGATTTGCTGCTTCTGATTACCCCTTTGGTATTTTTTGGCCATTGTATCGTCTGTCCTTCGATTTACGGCTTCTGACTACCTATTTGGTAGCTGTTGGCCATTGTATCGTATGTCCTACTTCGATTGATGGCTTCTGATTACCCCTTTGGAATCTTTTGGCCATTGTATCGTCTGTCCTACTTCGAATTACGACTTTTAATTACCCCTTTGGTATCTTATGGTCATTGTTTCGTCTGTCCTACTTCGATTTACGGCTTCTGATTACCCCTTTGGTATCATTTGGCCATTGTATCATCTGTCCTACTTCGATATACGACTTCTGATTACCTCTTTGTTATCTTTTCACCATTGTATCTTCTGTCCTTCTTCGATTTACGGCTTCTGATTACCACTTTGGTATCTTTTGGCCAGTGTATCGTCTTTCCTTCGATTTACGGCTTCTCACTACCCCTTTGATATCTTTTGGACATTGTATCGTCTGTCCTACTTCGGTTGATGGCTTCTGATTACCCCTTTGGTATCTTTTGGCCATTGTATCGTCTGTCCTCCTTTGATTGATGGCTTCTGATTACCCCTTTGATATCTTTTGGCCATTGTATCGTCTGTCCTACTTCGATTTACGACTTCTGATTACCCCTTTGGTATCTTTTGGCCATTGTATCGTCTGTCCTACTTCGATTTGTGGATTCTGATTACCCATTTGGTATATTTTGGTCATTGTATCTTTTGTCCTACTTTGATGTATGGCTTCTGATTATCCCTTTGATATCTTTTGGCCATTGTATCGTCTGTCCTACTTCGATTTACGGATTCTGATTATCCCATTGGTATCTTTTGACCATTGTATCGTCTGTCCTACTTCGATTTACGGCTTCTGATTACCCCTTTGGTATCTTTTGGCCATTGCATCGTCTTTCCTACTTCGATTTACTGCTTCTGATTACCCATTTTGTATCATTTGGTCAATGTATCGTCTATCCTACTTCGATTTACGACTTCTAATTACCCCTTTTGTATCTTTTGGTCAATGTATCGTCTGTCCTTCGATTTACGGCTTCTGATTACCCCTTTGGTATCATTTGGCCATTGTATCGTCTGTCCTACTTCGATTTACGACTTCCGATTACCTCTTTGTTATTTTTTCACCATTGTATCTTCTGTCCTACTTCGATTTACGGCTTCTGATTACCCCTTTGGTATATTTTGGCCATTGTATCGTCTTTCCTTCGATTTACGGCTTCTGAATATCCCTTTGGTATCTTTTGGACATTGTATGGTCTGTCCTACTTCGATTGATGGCTTCTGATTACCCCTTTGGTATCTTTTGGCCATTGTATCGTCTGTCCTCCTTTGATGTATGGCTTCTGATTACCCCGTTGGTATCTTTTGGCCATTGTATCTTCCGTCCTACTTTGATGTATGGCTTCTGATTATCCCATTGATATCTTTTGGCCATTGTATCGTCTGTCCTACTTCGATTTACGGATTCTGATTACCCCATTGGCATCTTTTGGCCATTGTATCATCTGTTCTACTTCGATTTATGGCTTCGGATTACCCCTTTGGTATCTTTTGGCCATTGTATCGTCTATCCTACTTCGATTTGTGCCTTCTGATTCCCCCCTTGGTGTCTTTTGGCCATTATATCTTCTGACCTACTTCGATTTATGCCTTCTGATTACCCCTTTGGTATCTTTTGGCCATTGTATCGTCTGTCCAACTTCGATTTACGTCTTCTGATTACCCCTTTGGTATCTTTTTAGCCATTGTATCGTCTGTCTTACTTCGATTTACGGCTTCTGATTACCTCTTTGGTATCTTTTGGCCATTGTATCGTCTATCCTACTTCGATATACGGCTTCTCATTACCCCTTTGGTATCTTATGGTCATTGTTTCGTCTGTCCTTCGATTTACGGCTTCTGATTACCCCTTTGGTATCATTTGGCCATTGTATCATCTGTCCTACTTCGATATACGACTTCTGATTACCTCTTTGTTATCTTTTCACCATTGTATCTTCTGTCCTACTTCGATTTACGGCTTCTGATTACCCCTTTGGTATCTTTTGGCCAGTGTATCGTCTTTCGTTCGATTTACGGCTTCTGACTACCCCTTTGATATGTTTTGGACATTGTATCGTCTGTCCTACTTCGATTGATGGCTTCTGATTACCACTTTGGTATATTTTGGCCATTGTATCGTCTGTCCTTTGATTTATGGCTTCTGATTACCCCTTTGGTATCTTTTGGCCATTGTATCGTCTGTCCTACTTCGATTTACGACTTCTGATTACCCCTTTGGTATCTTTTGGCCATTGTATCGTCTGTCCTACTTCGATTTGTGGATTCTGATTACCCATTTGGTATATTTTGGTCATTGTATCTTCTGTCCTACTTTGATGTATGGCTTCTGATTATTCGTTTGATATCTTTTGGCCATTGTATCGTCTGTCCTACTTCGATTTACGGATTCTGATTACCCATTTGGTATATTTTGGTCATTGTATCTTCTGTCCTACTTTGATGTGTGGCTTCTGATTATTCGTTTGATATCTTTTGGCCATTGTATCGTCTGTCCTACTTCGATTTATGGCTTCGGATTACCCCTTTGGTATCTGTGGGCCATTGTATCGTCTGTCCAACTTCGATTTACGGCTTCTGATTACCTCTTTGGTATCTTTTGGCCATTGCATCGTCTTTCCTACTTCGATTTAAGCCTTCTGATTACCCCTTTGGTATCTTTTTGCCATTGTAGCGTCTGTCCTACTTCGATTTACGGCTTCTGACTACCCGTTTGGTATCTGCTGGCCATTGTATCGTCTGTCCTACTTCGATTTACGGCTTCTGACTACCCGTTTGGTATCTGTTGGCCATTGTATCGTCTGTCCTACTTCGATTTACGGCTTCTGGTTACCCCTTTTGTATCATTTGGTCAATGTATCGTCTATCCTAATTCCATTTACGACTTCTAATTACCCCTTTGGTATTTCTTGGTCATTGTATCGTCTGTCCTTCGATTTGCGGCTTCTGATTACCCCTTTCGTATCTTTTGGCCATTGTTTCGTCTGTCCTTCGATTTACGGCTTCTGACTACCCATTTGGTATCTGTTGGCCATTGTATCGTATGTCCTACTTCGATTGACGGCTTCTGATTACCCCTTTTGGAATCTTTGGATATTGTATTGTCTGTCCTCCTTTGATTTACGACTTATGATTACCCCTTTGGTATCTGTTGGCCATTGTATCGTCTGTCGTACTTCGATTTGTGGCTTCTGATTACCCCTTTGGTATATTTTGGTCATTGTATCTTCTGTCCTACTTTGATATATGGCTTCTGATTATCCCTTTGATATCTTTTGGCCATTGTATCGTCTGTCCTACTTCGATTTACGACTTATGATTACCCCTTTGGTATCTTTTGGCCATTGTATCGTCTGTCCTACTTCGATCTACGGCTTCTGATTACCCCTTTGGTATCTGTTGGCCAGTGTATCGTCTTTCCTTCGACTTACGGCTTATGACTACCCCTTTGATATCTTTTGGACATTGTATCGTCTGTCCTACTTCGATTGATGGCTTCTGATTACCCCTTTGCTATCTTTTGGCCATTGTATCGTCTGTCCTCCTTTGATTTATGGCTTCTGATTACCCCTTTGGTATCTTTTGGTCATTGTATCGTCTGTCCTTCGATTTACGGCTTCTGATTACCCCTTTGGTATCATTTGACCATTGTATCGTCTGTCCTACTTCGATTTGCGGCTTCTGATTACCCCGTTGGTGTCTTTTGGCCAATGTAACGTCTGTTCTTCGATTTACGGCTTCTGACTACCCATTTGGTATCTGTTGGCCATTGTATCGTATGTCCTACTTCGATTGACGGCTTCTGATTACCCGTTTGGTATCTTTTGGCCATTGTATTGTCTGTCCTCCTTTGATTTATGGCTTCTGATTACCCCTTTGGTATCTTTTGGTCATTGTATCGTCTGTCCTTCGATTTACGGCTTCTGATTACCCCATTGGTATCATTTGGCCATTGTATCATCTGTCCTACTTCGATTTACGACTTCTGATTATCCCTTTGTTATCTTTTCACAATTGTATCTTCTGTCCTACTTCGATTTACGACTTATGATTACCCCTTTGGTATCTTTTGGCCATTGTATTGTCTGTCCTACTTCGATTTACGGCTTCTGACTACCCCTTTGGTCTCTTTTGGCCATTTTATCATCTGTCCTACTTCGATTTATGGCTTTTGATTACCCCTTTGATATCTTTTGGCCATTGTATCGTTTGTCCAATTTCGATTTACGGCTTCTGATTACCCCTTTGGTATCTTTTTAGCCATTGTATCGTCTGTCTTACTTCGATTTACGGCTTCTCATTACCCGTTTGGTATCTGTTGGCCATTGTATCGACTCTCCGTCGATCTACGGCTTCTGATTACCCCTTTGGTATCTGTTGGCCATTGTATCGACTCTCCGTCGACCTACGGCTTCTGATTACCCCTTTGGTATCTTTTGGCCATTGTAGCGTCTGTCCTACTTCGATTTATGCCTTCTGATTACCCCTTTGGTATATTTTGGCCATTGTATCATCTGTCCTACTTCAATTTATGCTTTCTGATTACCACATTGGTATCTTTTAGCCATTGCATCATCTGTCCTACTTCGATTGATGCCTTCTGATTACACCTTTGGTATCTTTTGGCAATTGTATCATCTGTACTACTTCAATTTATGCCTTCTGCTTACCCCTTTGGTATCTGTTGGCCATTGTATCGTCTGTCCTACTTCGATTTATGCCTTCTTATTACCCCTTTGGGGTCTTTTGGCCATTGCACCGTCTCTCTTACTTCGAATTACGGCTTCTGATTACCACTTTGTTATATTTTGGCCATTGTATCGTCTATCCTACTTCGATTTGTGCCTTGTGATTACCCCCTTGGTGTCTTTCGGCCATTGTATCATCTGTCCTACTTCGATTTATGCCTTCTGATTACCCCTTTGGTATCTTTTGGCCATTGTATCGTCTGTCCTACTTCGATTTACGGCTTCTGATTACCCCTTTGGTATCTTTTTAACCATTGTATCGTCTGTCTTACTTCGATTTACGGCTTCTGATTACCTCTTTGGTATCTTTTGGCCATAGTATCGTCTATCCTACTTCGATATACGGCTTCTCATTACCACTTTGGTATCTGTTGGCCATTGTATCAACTCTCCGTCGATCTACGGCTTCTGATTACCCCTTTGGTATCATTTGGCCATTGCATCGTCTGTCCTACTTCGATTTATGGCTTCTGATTACCCCTTTGGTATCTTTTGGCCATTGTAGCGTCTGTCCTACTTCGAATTGCGGCTTTTGATTACCCCTTTGGTATCTTGTGACCATTGTATCGTCTCTCTTACTTCGAATTACGGCTTCTGATTACCCCTTTGGTGTCTTTTGGCCATTGCACCGTCTCTCTTACATCGAATTACGGCTTCTGATTACCCCTTTGGTATATTTTGGCCATTGTATCGTCTATCCTACTTCGATTTGTGCCTTCTGATTACCCCCTTGGTGTCTTTTGGCCATTGTATCATCTGTCCTACTTCGATTTATGCCTTCTGATTACCACATTGGTATCTTTCAGCCATTGTATGATCTGTTCTACTTCGATTTATGCCTTCTGATTACACCTTTGGTATGCTTAGGCAATTGTATCATCTGTACTACTTCAATTTATGCCTTCTGGTTACTCCTTTGGTATCTGTTGGCCATTGTATCGTCTGTCCTACTTCGATTGATGCCTTCTGATTACCCCTTTGGTATCTTTAGGCCATTGCATCGTCTCTCTTACTTCGAATTACGGCTTCTGATTACCACTTTGGTATCTTTTGGCCATTGTATCGTCTCTCTGACTTAGATTTATGCCTTCTGATTACCCCTTTGGTATTTTTTGGCCATTGTATCGTCTGTCCTACTTCGATTTACGACTTCTGATTACCTCTTTGTTATCCTTTCACCATTGTATCTTCTGTCCTACTTCGATTTGCTGCTTCTGATTACCCCTTAGGTATTTGTTGGCCATTGTATCGTCTGTCCTTCGATTTACGGCTTCTGACTACCCATTTGGTATCTGTTGGCCATTGTATCGTATGTCCTACTTCGATTGATGGCTTCTGATTACCCCTTTGGAATCTTTTGGCCATTGTATCGTCTGTCCTACTTCGATTTACGACTTATGATTACCCCTTTGGTATCTGTTGGCCATTGTATCGTCTGTCCTACTTCCATTTGTGGCTTCTGATTACCCCTTTGGTATATTTTGGTCATTGTATCTTCTGTCCTACTTTGATATATGGCTTCTGATTATCCCTTTGATATCTTTTTGCCATTGTATCGTCTGTCCTACTACGATTTACGACTTTTAATTACCCCTTTGGTATCTTATGGTCATTGTTTCGTCTGTCCTTCGATTTACGGCTTCTGATTACCCCTTTGGTATCATTTGGCCATTGTATCATCTGTCCTACTTCGATATACGACTTCTGATTACCTCTTTGTTATCTTTTCACCATTGTTTCTTCTGTCCTACTTCGATTTACGGCTTCTGATTACCCCTTTGGTATCTTTTGGCCATTGTATCGTCTGCCCTACTTCGATTTGTGGATTCTGATTACCCATTTGGTATATTTTGGTCATTGTATCTTCTGTCCTACTTTGATGTATGGATTCTGATTATCCCTTTGATATCTTTTGGCCATTGTATCGTCTGTCCTACTTCGATTTACGGATTCTGATTACCCCTTTGGTATCTTTTGGCCATTGTATCGTCTGTCCTACTTCGATTTATGGCTTCGGATTACCCCTTTGGTATCTTTTGGCCATTGTATCGTCTGTCCAACTTCGATTTACGGCTTCTGATTACCCCTTTGGTTTCTTTTGGCCATTGCATCGTCTTTCCTACTTCGATTTACGGCTTCTGATTACCCCTTTTGTATCATTTGGTCAATGTATCGTCTATCCTACTTCGATTTACGACTTCTAATTACCCCTTTTGTATCTTTTGGTCATTGTATCATCTGTCCTTCGATTTACGGCTTCTGATTACCCCTTTGGTATCATTTGGCCATTGTATCTTCTGTCCTACTTCCATTTACGGCTTCTGATTACCCCTTTGGTATATTTTGGCCATTGTATCGTCTTTCCTTCGATTTACGGCCTCTGAATATCCCTTTGGTATCTTTTGGACATTGTATCGTCTGTCCTACTTCGATTGATGGCTTCTGATTACCCCTTTGGTATCTTTTGGCCATTGTATCGTCTGTCCTCCTTTGATTTATGGCTTCTGATTACCCCGTTGGTATCTTTTGGCCATTGTATCGTCTGTCCTACTTCGATTTGTGGCTTCTGATTACCCCTTTGATATCTTTTGGCCATTGTATCGTCTGTTCTACTTCCATTTACGACTTCCGATTACCCCATTGGTATCCTTTGGCCATTGCATCATCTGTCCTACTTCGATTTGTGGCTTCTGATTACACCTTTGGTATATTTTGGTCATTGTATCTTCCGTCCTACTTTGATGTATGGCTTCTGATTATCCCATTGATATCTTTTGGCCATTGTATCGTCTGTCCTTCTTCGATTTATGGCTTCGGATTACCCCTTTGGTATCTTTTGGCCATTGTATCGTCTATCCTACTTCGAATTGTGCCTTCTGATTACCCCTTTGGTATCTTTTGGCCATTGTATCGTCTGTCCAACTTCATTTTACGCTTCTGATTACCCCTTTGGTATCTTTTTAGCCATTGTATCGTCTGTCTTACTTCGATTTACGGCTTCTGATTACCTCTTTGGTATATGTTGGCCATTGTATCGTCTATCCTACTTCGATATACGGCTTCTCATTACCACTTTGGTATCTGTTGGCCATTGTATCGACTCTCCGTCGGTCTACGGCTTCTGATTACCCCTTTGGTATCATTTGGCCATTGCATTGTCTGTCCTACTTCGATTTATGGCTTCTGATTACGCCTTTGGTATCTTTTGGCCATTGTAGCGTCTGTCCTACTTCGAATTGCGGCTTTTGATTACCCGTTTGGTATCTTGTGACCATTGTATCGTCTCTCTTACTTCGAATTACGGCTTCTGATTACCCTTTTGGTATCTTTTGGCAATTGTATCGTCTTTCCTACTTCGATTTATGCCTTCTGATTACCCCTTTGCTATATTTTGGCCATTGTATGATCTGTCCTACTTCAATTTATGCCTTCTGATTATCACATTGGTATCTTTTAGCCATTGCATTATCTGTCCTACTTCGATTGATGCCTTCTGATTACACCTTTGGTATCTTTTGGCAATTGTATCATCTGTACTACTTCGATTTATGCCTTCTGCTTACCCCTTTGGTATCTGTTGGCCATTGTATCGTCTGTCCTACTTCGATTTATGCCTTCTGATTAACCCTTTGGTGTCTTTTGGCCATTGTACCGTCTCTCTTACTTCGAATTACGGCTTCTGATTACCACTTTGGTATATTTTGGCCATTGTATCGTCTATCCTACTTCGATTTGTGCCTTCTGATTACCCCCTTAGTGTCTTTTGGCCATTGTATCATCTGTCCTACTTCGATTTATGCCTTCTGATTACAACATTGGTATCTTTCAGCCATAGTATGATCTGTCCTACTTCGATTTATGCCTTCTGATTACACCTTTGGTATGCTTAGGCAATTGTATCATCTGTACTACTTCAATTTATGCCTTCTGGTTACTCCTTTGGTATTTTTTGGCCATTGTATAGTCTGTCCTACTTCGAATTACGACTTCTGATTACCACTTTGGTATCTTTTGGCCATTGTATCGTCTATTCTACTTCGATTTGTGCCTTCTGATTACCCTTTTGGTCTCTTTTGGCCATTGTATCGTCTCTCTTACTTAGAGTTATGCCTTCTGATTACCCCTTTGGTATTTTTTGGCCATTGCATTGTCTGTCCTACTTCGATTTATGGCTTCTGATTACCCCTTTGGTATCTTTTGGCCATTGTAGCGTCTGTCCTACTTCGAATTGCGGCTTTTGATTACCCGTTTGGTATCTTGTGACCATTGTATCGTCTCTCTTACTTCGAATTACGGCTTCTGATTACCCCTTTGGTATCTTTTGGCAATTGTATCGTCTTTCCTACTTCGATTTATGCCTTCTGATTACCCCTTTGGTATATTTTGGCCATTGTATGATCTGTCCTACTTCAATTTATGCCTTCTGATTATCACATTGGTATCTTTTAGCCATTGCATTATCTGTCCTACTTCGATTGATGCCTTCTGATTACACCTTTGGTATCTTTTGGCAATTGTATCATCTGTACTACTTCGATTTATGCCTTCTGCTTACCCCTTTGGTATCTGTTGGCCATTGTATCGTCTGTCCTACTTCGATTTATGCCTTCTGATTACCCCTTTGGTGTCTTTTGGCCATTGTACCGTCTCTCTTACTTCGAATTACGGCTTCTGATTACCACTTTGGTATATTTTGGCCATTGTATCGTCTATCCTACTTCGATTTGTGCCTTCTGATTACCCCCTTGGTGTCTTTTGGCCATTGTATCATCTGTCCTACTTCGATTTATGCCTTCTGATTACCACATTGGTATCTTTCAGCCATAGTATGATCTGTCCTACTTCAATTTATGCCTTCTGATTACACCTTTGGTATGCTTAGGCAATTGTATCATCTGTACTACTTCAATTTATGCCTTCTGGTTACTCCTTTGGTATTTTTTGGCCATTGTATAGTCTGTCCTACTTCGAATTACGGCTTCTGATTACCACTTTGGTATCTTTTGGCCATTGTATCGTCTATTCTACTTCGATTTGTGCCTTCTGATTACCCTTTTGGTCTCTTTTGGCCATTGTATCGTCTCTCTTACTTAGAGTTATGCCTTCTGATTACCCCTTTGGTATTTTTTGGCCATTGCATTGTCTGTCCTACTTCGATTTATGGCTTCTGATTACCCCTTTGGTATCTTTTGGCCATTGTAGCGTCTGTCCTACTTCGAATTGCGGCTTTTGATTACCCGTTTGGTATCTTGTGACCATTGTATCGTCTCTCTTACTTCGAATTACGGCTTCTGATTACCTCTTTGGTATCTTTTGGCAATTGTATCGTCTTTCCTACTTCGATTTATGCCTTCTGATTACCCCTTTGCTATATTTTGGCCATTGTATGATCTGTCCTACTTCAATTTATGCCTTCTGATTATCACATTGGTATCTTTTAGCCATTGCATTATCTGTCCTACTTCGATTGATGCCTTCTGATTACACCTTTGGTATCTTTTGGCAATTGTATCATCTGTACTACTTCGATTTATGCCTTCTGCTTACCCCTTTGGTATCTGTTGGCCATTGTATCGTCTGTCCTACTTCGATTTATGCCTTCTGATTACCCCTTTGGTGTCTTTTGGCCATTGTACCGTCTCTCTTACTTCGAATTACGGCTTCTGATTACCACTTTGGTATATTTT
The DNA here is from genome assembly GCA_963383655.1 of Bathymodiolus septemdierum. Taxonomy (NCBI): domain Eukaryota; kingdom Metazoa; phylum Mollusca; class Bivalvia; order Mytilida; family Modiolidae; genus Bathymodiolus; species Bathymodiolus septemdierum. The sequence goes on along the minus strand of OY726524.1, from coordinate 32,695,131 downwards.
GGCCATTGTATCGTCTATCCTACTTCGATTTGTGCCTTCTGATTACCCCCTAGGTGTCTTTTGGCCATTGTATCATCTGTCCTACTTCGATTTATGCCTTCTGATTACCACATTGGTATCTTTCAGCCATAGTATGATCTGTCCTACTTCGATTTATGCCTTCTGATTACACCTTTGGTATGCTTAGGCAATTATATCATCTGTACTACTTCAATTTATGCCTTCTGGTTACTCCTTTGGTATGTTTTGGCCATTGCATCGTCTGTCCTACTTCGAATTACGGCTTCTGATTACCACTTTGGTATCTTTTGGCCATTGTATCGTCTATTCTACTTCGACTTGTGCCTTCTGATTACCCTTTTGGTGTCTTTTGGCCATTGTATCGTCTCTCTTACTTAGAGTTATGCCTTCTGATTACCCCATTGGTATTTTTTGGCCATTGCATTGTCTGTCCTACTTCGATTTATGGCTTCTGATTACCACTTTGGTATCTTTTGGCCATTGTAGCGTCTGTCCTACTTCGAATTGCGGCTTTTGATTACCCGTTTGGTATCTTGTGACCATTGTATCGTCTCTCTTACTTCGAATTACGGCTTCTGATTACCTCTTTGGTATCTTTTGGCAATTGTATCGTCTTTCCTTCTTCGATTTATGCCTTCTGATTACCCCTTTGCTATATTTTGGCCATTGTATGATCTGTCCTACTTCAATTTATGCCTTCTGATTATCACATTGGTATCTTTTAGCCATTGCATTATCTGTCCTACTTCGATTGATGCCTTCTGATTACACCTTTGGTATCTTTTGGCAATTGTATCATCTGTACTACTTCGATTTATGCCTTCTGCTTACCCCTTTGGTATCTGTTGGCCATTGTATCGTCTATCCTACTTCGATTTATGCCTTCTGATTACCCCTTTGGTGTCTTTTGGCCATTGTACCGTCTCTCTTACTTCGAATTACGGCTTCTGATTACTACTTTGGTATATTTTGGCCATTGTATCGTCTATCCTACTTCGATTTGTGCCTTCTGATTACCCCCTAGGTGTCTTTTGGCCATTGTATCATCTGTCCTACTTCGATTTATGCCTTCTGATTACCACATTTGTATCTTTCAGCCATAGTATGATCTGTCCTACTTCGATTTATGCCTTCTGATTACACCTTTGGTATGCTTAGGCAATTATATCATCTGTACTACTTCAATTTATGCCTTCTGGTTACTCCTTTGGTATGTTTTGGCCATTGCATCGTCTGTCCTACTTCGAATTACGGCTTCTGATTACCACTTTGGTATCTTTTGGCCATTGTATCGTCTATTCTACTTCGACTTGTGCCTTCTGATTACCCTTTTGGTGTCTTTTGGCCATTGTATCGTCTCTCTTACTTAGAGTTATGCCTTCTGATTACCCCTTTGGTATTTTTTGGCCATTGTATCGTCTGTCCTACTTCGATTTACGACTTCTGATTACCTCTTTGTTATATTTTCACCATTGTATCTTCTGTCCTACTTCGATTTGCGGCTTCTGATTACCCCTTTGGTATTTTTTTGCCATTGTATCGTCTGTCCTACTTCGATTTACGACTTATGATTACCCCTTTGGTATCTGTTGGCCATTGTATCGTCTGTCCTACTTCGATTTGTGGCTTCTGATTACCCCTTTGGTATATTTTGGTCATTATATCTTCTGTCCTACTTTGATATATGGCTTCTGATTATCCCATTGATATCTTTTGGCCATTGTATCGTCTGTCCTACTTCGATTTACGACTTTTAATTACCCCTTTTGTATCTTATGGTCATTGTTTCGTCTGTCTTTCGATTTACGGCTTCTGATTACCCCTTTGGTATCATTTGGCCATTGTATCATCTGTCCTACTTCGAAATACGACTTCTGATTACCTCTTTGTTATCTTTTCACCATTGTATCTTCTGTCCTACTTCGATTTACGGCTTCTGATTACCCCTTTGGTATCTGTTGGCCAGTGTATCGTCTTTCCTTCGATTTACGGCTTCTGACTACCCCTTTGATATCTTTTGGACATTGTATCGTCTGTCCTACTTCGATTGACGGCTTCTGATTACCCCTTTGGTATATTTTGGCCATTGTATCGTCTGTCCTTTGATTTATGGCTTCTGATTACCCCTTTGGTATCTTTTGGCCATTGTATCGTCTGTCCTACTTCGATTTACGGACTCTGATTACCCCATTGGTATCTTTTGGCCATTGTATCGTCTGTCCTACTTCGATTTATGGCTTCGGATTACCCCTTTGGTATCTTTTGGCCATTGTATCGTCTGTCCAACTTCGATTTACGGCTTCTGATTACCCCTTTGGTATCTTTTTGCCATTGTAGCGTCTGTCCTACTTCGATTTACGACTTCTGATTACCCCTTTGGTATCTTTTGGCCATTGTATCGTCTGTCCTACTTCGATTTACGGCTTCTGATTACCCCTTTTGTATCATTTGGTCAATGTATCGTCTATCCTAATTCGATTTACGACTTCTAATTACCCCTTTGGTATTTCTTGGTCATTGTATCGTCTGTCCTTCGATTTACGGCTTCTGATAACCCCTTTGGTATCATTTGGCCATTGTATCGTCTGTCCTACTTCGATTTACGACTTCTGATTACCTCTTTGTTATCTTTTCACCATTGTATCTTCTGTCCTACTTCGATTTGCGGCTTCTGATTACCCCTTTGGTATCTTTTGGCCATTGTTTCGTCTGTCCTTCGATTTACGGCTTCTGACTACCCATTTGGTATCTGTTGGCCATTGTATCGTCTATCCTACTTCGATTTGTGGCTTCTGATTACCCCTTTGGTATATTTTGGTCATTGTATCTTCTGTCCTACTTTGATATATGGCTTCTGATTATCCCTTTGATATCTTTTGGCCATTGTATCGTCTGTCCTACTTTGATTTACGACTTATGATTACCCCTTTGGTATCTTTTGGCCATTGCATCGTCTGTCCTACTTCGATCTACGGTTTCTGATTACCCCTTTGGTATCATTTGGCCTTTGTATCATCTGTCATACTTCAATTTATGCCTTCCCATTACCACATTGGTATCTTTTAGCCATTGCATCATCTGTCCTACTTCGATTAATGCCTTCTGATTACACCTTTGGTATCTTTTGGCAATTGTATCATCTGTACTACTTCGATTTATGCCTTCTGCTTACCCTTTGGTATCTGTTGGCCATTGTATCGTCTGTCCTACTTCGATTTATGCCTTCTGATTACCCCTTTGGTGTCTTTTGGCCATTGCACCGTCTCTCTTACTTCGAATTACGGCTTCTGATTACCACTTTGGTATATTTTGGCCATTGTATCGTCTATCCTACTTCGATTTGTGCCTTCTGATTACCCCCTTGGTGTCTTTTGGTCATTGTATCATCTGTCCTACTTCGATTTATGCATTCTGATTACCCCTTTGGTTTCTTTTGGCAATTGTATCGTCTGTCTTACTTCGATTAACGTCTTCTGATTACCCCTTTGGTATCTTTTTAGCCATTGTATCGTCTGTCTTACTTCGATTTACGGCTTCTGATTACCTCTTTGGTATCTTTTGGCCATTGTATCGTCTATCCTACTTCGATATACGGCTTCTCATTACCACTTTGGTATCTGTTGGCCATTGTATCGACTCTCCATCGATCTACGGCTTCTGATTACCCCTTTGGTATCATTTGGCCATTGCATCGTCTGTCCTACTTCGATTCATAGCTTCTGATTACCGCTTTGGTATCTTTTGGCCATTGTAGCGTCTGTCCTACTTCGAATTGCTGCTTTTGATTACCCATTTGGTATCTTGTGACCATTGTATCGTCTCTCTTACTTCGAATTACGGCTTCTGATTACCCCTTTGGTATCTTTTGGCAATTGTATCGTCTTTCCTACTTCGATTTATGCCTTCTGATTACCCCTTTGCTATATTTTGGCCATTGTATCATCTGTCCTACTTCGATTTATGCCTTCTGATTACCACATTGGTATCATTTAGCCATTGCATTATCTGTCCTACTTCGATTGATGCCTTCTGATTACACCTTTGGTATCTTTTGGAAATTGTATCATCTGTACTACTTCGATTTATGCCTTCTGCTTACCCCTTTGGTATCTGTTGGCCATTGTATCGTCTGTCCTACTTCGATTTATGCCTTCTGATTACCCCTTTGGTGTCTTTTGGCCATTGTACCGTCTCTCTTACTTCGAATTACGGCTTCTGATTACCACTTTGGTATATTTTGGCCATTGTATCGTCTATCCTACTTCGATTTGTGCCTTCTGATTACCCCCTTGGCGTCTTTTGGCCATTGTATCATCTGTCCTTCTTCGATTTATGCCTTCTGATTACCACATTGGTATCTTTCAGCCATTGTATGATCTGTCCTACTTCGATTTATGCCTTCTGATTACATCTTTGGTATGCTTAGGCAATTGTATCATATGTACTACTTCAATTTATGCCTTCTGGTTACTCCTTTGGTATCTGTTGGCCATTGTATCGTCTGTCCTACTTCGATTGATGCCTTCTGATTACTCCTTTGGTATTTTTTGGCCATTGCATCGTCTCTCTTACTTCGAATTACGGCTTCTGATTACCACTTTGGTATTTTTTGGCCATTGTATCGTCTGTCCTACTTCGATTTACGACTTCTGATTACCTCTTTGTTATCTTTTCACCATTGTATCTTCTGTCCTACTTCGATTTGCGGCTTCCGATTACCCCTTTGGTATTTTTTGGCCATTGTATCTTCTGTCCTTCGATTTACGACTTCTGACTACCCATTTGGTATCTGTTGGCCATTGTATCGTATGTCCTACTTCGATTGATGGCTTCTGATTACCCCTTTGGAATCTTTTGGCCATTGTATCGTCTGTCCTACTTCGATTTACGACTTATGATTACCCTTTGGTATCTGTTGGCCATTGTATCGTCTGTCCTACTTCGATTTGTGGCTTCTGATTACCCCTTTGGTATATTTTGGTCATTGTATCTTCTGTCCTACTTTGATATATGGCTTCTGATTATCCCTTTGATATCTTTTGGCCATTGTATCGTCTGTCCTACTTCGATTTACGACTTATGATTACCCTTTGGTATCTGTTGGCCATTGTATCGTCTGTCCTACTTCGATTTGTGGCTTCTGATTACCCCTTTGGCATATTTTGGTCATTGTATCTTCTGTCCTACTTTGATATATGGCTTCTGATTATCCCTTTGGTATCTTTTGGCAATTGTATCGTCTTTCCTACTTCGATTTATGCCTTCTGATTACCCCTTTGCTATATTTTGGCCATTGTATCATCTGTCCTACTTCGATTTATGCCTTCTGATTACCACATTGGTATCATTTAGCCATTGCATTATCTGTCCTACTTCGATTGATGCCTTCTGATTACACCTTTGGTATCTTTTGGAAATTGTATCATCTGTACTACTTCGATTTATGCCTTCTGCTTACCCCTTTGGTATCTGTTGGCCATTGTATCGTCTGTCCTACTTCGATTTATGCCTTCTGATTACCCCTTTGGTGTCTTTTGGCCATTGTACCGTCTCTCTTACTTCGAATTACGGCTTCTGATTACCACTTTGGTATATTTTGGCCATTGTATCGTCTATCCTACTTCGATTTGTGCCTTCTGATTACCCCCTTGGCGTCTTTTGGCCATTGTATCATCTGTCCTTCTTCGATTTATGCCTTCTGATTACCACATTGGTATCTTTCAGCCATTGTATGATCTGTCCTACTTCGATTTATGCCTTCTGATTACATCGTTGGTATGCTTAGGCAATTGTATCATATGTACTACTTCAATTTATGCCTTCTGGTTACTCCTTTGGTATCTGTTGGCCATTGTATCGTCTGTCCTACTTCGATTGATGCCTTCTGATTACTCCTTTGGTATTTTTTGGCCATTGCATCGTCTCTCTTACTTCGAATTACGGCTTCTGATTACCACTTTGGTATTTTTTGGCCATTGTATCGTCTGTCCTACTTCGATTTACGACTTCTGATTACCTCTTTGTTATCTTTTCACCATTGTATCTTCTGTCCTACTTCGATTTGCGGCTTCCGATTACCCCTTTGGTATTTTTTGGCCATTGTATCTTCTGTCCTTCGATTTACGACTTCTGACTACCCATTTGGTATCTGTTGGCCATTGTATCGTATGTCCTACTTCGATTGATGGCTTCTGATTACCCCTTTGGAATCTTTTGGCCATTGTATCGTCTGTCCTACTTCGATTTACGACTTATGATTACCCTTTGGTATCTGTTGGCCATTGTATCGTCTGTCCTACTTCGATTTGTGGCTTCTGATTACCCCTTTGGTATATTTTGGTCATTGTATCTTCTGTCCTACTTTGATATATGGCTTCTGATTATCCCTTTGATATCTTTTGGCCATTGTATCGTCTGTCCTACTTCGATTTACGACTTTTAAATACTCCTTTGGTATCTTATGGTCATTGTTTCGTCTGTCCTTCGATTTACGACTTCTGATTACCTCTTTGTTTTCTTTTCACCATTGTATCTTCTGTCCTACTTCGATTTACGGCTTCTGATTACCCCTTTGGTATTTTTTTGCCAGTGTATCGTCTTTCCTTCGATTTAAGGCTTCTCACTACCCCGTTGATATCTTTTGGACATTGTATCGTCTGTCCTACTTCGATTGATGGCTTCTGATTACCCCTTTGGTATCTTTTGGCCATTGTATCGTCTGTCCTCCTTTGATTTATGGCTTCTGATTACCCCTTTGGTATCTTTTGGCCATTGTATCGTCTGGCCAACTTCGATTTACGGCTTCTGATTACCCCTTTGGTATCTGTTGGCCATTGTATCGTCTATCCTACTTCGATATACGGCTTCTCATTACCACTTTGGTATCTTTTGGCCATTGTATCGACTCTCCGTCGGTCTACGGGTTCTGATTACCCCTTTGGTATCATTTGGCCATTGCATCGTCTGTCCTACTTTGATTTATGGCTTCTGATTACCCCTTTGGTATCTTTTGGCCATTGTAGCGTCTGTCATATTTCGAATTGCGGCTTTTGATTACCCCTTTGTTATCTTCGAACCATTGTATCGTCTCTCTTACTTCGAATTACGGCTTTTGATTACCCCTTTGGTATATTTTGGCCATTGTATGATCTGTCCTACTTCAATTTATGCCTTCTGATTACCACATTGGTATCTTTCAGCCATTGTATCGTCTGTCCTACTTCGATTTATGCCTTCTGATTACCCCTTTGGTGTCTTTTGGCCATTGTACCGTCTCTCTTACTTCGAATTACGGCTTCTGATTACCACTTTGGTATATTTTGGCCATTGTATCGTCTATCCTACTTCGATTTGTGCCTTCTGATTACCCCCTTGGTGTCTTTTGGCCATTGTATCATCTGTCCTACTTCGATTTATGCCTTCTCATTACCACATTGGTATCTTTCAGCCATAGTATGATTTGTCCTACTTCGATTGATGCCTTCTGATTACACCTTTGGTATGCTTAGGCAATTGTATCATCTGTACTACTTCAATTTATGCCTTCTGGTTACTCCTTTGGTATTTTTTGGCCATTGTATCGTCTGTCCTACTTCGAATTACGGCTTCTGATTACCACTTTGGTATCTTTTGGCCATTGTATCGTCTATTCTACTTCGATTTGTGCCTTCTGATTACCCTTTTGGTGTCTTTTGGCCATTGTATCGTCTCTCTTACTTAGAGTTATGCCTTCTGATTACCCCTTTGGTATTTTTTGGCCATTGTATCGTCTGTCCTACTTCGATTTACGACTTCTGATTACCTCTTTGTTATATTTTCACCATTGTATCTTCTGTCTTACTTCGATTTGCGGCTTCTGATTAGCCCTTTGGTATTGTTTGGCCATTGTATCGTCTGTCCTACTTCGATTTACGACTTATGATTACCCCTTTGGTATCTGTTGGCCATTGTATCGTCTGTCCTACTTCGATTTGTGGCTTCTGATTACCCCTTTGGTATATTTTGGTCATTATATCTTCTGTCCTACTTTGATATATGGCTTCTGATTATCCCATTGATATCTTTTGGCCATTGTATCGTCTGTCCTACTTCGATTTACGACTTTTAATTACCCCTTTGGTATCTTATGGTCATTGTTTCGTCTGTCTTTCGATTTACGGCTTCTGATTACCCATTTGGTATCATTTGGCCATTGTATCATCTGTCCTACTTTGATATACGACTTCTGATTACCTCTTTGTTATCTTTTCACCATTGTATCTTCTGTCCTACTTCGATTTACGCTTCTGATTACCCCTTTGGTATCTGTTGGCCAGTGTATCGTCTTTCCTTCGATTTACGGCTTCTGACTACCCCTTTGATATCTTTTGGACATTGTATCGTCTGTCCTACTTCGATTGACGGCTTCTGATTACCCCTTTGATATATTTTGGCCATTGTATCGTCTGTCCTTTGATTTATGGCTTCTGATTACCCCTTTGGTATATTTTGGCCATTGTATCGTCTGTCCTTTGATTTATGGCTTCTGATTACCCCTTTGGTATATTTTGGCCATTGTATCGTCTGTCCTACTTCGATTTGTGGATTCTGATTACCCATTTGGTATATTTTAGTCATTGTATCTTCTGTCCTACTTTGATGTATGGCTTCTGATTATCCCTTTGATATCTTTTGGCCATTGTATCGTCTGTCCTACTTCGATTTACGGACTCTGATTACCCCATTGGTATCTTTTGGCCATTGTATCGTCTGTCCTACTTCGATTTATGGCTTCGGATTACCCCTTTGGTATCTTTTGGCCATTGTATCGTCTGTCCAACTTCGATTTACGGCTTCTGATTACCCCTTTGATATCTTTTGGCCATTGCATCGTCTTTCCTACTTCGATTTATGCTTTCTGATTACCCTTTGGTATCTTTTTGCCATTGTAGCGTCTGTCCTACTTCGATTTACGACTTCTGATTACCCCTTTGGTATCTTTTGGCCATTGTATCGTCTGTCCTACTTCGATTTACGGCTTCTGATTACCCCTTTTGTATCATTTTGTCAATGTATCGTCTATCCTAATTCGATTTACGACTTCTAATTACCCCTTTGGTATTTCTTGGTCATTGTATCGTCTGTCCTACTTCGATTTACGGCTTCTGATTACCCCTTTTGTATCATTTTGTCAATGTATCGTCTGTCCTACTTCGATTTACGACTTCTGATTACCTCTTTGTTATCTTTTCACCATTGTATCTTCTGTCCTACTTCGATTTGCGGCTTCCGATTACCCCTTTGGTATCTTTTGGCCATTGTTTCGTCTGTCCTTCGATTTACGGCTTCTGATTACCCATTTGGTATCTGTTGGCCATTGTATCGTCTGTCCTACTTCGATTTGTGGCTTCTGATTACCCCTTTGGTATATTTTGGTCATTGTATCTTCTGTCCTACTTTGATATATGGCTTCTGATTATCCCTTTGATATCTTTTGGCCATTGTATCGTCTGTCCTACTTCGATTTACGACTTATGATTACCCCTTTGGTATCTTTTGGCCATTGTATCGTCTGTCCTACTTCGATCTATGGCTTCTGATTACCCCTTTGGTATCATTTGGCCTTTGTATCATCTGTACTACTTCGATTTATGCCTTCTGCTTACCCCTTTGGTATCTGTTGGCCATTGTATCGTCTGTCCTACTTCGATTTATGCCTTCTGATTACCCATTTGGTGTCTTTTGGCCATTGCACCGTCTCTCTTACTTCGAATTACGGTTTCTGATTACCACTTTGGTATATTTTGGCCATTGTATCGTCTATCCTACTTCGATTTGTGCCTTCTGATTACCTCCTTGGTGTCTTTTGGTCATTGTATCATCTGTCCTACTTCGATTTATGCATTCTGATTACCCCTTTGGTATCTTTTGGCAATTGTATCGTCTGTCTTACTTCGATTTACGTCTTCTGATTACCCCTTTGGTATCTTTTTAGCCATTGTATCGTCTGTCTTACTTCGATTGACGGCTTCTGATTACCTCTTTGGTATCTTTTGGCCATTGTATCGTCTATCCTACTTCGATATACGGCTTCTCATTACCACTTTGGTATCTGTTGGCCATTGTATCGACTCTCCGTCGATCTACGGCTTCTGATTACCCCTTTGGTATCATTTGGCCATTGCATCGTCTGTCCTACTTCGATTCATAGCTTCTGATTACCGCTTTGGTATCTTTTGGCCATTGTAGCGTCTAACCTACTTCGAATTGCGGCTTTTGATTACCCCTTTGGTATCTTGTGACCATTGTATCGTCTCTCTTACTTCGAATTACGGCTTCTGATTACCCCTTTGGTATCTTTTGGCAATTGTATCGTCTTTCCTACTTCGATTTATGCCTTCTGATTACCCCTTTGCTATATTTTAGCCATTGTATCATCTGTCCTACTTCGATTTATGTCTTCTGATTACCACATTGGTATCATTTAGCCATTGCATTATCTGTCCTACTTCGATTGATGCCTTCTGATTACACCTTTGGTATCTTTTGGAAATTGTATCATCTGTACTACTTCGATTTATGCCTTCTGCTTACCCCTTTGGTATCTGTTGGCCATTGTATCGTCTGTCCTACTTCGATTTATGCCTTCTGATTACCCCTTTGGTGTCTTTTGGCCATTGTACCGTCTCTCTTACTTCGAATTACGGCTTCTGATTACCACTTTGGTATATTTTGGCCATTGTATCGTCTATCCTACTTCGATTTGTGCCTTCTGATTACCCCCTTGGTGTCTTTTGGCCATTGTATCATCTGTCCTACTTCGATTTATGCCTTCTGATTACCACATTGGTATCTTTCAGCCATTGTATGATCTGTCCTACTTCGATTTATGCCTTCTGATTACATCTTTGGTATGCTTAGGCAATTGTATCATCTGTACTACTTCAATTTATGCCTTCTGGTTACTCCTTTGGTATCTGTTGGCCATTGCATCGTCTGTCCTACTTCGATTGATGCCTTCTGATTACTCCTTTGGTATTGTTTGGCCATTGCATCGTCTCTCATACTTCGAATTACGGCTTCTGATTACCACTTTGGTATTTTTTGGCCATTGTATCGTCTGTCCTACTTCGATTTACGACTTCTGATTACCTCTTTGTTATCTTTTCACCATTGTATCTTCTGTCCTACTTCGATTTGCGGCTTCTGATTACCCCTTTGGTATTTTTTGGTCATTGTATCTTCTGTCCTTCGACTTACAGCTTTTGACTACCCATTTGGTATCTGTTGGCCATTGTATCGTATGTCCTACTTCGATTGATGGCTTCTGATTACCCCTTTGGAATCTTTTGGTCATTGTATCGTCTGTCCTACTTCGATTTACGACTTATGATTACCCTTTGGTATCTGTTGGCCATTGTATCGTCTGTCCTACTTCGATTTGTGACTTCTGATTACCCCTTTGGTATATTTTGGTCATTGTATCTTCTGTCCTACTTTGATATATGGCTTCTGATTATCCCTTTGATATCTTTTGGCCATTGTATCGTCTGTCCTACTTCGATTTACGACTTATGATTACCCCTTTGGTATCTTTTGGCCATTGTATCGTCTGTCCTACTTCGATCTACGGCTTCTGATTACCCCTTTGGTATCATTTGGCCTTTGTATCATCTGTCCTACTTCAATTTATGCCTTCCGATTACCACATTGGTATCTTTTAGCCATTGCATCATCTGTCCTACTTCGATTAATGCCTTCTGATTACACCTTTGGTATCTTTTGGCAATTGTATCATCTGTACTACTTCGATTTATGCCTTCTGCTTACCCCTTTGGTATCTGTTGGCCATTGTATCGTCTGTCCTACTTCGATTTATGGCTTCTGATTACCCCTTTGATGTCTTTTGGCCATTGCACCGTCTCTCTTACTTCGAATTACGGCTTCTGATTACCACTTTGGTATATTTTGGCCATTGTATCGTCTATCCTACTTCGATTTGTGCCTTCTGATTACCCCCTTGGTGTCTTTTGGTCATTGTATCATCTGTCCTACTTCGATTTATGCATTCTGATTACCCCTTTGGTATCTTTTGGCAATTGTATCGTCTGTCTTACTTCGATTTACGTCTTCTGATTACCCCTTTGGTATCTTTTTAGCCATTGTATCGTCTGTCTTACTTCGATTCATAGCTTCTGATTACCGCTTTGGGATCTTTTGGCCATTGTATCGTCTATCCTACTTCGATATACGTCTTCTCATTACCACTTTGGTATCTGTTGGCCATTGTATCGACTCTGCGTCGATCTACGGCTTCTGATTACCCCTTTGGTATCATTTGGCCATTGCATCGTCTGTCCTACTTCGATTCATAGCTTCTGATTACCCCTTTGGTATCTTTTGGCCATTGTAGCGTCTGTCCTACTTCGAATTGCGGCTTTTGATTACCCCTTTGGTATCTTGTGACCATTGTATCGTCTCTCTTACTTCGAATTACGGCTTCTGATTACCCCTTTGGTATCTTTTGGCAATTGTATCGTCTTTCCTACTTCGATTTATGCCTTCTGATTACCCCTTTGCTATATTTTGGCCATTGTATCATCTGTCCTACTTCGATTTATGCCTTCTGATTACCCCTTTGGTGTCTTTTGGCCATTGTACCGTCTCTCTTACTTCGAATTACGGCTTCTGATTACCACTTTGGTATATTTTGGCCATTGTATCGTCTATCCTACTTCGATTTGTGCCTTCTGATTACCCCCTTGGTGTCTTTTGGTCATTGTATCATCTGTCCTACTTCGATTTATGCATTCTGCTTACCCCTTTGGTATCTTTTGGCAATTGTATCGTCTGTCCAACTTCGATTTACGTCTTCTGATTACCCCTTTGGTATCTTTTTAGCCATTGTATCGTCTGTCTTACTTCGATTTACGGCTTCTGATTACCTCTTTGGTATCTTTTGGCCATTGTATCGTCTATCCTACTTCGATATACGGCTTCTCATTACCACTTTGGTATCTGTTGGCCATTGTATCGACTCTCCGTCGATCTACGGCTTCTGATTACCCCTTTGGTATCATTTGGCCATTGCATCGTCTGTCCTACTTCGATTCATAGCTTCTGATTACCGCTTTGGGATCTTTTGGCCATTGTAGCGTCTGTCCTACTTCGAATTGCGGCTTTTGATTACCCCTTTGGTATCTTGTGACCATTGTATCGTCTCTCTTACTTCGAATTACGGCTTCTGATTACCCCTTTGGTATCTTTTGGCAATTGTATCGTCTTTCCTACTTCGATTTATGCCTTCTGATTACCCCTTTGCTATATTTTGGCCATTGTATCATCTGTCCTACTTCGATTTATGCCTTCTGATTACCACATTAGTATCATTTAGCCATTGCATTATCTGTCCTACTTCGATTGATGCCTTCTGATTACACCTTTGGTATGCTTAGGCAATTGTATCATCTGTACTACTTCAATTTATGCCTTCTGGTTACTCCTTTGGTATCTGTTGGCAATTGTATCGTCTGTCCTACTTCGATTGATGCCTTCTGATTACTCCTTTGGTATCTTTTGGCCATTGCATCGTCTCTCTTACTTCGAATTACGGCTTCTGATTACCACTTTGGTATTTTTTGGCCATTGTATCGTCTGTCCTACTTCGATTTACGACTTCTGATTACCTCTTTGTTATCTTTTCACCATTGTATCTTCTGTCCTACTTCGATTTGCGGCTTCTGATTACCCCTTTGGTATTTTTTGGCCATTGTATCTTCTGTCCTTCGATTTACCGCTTCTGACTACCCATTTGGTATCTGTTGGCCATTGTATCGTATGTCCTACTTCGATTGATGGCTTCTGATTACCCCTTTGGAATCTTTTGCCCATTGTATCGTCTGTCCTACTTCGATTTACGACTTATGATTACCCCTTTGGTATCTGTTGGCCATTGTATCGTCTGTCCTACTTCGATTTGTGGCTTCTGATTACCCCTTTGGTATATTTTGGTCATTGTATCTTCTGTCCTACTTTGATATATGGCTTCTGATTATCCCTTTGATATCTTTTGGCCATTGTATCGTCTGTCCTACTTCGATTTACGACTTTTAATTACTCCTTTGGTATCTTATGGTCATTGTTTCGTCTGTCCTTCGATTTACGACTTCTGATTACCTCTTTGTTATCTTTTCACCATTGTATCTTCTGTCCTACTTCGATTTACGGCTTCTGATTACCCCTTTGGTATTTTTTGGCCTGTGTATCGTCTTTCCTTCGATTTACGGCTTCTCACTACCCGTTGATATCTTTTGGACATTGTATCGTCTGCCCTACTTCGATTGATGGCTTCGGATTACCCCTTTGGTATCTTTTGGCCATTGTATCGTCTGTCCTCCTTTGATTTATGGCTTCTGATTACCCCTTTGGTATCTTTTGGCCATTGTATCGTCTGGTCAACTTCGATTTACGGCTTCTGATTACCCCTTTGGTATTTTTTTAGCCATTGTATCGTCTGTCTTACTTCGATTTACGGCTTCTGATTACCCCTTTGGTATCTTTTGGCCATTGTATCGTCTATCCTACTTCGATATACGGCTTCTCATTACCACTTTGGTATCTTTTGGCCATTGTATCGACTCTCCGTCGTTCTACGGGTTCTGATTACCCCTTTGGTATCATTTGGCCATTGCATCGTCTGTCCTACTTTGATTTATGGCTTCTGATTACCCCTTTGGTATCTTTTGGCCATTGTAGCGTCTGTGATACTTCGAATTGCGGCTTTTGATTACCCCTTTGATATATTTTGGCCATTGTATGATCTGTCCTACTTCAATTTATGCCTTCTGATTACCACATTGGTATCTTTCAGCCATTGTATGATCTGTCCTACTTCGATTTATGCCTTCTGATTACACCTTTGGTATGCTTAGGCAATTGTATCATCTGTACTACTTCAATTTATGCCTTCTGGTTATTCCTTTGGTATCTGTTGGCCATTGTATCGTCTGTCCTACTTCGATTGATGCCTTCTGATTACCCCTTTGGTATCTTTTGGCCATTGCATCGTCTCTCTTACTTCGAATTACGGCTTCTGATTACCACTTTGGTATCTTTTGGCCATTGTATCGTCTATTCTACTTCGATTTGTGCCTTCTGATTACCCTTTTGGTGTCTTTTGGCCATTGTATCGTCTCTCTTACTTCGATTAATGCCTTCTGATTACACCTTTGGTATCTGTTGGCCATTGTATCGTCTGTCTTACTTCGATTTACGGCTTCTGATTACCTCTTTGGTATCTTATGGTCATTGTTTCGTCTGTCCTTTGATTTACGGCTTCTGATTACCCCTTTGGTATCATTTGGCCATTGTATCATCTGTCCTACTTCGATATACGACTTCTGATTACCTCTTTGTTATCTTTTCACCATTGTATCTTCTGTCCTACTTCGATTAACGGCTTCTGATTACCCCTTTGGTATCTTTTGGCCATTGTATCGTCTATCCTACTTCGATTTACGGCTTCTCATTACCACTTTGGTATCTGTTGGCTATTGTATTGACTATCCGTCGGTCTACGGCTTCTGATTACCCCTTTGGTATCATTTGGCCATTGCATCGTCTGTCCTACTTCGATTTATGGCTTCTGATTACCCCTTTGGTATCTGTTGGCCATTGTAGCGTCTGTCATACTTCGAATTGCGGCTTTTGATTACCCCTTTGGTATCTTGTGACCATTGTATCGTCTCTCTTACTTCGAATTACGGCTTATGATTACCCCTTTGGTATCTGTTGGCCATTGTATCGTCTGTCCTACTTCGATTTGTGGCTTTTGATTACCCCTTTGGTATATTTTGGTCATTGTATCTTCTGTCCTACTTTGATATATGGCTTCTGATTATCCCTTTGATATCTTTTGGCCATTGTATCGTCAGTCCTACTTCGGTTTACGACTTTTAATTACTCCTTTGGTATCTTATGGTCATTGTTTCGTCTGTCCTTCGATTTACGACTTCTGATTACCTCTTTGTTATCTTTTCACCATTGTATCTTCTGTCCTACTTCGATTTACGGCTTCTGATTACCCCTTTGGTATTTTTTGGCCAGTGTATCGTCTTTCCTTCGATTTACGGCTTCTCACTACCCCGTTGATATCTTTTGGACATTGTATCGTCTGTCCTACTTCGATTTACGGCTTCTGATTACCCCTTTGGTATTTTTTTAGCCATTGTGTCGTCTGTCTTACTTCAATTTATGCCTTCTGATTACCACATTGGTATCTTTCAGCCATTGTATGATCTGTCCTACTTCGATTTATGCCTTCTGATTACACCTTTGGTATGCTTAGGCAATTGTATCATCTGTACTACTTCAATTTATGCCTTCTGGTTATTCCTTTGGTATCTGTTGGCCATTGTATCGTCTGTCCTACTTCGATTGATGCCTTCTGATTACCCCTTTGGTATCTTTTGGCCATTGCATCGTCTCTCTTACTTCGAATTACGGCTTCTGATTACCCCTTTGGTATCTTTTGGCCATTGTATCGTCTATTCTACTTCGATTTGTGCCTTCTGATTACCCTTTTGGTGTCTTTTTGCCATTGTATCGTCTCTCTTACTTCGATTTATGCCTTCTGATTACACCTTTGGTATGCTTAGGCAAGTGTATCATCTGTACTACTTCAATTTATGCCTTCTGGTTACTCCTTTGGTATCTGTTGGCCATTGTATCGTCTGTCCTACTTCGATTTACGACTTCTGATTACCTCTTTGTTATCTTTTCACCATTGTATCTTCTGTCCTACTTCGATTTGCGGCTTCTGATTACCCCTTTGGTACTTTTTGGCCATTGTATCGTCTGTCCTTCGATTTACGGCTTCTGACTACCCATTTGGTATCTATTGGCCATTGTATCGTATGTCCTACTTCGATTGATGGCTTCTGATTACCCCTTTGGAATCTTTTGGCCATTGTATCGTCTGTACTACTTCGATTTGTGGCTTCTGATTACCCCTTTGGTATATTTTGGTCATTGTATCTTCTGTCCTACTTTGATATATGGCTTCTGATTATCCCTTTGATATCTTTTGGCCATTGTATCGTCTGTCCTACTTCGATTTACGACTTTTAATTACCCCTTTGGTATCTTATGGTCATTGTTTCGTCTGTCCTTTGATTTACGCTTCTGATTACCCCTTTGGTATCATTTGGTCATTGTATCATCTGTCCTACTTCGATATACGACTTCTGATTACCTCTTTGTTATCTTTTCACCATTGTATCTTCTGTCCTACTTCGATTAACGGCTTCTGATTACCCCTTTGGTATCTTTTGGCCAGTGTATCGTCTTTCCTTCGATTTACGGCTTCTGACTACCCCTTTGATATCTTTTGGACATTGTATCGTCTGTCCTACTTCGATTGATGGCTTCTGATTACCCCTTTGGTATCTTTTGGCCATTGTATCGTATGTCTTACTTCGATTTACGGCTTCTGATTACCACTTTGGTATCTTTTGGCCATTGTATCGTCTATCCTACTTCGATATACGGCTTCTCATTACCACTTTGGTATCTGTTGGCCATTGTATCGACTCTCCGTCGGTCTACGGCTTCTGATTACCCCTTTGGTATCATTTGGCCATTGCATCGTCTGTCCTACTTCGATTTATGGCTTCTGATTACCCCTTTGGTATCTTGTGACCATTGTATCGTCTCTCTTACTTCGAATTACGGCTTATGATTAACCCTTTGGTATCTGTTGGCCATTGTATCGTCTGTCCTACTTCGATTTGTGGCTTCTGATTACCCCTTTGGTATATTTTGGTCATTGTATCTTCTGTCCGACTTTGATATATGGCTTCTGATTATCCCTTTGATATCTTTTGGCCATTGTATCGTCTGTCCTACTTCGATTTACGACTTTTAATTACTCCTTTGGTATCTTATGGTCATTGTTTCGTCTGTCCTTCGATTTACGACTTCTGATTACCTCTTTGTTATCTTTTCACCATTGTATCTTCTGTCCTACTTCGATTTACGGCTTCTGATTACCCCTTTGGTATTTTTTGGCCAGTGTATCGTCTTTCCTTCGATTTACGGCTTCAAACTACCCCGTTGATATCTTTTGGACATTGCATCGTCTGTCCTACTTCGATTGATGGCTTCTGATTACCCCTTTGGTATCTTTTGGCCATTGTATCGTCTGTCCTCCTTTGATTTATGGCTTCTGATTACCCCTTTGGTATCTTTTGGCCATTGTATCGTCTGGCCAACTTCGATTTACGGCTTCTGATTACCCCTTTGGTATTTTTTTAGCCATTGTATCGTCTGTCTTACTTCGATTTACGGCTTCTGAATACCCCTTTGGTATCTTTTGGTCGTTGTATCGTCTATCCTACTTCGATATACGGCTTCTCATTACCACTTTGGTATCTTTTGGCCATTGTATCGACTCTCCGTCGGTCTACGGTTTCTGATTACCCCTTTGGTATCATTTGGCCATTGCATCGTCTGTCCTACTTCGATTTATGGCTTCTGATTACCCTTTGGTATCTTTTGGCCATTGTAGCGTCTGTCATACTTCGAATTGCGGCTTTTGATTACCCCTTTGTTATCTTGTGACCATTGTATCGTCTCTCTTACTTCGAATTACGCTTTTGATTACCCCTTTGGTATATTTTGGCCATTGTATGATCTGTCCTACTTCAATTTATGCCTTCTGATTACCACATTGGTATCTTTCAGCCATTGTATGATCTGTCCTACTTCGATTTATGCCTTCTGATTACACCTTTGGTATGCTTAGGCAATTGTATCATCTGTACTACTTCAATTTATGCCTTCTGGTTACTCCTTTGGTATCTGTTGGCCATTGTATCGTCTGACCTACTTCGATTGATGCCTTCTGATTACCCCTTTGGTATCTTGTGGCCATTGCATCGTCTCTCTTACTTCGAATTACGGCTTCTGATTACCCGTTTGGTATCTTTTGGCCATTGTATCGTCTATTCTACTTCGATTTGTGCCTTCTGATTACCCTTTTGGTGTCTTTTGGCCATTGTATCGTCTCTCTTACTTCGATTTATGCCTTCTGATTACACCTTTGGTATGCTTAGGCAAGTGTATCATCTGTACTACTTCAATTTATGCCTTCTGGTTACTCCTTTGGTATCTGTTGGCCATTGTATCGTATGTCCTACTTCGATTGATGGCTTCTGATTACCCATTTGGAATCTTTTGGCCATTGTATCGTCTGTCCTTCTTCGATTTACGACTTATGATTAATCCTTTGGTATCTGTTGGCCATTGTATCGTCTGTCCTTCTTCGATTTGTGGCTTCTGATTACCCCTTTGGTATATTTTGGTCATTGTATCTTCTGTCCTACTTTGATATATGGCTTCTGATTATCCCTTTGATATCTTTTGGCCATTGTATCGTCTGTCCTACTTCGATTTACCACTTTTAATTACCCCTTTGGTATCTTATGGTCATTGTTTCGTCTGTCCTTTGATTTACGGCTTCTGATTACCCCTTTGGTATCATTTGGCCATTGTATCATCTGTCCTACTTCCATATACGACTTCTGATTACCTCTTTGTTTTTTTTTTCACCATTGTATCTTCTGTCATACTTCGATTAACGGCTTCTGATTACCCCTTTGGTATCTTTTGGCCAGTGTATCGTCTTTCCTTCGATTTACGGCTTCTGACTACCCCTTTGATATCTTTTGGACATTGTATCGTCTGTCCTACTTCGATTGATGGCTTCTGATTACCCCTTTGGTATCTTTTGGCCATTGTATCGTCTGTCTTACTTCGATTTACGGCTTCTGATTACCTCTTTGGTATCTTTTGGCTATTGTATCGTCTATCCTACTTCGATATACGGCTTCTCATTACCACTTTGGTATCCGTTGGCCATTGTATCGACTCTCCGTCGGTCTACGGCTTCTGATTACCCCTTTGGTATCATTTGGCCATTGCATCGTCTGTCCTACTTCGATTTATGGCTTCTGATTACCCTTTGGTATTTTTTGGCCATTGTAGCGTCTGTCATACTTCGAATTGCGGCTTTTGATTACCCCTTTGTTATCTTGTGACCATTGTATCGTCTCTCTTACTTCGAATTACGCTTTTGATTACCCCTTTGGTATATTTTGGCCATTGTATGATCTGTCCTACTTCAATTTATGCCTTCTGATTACCACATTGGTATCTTTCAGCCATTGTATGATATGTCCTACTTCGATTTATGCCTTCTGATTACACCTTTGGTATGCTTAGGCAATTGTATCATCTGTACTACTTCAATTTATGCCTTCTGGTTACTCCTTTGGTATCTGTTGGCCATTGTATCGTCTGACCTACTTCGATTGATGCCTTCTGATTACTCCTTTGGTATCTTTTGGCCATTGCATCGTCTCTCTTACTTCGAATTACGGCTTCTGATTACCACTTTGGTATCTTTTGGCCATTGTATCGTCTATTCTACTTCGATTTGTGCCTTCTGATTACCCTTTTGGTGTCTTTTGGCCATTGTATCGTCTCTCTTACTTAGATTTATGCCTTCTGATTACCCCTTTGGTATTTTTTGGCCATTGTATCGTCTTTCCTACTTCGATTTACGACTTCTGATTACCTCTTTGTTATCTTTTCACCATTGTATCTTCTGTCCTACTTCGATTTGCGGCTTCTGATTACCCCTTTGGTATTTTTTGGCCATTGTATCGTCTGTCCTTCGATTTACGGCTTCTGACTACCCATTTGGTATCTGTTGGCCATTGTATCGTATGTCCTACTTCGATTGATGGCTTCTGATTACCCCTTTGGAATCTTTTGGCCATTGTATCGTCTGTCCTACTTCGATTTACGACTTATGATTACCCCTTTGGTATCTGTTGGCCATTGTATCGTCTGTCCTACATCGGTTTGTGGCTTCTGATTACCCCTTTGATATCTTTTGGCCATTGTATCGTCTGTCCTACTTCGATTTACGTCTTTTAATTACTCCTTTGGTATCTTATGGTCATTGTTTCGTCTGTCCTTCGATTTACGACTTCTGATTACCTCTTTGTTATCTTTTCACCATTGTATCTTATGTCCTACTTCGATTTACGGCTTCTGATTACCCCTTTGGTATCTTTTGCCAGTGTATCGTCTTTCCTTCGATTTACGGCTTCTCACTACCCCGTTGATATCTTTTGGACATTGTATCGTCTGTCCTACTTCGATTGATGGCTTCTGATTACCCCTTTGGTATCTTTTGGCCATTGTATCGTCTGTCCTCCTTTGATTTATGGCTTCTGATTACCCCCTTGGTATCTTTTGGCCATTGTATCGTCTGGCCAACTTCGATTTACGGCTTCTCATTACCACTTTGGTATCTTTTGGCCATTGTATCGACTCTCCGTCGGTCTACGGTTTCTGATTACCCCTTTGGTATCATTTGGCCATTGCATCGTCTGTCCTACTTCGATTTATGGCTTCTGATTACCCTTTGGTATCTTTTGGCCATTGTAGCGTCTGTCATACTTCGAATTGCGGCTTTTGATTACCCCTTTGTTATCTTGTGACCATTGTATCGTCTCTCTTACTTCGAATTACGCTTTTGATTACCCCTTTGGTATATTTTGGCCATTGTATGATCTGTCCTACTTCAATTTATGCCTTCTGATTACCACATTGGTATCTTTCAGCCATTGTATGATCTGTCCTACTTCGATTTATGCCTTCTGATTACACCTTTGGTATGCTTAGGCAATTGTATCATCTGTACTACTTCAATTTATGCCTTCTGGTTACTCCTTTGGTATCTGTTGGCCATTGTATCGTCTGACCTACTTCGATTGATGCCTTCTGATTACCCCTTTGGTATCTTGTGGCCATTGCATCGTCTCTCTTACTTCGAATTACGGCTTCTGATTACCCGTTTGGTATCTTTTGGCCATTGTATCGTCTATTCTACTTCGATTTGTGCCTTCTGATTACCCTTTTGGTGTCTTTTGGCCATTGTATCGTCTCTCTTACTTCGATTTATGCCTTCTGATTACACCTTTGGTATGCTTAGGCAAGTGTATCATCTGTACTACTTCAATTTATGCCTTCTGGTTACTCCTTTGGTATCTGTTGGCCATTGTATCGTATGTCCTACTTCGATTGATGGCTTCTGATTACCCATTTGGAATCTTTTGGCCATTGTATCGTCTGTCCTTCTTCGATTTACGACTTATGATTAATCCTTTGGTATCTGTTGGCCATTGTATCGTCTGTCCTTCTTCGATTTGTGGCTTCTGATTACCCCTTTGGTATATTTTGGTCATTGTATCTTCTGTCCTACTTTGATATATGGCTTCTGATTATCCCTTTGATATCTTTTGGCCATTGTATCGTCTGTCCTACTTCGATTTACCACTTTTAATTACCCCTTTGGTATCTTATGGTCATTGTTTCGTCTGTCCTTTGATTTACGGCTTCTGATTACCCCTTTGGTATCATTTGGCCATTGTATCATCTGTCCTACTTCCATATACGACTTCTGATTACCTCTTTGTTTTTTTTTTCACCATTGTATCTTCTGTCATACTTCGATTAACGGCTTCTGATTACCCCTTTGGTATCTTTTGGCCAGTGTATCGTCTTTCCTTCGATTTACGGCTTCTGACTACCCCTTTGATATCTTTTGGACATTGTATCGTCTGTCCTACTTCGATTGATGGCTTCTGATTACCCCTTTGGTATCTTTTGGCCATTGTATCGTCTGTCTTACTTCGATTTACGGCTTCTGATTACCTCTTTGGTATCTTTTGGCTATTGTATCGTCTATCCTACTTCGATATACGGCTTCTCATTACCACTTTGGTATCCGTTGGCCATTGTATCGACTCTCCGTCGGTCTACGGCTTCTGATTACCCCTTTGGTATCATTTGGCCATTGCATCGTCTGTCCTACTTCGATTTATGGCTTCTGATTACCCTTTGGTATCTTTTGGCCATTGTAGCGTCTGTCATACTTCGAATTGCGGCTTTTGATTACCCCTTTGTTATCTTGTGACCATTGTATCGTCTCTCTTACTTCGAATTACGCTTTTGATTACCCCTTTGGTATATTTTGGCCATTGTATGATCTGTCCTACTTCAATTTATGCCTTCTGATTACCACATTGGTATCTTTCAGCCATTGTATGATATGTCCTACTTCGATTTATGCCTTCTGATTACACCTTTGGTATGCTTAGGCAATTGTATCATCTGTACTACTTCAATTTATGCCTTCTGGTTACTCCTTTGGTATCTGTTGGCCATTGTATCGTCTGACCTACTTCGATTGATGCCTTCTGATTACTCCTTTGGTATCTTTTGGCCATTGCATCGTCTCTCTTACTTCGAATTACGGCTTCTGATTACCACTTTGGTATCTTTTGGCCATTGTATCGTCTATTCTACTTCGATTTGTGCCTTCTGATTACCCTTTTGGTGTCTTTTGGCCATTGTATCGTCTCTCTTACTTAGATTTATGCCTTCTGATTACCCCTTTGGTATTTTTTGGCCATTGTATCGTCTTTCCTACTTCGATTTACGACTTCTGATTACCTCTTTGTTATCTTTTCACCATTGTATCTTCTGTCCTACTTCGATTTGCGGCTTCTGATTACCCCTTTGGTATTTTTTGGCCATTGTATCGTCTGTCCTTCGATTTACGGCTTCTGACTACCCATTTGGTATCTGTTGGCCATTGTATCGTATGTCCTACTTCGATTGATGGCTTCTGATTACCCCTTTGGAATCTTTTGGCCATTGTATCGTCTGTCCTACTTCGATTTACGACTTATGATTACCCCTTTGGTATCTGTTGGCCATTGTATCGTCTGTCCTACATCGGTTTGTGGCTTCTGATTACCCCTTTGATATCTTTTGGCCATTGTATCGTCTGTCCTACTTCGATTTACGTCTTTTAATTACTCCTTTGGTATCTTATGGTCATTGTTTCGTCTGTCCTTCGATTTACGACTTCTGATTACCTCTTTGTTATCTTTTCACCATTGTATCTTATGTCCTACTTCGATTTACGGCTTCTGATTACCCCTTTGGTATCTTTTGCCAGTGTATCGTCTTTCCTTCGATTTACGGCTTCTCACTACCCCGTTGATATCTTTTGGACATTGTATCGTCTGTCCTACTTCGATTGATGGCTTCTGATTACCCCTTTGGTATCTTTTGGCCATTGTATCGTCTGTCCTCCTTTGATTTATGGCTTCTGATTACCCCCTTGGTATCTTTTGGCCATTGTATCGTCTGGCCAACTTCGATTTACGGCTTCTGATTACCCCTTTGGTATTTTTTTAGCCATTGTATCGTCTGTCTTACTTCGATTTACGGCTTCTGATTACCCCTTTGGTATCTTTTGGCCAGTGTATCGTCTTTCCTTCGATTTACGGCTTCTGACTACCCCTTTGATATCTTTTGGACATTGTATCGTCTGTCCTACTTCGATTGATGGCTTCTGATTACCCCTTTGGTATCTTTTGGCCATTGCATCATCTCTCTTACTTCGAATTACGGCTTCTGATTACCCCTTTGGTATCTTTTGGCCATTGTATCGTCTATTCTACTTCGATTTGTGCCTTCTGATTACCCTTTTGGTGTCTTTTGGCCATTGTATCGTCTCTCTTACTTCGATTTATGCCTTCTGATTACACCTTTGGTATGCTTAGGCAAGTGTATCATCTGTACTACTTCAATTTATGCCTTCTGGTTACTCCTTTGGTATCTGTTGGCCATTGTATCGTATGTCCTACTTCGATTGATGGCTTCTGATTACCCCTTTGGAATCTTTTGGCCATTGTATCGTCTGTCCTTCTTCGATTTACGACTTATGATTACTCCTTTGGTATCTGTTGGCCATTGTATCGTCTGTCCTACTTCGATTTGTGGCTTCTGATTACCCCTTTGGTATATTTTGGTCATTGTATCTTCTGTCCTACTTTGATGTATGGCTTCTGATTATCCCTTTGATATCTTTTGGCCATTGTATCGTCTGTCCTACTTCGATTTACGACTTTTAATTACCCCTTTGGTATCTTATGTTCATTGTTTCGTCTGTCCTTTGATTTACGGCTTCTGATTACCCCTTTGGTATCATTTGGCCATTGTATCATCTGTCCTACTTCCATATACGACTTCTGATTACCTCTTTGTTATCTTTTCACCATTGTATCTTCTGTCATACTTCGATTAACGGCTTCTGATTACCCCTTTGGTATCTTTTGGCCAGTGTATCGTCTTTCCTTCGATTTACGGCTTCTGACTACCCCTTTGATATCTTTTGGACATTGTATCGTCTGTCCTACTTCGATTGATGGCTTCTGATTACCCCTTTGGTATCTTTTGGCCATTGTATCGTCTGTCTTACTTCGATTTACGGCTTCTGATTACCTCTTTGGTATCTTTTGGCCATTGTATCGTCTATCCTACTTCGATATACGGCTTCTCATTACCACTTTGGTATCCGTTGGCCATTGTATCGACTCTCCGTCGGTCTACGGCTTCTGATTACCCCTTTGGTATCATTTGGCCATTGCATCGTCTGTCCTACTTCGATTTATGGCTTCTGATTACCCCTTTGGTATCATTTGGCCATTGTAGCGTCTGTCATACTTCGAATTGCGGCTTTTGATTACCCCTTTGGTATCTTGTGACCATTGTATCGTCTCTCTTACTTCGAATTACGGCTTCTGATTATCCCTTTGGTATCTTTTGGCAATTGTATCGTCTTTCCTACTTCGATTTATGCCTTCTGATTACCCCTTTGCTATATTTTGGCCATTGTATCATCTGTCCTACCTCAATTTATGCCTTCTGATTACCACATTGGTATCATTTAGCCATTGCATTATCTGTCCTACTTCGATTGATGCCTTCTGATTACACCTTTGGTATCTTTTGGCAATTGTATAATCTGTACTACTTCGATTTATGCCTTCTGCTTACCCCTTTGGTATCTGTTGGTCATTGTATCGTCTGTCCTACTTCGATTTATGCCTTCTGATTACCCCTTTGGTGTCTTTTGGCCATTGCACCGTCTCTCTTACTTCGAATTACGGCTTCTGATTACCACTTTGGTATATTTTGGCCATTGTGTCGTCTATCCTACTTCGATTTGTGCCTTCTGATTACCCCCTTGGTGTCTTTTGGCCATTGTATCATCTGTTCTACTTCGATTGATGCCTTCTGATTACCACATTGGTATCTTTCAGCCATTGTATGATCTGTCCTACTTCGATTTATGCCTTCTGATTACACCTTTGGTATGCTTAGGCAATTGTACCATCTGTACTACTTCACCTTATGCCTTCTGGTTACTCCTTTGGTATCTGTTGGCCATTGTATCTTCTCTGTTACTTCGAATTACGGCTTCTGATTACCACTTTGGTATCTTTTGGCCATTGTATCGTCTATTCTACTTCGATTTGTGCCTTCTGATTACCCTTTTGGTGTCTTTTGGCCATTGTATCGTCTCTCTTACTTAGATTTATGACTTCTGATTACCCCTTTGGTATTTTTTGGCCATTGTATCGTCTGTCCTACTTCGATTTACGACTTCTGATTACCTCTTTGTTATCTTTTCACCATTGTATCTTCTGTCCTACTTCGATTTGCGGCTTCTAATTACCCCTTTGGTATTTTTTGGCCATTGTATCGTCTGTCCTTCGATTTACGGCTTCTGACTACCCATTTGGTATCTATTGGCCATTGTATCGTATGTCCTACTTCGATTGATGGCTTCTGATTACCCCTTTGGAATCTTTTGGCCATTGTTTCGTCTGTCCTACTTCGATTTACGACTTATGATTACCCCTTTAGTATCTGTTGGCCATTGTATCGTCTGTCCTACTTCGATTTGTGGCTTCTGATTACCCCTTAGGTATATTTTGGTCATTGTATCTTCTGTCCTACTTTGATATATGGCTTCTGATTATCCCTTTGATATCTTTTGGCCATTGTATCGTCTGTCCTACTTCGATTTACGATTTTTAATTACCCCTTTGGTATGTTATGGTCATTGTTTCGTCTGTCCTTCGATTTACGGCTTCTGATTACCCCTTTGGTATCATTTGGCCAGTGTATCATCTGTCCTACTTCGATATACGACTTCTGATTACCTCTTTGTTATCTTTTCACCATTGTATCTTCTGTCCTACTTCGATTAACGGCTTCTGATTACCCCTTTGGTATCTTTTGGCCAGTGTATCGTCTTTCCTTCGACTTACGGCTTCTGACTACCCCTTTGATATCTTTTGGACATTGTATCGTCTGTCCTACTTCGCATGATGGCTTCTGATTACCCCTTTGGTATCTTTTGGCCATTGTATCGTCTGTCCTCCTTTGATTTATGGCTTCTGATTACCCCTTTGGTATCTTTTGGCCATTGTATCGTCTGTCCTACTTCGATTTACGACTTCTGATTACCCCTTTGGTATCTTTTGGCCATTGTATCGTCTGTCTTACTTCGATTTGTGGATTCTGATTACCCATTTGGTATATTTTGGTCATTGTATCTTCTGTCCTACTTTGATGTATGGCTTCTGATTATCCCTTCGATATCTTTTGGCTATTGTATCGTCTGTCCTACTTCGATTTACGGATTCTGATTACCCCATTGGTATCTTTTGGCCATTGTATCGTCTGTCCTACTTCGATTGATAGCTTCGGATTACCCCTTTGGTATCTTTTGGCCATTGTAACGTCTGTCCAACTTCGATTTACGGCTTCTGATTACCCCTTTGGTATCTTTTGGCCATTGTATCGTCTGTTATACTTCGATTTACGACTTCTAATTACACCTTTGGTATCTTTTGGTCATTGTATCGTCTATCCTTCGATTTACGGCTTCTGATTACCCCTTTGGTATCATTTGGCCATTGTATCGTCTATCATACTTCGATTTACGACTTCTGATTACCTCTTTGTTATCTTTTCACCATTGTATCTTCTGTCCTACTTCGATTTACGGCTTCTGATTACCCATTTGGTATCTTTTGGCCATTGTCTCGTCTTTCCTTCGACTTACGGCTTCTGAATATCCCTTTGGTATCTTTTGGACATTGTATCGTCTGTCCTACTTCGATTGATGGCTTCTGATTACCCCTTTGGTATCTTTTGGCCATTGTATCGTCTGTCCTCCTTTGATTTATGGCTTCTGATTACCCTTTTGGTATCTTTTGGCCATTGTATCGTCTGTCCTACTTCGATTTACGACTTCTGATTACCCCTTTGGTATCATTTGGCCATTGTATCATCTCTCCTACTTCGATATACGACTTCTGATTACCTCTTTGTTATCTTTTCACCATTGTATCTTCTGTCCTACTTCGATTAACGGCTTCTGATTACCCCTTTGGTATCTTTTGGCCATTGTATCGTCTCTCTTACTTCGAATTACGGCTTCTGATTATCCCTTTGGTATCTTTTGGTAATTGTATCGTCTTTCCTACTTCGATTTATGCCTTCTGATTACCCCTTTGGTATATTTTGGCCATTGTATCATCTGTCCTACTTCAATTTATGCCTTCTGATTACCACATTGGTATCTTTTAGCCATTGCATTATCTGTCCTACTTCGATTGATGCCTTCTGATTACACCTTTGGTATCTTTTGGCAATTGTATCATCTGTACTACTTCGATTTATGCCTTCTGCTTACCCCTTTGGTATCTGTTGGCCATTGTATCGTCTGTCCTACTTCGATTTATGCCTTCTGATTACCCCTTTGGTGTCTTTTGGCCATTGCACCGTCTCTCTTACTTCGAATTACGGCTTCTGATTACCAATTTGGTATATTTTGGCCATTGTATCGTCTATCCTACTTCGATTTGTGCCTTCTGATTACCCCCTTGGTGTCTTTTGGCCATTGTATCATCTGTCCTACTTCCATTTATGCCTTCTGATTACCACATTGGTATCTTTCAGCCATTGTATGATCTGTCCTACTTCGATTGATGCCTTCTGATTACACCTTTGGTATGCTTAGGCAATTGTACCATCTGTACTACTTCAATTTATGCCTTCTGGTTACTCCTTTGGTATCTGTTGGCCATTGTATCGTCTCTGTTACTTCGAATTACGACTTCTGATTACCACTTTGGTATCATTTGGCCATTGTATCGTTTATCATACTTCGATTTACGACTTCTGATTACCTCTTTGTTATCTTTTCACCATTGTATCTTCTGTCCTACTTCGATTTACGGCTTCTGATTACCCATTTGGTATCTTTTGGCCATTGTCTCGTCTTTCCTTCGACTTACGGCTTCTGAATATCCCTTTGGTATCTTTTGGCCATTGTATCGTCTGTCCTCCTTTGATTTATGGCTTCTGATTACCCTTTTGGTATCTTTTGGCCATTGTATCGTCTGTCCTACTTCGATTTACGACTTCTGATTACCCCTTTGGTATCATTTGGCCATTGTATCATCTGTCCTACTTCGATATACGACTTCTGATTACCTCTTTGTTATCTTTTCACCATTGTATCTTCTGTCCTACTTCGATTAACGGCTTCTGATTACCCCTTTGGTATCTTTTGGCCAGTGTATCGTCTTTCCTTCGATTTACGGCTTCTGACTACCCCTTTGATATCTTTTGGACATTGTATCGTCTGTCCTACTTCGATTGATGGCTTCTGATTACCCCTTTGGTATCTTTTGGCCATTGTATCGTCATTCTTACTTCGATTTACGGCTTCTGATTACCTCTTTGGTATCTTTTGCAATTGTATCGTCTATCCTACTTCGATATACGGCTTCTCATTACCACTTTTGGTATCTGTTGGCCATTGTATCGACTCTCCGTCGGTCTACGGCTTCTGATTACCCCTTTGGTATCATTTGGCCATTGCATCGTCTGTCCTACTTCGATTTATGGCTTCTGATTACCCCTTTGGTATCTTTTGGCCATTGTATCGTCTCTCTTACTTCGAATTACGGCTTCTGATTATCCCTTTGGTATCTTTTGGCAATTGTATCGTCTTTCCTACTTCGATTTATGCCTTCTGATTACCCCTTTGGTATATTTTGGCCATTGTATCATCTGTCCTACTTCAATTTATGCCTTCTGATTACCACATTGGTATCTTTTAGCCATTGCATTATCTGTCCTACTTCGATTGATGCCTTCTGATTACACCTTTGGTATCTTTTGGCAATTGTATCATCTGTACTACTTCGATTTATGCCTTCTGCTTACCCCTTTGGTATCTGTTGGCCATTGTATCGTCTGTCCTACTTCGATTTATGCCTTCTGATTACCCCTTTGGTGTCTTTTGGCCATTGCACCGTCTCTCTTACTTCGAATTACGGCTTCTGATTACCACTTTGGTATATTTTGGCCATTGTATCGTCTATCCTACTTCGATTTGTGCCTTCTGATTACCCCCTTGGTGTCTTTTGGCCATTGTATCATCTGTCCTACTTCCATTTATGCCTTCTGATTACCACATTGGTATCTTTCAGCCATTGTATGATCTGTCCTACTTCGATTGATGCCTTCTGATTACATCTTTGGTATGCTTAGGCAATTGTACCATCTGTACTACTTCAATTTATGCCTTCTGGTTACTCCTTTGGTATTGTTGGCCATTGTATCGTCTCTGTTACTTCGAATGACGACTTCTGATTACCACTTTGGTATCTTTTGGCCATTGTATCGTCTATTCTACTTCGATTTGTGCCTTCTGATTACCCTTTTGGTGTCTTTTGGCCATTGTATCGTCTCTCTTACTTAGATTTATGCCTTCTGATTACCCCTTTGGTATTTTTTGGCCATTGTATCGTCTGTCCTACTTCGATTTACGACTTCTGATTACCTCTTTGCTATCTTTTCACCATTGTATCTTCTGTCCTACTTCGATTTGCGGCTTCTGATTACCCCTTTGGTATTTTTTGGCCATTGTATCGTCTGTCCTTCGATTTACGGCTTCTGACTACCCATTTGGTATCTATTGTCCATTGTATCGTATGTCCTACTTCGATTGATGGCTTCTGATTACCCCTTTGGGATCTTTTAGCCATTGTTTCGTCTGTCCTACTTCGATTTACGACTTATGATTACCCCTTTGGTATCTGTTGGCCATTGTATCGTCTGTCCTTTTTCGATTTGTGGCTTCTGATTACCCCTTTGGTATATTTTGGTCATTGTATCTTCTGTCCTACTTTGATATATGGCTTCTGATTATCCCTTTGATATCTTTTCGCCATTGTATCGTCTGTCCTACTTCGATTTACGACTTTTAATTACCCCTTTGGTATCTTATGGTCATTGTTTCGTTTGTCCTTCGATTTACGGCTTCTGATTACCCCTTTGGTATCATTTGGCCATTGTATCATCTGTCCTACTTCGATATACGACTTCTGATTACCTCTTTGTTATCTTTTAACCATTGTATCTTCTGTCCTACTTCGATTAACGGCTTCTGATTACCCCTTTGGTATCTTTTGGCCAGTGTATCGTCTTTCCTTCGATTTACGGCTTCTGACTATCCCTTTGATATCTTTTGGACATTGTATCGTCTGTCCTACTTCGCATGATGGCTTCTGATTACCCCTTTGGTATCTTTTGGCCATTGTATCGTCTGTCCTCCTTTGATTTGTGGATTCTGATTACCCATTTGGTATATTTTGGTCATTGTATCTTCTGTCCTACTTTGATGTATGGCTTCTGATTATCCCTTCGATATCTTTTGGCCATTGTATCGTCTGTCATACTTCGATTTACGGATTCTGATTACCCCATTGGTATCTTTTGGCCATTGTATCGTCTTTCCTACTTCGATTGATGGCTTCGGATTACCCCTTTGGTATCTTTTGGCCATTGTATCGTCTGTCCAACTTCGATTTACGGCTTCTGATTACCCTTTTGGTATCTTTTGGCCATTGCATCGTCTTTCCTACTTCGATTTATGCCTTCTGATTACCCCTTTGGTATCTTTTTGCCATTGTAGCGTCTGTCCTACTTCGATTTACGACTTCTGATTACACCTTTGGTATCTTTTGGGCATTGTATCGTCTGTCCTACTTCGATTTACGGCTTCTGACTACCTGTTTGGTATCTGTTGGCCATTGTATCGTCTGTCCTACTTCGATTTACGGCTTCTGATTACCCCTTTTGTATCATTTGGTCAATGTATCATCTATCCTACTTCGATTTACGACTTCTAATTACCCCATTGGTATCTTTTGGTCATTGTATCGTCTGTCCTTCGATTTACGGCTTCTGATTACCCCTTTGGTATCATTTGGCCATTGTATCGACTGTCCTACTTCGATTTACGACTTCTGATTACCTCTTTGTTATCTTTTCACCATTGTATCTTCGGTCCTACTTCGATTTACGACTTCTGATTACACATTTGGTATCTTTTGGCCATTGTATCGTCTTTCCTTCGACTTACGGCTTCTGAATATCCCTTTGGTATCTTTTGGACATTGTATGGTCTGTCCTACTTCGATTGATGGCTTATGATTACCCCTTTGGTATCTTTTGGCCATTGTATCGTCTGTCCTCCTTTGATTTATGGCTTCTGATTACCCTTTTGGTATCTTTTGGCCATTGTATCGTCTGTCCTACTTCGATTTGTGGTTTCTGATTACCCCTTGATATCTGTTGGCCATTGTATCGTCTGTTCTACTTCGATTTACGACTTCTGATTACCCCATTGGTATCCTTTGGCCATTGTATCGTCTGTCCTACTTCGAATTACGGCTTCTGACTACCCCTTTGGTATCTGTTGGCCATTGTATTATCTGTCCTACTTCAATTTGTGGCTTCTGATTACCCCATTGATATCTTTTGGCCATTGTATCGTCTGTCCTACTTCGATTTACGATTCTGATTACCCCATTGGTGTCTTTTGGCCATTGTATCATCTGTTCTACTTCGATTTATGGCTTCGGATTACCCCTTTGGTATCTTTTGGCCATTGTATCGTCTGTCCAACTTCGATTTCCGGATTCTGATTACCCCTTTGGTATCTTTTGGCCATTGTATCGTCTGTCTTACTTCGATTTACGGCTTCTGATTACCCCTTTGATATCTTTTGGCCATTGTATCGTCTATCCTACTTCGATATACGCCTTCTGATTACCCCTTTGGTATCTGTTGGCCATTGTATCGACTCTCCGTCGATCTACGGCTTCTGATTACCCCTTTGGTATCATTTGGCCATTGCATGGTCTGTCCTACTTCGATTAATGTCTTCTGATTACCCCTTTGGTATCTTTTGGCCATTGTAGCGTCTGTCCTACTTCGAATTGCCGCTTTTGATTACCCCTTTGGTATCTTGTGACCATTGTATCGTCTCTCTTACTTCGAATTACGGCTTCTGATTACCCCTTTGGTATCTTTTGGCAATTGTATCGTCTTTCCTACTTCGATTTATGCCTTCTGATTACCCCGTTGGTAAATTTTGGCCATTGTATCATCTGTCCTACTTCAATTTATGCCTTCTGATTACCACATTGGTATCTTTTATCCATTGCATCATCTGTCCTACTTCGATTGATGCCTTGTGATTACACCTTTGCTATCTTTTGGCAATTGTAATATCTGTACTACTTCGATTTATGCCTTCTGCTTACCCCTTTGGTATCTGTTGGCCATTGTATCGTCTGTCCTACTTCGATTTATGCCTTCTGATTACCCCTTTGGTATATTTTGGCCATTGCACCGTCTCTCTTTCTTCGAATTACGGCTTCTAATTACCACTTTGGTATCTTTTGGCCATTGTATCGTCTCTCTTTCTTAGATTTATGCCTTCTGATTACCCTTTTGGTATTTTTTGGCCATTGTATCATCTGTCCTACTTCGATTTATGCCTTCTGATTACCACATTGGTATTTTTTGGCCATTGTATCATCTGTCCTACTTCGTTTTACGACTTCTGAATACCCCTTTGGTATCTTTTGGCCATTGTAGGTCTTTCCTAATTCGATTTGTGGCTTCTGATTAACTCTTTGGTATCTTCAGACTTTTATATCTATATGGTCAGTGCAAGTCACCACCAAGGTTTCTGAATTTGATTCCCGTTCATGCAAGGTGTACTAGATACAACCTTATGCAATGCAGTTTGTCAATGTCTTGATTCAAGGCATAGCTTGGTGGGTTTTTTTTTAGAATGTTACTTGTTTTACAACAAACAACAGTGCAAATCAATAATTGAAATATAGTATTACACTGTCTACATCGTCGGTAGCCCACAACTGATTACCCTCAGATTATTATCCAATTCAAATTGCAATGGTCATATAAAAATGCAGACGCATGACAATCAACACAAAATGTCATCAGGTATAATCTCATTTATTTCAACAATATAACAATTGGTGGGTTTTTTTTACAATTTTTTTTTGTTTTTAATATATTAAATATTCTGGTTTGATTACATGTTAAAAATATTCTTAATCCTAGTGTGATTTTTTATTGGTATAATGATATATGATTCAATTCTAAATATACAATTTCTGTAAATTTAGGTAATTTCACAGGATTATTTACTGGTATTATGATGTATTATGCAATTTCTGATTATGCAATTACTGTAAAATTTCGGTTATTTCACAGGGTCAGTGCAAGATCGATTGATGTGCACTCCTGATTGGTCAACATATATTTCAACATCCGTGATCTTGTTTCCTTGCAAACCTGTTGCCGAAAAATGTGTGTAAATTCACACGGTCATTGCATGATCAATTAATATACACTTTAATTCTTAGCATGCGCGGTAATTACAGCAAATACTTTTGCAAACACACTGCCGATCAATTCGGATGTTCGAAATTATATTGGAATTTTTTTAAATTAGTTGGAAAACATTATATATGTAGAAGAATTTAGTTGAAAACAATATATGTGTAGAAGAATTTAATTGGAAAACTTTATATTGTGTAAAAGATTTTAGTTTGAAAACATTATATGTGACAGCGTAAAAGAGTTTAATTGGAAAACTGTATAGTGTATAGAAAGTTATAATTGGAAACCCTTATATGTGAAGAAGATTGTGGAACAGTCGGACTATTCGCTTTATTAAGGTAAAGGCGAACCATATATTGTTTATTGTTTTTCTATAGATTAATCGTTTATTGTTGTTCTGCATTTATTTCCCAATATGACACGGCGGGTATTGGTTTGTGGACATTCCTTTGTACGTAGATTAGAGGAATTTGTCATTGAAAATCGAGACAGGTCTAGGTCCAACCTTTCGTTGGACTTCCGTGATATTGAGACAAACCTTGTTGGTATCGGTTTTAGTACTGTACGCCCGCATCCAAAGAGTATGCATAATACAAAAGATATGAACGTTATTTCGAGCTATAATCCAGATGTAATATTTTTATAGGTCGGCGGAAACGATATTAAAAATCGCAACATTGATCCAAAGAAATTGGCCCGAGATATCATCGTGTTTGCAAAATTCATCATTTATGATGTAAAACATGTCATTATCGGCCGATTGTTTCGCCGGTATTCACGAAGAAATCCTATAAATTACAATGAACTGGTTTACGATGTAAATAAACAATTAACAGAACAAACTGGTCATGAATCGAAAATATCGTTATGCATCACAGAAGGTTTTGATTTAACACGAGGCAATATATCTCTGCCGACGGTGTCCACTTTAATAATCTAGGCATGCGCAAATTCGCAGTGTGAGATCAGCCATCGTCATTTCTTGGAGGCGTGGCTTATTTTGAGTGACTTGTCTTTACCAATATAAAATAATTCACAATACATTGCAACATTGTTATTATAAGTTTTGTTTGCTTTTGATTACAGTCCAATCCCGAGCTGATGAATTATATTTTTCATTAAGCAAATGTGCCTTTGTCATTAATTACGACATTGGTGGACGATTGTTTATTTGTTGTTTTTATTTTTTGGTAACTGGGATGTGATCAGTATGCTACACACGTGGTTGGTTTATCAATTATAATATTATTTTTATATATATATATTATAGTATAAATGGTGTGTGTAGCTATCCCAATGTACGTTTGTATACAACAAATACGATTTGAACTTGGTATAATATAATTATGAACTGTTTGTTCATGTGTCAGTTATCGTCATGGTGATTGCCTTATTATTTCATTAATTGCTAAATTTTAGAAGACATAATATGTCTCTGATTTATTAATTTTGTTTCTATATCTATGTATAATTTGATAATGTTCGGTTTTCAGCTCGGGTTTGTTATGACAACTGTTTTATCTGTTTTGTTCAAGTATTGTTATAAATACTGTTATAGTGACAGCCGGAAACTTTGAGCCGTAATGAAAAGGGAGGTTTGGCGCTTTAAAATCTGATTAAACCCATCATTTCTTTAGAAATGCCTGTACCAAGTCAAGGTCATTACGGTTTTCACAGTTTTTCGGTTGTTGACTGATTTTGTCTGTTTATATACTTATGAGTTTTGACTTTCCCTTTGTAAGATTGCTCGGAGTTCGGTACTTTTGTTATTACCCTTATTTATTGTGATTGAATCATTTATTATACTTATCATTTAACATATTGGTACTAGAACACGCATAGACTGTAGAGCTTTGTTTGGTACATAAATGAATCAATGTACAGTTTTAATTTAATTAATTAGCACATTTTGATCATAGTTCCACTACATGTGGTGAATATATAGAATATCACTTGTATTGTTGCAGCCAACATGATTATGCCTAAGGATAGTAGATCAATGAGGGTGACTAACTCTGTCAGTGCGACAGAGGATAACAATATACCACTTCCACAAGTGCGATCTTCAAGACAGAGACGTGACATGCGGACTCTAAATATTCCGAATGATCACGGCAATCCCGCTACCTCAGAACAAACAATGACATCTACTACATGTATTCCATCTGCTGATTAAATAGCAAAAGCTATTTTAGTGCAAATAAATCAGGACCCTTCAGGAAAATATTCATCACTGAGGTCAGCTCTCAATATTTCACCATTCATGTCCGTGGCACAGAATAATGACACATAATAATGCTATTCCATTACAGAACTCTGTTGCTGCTACATGTACATTGTACTTTAATTCCACCAGTGACAACAAATCAAACTATATTGAATTTCACTGGTTACAATGCTTCAAGCAGCACAGATGAAAGTACATGCAATACAGTGGTTCCTATAATTCTCTTCCTTTGGCATATCATATAGCAGATATGTCACGCAATTCAATTTTTTCTGAAATTTATGTTGATTTTGCAGCCTTTTTTCCAAATTGTCATAAAAGTGAAAAAGTTTACAACATTGGCCAGGATATTAACTTAACTACTACTGGTAGCACAATTATCAGATCACTGACCAGCATCATGCAATGGTGTAATGCCTTTGACACATTTATTTCTATCTATATTAGTAAATATCCAAATTTGGCTTTAGATTTAATTAAATATGGGAACAATATTAGAAAACTTTCGGTTGATCATGGCTTCCAGGCTGTAAAGTTTTATGATGAAGAATTTAGAAAACTAAGATATGTACATAGATTAGAATGGACTACGGTTCATGATGAGTTGTGGCGGTTGGCAATGAGCCAGAGCAGGAATTCTAACAATAATTCCTATGTTCAGGCATTTTTACTGGAGAAGAATAAATCACCCTTTCTTGGTAGAACCCAACAGCAGCCAAGCGTGTACCCAAAACGTTACTGTTGGAAATTGTGTAAAACAGGACAATGCACTAACCAAAACTGTAAACACAAACACCAATGTGTACATTGCGACAAGAAACATGCCACTGACACATGTACAAATCCAAAAACAAGCAAAGCTTCCAACTCCAATTAATCTGGAACAATTATCATTTCTTCTAAAAATCGTATGAGTGATCTGAAAACATTCTTATTATCAGGTTTTACTTTGGGATTTCATTTAGGGTCAGACTTCAATAAACCATCTGCAATGCAGTGCAATAATCATAAAAGTGCATTAGATAATCGAGTAATTGCCGCAGAGAAAATTAGAAACGAAAGAGATAAAGAACGTTATAAAGGCCCATTTGAACACCCCCCTTTTTCAAAATTCATATGTTCGCCACTCGGTTTAATACCAAATAAAAGAGGAAGGTAAATTCAGACTTATTCATGACTTGTCTTATCCCAAAGGTGATTCTATCAACTATGGAATACCAAAAGAATACTTCGATATCATATGAAAACATTGAAACAGTAATACATTTAGTTCAACAGCACGTCATAATTGTCTGATGGCGAAAAATGATATTGAAAATCATTCAGATTATTGCCCATTCACCCCAACGATCACCATCTACTGGGTTTTACTTAGGAAGGAAACTATTATTATGATACTTACTTACCCATGGGTTGTTAGCGACGTTCAATGGATCAATAATAGGTGATATCATTCCTGCAACAATTCTGGTATTCTGTTCTTGGGCAACTTTCTGACAAAACTCATAAATAACCTGAAATGAAACAAAGCAATATATATAACAACTAGAATCTAGAGGTTCAGTGGGCAGAGCCTGTGTTGCTCACCTGTCGGACCAACCGAGAAACAAGAATTGCCTATGGCGGCCATGTTTGCTAATGGATCAAAATGAAATGAGCATTACATGCAGAGAGAAGCAAGATATGATCCAGCATGTCAACAAGGGAAAGATGAACAAGTGTATATTAAACCCAAGGGTGGATACATGCTTTTAAATGATATATTAAGTTGCTGGACATATTGTATTTTGGATCTTTGTCTTGTTTTACTATTCCAAATACTATGAATGTACTTTTCTTCGTGTGTATCAATTTTCAAGGTTTGGCTAAAAATTAAAAAAATCCTGGATTTTGTGTTTGTACCCATAATAAAATTTTATATTTTCAATATAGTAAGTATCATTGGGTAGAAAATCTTCGAGAAAGCTTCAATACATTAGACAGAAGAGCCACCATTATATCAGCATTTGCTAAAATCTTTTCACAAATAAACATGTCTGTCGTTTGTACGCATGCATTCAAAATCAAATCATTCAAACATGTGCATGTGGATTATAACCCATTAAAAGGCATGCTAGTATTTATTCCGTGCCAATTGTACCCTATACAGCTGATCCAGAAAGTCGAGGTCACTCAAGGACAGTATTTTGCTATATATCGATATCAAACTGCTTCCCAAGTTTCATTGTTCGTTGGATTTTTAATATTCGTGGTTCAGCCTACCCACGAAAACAACGAAAATTGGTACTCCACAAAAAAAAGGGATTTCATAGGTATGCCAAATTAATGGGACCTTTAATACTACTTTTCTAAATAAATCATTTTAGGTCTATCAATAAACCATAAAGATGATAATTTTGCAAAAAAACTGCATTAAAATTGGATGAAAAGTAAAGTTCAAATTTTGGAAGTTTTTTGCTGGCCCTTTTAAGTTCAGTTTATCTCCGAAACCATAACAGATAGCGAAAAACAGTCGACACACTTCCAGACACCCTTAGCTAAGAAAAACATCAAGAAAAAACCCATCAAAACTGGACAAAAAAGTTTTATATGTCTTCCAAGTATGCAAAATTTTGGGAAAAAAATAATTGTGGCCCATCAATAACCGATTAAGATAATCATTTGCATTAAAATTGGACAAAGCATAAACCAGTTAAAAATTTGAAATTTCTCCCATTTGGGACCCTTTTATGTAAATAATGGAAATAGTTAAATAATAATGTTATGAATTTTTCTGTATGGAATTTTCATAAGGAATTCATTAAAAAAATCATCTAAATCAGGTGATCCAGGAAAATTGTCTCCTGGACAATTGGTGACAATTTGAGAAAAAAGATATTTTTATTAGGCCTAGTTTGGAAATAATATACAATTATTTGATACATAGCATATGTGATGTCCGTTATGAGTTCTGCATAAAAACGATGTTTGGTTCATCTTCACCTTCAGCTGTTTGTAGGAGGACTCATGTATTGCTTACATTATCTATGTTTGCTTGCGCCTAGTGGTGTCCAATACATATTGTGCTGGGTGTTTTTAATCTGTCTTCGTCTTGTGTACCATATGTTGCCAGTTTCTCTGGACTATCCATTTTTGATTGCCCCTTCGATGTTCTCTAACGTTTAATTAGCACATACCTTAACTACTTGTTGCAGCACATTAACAATGTTCTCGTCCGTTTCATCGTCGTCATCAGCATCTGGTTCTGGATTCCTAGATTTCAGCGATTCATAAGCACTAACCCATGACTCGTCAAACAATTCAGTAAATTTCTCCCCTAGTTTCATTGGTCTGTTCGTATCCCCTAATTCTGGTTGACTTTCAATTCTATTTAGCATTAAAATATGTAAGTATATGAATTTATCCCAAAGCAAAGTGTAAATAACATTTTTTTCCACTTTCAATACATATAGAATAATGACAATTATGAAGGTCGAGACAGACATTATCGCTAATATCTCAGTGATTCCGAGAGGACGAGCTGGGATATTTGTGATAATGTGTGTCGCAGCCTTCAGAACTGACCTTATTGTTTTTATCTGTGACGTCATAATGTGTTTTACTTCAGATTGACCCATAAACTTACGCATGCGAGTTACAAACTAACCTAATATTTTTATGGATCAAGGTGAGTTCAGGGATCCAGACTTTTTCAGCGGCACAAAACAAAGGGAAAATGAGCAATTTGCCGATAAATTGTATTTACTTTTATATACAGTTTTATACTTAAATGCATTACTTGCAGATGACACAATGGGAAAAATTATTTTTAAAATTGATGACGAATGGGATGATTTTATTCTTCCTCTTTATAGTAATATCCATGTCTCTATAGCGCATAGGGTCTTATGTATCTTATTTGATCAGTATTCTAGAGAATATTTTTTGTTGTTTCTTTTGTATATGGAGAATGTTTTCCCGCTTGTACTGTTGTTGTTGTTTCTTTGGTAGAATATCTCATCTGACTTAGGTACTCTGTATTCGTTTTGTGGTAAAGTCCATTTAACGTTTAACCTCTATAAATTTTCAGAAAAAAACCTTAAAAATTCATTTTCCAAATCAACATTTTTTTTTCTAAATGCTTGGTTTGACCCTACCGGAACTCAAACCCACGATCTACCACACTCAAGGCGACCCACTAACCATTACACTACCGATGCAGTTCAAAACAGACTATGCATATCTACAAAAACATTTGTTCCAGGGAATATGTAATTTTCACTTCTATTTACTCTCACTGCATGCAGTTTTTTAACATTTCCGAAAATGAAATTAACATAGAGATCTAATCTGTAGCTCTTTTTTTTTCAATTGACCAAACATGTTTAAGTTAGTTCTTAGACTTTGTATTAGCATGCATCTTGAATAAAAGGTTGATTTGAAAACAAAATATTGAGGACGAGTTATAATAATTCACAGACCCAATGGAATTTAAAGTCACTAGATTTGTGTGCCTGTCAGGATCCAAATACCCAATAGGGAACTTGTTTCATATATAAGGTATATCTTGTTCAGTTGTTTTTTTGCGTTAATACATGAAATAAATATATTTAACTTCAAAACAGAGCATAAAACATATGTTTTCGTTGGTTTTTTTGTGCGCAGCTTGTCTCCCAGCATCATTAATTATGCAAATCCCAATTTCTGAACTACATGCGCAATGACACTGATGCTTGCACTTCAGCATGAGTTTGAACTCTCAACGCTTCCTTCAATTCCATTCAACTGTCATCTTAATTCTTGTTTTATTATAATTCGCAAAAACTTCTTTCCTGTTTCTTTTTCTAGTAGAATCAGTTAAAATTCTCGTACGACCACGTGCAGGTTTTCCATCAGCAGTCGTTTTTGTGGTACAAACAGAAATTTAAGTTCGAGATGTTTTTATGAAAATAAGAGAATGGATGGACTTTTTACTTTAAAACTTGATAACTAGTGTTAATTTATGTTTTGTATGTACTCCTTGTAAAACAATATCTGAACCAAAAAAAATCACCAAAATCAACAGCATACCCATTAGAAATTTTTTCTGAAAATTTATATAATTCAAATGGATTATAGTGTCGAAGAATTTATTTCCATATATACTTCAGAAAAGCACGGTCGTGGTCATGATCATATGGTAGTTGGATTTACAACTACCTATGCAATCAGTGCCTTTCACCACTAACGTTGTGAGTCCGAACCTCGTTCATGGGGATGTGTACTCGGTACAACATTTATGTGATAAAGTTTGTCAGTGACTTGTAACAGATCGATGGTCTTCTATGGGTACTTCGGTTTCCGTCACCAACAAAACTGACCACCACGATAAAACTGAGATATTGTTGAAAGAGGCGTTAAGCACCATGAATCCCCACCCCATTTACAACAAACCTGCTGGCTAGCTCCTCATTTTGATTTCTTTGATGTATAATTGTTTCCTTCAGCTTCAGATATTCAAACAATGGAACCATCTTAAATTCAGCAGCCTGTCTCATCTGTATCTGACTTCCAGAAGTTTTATATCTGGCTTTCATATTCTTATAAAGTTCATTAAAATGTGCCTGGTCCAGGTCTATTCCCTCTGGTATCTGTAGAAATTAGAATAAAACCTTTATTAAAACAATACAGAAAACGAGAACTCCATAAGCAAATTGTAAATGATCACCCCTATGATGTATTTATGTGTATTATACAATAACTCACATTCCTATATGCCTGTGTCTCACTTTTGGTCTTAATGTCACTTGTTCTCACAATGATATACCTGAAACATTTATCACTTGGCGTTAAGCAACAATCACTGCATCACTCTATTGTCAATGCATATAAGCAATGACTGGTTGGCTCAAAAGAAGGATACTTGTGTCAGTGGAGCGACATGTCTACCTTTCCGGCGGACTGTTGTTTCAGTGAGCTAGCACTATAAAAATCCAACTAAGTGTGTTGGTCTAGTGCAAAATGAACATCATTATCATCTCATTGAATATTAACTTGTTCTCGCCATGCTATTAGCTGATAAATTGCTCATTTGGTGCTAAACAACAATCACTCACTCTATTCTGTGTTTGAAATATTGTTGAGAGCAGCTTCTTTAAATATCCATAACACCTAACCCAACATAAATATGATAGACTCAGATCAGTGTCTGGACTCAAATAGGCATCCACTGACGTCATTATCTCAAATCACGGTCCGATTTAAGGATATTCTCTAATCGGCGTCCTTTCAAATTCTCAGATCTATGGCCGATTTCTTGGTTAGGGTTAAGGATAGGGCAAACGTTAGTGATGTCATTGGATGTCGATTTGAGAACTGAACGCGGATTTGAGAATTTGAAAAAAAGACACAGATATGAGGTACAGATGTCAGTGACATAGAAATCGGACATGGATTTGAGGATTGGATGTCGATTAGAGGATGGACGTCGATCTGAGTCTTACAAATATACTTACAGATGTAATCATTTTTCGCTCAATCATTTTGGCTTCTAAAACTTTCATTCTGTAATATTCTTCGGCGGCTCCTTCGGCATCTTTTTTTTCTTTAGACTGTTCCAGTATGGTTGAAATGACAGCGTATAATGGTCGTTCTTTTGGAAGTGAAAAAAACATTTCCATCTTAAACTTTTCATGCTTGATATCTTCCAACTCGTTCTTTGTAAAATAAAAGACACATTTTAAATGAATATCCATTTTAATCTTAAGGGGCCGTCGTGGCCATGATCATATGGTAGTTGGATTTACAAATACCTATGCAATCAGTGCCTATCACCACTAAAGTTGCGAGTTC
Source organism: Bathymodiolus septemdierum (assembly GCA_963383655.1). Taxonomy (NCBI): domain Eukaryota; kingdom Metazoa; phylum Mollusca; class Bivalvia; order Mytilida; family Modiolidae; genus Bathymodiolus; species Bathymodiolus septemdierum. The sequence goes on along the minus strand of OY726524.1, from coordinate 32,651,357 downwards.
GAACCCCGTTCATGACGAAGTGTACTCGATACAACATTATGTGATAAAGTTAGTCAGTGACTTGAGACAGGTCGGTGGTTTTTTCCGGGGACTCCAGTTTCCTCCACCAATAAAACTGACCACCACAATATAACTGAAATATTGTTGAAAGTGGCGTTAAACACCATCAAACAAACAAACAACATTTCAATCTGTCAATAAATTTATTCACGATTTTTCACCTCCTGCTTTTTATTCTATAATTTGTATATATTTAAATAACATATTATTAGCAGAAAATACAGTCAGTTAGGTGTCTCATCAATCAGATACTCCCACCTTACTAGCTATCTACTATAGTTTGATCATTGGTTTTCCAAGCAAGCTGTGTCAATATAATGATGGCTGTCGTATCGAATAGAGTTTTGGACTGTCGTGGCCGTCTGAAAGTTCAATTATCATCTACCTATGCAATCAGTGTCTATCAACACTAAAATTGTGAGTTCAAATCCCAATAAGGGAGAGGTGTACTCGATACAACATTGTGTGATAAAGTTTGTCAGTGACTTGCGGTAGTTCGTGGTTTTCTCTGGGTACTCCAGTGTTCCTACACCAATAAAACTAACCGCCGCGATATAACTGGGTGATTTTCAAAAAAATGAAGACTTTTCATTTTCAGATGATAATTTGAATATCAAATGATATGAAAGAAAGGTGAATATCTTAAAACAAGCACAATGGTAACAGTTATCGTCATGCAAAGTGTCATGGAGATTGCTCTTCCGGTTAAAAAGCTATCCTCTAAAAACTGGTCAAATTTGTCAGGAGTGTGACGTTTTAGCGTGACAAGCTTTAAATTGCCTTAACTTACCTTGATGATAACAAAATTTAAATAAAAAATATATTAAAGAAAGATGGTATTCTATAATTTCGTACCATTTTACTTCAAATATCTAGATGTTTTGTGACCCTATGATTTTGCAACAAAAAATTATTCTATTTTTTAAATTAGTGTACATGAATAAATTTAACTTGGAAAATTGTACAAATGTCAAATTAAACCTTAATAGTTTTTCATTGTTGAGATTAATTAGTTCAGAAAAGTCAAAATATGTTGTAAAAAACATTAGTTATAATAATTTAGTAGTATTAGACTGGATGTATATGATAGTTGTAAAATTGGGCTTGCATAAGGAGAGACACAAAAAATGTCAGGAGTGTGACATTTTATCTTAGTTGTATAGTACTATGTTGTATGCTTTAATAGTTTACAATTTTCTTTATTTTCCAAAAGCTCCATACCCAATCAAAGAAAAAAGTTGGAAATAGCTCTGATATATGACATATCATAGCTAAGAAATCAAAATAACTAATGTCAGGAGTGTGACACTTTTAATAGGCATATCTTTTAAATAAAAAATAAAATAAACCATGCTTCTACAAACTTCCACAATGTTTTCAATTTAATTACATATAAACAATAAGTAATAATTGTAGTATTTTTGTATATTGCATGAGACCTTTCTCATAATAAGTGATGATAAAGGGTTATATTTTTTTAAAACATGTCAAAATATGGATTTGTTTCTAAACGAAAAATTGATGTATGTTGCTTTAGATAAACAGAATACTTACTTTAATATATCTTGCCTTTCATAAAACATTTTCATTCTTTTGATATAGCATTTTTGAAAATTTATCAATATTTTTTCATCCAACAGTAATATGTCACACTCCTGACATAACAACTTTAAATGTCATTGCAATTGCAGTAGGAAGTTTTTTTGCAGAGTAAATTATTGAGAAACATGGGGAAACTAATTTGAAAACCACTAAAAAGTAATTTAATACTAAGAAAAGATGATCTATTGCTAGTTTTAATAAATTTCAAATCCATTTTAACCATTTTTGATGAGATAAATTCCTAAAGGGCAAATAATTAGCACACTAATCATTAGAAAAAACAAAAACATAATTTTGAATCTTCTTTTAATATTTACTGTTAACTGTAAGAAATATAAGCTTTTGAAGAAATATAACGTTTAGTTTGGAAAGAATAAGTTGGTTATATTATTTTCAGCTCGACAGGTTTATTTTCGAGAGGGAGTCAGGAGTGTGACAATTTTATTAAGAAATAGATTGTTTTGTAAGCATATAGCCTAAATAAAACTGCTTGTAATTGTCTCAGGGAATTATTTAATTCTCAATAAGCACTATACTCTTGAAAAAATGTATAAATGGTTGAAAATATATTCAAGGGAAACCTTTTTCAGTCAAAATAGATTATGTACTACTACTTAAGAAAGTTATTGTGACCAACAATGATTGCATTTAGCTTGATATTTAGTGTATTTATCTTTCAGAAAAATGTGTCAGGAGTGTGACAAAACATCAAAAAATGGACAGTATTTTCATTTGGTTACCTCTAGTTTTTACCACCAATGATCAACTTAGCTTAACTTTTGCTATATTCATTAGGCATATATAAATAATTGATTTTCAACTATTAAACCTCATTAGATCATATTTTTTATGCTTGTATGAAAACTTTAATTACCAGATTTTTTTAAAATATACAGTAAAAATAGTGTTTCTTTGATTTACTGAAACTGTTTTCTCATGATATATCCAAAGTTTGGTACCAAAATGTGCCTCTTTCATATCATTATCAAATGGAAATACACTTAGGTCTTTTACCATACCCAAAAGAAAATGATACCTCTGAGGAAGTAAGCCTGTATTTGTTATCATTTTAACACTTTGTTGCTAATAAAAGTTGAAAAAAAAATGTTGTCTGCATATATTGCACTGAGCAACTGAATCTGAAAAATATATCATATTGACATTATTTTACGACCAAAATTATGTCAATTTGTCCAATTTGAAATTTCACCCTCAATGTCACACAAAGTCTTAATTTTTTTGAAAATCACCCAACTGAAATATTGTTGAAAGTGGCGTTAAATATCTTATCACCTTTCCTCTAATAATAAATGTGTATGCCATCACCACTACATTAAATGCAAGTATAACCTTACGTAACAAGGGACCACTTCTGTTAATTAAATGAGATTTTATTTTTACAGTGGGTGTGACCGAGCTGGCTAAACTGTTGGTCATTATACTAATAAAGTTGGTACTGCAGTAAGGGGGAAACGATTCACCGTATGTACCGAAATCGCGATTATTTTGGGGGCAGTTCGGGTCACGATACGTGGAGGCCGCTTACGATACAAACGACATGATGCTAATTATTTGAAAAAAAATAGTGTTGAACTTCTGTTTTCTTCTTTTGGTGATCATTTAATTAATATTTTGAGAAAAGTGAATCGATTAATTTACGCTTTTAAAATAAATTAATCAAATATCAAATATGTATAGCTTCCGCTAGTACGTAAGCGACCTCATATAAAAAACAACAACATGGCAGCGCCCATGTCAACCAGCATGGACTTCAAGGAATAGTTACAGTTTCCTATAAAACGTATCGTGATACGTATCGTAATACATATCAAATATCGCGATACGAATTGCTTGTGGAAAAAATGTATCGTTACATCCCTATACTGCAGTGTAAACGAATCTCGCTGAGGGAAGAGTGAGCGAGTGAGTGATTATTGCTTAACACAAACTCAGCAATTTATCATGGCGAGAACAGTTTAATTTTCAATGAGATGATGATGAGGTCCATTTTGTACTAAACCAACATGCTTTGATGGATTTTTATAGTGATAGTTCACTGAAACAACAGTCTGCGGATAGACATCTCACCCCACATCATCCTGATTCCGAGACAACCAGTCTTTGCTCTTTCTCCTTAATACCACGTGCTTAGCGGAGAAGCAACAAATACCAATTTTATCGTCTTTGGTTTGACCGTGATCCCACAATCAACCACACTTGAGGCGAGCACGCTAACCAATACACAACCGATGCGGTTCGGCTTTCTATACAACAACGCTGCTCATCCAATTATCTGTGAGGGTTGGCATGTGGAAAACACTTGCATGACCGAACCATTTCACTAAGAGGAGATGCTTAGGCCATAAAACTAGTTTAACCCGACCACAATCTCCCGCACTCAAGGCATGCACGCTAACCATTACATCACTGATGCGTTGAGGGAAGTACCAAAATAGATGAATAAATAAATATTTATAAGAGTGTGTGTACTTACTGTTTTCTTCCAAGTTCTTTTTATTGTACGATAATAGTTATATTCAGCATGTGCTTTTGATAATGCTTTCCGATCAAAGTAATCTTGATGGGTCCAAAGGAGTTTGAATATAATTCTGCCAGATTCATCTTGATCTTCCATAGATGGATCACCTTCACGATGAGGGAAGTCAAGAAAGAATTCATGTTCATCCATCATATCCACATCCTAATGTATAAATAAACATTAAAGAAATCTGAAGGAGCAATCAAGAATGGACAATCCAGAGACACAGGCAACATTGGGCACATAAGACACATGACTAAGACAAACAAAACAATTAAACACAACACAGACCCCACCAACAAATTGGGTGTGAACCCATGTTCTTGCTAAGGGTAAGTAGTTCATGTTCTTATAAGACACCTTATAATATACAATTTAATTATTGACTTTTGTTGAGGTTAATATAAGGATCTATCATTACCAGATACAGAGGGTATATGATATTTACCGAGGCCGAAGCCGCGGTAAATATCATATACAATGTATCTTGGAACATAGATCCTTATATTAATCGAAATGAAAATCAGTAATTGTTTTATCATATGAAACTGTTATTAATTTCCTCTGTGTCATGTTTTTCTTTTAATTGGCATTAAACACTACATGTGTTTTGTTTTTTTTTTAATGGTAACAAGAAAGATTTATAAATATTGCAAAGATTAATTTAGATTGTTCCAGAGGAGCCTTTGGAACGGAATATTAACCTCACGTGACGCTGATATTAAAAGTAGGGGTTTTCCAATTTTAGAGTCACGTGAGGTTAATATAATGTTCCCATTTTAGAGTCACATGAGGTTAATATAATGTTCCAAAGGCTCCTCTGGAACGATCTAAATTAATCTTTGCAGAAATTGAAGGCTTAAACAGTATTCATAAAGTTTTATCAAGAAAAAATCTCATGTTTTTAGCCAATCAGATAAAAGAAATATTTATAGTCCTATTATAATGGTCAAGATTTGTTCCATGTTTAAAACTAAGGTATTAATGCCTCAGGCATAGGTAACCATAGCCAATTTTGGCTATTCTGTTTAGGCCCTTTGGTTTCTTGCTTGCAATTTTTATTTTAATTATTTGTCTTTCAAATATTTTTCCTTTGAGCATTCCTGATGAAGGCTATTCCAGAAACGTAGTGGCACTAAATTTGATATGTACGTTTGTATTAGTGAGGCCTCCTTTTTGATTGCTCCTTCAGATGGAAAAGATTATGCGTTTCTACATGTACGATTGTCCTACTTTGTGCTCCTTAAATAATGAGTATTGAAACACAAATGGCATATCAATCTATTGATGGTTGAATGGTTGTTTAATCAAAATTGCAGGCACGAGAGATTTTAACTTTCAATCCCTATCATTTTACAATAGCATACAGGACAGCATAACTCAATAAAAATAAAATGCAATCAAAAATTATCCAGAGTTTAGTCATTTTAATGTTACTGGATCAAACTGTAGAACATCCTGCTTTAAATGGGGTTTTTTTCCATGTAAATTAGACACGAAAAAATCTATGGTGAAATTTTTAAAGAAAGTGTGGTTTTCTATGAATACCAAGGGAACTTTTCTTAAACATTGATATACCTTTTGCACCATTGTGTATATTCTGACTATGTAGGTGATGATTTCACTGTGGATAAGAGAAATGTGGGGGTAATATAACACAGGAGAACTTAGATACCGCTACATTGTGGGAGTTCTGTTGTCCAATCTTTTTTATGTTACTCATTTATTGTATGTTTTCACAGGTTGTGTTTGCTTTTACCGGATAGTAATTCATGGTACTGTACCTCTCCAAATAGTATTTTAGATTTATTTTGTAACATAAAGAAGGTTCTGTCCAGGTTAAACTAATTGTTTTTACTCTTTAAAGCTGGAAAAGATCAAACACACAATTCAAGCAAAGATTTATATAAAAAACTCATAACTGTCCTCAGAAATAGCAAAATGTGTACTTCATGGTGAAATCTTTCAGATTACTCCACTAATAAAAGTGACGGACACAAAGTAACGAAAATATTGTTGAAAATGATTATAACCCTATAATTGCTAATACAGTAAATGCATCTAATTAACCCTATAATTATTAATACAGTACATGCATTTAATAAAATCTAAGTTTTAAGAAAAAATCAAATTGATCACTGGTCGAAAAATATAATTCCCTAGTTTCACATCAAAGCAATAAAAAAGAAAGATGTATATACTGTGAAATACATCTTGATTGTTCCATATCATGATCAAATGGTAGTTGGATTTACAACTACTTGTGTAATCAGTGTCTATCACCACTAAAGTTGTGAGTTCGAACCCTGTTCGATACAACATTATGTGATATAGTTTATCAGTGACTTGCTACAGGTCGGTAGTATTCTCCAGGTTCTCCAGTTTCCTCCACCAATAAAACTGGCCACCACAATATAGCTGTCAAAAAATGTGGACACAGAATACATGTATTATTCATGATGTATGACGTCTACTGATATTGTCAAATGAAGAAAAAACGAATGATTATACAAATTTTGAAAAAGGAATGATTTATATGAAAATTTTGAAAAAAAGGGGGGTAGTAGAGAAAAGGGGGAGGAGGAAACGAAATCCATGCCCCATGCGCCTGTGGAATTGTATACCTGTTATCCCTCTGTTCATAAAATGTAAGGGGTGTTTTCAATATGTAACATTAAGGTTTAAACAGGTAATGTATGTGATTTTGGTGATTTTTTTTCCAAATATATTCAACAAGGAGTACATTAAAAACATTAATAAACATTAATTATCTAGTTTTAAAGTAAAAGTCCATCTATTCCCTTTTATTTTCATGAAAATACATCTCGAACATAAATTCCGGTCTGTACAACAATATACACTTCTATTCATACATGTACCGGTATGATCTTAGGTGACCTTTTCCTACACATGTGCGAAGTCTGTTGTTGAAGTAAGTATATATGCCGATGGAAAACCTGCATGGGGTCATATGGGAATATTAACTGATTCTGCTAGAAAAAGAAACAGGAATTTTTTTTTGGCGAATTATAAAAAAACTAGAATTAACATAGTTCACCAACTTGACCGTTGAATGGTATTGACGGAAACGTTGAGAGTTCATCAGTGCCATTGTGCATATAGTTCGGAAATTGGGACATGCATAAATATTGATGCTGGGAGACAAGCTGCGCACAAAAAAAATACATGTTTTTTGATCGAATCTCGAAAAACAACGTTTTTTACTCATGTTTCGAAGGAATATATTAACTTTCAATGAAAAAAAAATTCAAGAAGAAAATTAACAAACTAACAGGCACTAATTACCCCTTTAAACAATGTAGCAATGTTTGTCAGGAAGCTGGAAAAACTAAAGTAATAATTTTTTGGTTAGAATAACGAAAATTTGAAATATCTTTTAAACTATAGATTTTTAAAGTAGTAGTGTAAACGAGAGTTGTGTAGAAAATCAAGGGTGCTAATTTAATTTAGAAGTTTGCAGACCAGAAAGTGAACGTATTTGGTCCTGCTCATATAGAAAAATCGCATTTTATAGGAGTTTTGGGGTGTTTATTTTGACAAAGATTTATGAAATACGGAAGGAATAAGTCTATAAAAGAGAACAGCCTGCGGCCGTGGGTTTTAATCCCTGAGAACAATAGACACTCGACGGTCACCCGAAAGATTCCATTGTTCTCCGTAGAGCCCGTCACCATCTCCTACACGCACTATTGAGTTAATTGTTTTTCACCTGTAAAATACTTTACCTGTAACAATTGCTTCGACTGGGACATTTTTCATTATTTTTATTTTTTCACTAAATATATAGCATTTCTGTCTTTAATAGTGAAAAAATGAAGTCTTCGTATATCATATAATATGAAGAATATATCATTGTCGTTTTGTTCGATTCTGTATCACAGGTGCATGGGGCATGGATTTCGTTTCCTCCTCCCCCCCTTTTTTCAAAATTTTCATATAAATCATTCCTTTTTCAAAATTTTCATAATCATTCGTTTTTTCTTCATTTGACAATATCAGTAGACGTCATACATCATGAATAATACGTGTATTCTGTGTCCACAGTTTTTCGACTGATACAGTACAAGAGAGAAGGTAAGCTAAGAGTAACTGGGAAAATTATAGACAACAGAGAAATCTAGTTACAAAAATTAATAAAAGGTCAATAAAACTTATTTCTTTGAAAGATGTATAGGTGGTCCCAAATCAAAGGATTTTTGGCCTACTATCAAGCCGTTTATTACCAACAAAGGTAGCCATTTTACTAAAAATATCATACTCTGTGAAAAAGATGAAATCATAAATGATCAAAACATGGTAGCAGAATGTTTTAATGATTTCTTTATAAATGTGGCCAAAGATATTGGAAATGTAACTGTTGTAGATAAAAATCATCCTAGTATCATTGAAATTAACAAAAATAAAAAAGATATACCTAATCTTGAATTTAAAGAAATATCTGATGAATTTGTACATAAACAAATAAATAAGACCAATGTTAAAAAAGCAACAGGTAGAGATGGTATATCAGCTAAATTATTAAATCTAGCTAAACCTGTAATTGCAAAACCAATAACAAAAATGATAAATAAAACAATAACAAATTCTGTGTTTCCAGACCAACTAAAACAAGCACAAGTTGTTGCACTACACAAGAAGAACAATGCACTAGACAAAAGTAACTATAGACCGGTAAGCATACTACCTGTTATTTCAAAATTCTTTGAACGGGCCATTCACGAACAGTTAACAGAATATTTTAACAATCACTTCCATCCATTTCTGTCAGCTTTCAGATCGGGCTACGGATGCAATACTACACTACTAAAAGTTATACAGACACTAGACCAAAATAAATACATTGCAGCAGTACTAATGGACCTATCCAAGGCCTTTGATTGCCTACCACACAAATTATTATTACTCAAACTTGAAGCATATGGCATGTCAAAATCTGCATTACAGTTAATTGAAAACTACCTTACTAACAGGAAACAATGCGTCAAAGTTGGTACCACACTAAGTAACTGGCAAGACATCTACAAAGGCGTACCACAAGGGTCAATTCTAGGCCCTGTACTATTTAACATCTTTTTAAACGACATTTTTCACTTTACCACAAGCAGCACACTTTATAACTATGCAGACGACAACACTCTCGCACATGCAGATGATAATATTGATAAAGTAGTTGAACATTTAGAAAAAGACAGTTTGGCATTAATAGAATGGTTTTCATGTAACCAGATGAAGGCAAATCCTGATAAATTTCAGGCCATAGCTATTGGCAAAAAATCAATGGATAAAAATATTGTTCTTGATTTAGCAGGAAATAAAATTAAATGTGAAAAAGAAGTAAAATTACTAGGGGTTACAATTGATTTTGAACTTAAATTTAATTCTCATATTTCAAACATTTGTAAAAAAGCATCTAGGCAGTTAAATGTGTTAAAAAGGCTAGGTAAATATTTAAATAAATTGGGTAAATTAACCATATATCATTCATTCATATTGTCTAACTTTAACTTCTGTCCACTTTCATGGCACTTTTGTAGTGAAGCCAATACAAATAAAATAGAAAAAATTCAGGAGCAAGCACTAAGATTTATTTATAATGATTATAATAGTACATATGAAAACTTGTTAATAGTCTCTAAACTTCCAACATTAAAAGTGAGAAGACTGAGAACTATGGCCATTGAGGTTTATAAAATTCTACATCAAAAAAGTCCTTCATATTTACATGATTTAATCAAAATTAAAGATACTAAATATTGTTTTAGGTACGACAACATTACAGAAATCCCTTCAGTACGAACAACAAGGTATGGTCTAAAATCCTGCTGCTAAACTGTGGAACGAGTTGCCAAACCACTTTAGAACACAAACATCTTTTAATCAATTCAAAAATTTAATAAACTCATGGAATGGCAACTCGTGCCGCTGCAATGCTTGCTGCTAGTATAATTTTTTCTAGAATAGACATTGCATGAAATTTGCCTTACTGCTGCATTCTTGCTTTTGTATGCTTTTCAGTTTAACTTTATTTTATTTTAGTTTTTTATTTTAGTGCTTGGCTATTCTGCATGAATATTTTTAAAATATTTTTAGAGTATTCTTGAAATATTTTTGGAATATTTTTGAGATGTTTTAGAATGTGTTTTAGGAAGTACATAAATATTTTACTTTGCATGCTTTTCAATTAACTTGTGCTTTATTTATTTTTGTGCTTGGATATTTATGCATGAACATTTTTAAAATGTTTTTGGAATATGTTTTAAAAGTACATGAATATTTTATGTGTTTTGAGTTAATTTGCTTATTTGCTTGATTATAGACTGCTTAAAATTTGCATGAATGTACTTGTATGTGTAATGGGTGCTATAAATGTCTGCATCTATTTTGTGTTTTGACTTCTGGCCCTATGACAATAAGTACACAGAGAGGCACTGGCTGTGGAGGTCCAGAGGTCAAAACACAGAAATGTATGCATAAATATTATCCGGATATGTATTTAATTTTGTATTGCATGACATGTTTTATTGTGCTGTATTTAATTTATGTAATTTATTATGCATGTCGGTTTGAAAAGCTCTTGAGAGCTTATGTTGATTGTTATAAAATGTACCGACTTTAAATAAAACTTTTTGATTTGATTTGAAGCAATTCCATTTTCATATTTCGCGCCATATCGCTCACCTCGGTTGGGAAACCCCCGTGTTTTTTTTACACTTTTTACCTTGTCTACATATGGCACTGTCGTATCAAACTGTTTCTAAGACACTTACCTAATTGTCCATGTTCGAATTTCTGTCTGTACGTCGATCTTTTCCAAGAAATCTCGCCGAGAACAGCGAGGCAGCTTCGTTTCTAGGTCAAACTACATCATATGAGACGGAAGTGCAAGAACGGGAACCCTGGGATTTTTACGAATGGATTACATGCAATGAAAAACCCAGATGCGCTCCGAATATTTTTCCCATAATGTTTTGGCGGGAAATATAAACCGCTGAAAAAACATAACAGCAGACGGATTATTTCGTAAAAATGGCACAACGACCATCTGAATATGGAAACATTGAAATAATTTGATGGTAAATAACTGTTCAAAAAGAAATTCAAACTGAGAAATAGATGATTGAATGATTAGAACTGAAGTCAAAATTTCAATGAAAAAGAAATATTCAGCTTGCCTCTACTTCAAATTATTAAAATCATACCCAAACAAATACATATACAACTAAAAAATAAATAAATAAATAAATAAAAAAAAAAAACAAAGGAAGAAGAAGCTGAGAACAGCTATTGAATGGGACTATGGCATTTCACCCCCTTCGTCAATAAAAGGACTCCCAACTGATAAAAATGTGTAAGGGAGCAGGAGAGACCATTTAACTAAGGGAGCTATTTCTTTTTCATTTCATGTCACTGATTTTATAAAACAATAATCTGTCTTACAGGGGTAAAAAATAAATAACTTGTGCAACTCCACTTTTCAGCAGTGACAGAAATCAGTGTTGAAATCCAGAAAAAAAAATCCTATTTTACCGTATAAGTGGTTATTTCGGTGGGTATTTAATTTTCGCTTTCTTCGCGAGGATGTTAAATGCGCGAAAAATGAAGTTCACGAATTATTATTTCACGTTCAAATAGTTAAACAAGTTATTTATTTTTTTTCCCTGAAAAAGAAATAGCCCCCTTAGTTAAATGGTCCCTCCGGCTCCCTTACACATTTTTATCAGTTGGGAACCCTTTTATTGAGGAAGGGTGTAAAATGCCATAGTCCCATTCAATAGCTGTTCTCAGCTTCTTCTTCCTTTGTTTTTTTTTTTATTTATTTATTTATTTATTTATTTATTTTTAGTTGTATATGTATTTGTTTGGGTATGATTTTAATAATTTGAAGTAGAGGCAAGCTGAATATTTCTTTTTCATTGAAATTTTGACTTCAGTTCTAACCATTCAATCATCTATTTCTCAGTTTGAATTTCTTTTTGAACAGTTATTTACCATCAAATTATTTCAATGTTTCCATATTCAGATGGTCGTTGTGCCATTTTTACGAAATAATCCGTCTGCTGTTATGTTTTTTCAGCGGTTTATATTTCCCGCCAAAACATTATGGGAAAAATATTCGGAGCGCATCTGGGTTTTTCATTGCATGTAATCCATTCGTAAAAATCCCAGGGTTCCCGTTCTTGCACTTCCGTCTCATATGATGTAGTTTGACCTAGAAACGAAGCTGCCTCGCTATTCTCGGCGAGATTTCTTGGAAAAGATCGACGTACAGACAGAAATTCGAACATGGGCAATTAGGTAAGTGTCTTAGAAACAGTTTGATACGACAGTGCCATATGTAGACAAGGTAAAAAGTGTAAAAAAAAACACGGGGGTTTCCCAACCGAGGTGAGCGATATGGCGCGAAATATGACAATGGAGTTGCTTACCTTCTCTCTTATACTGTATCAGTCGAAAAACTGTGGACACAGAATACACGTATTATTCATGATGTATGACGTCTACTGATATTGTCAAATGAAGAAAAAACGAATGATTATGAAAATTTTGAAAAAGGAACGATTTCTATGAAAATTTTGAAAAAAAGGGGGGGAGGGTAGTAGAGAAAAGGGGGGAGGAGGAAACGAAATCCATGCCCCATGCGCCTGTGGTAAAAAACGGAACGAAAAATTAGTTTTGAGTTTGTGCAACTTCCTAATTAAAAAATGCTCGTAAAATTAGTATTCTTTTAAATTATAGAACCTCAGAGATCAATTGGAGGATTGATTTTTTTTCTTGGGGGAGGGAGGGGTAGATTATGACATTGATCACTGTCATTTTGTATCTATTTATTACCAAACCTTCAACTTAACATTGGTAAAAAGTACCGGCTAGCCAAAATACCTGGCTACACCAAGTTATATCTTTCAACTCAAACGTGAGCTAATAGTTTGGAAATATATTACATTTAACCTATTCCACTTCGAAATGCTTATCCAAAACAGGAATACGAAGTTTCGACCTTTGTATTTGTTTGTTTTGACTTTTCATAAATACGAGGCCCGTTTTGTGTTTGGTCTTCGGTTGGATTATAAATTGTCCCTGTTTATCTTTTTTTGTTGTGTCAAGTTGTTTTGTGTATTATTTCTGTATTATAATCAACATAAGTTAAATAATTCATCTGACCCCAGATAGTTTCAACAGTTACAACTGTTCTTAATCCTTAATGAATTGGCAGACACATGTTCTAAATATTTTCGGCATTGGCTTTAACGTGACATTTATTCGATTTTTACATTTTTTCTGTCTATTATACTAAATATGATTATACTTCAACCCGTGTCGTCATCCGAGTCATCATCACAAAAATCAATGATAATAGGTTCTATGACACTTCTATCTATACAGTTTTCTTTGCAGTATTCTTTTTCAATTTTGACCACATGTTCTTCTGCTTTTGTCCACACATCTTTTGTAATTTTTCCGAGAGCGACGTACGTGAGTTCTTTAACATCTTTTAATCGGAAGGTGGTATTGTTTTTAGACACGAAACCTTTGACTTGCGCCCATATTAATTCTATCGGGTTAAGTTCAGTGTCGAAAGGGGTTTCTTAATACTTCATGTCCGTGTAAATTAGCAATTTTATCTGTTTTATAAACATCTGGGGTCTTTTTTTGTTTTATTTTTTCATATAATACTTTTTTGGAATCAGTAGCAGAAAAAGGAATGTTTTGTTGTGTAAGATAGTTTTGGAGAACAGCTTTTTTTTTTACTAAAATGTGGGCACACTATCTTCTGTTTTAACATTGTGATAACTTGCATTATCTAACACAACCAAGCTAGGATTTTTCAGAGCAGGCATCAATTGATTTTCAAACCACTGAAGAAAGACAACACTATTCATCTCCTGGTGATAGTCACCATCCTTTGATTTGGCCAGAAACACTAAATCGCAGCCTTCAATCAAACCCTCACTCCGCGTACCTGCATGCAAAACAAGCAAACGTTTGCCTTTACCCGAGGGTATTTTGGGGGCATCAGACCCATCATTCGGAAGCCACATATAATCTGTGCAGTGATTTTGGTTAACCCATGTTTCATCCATGTACACGATATCATACCCTGCTTCCCTAAAAGAGTTGATCTTTCTCAGATAATTACACCTATCATTGATAATAGACACTTGATCGTGCAGAACTCTTCGATTATCACCTATTTGTTTATAAGTATATCCAAGATCAATGAGAGTTAGAGTAAGTTTAGACTTTGCTATTTTAATAGGATCTTTTATTTCCTTATGTATTATTGAGACGGTCGGAAAAATTTTCCGTGAATATAAACCGTGGATTGTTATTTTAATAACACTGATCAAAGTTGTCAAAAATTTTAGCTCTTTCTTTGGGTCTATTTGACTTACAAGGCCTCTTACCATTCATAATACGGTGCACTGAAGTGGAAGACACACCCAAAGCTTTAGATGTCCTTTGATATTCCCTATCAAATGAGACAATTGGCTTCTTCGTTGCATTTTCCTTACTAAAAAAGGCAAACTTTTTACCCATTTTACAAAAAAATGCAAAATATAACAATAATTTATGAGAGAAATGCTTGTCAAGTTCGTCTAAAGTGCACGTGGCTGCGAGAAAGATTTTACAAGTATGATACCTGACGTACGGATGGCTCTTCTATAAAGTACATCTAATCCCACCCGAAAAATGACAACAAAATAGGACCAAAATACAAAATTTCATCTGAGTGCAGCATCAGTCAAAACAATAAGAAGCATTACTGTAACATTTTTAGTTAGCACTCCTAATTCTAAATAAAACTCTCGTTTATTTTGCTGTTCAAAAATCTATAGTTTAAAAGATATTTGGATTTTTCGTTATTCTAATCAAAAAATTATTACTTTAAGTATAATGATATTATGTTTTATATGTGTACTATATCTGCCATTTCTACCTGTTTATGTGTTAATTTCCTCTTGTAAGAAAAGTTTGAAGATACCAAAGGGGTAACCAGAAGCTGTAATTCAAAGGACAGACAATACAATGACATCAATGAAAAAGGACAAACAATGATCTACAAAACGACCTAGTCTGAGAATGTGGAGCTCAAGGATATCAGGCTTTGACCATTTTACTTGCATAAAGTTGTTGATCAAATGCTTGGATAGTAGGCTCTTCGCCAGCGTCCATTGACATATCAAAGCATTTTTCCATAGCCGTAGGTACTGTGGATATGTCTGTCGGTTTTGCATCAATAATTGGAGGATATGCAACGACAATAACATCGGGCCGCTTTTCCGATAATAAACAAGGCAATTCTGTCCTGAAAGGTATTGTTTAGGTCATGATTTCACTATGGATGGGCAACACGATGACATCTCTGGATAAAAGTCTAGTGATGATCCAAATGTCATCTACCGTAGAACGTTTTCCGTTGTAACATGATTTAATTATGTCAAACTAATATATACGCCGTGGTGACTCTACTCTAGATTTTGGCTTGATGAAGGATAAAGCATCGGTGAGCGAGGCGATAGTGTCATCAGTTGAATACGTTCTGCACATGCCGCTAGTTCGTCCACAGATTGAAATTGAAAGACAGTTCATGCTGTGGAAAGTGTTCTTTCCATCTACTGTTTCTGTGTTAATGTCAATGTTATCCGAACCCTCTTGAATCAGATGACCACCTTGGGTTATGGGACGAATCCCAGAAGGAATGTACCGATCACCCACCATTAATATGTTCAAGTTCATGGTTTGCTACACTTGTTAGGAAACTACGCAGTTCTGTTCAACTTGAACACAACCCATTACTATTCAGGAGTTTCTGATTTATTTTAATCAAATTCGCGATATACTTGTATGGCGAGGTCAAGATGAAAAAGAGTAAATATATTACGACTGATGGCCACTATACATTCAATTTGTTCCTAGCATTTTCTCAAGCCATCTGTCTGCTTTTCAGGAGGATGGTCACCAGCATTGAAAGCCATGTCATGTGTAGCTCTTTTAAGTAATTCTATTAAAGAATTGGGCATAGAATGAAATGAATGGCTGCGAGATGCATCCGCTGGTGTTGGGTCATGTTCGGTAGAAAATTCCACATTCACAATATCATTCCGAATTATTTTGGCAATACTGTGAATGAGCTGGTCATCAGTTGGTTCTTTAGATTTCGTTCTCTCTTTAAAATGTTCCTGGCTGGTCTTATGAGTCATATTCGAGTCAGAGTAATGATTTGGAGCGTCCAGAATACGACTTACAGCAACTTCTGTGGTAAACCATTTGGATATCACGAGCTTGTATTTGATTCAAAGATCCATACTCATCTATAAATTTATTGCAAATCGCATCTGAGCTCAGAAAGCTTGATTTGCTGTTATGAGTGAATATATTAACTTCCACACCACAATTTCTCTGACAAATTATACATTTCTCGAAGTTATTCCACAGTTTAGGCTACTTTGAACAACTGGGATCGAATTTTAATGGACTTCCTCAGAACCTAATCCGATATTTTATCGTGTTTCAAAAATGATATACACCTTAATTATAACTATAGCTATCTTTAATCTATTTTTTCGCTTATTTACGATTATAAAATATTACAACCTCTTCAAAACTTCGCGGACAACTCACAAAAACCCATTAACATAGAAGGGTTAGAAGTTCATGTTCCATTTGGGACACCTGTTGTAAAAACTTGTGTCTGATTCATTTGTTTTATTTGCACAATAAAATATGCTTTAATTAAATTACAAAGCAGTGCATCAACATCATCATATCAATAATTGCCTGTTCTGCCCATTATATACATTTGTTTAGCCATAAAATATTGAATGGGTGTTAAACAACAATCAATCACTCACTGAATATTTGATTTATTAGACTAGAAATCACATACTGTATGAACTGTGGGTGAACAGTAAAAAAATCACAATACAATTACATTCTTTCAAATTAATTTATTCAAATATATTCATACAGCATGAGGTTACCTTTGTATTTTCAGGTTTAGCACTTTTCAACGCTGTCTGAGTGTGTCAAATGATCTTTTTAGAGTATTGTAATCTCAAGCAGCATCTCGTGCAGCTTGACTCTGAACAAAGTGATTCAGAATTGCCCTGGTTAAAACCTTTTCCTTGGTCGTTTCTTTGAAGATATCGTAATTAAATACAACATTGTTAGGAGGTGCTAGTGGAGGAACTTTGAACTCAAAAAGGAATGGAATTTCAGCAAACATTTTTGGAGAAACATATATATATATACAGTTCAAAATCAAATTAAATTGTTGAAGTCATTCAAAAAGATTCAAATAGATAGTTATTGTCTCATTCGTTGGTGTCCTGATATAGTCTGTAAATTCTATTAAACTTCTGATATCCTACCGTGACATCTGCTCGGTCATGCAATAAAGTCGATCATTTTTTTTATTTACAATTCTCGCGCAGCACGAGACCAATGACGTCATTCTGTATATTCATAACGTACATAAACACTGAGGGAATACTTTTCAACGTCAAAATTACAAGATGAGATTAAAACAGAGAAATTTGAATTGAATAAATTCCAAGCAAGTGAAAAAGATCCTTTTTACTAATGTCTTTTTTTCCTGATCATTATGCTTGTTAAATATGTTTCCATCGATGGTATTCCCCAAACATTTGTATTTTTCCGGTTTGTTGACATAATCGTCATCACAGTTCATGACCGTTTCTGGAATGTAGGCCAAGCAAATTGTATTTTAAAATACTTTGAAAATATGATGATTGATCATTCAGATTCCACCATTTTCTAGAAAATGGCCGATTTTACCGGGAAAATACATGCAAGTGCTCTCCATTAGTCACAAAATGGCAGATTATTTTGCATTTCCACTGCTGCAAATATACCCCTTACTTCTTGGGGTATTGAAATGAAATTCACAGAGAAGATAGAAAAAGAATTAATTTAACAGCAATAATCAAAATTTATAGCATAAATTGAACAGAGAATTAAATTAAATCAGACAGAAAAATGAGATTATCTGGGTTAAAAAAAACCTGTCATTATTACAAATAGCATCAACAAAACTGTATTGTTACCACTCTGTGATAATAAATGTGATTAAAATAAATTGAAATCAGTCATTAATTGTTTTACCAAAATATGTCGGTCTAATAGATTGAATTGACAAAAGCAAATACACAAAATTCACTGGATTAAATACTTTTTATGTGGGTAAGCAAGTTTAATTTTTGCATCAAATAATAAATTTTTAATACTTCAATTTCAAACTATTTAAAAAAAAACCATCTTTTGAAATTTTTCAGACAAATCAATTACACTGAAAAAGCTAAAATACTGTACTTTCTTAATCTGGTTTACTTTTTAAGTTTGGTTGGCCTATGACAAAATCATGTGCTTTATTGAACTTTGACCGGCTTTATGTGACGTCATACGACGCCATTTGGAAAATGGATGGTAAACAAATACAGGTCAGTGTGTTATTATTACCGATCTTTTTTCCATGGAACTTTACACATGTGAGCAAGAATAGATGAGGAACATAATTAAAAAGAAAAAAAATGTTTACTTTTCAAACATGAAAAAAATTATCAAACATTATCCAATGACTGACCAACTTATTGTCAGACGAGGATATATCATTATGTTCTAAAACATTGAATTAATAATAGTTTATATATGTGATTACTTCATTAAATCAATAACTTGCATACAAAAGATGCATTTCATGTAATTCTCTTCTCTTATATTAAAGATTGCTTTCTTCTTTTTTTATATTTTATTTGCTCATTTCTAATCTTGTAATTATATGGTCTGGTTTTTAGCTCATTTTCAGTCTTTCATTTATACAACACACAGATATTGTTAAATATGTACGTACCTCTGGGACAGTACTCTTAAGTTCTTTTTCAAAACCCAACAACTTTGTGTAAATACCCCTGGCTTCGTGCTGTTCATTTCCATTCTGAAAATTAGCAGTTTTGCCCATGAACTTTTCTAAGTTGGCTCTGGCATGGCCCTGCAAATCTGCTTGAATCGTTACCTAAGATACATTTCAACTGCTCATTCTTGTTCAACATGACAACTTTGACAATAAGCGATGCAGACAGTGAACGTTGGCAGTGAAAAACACCAATTAAAGTAAAGATCATCAATAAAAATACAATGATAATCGTGTGTTGTAAAATAATCAGATTTTATTAACAAAAATATGATTGCAAACTTCAATCTCCTATACTAGTATGTATAGCTCAATCCATTTATCTGTGTTCAATTTCTGAGTTTTAAGCTATTCCAAGATCCATTATATACGTGTGCTAAAACAGATCCAATTAGCATGCAATAACTATGGCATATTGCTGTTGCAACGTTTTGCACCTTCCCTCACTTTTGAAAGTGGTACAGGGTCATTTTCTCCCCTTGCCCAGAGTCCCCCCTAATACAAATGTATGTAGGGTATGATTAATATTAAGGGTTACACAGAGCTTCCACCAGCACCAGTTTTACTACAATCAAGTAACTGCAACTGATACAAGAAATCTGCTTGAATACTACCTGAAGCCCTTTAAACAATCAATTTAAAGCAAACAAAAAGCTATGCCGAGTGCAGCAAGATAATACAGCAGCATGCCGACAAGGAAAAGTTGAACAAGTGTATAGTAAAAACAAGTGTGGACACAGTATTTTGCTTAAGAGAGAAAATTGTATATACAGTCAAACCTGTATTAAGAGGTTGCCTTTGATAAAAACGAAAAAATAGCCTCATAAGACAGGTGACTTCTTAAAACAGGTTCAATTCATTAATTTGTTGAAAGTGGCGTTAAACATCATAAACCCAATCCACCCATCCTAGCAAATAAAATATAAAAGTTATAACTTTATAATTTTACAATTTGACATTTGTTGTCCCCTTTTTGTTGACTTTATCTTGATAACCATAAGAGATAGGGGAAATATTTTACAATTGGAGGGAAAATTAAATTCTATATGCCTTTCAAATATATGAAATTTTGAAATTTAGACAATTTATAGACCCCTTTTTGAAATAGAATAGCAAAATTATTTATATGTTCTATTAATAAGCAATAAAGATTATTTTGCACAATACTGCATTAAAATTGGATGCCAAGGATCATTGCAATCAAATTTCAGAAATTTCTGTCAACTAGAACTTAAGTTATCAAATCATTCTGTCTACAGACAGACGGTCACGACAGTACATTGCATAGTAAAAAAAAAATGTCATATCAAAATTAGATGAAAAGTATAAATTGTTTATTCCTTCAAACCAAGTGAAATTTCAGAAGTTATGACCCTTTTCAATAAAACATACATTGTAGCTCATTTTCTGAATTAACTGAAAGGTAACTCATAATGAAAGACATTTGGAAAAAAATGCATTAAAATCGGATGAGAAATATTTATGTTCAAATTTTGAGATTTGGCACTTGCCTAACCCTTTCAGTTTAGTTTATCTTACAAAACAAAAGAAAAATAGGAAATATGTTGACATAATACCGGAAGGTCTCAGCACAATCAATTCAAACCAAGTAAAAAATTAAAATTTGCATGAAAACAAAATTCTCTACACCTTCCAAATAATATAATTTATATTAGAAGTTTGTAATACATAATGTATTCTTTTTCTTATACTTTGGCATGGTGATACACAAATTCTAACAACATCCAGTTTGGGGTCATGTTGACCATGTAACCTTTCATTCATCTTTAACTGTCCAATCATATGCAGACACTTAAATATACTGATCAATCAGACAGCATCTCTTGGCGTGTACTCGCTCATGATACCTAAAGATTCAGTAGGCTCATTGCTAATTGGTCAGTAGAAAATATGAATCCCAATGTGACCTCATATGAGGGATGTTAGTGTATGGTCAAAGAACTTCTTTTTTCAAATATGCAGCAAGCGCTTAATTTTGATTAGATTGCTTTCCAAATATGCCAGATTTCGAAGATTGGGCCCCTATTAGATTCCTTTTTTAAATGAAATAGCTAAATTTGTTTAATGGTCCATCAATAACCCCATAAAGATGATCATTTTGCAAACACTGCAACACAGTTGGAGCCAATTTTCAAAATTCTCTTTTTTTGCGCTTTGCATGGGGAGATATTTTGGGCCAATAAATCTACTATAACCCCATCACTTTTTACTGAAGTGTCTGTTCCAAGCCAGGAAAGTGAGCGGTTATGTATTTGGGTGTTGGGCGTATCAAATTTGCTTATTTCTAAGATTTTTCTATTGGATTTTAGAACTTTTCCAGTATTTTTTATTTTCACTTTATTATATTAGTTTTGTCAAAACATTGGCAAGTTACAAATACTATAGAAAAATCCAGAATACATGTTAAACAACCCATTACCATATACCTACAATTTAAATTTTAGCTTATTCCTATGAAAAATGTAAATGTAATGGCTTGTTCATGAAAATTTCTATTTTTAGCAACAATGGCCATATTTGATGAAGGGCATGGCTGTCAGACACAGTTTTGAAAGGGGACAATCTAAAGACTCTTCTAGCCAAGTTCGGTAAAAATTAGTTCAGTCACACTGGTTTCAGAAGATATATCTAAAGCATATATGTCTATTTTTAGTAAAGGTGACAATATTTGAAGGTTTGCAGACATGTCGGACACAATTTCTAAAGAGAACGAATCAAGGACCATTTTGTTTAAGTTTGGTTAAAATTGACAAGAAGAGTTTGAAGATACCAAAAGAGCAATCAGAATCTGTATATCGAAGAAGAACAGACAACACAATAGCCAAAAGAAAAAAGTGCAAAAGGACAAACAACGATCTATAAAACATACATATAAAACTAAAGATCGAGTAACACGAACCCCACTAAAACCCGAGGGTGAACTCAGGTGCTCCGGAAGGGTAAGCAGTTCCTGCTCCACTAGTGGTTTAAGAGAAAATGCCAAAGGCATCAATGTCTATGAACGTAAAACAAACGACAGACACCAAGTGATGGCAATAGTTCATGACCGCCTGGATCATGTGACCTGACTGGGTCATTATCAAAAAATGGAGGAATTCATGTCCTTCCCTTTTTTCTGGAATTCACCTATATTGCCTTCTTCTTAAACTCAGAAAAGTTAGATATGATGGTTTGCTCTGATTTCAACAGTTATTATATATTTTCAGTTTTCTAAGATATATATACATAGTTGTATGCTCTGTATTTTGGGGTAAAACAGGTATCCCAGTACAAGGGGTACTAACTTCCAATGTCTTTTCCTTAAATTTGATAATCTGCATATAATTTGTTTCTGTCCCATTATTTTACAAATATTTGTCAAGATTGTAATTTTGATCTATCAGCATTTTGTATAAAACACAAATCTATGAAATTTATATATTAGTGTTTTTTTCTTTTTATGGAAGTCAAAAGGACAAATCGATTAATGTCAATTATTGATGAAATATGGGTGATACATCTACAAAAAGTCGATACTTTATTAATGATAAGTATTTAGGACAGATATTTTCGCTTTATACCTGTAATTATGGTTTTATATATTTACAAATACAGGTTTAAAATGTTGAAGCGATGACAATTTACACCATTAATCAAGGCACGCGCATCGTCAACGAATTGCACTATGGATAATCTCACTTGTTTTCGCCACGCAACATACTTACATACAATCTATGTTAAATCTCACGAGATTCATATCCTTTCTACTATACAAATCCTTGACTAAATCAAGGTTATTTGATAACTTTTTCCTCCTACTTTCGTTTCTGTTATTAACTTCCTGGTTTTCCGTTAATACATAACAGATGCCGTTAATATTTGCCTTTTAAATGCAACAATTTTGAGAAAATTTGTACAAAGCCAATCATACGAACCTTATTATACGCCATTCTTTCCCTCTGCAAACAATCTACACGATTCTTTCAAGAATACTGCCACAAGTTCTATTTTCACTTCTGCTCAACTTCAATAAACCAAGGAATCCTTGAATAAATCGTTGACTGCAAACCATTTACTGACAAAAGTTACTTCCCTTTTATAGTAGAACATATTTTTTGTTATCTCCCTTTCCCCGTGAAAATGGGTTGACAGATACAAATTCATTAACGATGTAAGCCTTTTATCTCAATTTCTGGTGTTCTCTTGTCTCAGAAAACGTATCCTACTACAGTTATCTGTCAAATTAAAAATTTCCGATTACTTTCTGTGTTAAACCAACATTTTTCAAAATAATATTCTGAAGCCAATGTTTAAACACTGAGTTTATTGGAAGTACCAATACAATAAATTTAGTTTTCATTTTAACGACCATTTTAATCACAAATGTTATTCCTGTGAGTGGTTTGTGCAGGTAGGGCCCCAGCGCACTGTTTTTCCAGGGGGGGGGGGGGGGTACCCGGAGAAAACCATCAACCTGCTGCAAGTCACTGACAAAGTTTTATTACATAATGTTGTATCGAGTACACCTTGCCATGAGCGGGATTCGAACTCACAACTTTAATGGTGATAGATACTCATTGATGTGTAGTTGCCAATAAAACTACCATATGAAAACGACCACGATGGCCCTGCAGATATGTTACTGGATTCATTTTTGATTGTATATCCATAACATTTATTTCACTGTATGGAATTAGCTATATTTAATGGAAAAGGATAGGATATATAGTGTTCCGCTGGATTTAATGCGTAACGTACAAGAAATCGACTTAAATATCCGGGTTTTTATTTGTCGTATGTGTCAACAGATAAATGGAATAGTACGTTAATTCTACATGAACCATGTTTTTTCTAACGTATAAATAAAATTGATATGCAAATTGTCATATATAAGCATAATTTATTTGCATATCCTCGCAGTTTTAGACAAACAGTAAATGTGTGTTATACATCATTATTTACTATGGCGGAACAGTATCGAAATCCAATTGAAAAAAATCGTAGAAAGAGGTAAAAATAGATACCCATATCACACAAATGCATGACCGCTCATTTTCCTGACTTGGTAATAAATAATATGGCGGGTTATAAGCTTGTCTTACGCCTTGTATCACCAATTTGATGAATTTGAATTTTGATTTATCAATCGATTGACTATAGTTTAATGTCAAGTGAGCAGTATTGCAGCTATGTGTATGACCATGTTTACAAACAATATACCATGTCAGGTAAAACGATTCCACTGAAACGAGACTATAGGCAAACATTTAGATCACCACAGATAAGATTTTGTCAGAAAAGTTTGTATTGCTATATCTGCAACCAACGCCAACTCTCTGAAAGCTATTCTTTATTAGAAATTGCAGCAAGTTGTTTTTCTTGTTCTTTTTTTTGTTGTTGTTTTTTTTTTTTTTTTTTTTTTTTTTTTTTTTTATTGATTTTTAGGTTTACTTTTGTCTTTGCTTGTCAGGACTATTACATTTATTCATTTAAGCGTCGACTTGCGACAGGTTGGTTGTTTTCTCCGGTACTCCGGTTTCCTTCACCAATAAAACTGACCTCCACGATATAGCTGAAATATTGTTGAAAATGGCATTAAACACCATAAAGCAAAATTGTCAAGCCCCAAAATAATGGAGAGTTGTGTATCGATTCCATCCCGCATAACCAGAAAATACCCAGCTCCTTATGGAGCAATTGTACCCCGCACCAGTAAAACTAGATCATACCTACATAGAACGCGGCATTTTCAAGGGGATAGGGTTGAGGTAGACTATTTTTGTGTAGACACTTATTTAACAATTACAGAATGCCAACTCTTGAGTTTACTAATATATATATCTTACCATAATGTAGATTATGTACCAAAATTAATCCAATTAATATAAAATGTAAAAATATTTCTGCTAAAGCGTAAATATCTCGCTGTGGATTTATATATGTTACTCCACTAACAATCAAGTCATTTTGAGATAATTTTATATTGATTTATTAAGTTATTTCCTGGAAGCTTACTTATCGTGTGACTATATACACTATTTTGGTCTTCCCTTTAGTTTATGTTACCTGTAAGATATATCCTATAAATACATACATATAGAAACTATTAAGGGATTAGTGTTAGGGTTATGGTGTTCAACGCCACTTTCAATAATATTTTAGTTATATCGTGGCTGTCAGTTTTATTGGTGGAGGAAACCGGAGTACTCGGAGAAAACAACCCACCTGCCGCAAGTCACTGACAAATTGTATCACGTAATGTTGTATCGAGTACACCTCATCTGAGTGGGATTAAAACTCCCAGCATTAGTTGTGATAGGAACTGATTGCATACATGTAGGTAGTTGTAAATCACGACCTAGAAACTTTTTAAAAACAGAGAATTCAAGCAATATATTTAATTTATTATTTTTTAATCTAATTTTATTTATTGTCATAAAGGCAAATAATACAGCTTGTTGCAAATATCAAGTAATACAACAAATTTAAGGAACTTGTATGCAAGTCTGAGGGTCCACTGTTTTTTTTTTTTTTTTTTTTTTTTCTATTTGGTGACAATAATTGTGATTAAATTTGTTTGTTTGTTTGTTTTGGCCAATATACTGAAACGTTTGAAAAACAATACATATATGTATATAATAATAGCTTATATATAATACATGTATGAAGTATTTTCTATTTCGAGTAGCATTTGGGTATCTATGCACACTTATTACTTGTAATGTAATATAACAATATTTCCTTCCCCCTATCTTTTACACAAATCATTAAGTGTTTTTAACGTCACAGTGATATATATGTATAGGTTACTGCATGAATATTGGTGAATATTGTTCCAAAAAGAATATTGAAGTACCGTGAAACCATGAATAAAACAGAATCCTATATAAACCAAATTTGAAACACAGTCCAAATGTAGGAAACATGCATAAACCGAACATTTGTCTATTCGGAACACAACAGCTGATCTCTAGGTTAAATTTGGTGTAAACAAGTTTCACTGTATTGTCTTATTCGAGTAGCATTTAGTTATGTACATGCGCGCATATTACTTGTAATATAAATTATGTCCTTCCCTGTATCTTTTACACAAATCGTAGTGTTTTTAACATCACAATAATATACAATTACAGACTTTTGTGGAAGTGAATATGAGTTTTTATTGACCTGTAAAATAATATTGACCGAAGCCGAAGGCTGAGGTCAATATTGGTTTTGCAGGGCAATAACAACTCATATTCACTGATACAAACGTCTGTACTTGTTTTATTACATATACTATTAGGCTTATGACGTCACCCGGTGAATATCACTTTCAGCAGGTGAATACCATTATTTATTAACTTCTAGACTTTACTTTGCTAAAGTACGGATATTTACAGTCATTATGTAATAATATACAATTATTGCCTGTACTTAAGATGAACATCATAATTGTTCACCCGATGGGTGTTGTTTTCCTGAGGGCTTTAGCCCGAGGGAAAACAGCATCCCAAGGGTGAACAATTATGATGTTCACCGCAAGTGCAGGCAATAATTGCTTTATTATACCGAAACTCTATTTACAATAATGTTGGATGCAATAAACACTTATTTGTGTGTTGTTATCTTGTGTTTTCATAAACGTCATATTTGTAATTCCGGAATGCAAAAACGGACACATTTCCGGACAGAAATGGAACATAACATTTGTCGACCGGTGAACAACAGTGATGTTTCCCTGGGGTACCAATTTTGTAAAAACATAACTTTTCTTTTATATATAATGAAAGGTATAATAATATAGGTTATTGCATGAATATCAGTGATTATTGTGGAACTATTGTATTGCACGAACTTACGGGTGTAATTAATATTCTACGTGATGGACATTATTCATCAACGTTCGTGAAACAATCATTGTATTGCATAGCAAAAATTGATTGGAGTACCATTTCAACCTATCTATGACGTCATGATTTGAATCGATATTGCCCCAGCGCAAATATCGGGAATATTGCACGTTAATTTTTGTTGCATATTTGAATAAAAAATTCTGTGGGCTAGGTTTTTTTTTGGGGGGGGGTGTTTAACGTCACTTTCAAAAATATTTAGTTATATCGTAGATGTCAGTTTTATTGGGGGATGAAACCGGAGTGTCCGGATAAAACCACCGACCTGTCGCAAGTCACTGACAAACTTATTCACATAATGTTGTGTGTCGAAGTACACCTCACCTTAGCAGAATTTGAATTCACAACAACTTCAGTGGTGATAGACAACGATTGCTTATTCCAGTAACATTTAATTATGTACATGCGCGCATATTACTTGTAATATAAAATATTTCCTTCCCTCTATCTTTTACACACATTATAGTGTTTTGAACATCACAATAATATAGGTTATTGCGTGAATATCAGTGAATATTGTGGAACTATTGTATTACACGAAATTACAGGTGTAATTGATATTCTACGTGATGGACATTATTCATCAACGTTCGTGAAACAATCATTGTATTGTATTATAGCAAACATTGATGAGAGAACCATTTCAACCTATCTATGACGTCATGATTTGAATCGATATTGCTCTAGCGCAAATATCGGGAATATTGCACGTTAATTTTTGTTGCATGTTTAAAATATTCTATGGGCTAGGTTTGTTTGTTTTTGTTTTTTTTTTGACGTCACTTTCAAAAATATTTCAGTTATATAGTAGATGTGAGTTTTACTGGTGGATGAAACCGGAGGACCCGGAGAAAACCACCGACCTGTCGCAAGTCACTGACAAATTTAATCACATAATGTTGTGTCGAGTACACCTCACCTTAGCGGGATTCAAATTTACAACAACTTCAGTGGTGATAGACACCGATTGCATACATTCTGTAAGTAGTTGTAAATCCAACTACCATACGATCACGACCACGCCGGCCCCAAATAAAATTATGTATACTGTTGACCAATTACTAAACTATATATATATAATTAATTACTAAAAGAAATGGCACGGAAATTTAGAGGACCTCATAGGGGCAATAAATAAGAAGCTACAAATTGCATTACAATAGACCAAAGGAGAAAGGACAAACGAACAAACAAGGCACTGGCTACGATTACCTGGATTAGGTAATAATAACGAAAAATTAGGATTACCTGAGAGACTAAGTGCCAGAATACTATTCCGGTTCAGGAACCTATTTACGGGAAAATATCGGATAATCGTAATTTTATTTGTTAGAGAGTTACCTGGTCTTATTATTACCCGGAAGTTCTAGGGATTTCATTATTGGACATAAAGAATTGAAAGAATCATTATTATTATTATATATCAATTTGTAATTGATAATATTGGAAATCAATACATCAAAAAGATATGAAATATACTTCGTAAATATATTTACAAAGATGGAATTACATAAGAAATAATCAAGTTACTTTCCTTTGTTATAGCACTGTTTGCAGAGCCAGTACGTGCCGTATTTTGATGGCGCTTTGAGGCCAACAAGATGGTTCTGGCACACTCTAAACATCCATCGCAAACTATGGATGCATAAAGATGAACATCAATTTTACAGACTGAACAGGTCCATTCGGCTGTTTCTTTTGTTTGACTAATTTTGCTTTTTCCGGGTAATAATAAGACCAGGTAATTCTAACAAATACAATTACGATTACCCGATTTTTTTCCGTGAAATAGGTTCCTGAACCGGAATTGTATTCCGGTACTTAGTCTTTCAGGTAATCCTAATTTTTCATTATTATTACCCAATCCAGGTAAATCCGGATAATCGTAACCAGTGCCAACAAACAATGGCTGATAAACCATTACATATAAAAGATAGAGCAATATGAATCCCACATAAAGCTGGCGGTGAACACAGTTGCATCGGATGCAGAAGTAATTCTTGCTCCACTTGTGGCAGCGTACGTACGATATGCTTTAGAAATCAGGGGTTAAGGTTATGGTGTTTAATGCCACTTTCAACAATATTTCAGTTATATCGTGGCGGTCAGTTTTATTGCTGGAGATCGGAGAACCTGGAGAAAACTACCGACCCGTCGCAAGTCACGGACAAACTTTATCACATAATGTTGTATCGAGTACACTTTGTCCGAGTGGGATTCGATCTCACAACTTCAGTGGTGATGTATAAGCACTGATTGCATATAGGTAGTTTTAAAGTCAACTACCCTACGATCACCATCACGACGGCTCCGTTAATTAGCAATCAAGTGTTAAGGCATGAACGAAGAAGTGACTACTCGGAATTATCTTAGATGAGAAGATCAAATTTGACAACCACATCATGCATGTAGAGAGAAAAACCAACAATTATATCCATATAATAAGAGAAATAAAAGGTTTGGCAAACATCTCAAGAACGAAGCTACTAAGAATATACAACAGCCTGGTTAGATCAATCATAGAATATGGCTGCCCAGTCTGGCAAATAACACCAACAGAGAACATGAAAAAATTAGAAGCGATCCAGAGAAAAGGATTCTCAATATGTCTCAATACCAGCAACATCAGGAAGAGAGGCAATGGAAGTAGAAGGCAACACACTACCAGTTGACATAAGAATAGAAGAAATAGCGGTAAGAGAAATTGCCAAGATCCAGTCAAAAAACATTGCTTCACCAGTAAAACAACACTTGGAGGAATATCTCAGCAGGGATGATATATATCAACAACAAGAATCACCATTTGGGAAGGCAATCAACCAAACAGTAGACATGTTCAAAGCAACAAAAGTAGACATTAAACTCATAAAGCCAGAAGTCACATACAAGGCAGGGGTGGATGCCATGATGATGAGAGCGTCAAGCTACTGGAGCCGATTAGGTAGCTCAAAAAACAGAACAGCTGAACAGACTGAAGAAAGCAAAGAGGTGGTAAAAGATATTATTGGAGACACAACAGACACCGCAATAGTCGCCTTTACAGATGGTTCATGTCAGGGTAACCCTGGACCATGTGGATCTGGAGCAGTGCTATATCCAGGTGACTACGAAGGAATCAGCCTCAAGAGACCGGTAGCGCAAAGAGGATCCATACTGCTGACAGAGCTTGTGGCAATACTCATGGTATTAGAACACTGCATAGTTGCATTAAAGGATGGGTTCACTGATATCAAGATCTTGTCAGACAGCCAAATTGCAGTAGGTATCATGATTCTCAACTGGAAGTCATCAAACTACATTGACACGATCTCCGACATTAAGAAAAATATAGGGACATTGATGAGATACGGAATGCGAACAACCCTATCTTGGATCCCAGGCCATGCTAAAATAGCCGAGAACGAGATAGCGGACCAACTGGCAAAGGAAGCAGCAAAAGAGTCAATGTCCCTAAATGAACAGTATAATGTCATCACCATGTCAGATGTCAAACAAGCAGTGAAGACTTCAACTAAAATAAAATGACAGAATAGATGAACCATCAGGGAATCAGGGGGACAACTTTATGACCTGATACCAATGGTTGGAAATGCCAGCTATTTAGATATGCCAAACCCACAGATGGGCAGAGCTTTGACAGAGATGAGAACAGGATACAGCAGACTAAACAAATACCGGAATAACATAGGTTAGTCCCTCACGCCACTATACGACGGTGGAGAAGAAACCACTGAACACTACATATTGCACTGCCATATTTACGATCATGAGAGTCACACTAGCAGTGCAAATAAAGACCATAGATGAAAGTCTTGACCTACTTGATCTCCTGACTAGAGACTCCAATAAAGAGAAACATCAAAAGAAATTAACATTCTTGGAGGAATTCATCAAAAGTACAGGGCGCTTCCCAGAACTAGCAGCCCCTGAACCCCGATCCTGAGCCTAAGCAACACAATATATCAGTACAAAGAGAAAATACAGTGAGACAGTAAAGCACCAAAGGGAAAACATGCAGTACTATGGGACCAGTAGTGTCAATTGCGACCTTTAGGATCAGGATCAGGATCTTTGTCATATACAGATATTCAATAACGGTTAAAATAAGTCGTGATGGCGACCGTAAGGTCATCGAAGTGATGACCTCAACTGAATCACTTGCTATATGATACTTTTGGTTCAGTAGCTTCCTTGTTAGCAGCAATTCCCTATCCAGGAAATAGTGATAGGACAAACGAAAGACTAAGGAGTATGAGCAGACTGGTTGTCTTGGAATCAGAATTATTTGTCCGAGTGGAGCGATTTGTCTATCCGTGGACAGCTGTTTCTGTGAGCTAACACTATAAAATTCAAACTTATCATGTTGGTCTAGTATAAAGGGGACATCATTATCATCTTATCAAAATGTAACTTGTTCGCTTCATGATATAGCTGAAAATTGCCCATTTGGCATTAAACACTCACTCACTCACTCTTTTTTTTTTATCGTAGACAATATCTGTTAGTTTGTTTGTTTGTTTGTTTGATGGTGCTTAGTGCCACTTTCAACAATATTTCAGTTATATCGTGGTGGTCAGTTTTATTGTTGGAGGAACCGGAAGACCCGGAGAAAACGACCGACATGTCGCAAGTCACTGACAAACTTTATCACATATCATTGCACACCTCACCCCAATGGAGATCCGAACTCACAACATCAGTGGTGATAGACACTGATTGCATAGGTAGTTGTAAATCCAACTGCCATACAATCACGGCAACGACGGTCCCTATCCGTTAGTAATTATGATTGTAAAATGACATCGTATATACCATAAATCAATAGTAATAATTGTTTTAACTGTATTGGGTTAGATTATTGGTATTTAACATCACTTTCAACAATATTTCATTTATATCATCATGGAGGTCAGCATTATTTGTAGAGGAAACTAAGAGTACCCGGAGAAAACAACCCCAAGTCATTGAAAACTGTATCACATAAAGTTGTAACGAGTACACTTTACAAAAGGCCAGAATCGAGCTGATAATTTATGGCATGAACATGATATGAACTGGTTGTATAGATGATTGGTTGGTTTATGGTGTTTAATGCCACTTTCAACAATATTTCAGCTATTTTGTGGCGGTCAGTTTTATTGGCGGAGGAAACAGGAGTACCTGGAGAAAACCACCGACCTGTCGCAAGTTACTAACAAACTTGATCACATAATGCTGTATCAAGTACACCTTGACTGAGCGGAATTCGAACTCACAACATTAGCGGTGATAGGCAATGATTGCACAGGTAGTTATAAATCCAATTACCATACAATCAAGATCACCACAGCCGCGATGCAAATTGATGGCAATAACATAAATGACCATTGGTAATAGATGAGCCAAGACACTGTCTGAATGATCGAATACATATATCACATCACATGTTTTTTCTTTTAAATGAGCAAATATTGTAGACAAGATCGCCATCTGTAGCGGCAAGCAGTATATAACCTTTTCATGACACCTATTACATTTTTTGTATTCAAGTCATCAATTACAATATGCTTAAAATTCTCAATATTTGTGTTGTTTTCTGATTCATTAATTTGTAATATGCTCCATGTTAGACAATACTGCTCCGCGTTGTATATTATATCTGTTCTCCACCGGATCATGACATTATGGATCAGTTCGTAAAATTCTGTCTTGCAACAAGCTACTAACGACAACTCAAATCAAACTAGCAAATTGAGAGATGGAGATTTCAAATGGAAGAATAGCGTTGAATCCTAACATTCGGTAGAGTGAAACATGGCCATGGGCATGCTACCATCCATTATCTATTGTTAACAAGGGCCGTCATGATCGTATGGTAGTTAGATTTATATCTACCTGTGCAATCAGTGCCTATCACCAACAAGTTGTGAGTTCGAACCCCGTTTATGGCAAAGTGCACTCGATACAACATTAAGTGATCAAGTTTAGTAGTGACTTGCAGCAGGTCGGTGGCTTTCTCCAGGGACTCTGGTTTCCTCCGCCAATAAAACAGACTGCCACTATATAACTGAAATATTGTTGAAAGTGGCATTAAACACCATATAAACCATAAAAAAAACAAATTTAAGAATAGCGTTGAACCACCGCGGTGAACCCTGATTTAGGACAGTGACACATGGGCATGCTACCAACCATTATCTATTGTTAAGATACATCAAACATGCTACAATTGCTATTTATTTCCATTTTGTTACACAAATATTATTTACAAAATGATTGAATGCATTACACACTACGTCTAAAAATGAATGCAATTATAAGTTTGCTGAAGATTAAAAATCACAATATATGTTTTGCTATGTACACAATGTACTAAAATGATTATATAAAATCGTAACACAATTTCTACATCCCAATGTCCATTTCTACTGAAAACATTACATAATGTTTCTTTTTAGACATGGTAATGTTATTTATTCTGGCACAGCATACCCTGGGGCTACCAAAGGTCCTTCTTTATACAAAAACACAGCTGGCCATACTGTCATCTTAAATTTCTTTCCTTTCTTTCCAGAAAATCGGAACACCTCCCTATTAAACTTTTCACCAGGTTTTGCCCACATGATTTCCATAGGAGGTTGTTGAATACACATGTACCATGCCAGGTCTATACACTGTGTTACATATGCCTCTACCTCTTTACTGACTGGTTCTGTTAACAATTTTCCTTTCAATTTATTTTTCAGTATTTCCTGTCAATAAAACCATAGAAACCAATTAGTTTTAATATGAACTGTTATGCAAGTTAATAATGCATGTGTAATTTGTATGTATATTCTGCACAATTTCGCCAGTGTATTCATTTCTGATTGGTTTAAATACAGTTTATCTGAAAATTGGACATTTTCCCTTTGAGTGTGGCACTGATAAAATCTGTATCACTGAACTGACCTTGATTCACAAAAATATTAGGTCTGTTCGTAACTCACATGCACAAAAACTGACTCTGATATTGAAAATTATCTGTCGGTATGACATCAAACACATGTCACCAGTAAAAACAATAATGCCAGTTTTGAAGATCTTGACATACATTATCACTATTATCACAGCGAGTCCTATCGGACAATGTATTCCAAATTAATTGGTCTCTTGCAATGTATCCCTAATTGAGTTGCCCCATACAGTGTATTTCCAATTAATTGGACCTATTTAATATAAGGCTTAATTCCTTAATTTCAAACAGTATTTTCAAAATTGATTGGATCCAGACTGTGCATTCCCAATTTTTTGGTTCCATACATGATCTTCCCATATGATCAGTTCCATACAGTGCATTCCCAATTAATTGGTTCCATACAATGTATTCCCAATTAATTGCTAGCCCACTGAAACAACAATCCGTGGTTGGACATGTTGCTCTACTCTGACACATTTACCCGATTCTGAGCCAATCTGTTGTTGCTCTAATCTTAGCGGAGAAGCAGCCAATACCAATTTAATAGTCTTTGGTTTGACATGATCAGGCCTCAAACCACGATTGTCTGCACTCTAACCATTACACCACCGATGAGGTTAATTTAAATTTGACACTACTGTTAATTACTCATTACCTTATTGAGTACTTTAATTGTAGCTGGAGCAACAACTTTTCTATATTGTTTAGCAAGTTGGTCTGTTTTAGTTTTCACATCTTCAGCTGCTGGTTCAACTGCAGTCTAAAAATAAATACAACAATTCAAATGTATATAGAATAAATACTTCATCTTCTTATATAATCAACAAATCTTTAGTTTTCTTTGTAGTGCTTTGTAGATCATTGTTTGTCCATTTTCTTTTGGCCATTGTATCGTCTGTCCTACTTCAATGTATGCCTTCTGATTACCCCTTTGTTATATGTTGGCCATTATATCGTCTGTCCTACTTCAATGTATGTCTTCTGATTACCCCTTTGTTATCTGTTGGCCATTGTATCGTCTATCCTACTTCAATGTATATCTTCTGATTACCACATTGGTATCTGTTGGCCATTGTATCGTCTGTCCTACTTTGTCCTACTTCAATGTATGCCTTCTGATTACCACATTGGTATCTTTTGGCAATTGTATCGTCTGTCCTACTTCGATTTATGCCTTCTGGTTACCACATTGGTATCTTCAGACTTTTCTATCTATGTGATCAGTGCAAGTCACCACCAAGGTTTCTGAATTTGATTCCCGTTCATGCAAGGTGCACTAGATAGAACCTTATGTGATGCAGTTTGTCAATGTCTTGATTCAAGGCCTAGGATGGTGGTTTTTTAAGAATGTTACTTGTTTTACAACAAACAACAGTGCAAATCAATAATTGAAATATAATAGTATTACATTGTCTACATCGTCGGTAGCCCACAGCTGATTAC
Source organism: Bathymodiolus septemdierum (assembly GCA_963383655.1). Taxonomy (NCBI): domain Eukaryota; kingdom Metazoa; phylum Mollusca; class Bivalvia; order Mytilida; family Modiolidae; genus Bathymodiolus; species Bathymodiolus septemdierum. The sequence goes on along the minus strand of OY726524.1, from coordinate 32,615,931 downwards.
CCTCAGATTATTATCCAATTCACATTTCAATGGTCATATAAAAATGCAGACACATGACAATCAACACAAAATGTCATCTGGTATAATAAAGTTTGAACATGAAAAAATATATTATTTTCTTAACCTTATCTTCTGATTTCCCAGCAAAGTTCAATGGATCAATAATAGGTGGTATCATTCCTGCAACAATTCTGGTATTCTGTTCTTTGGCAACTTTCTGACAAAATTCATAAATAACCTGAAATGAAACAAAGCAATTTATGTAACAACCAGAATCTAGAGGTTCAGTGGACTGAGCCTGTGTCGCTCACCTGTCGGACCAACTAGAAACAAGAATTGCCTATAGCTGCCATGTTTGCTAATGGATCAAAATGAAATGAGTAATACATGCAGAGAGAAGCAAGATATGATCCAGCGTGTCAACAAGGGAAAGATGAACAAGTGTATATTAAAAGCAAGGGTTTTTGAATGACATATTAAGTTGCTGGAGATATTGTATTTTGGGATATTTGTCTTGTTTTACTATTCCAAATACTATGAATGTACTTTTCTTCATATGTATCAATTTTCAAGGTTTGGTTAAAAATTAAAAGTTTGTGGATTCGTGGATTTTGTGTTTGTACCCAAAATAAAACTTTATATTTTCAACATAGTAAGTTTCATTGTGTAAAAAATCTTTGAGAAAGCTTCAATACATTAGACACCATTATATCAGCATTTGTTAAAATCTTTTCACAAATAAACATTTCTGTCGTTTTTACGCATGCATTCAAAATCAAATCATTCACAAACATGTGCATGTGGATTATAACCCATTAAAAGGCATGCTAGTACTTATTTCGTGTCAATTATACCCTATGCAGCTGGTCCAGAAAGTCGAGGTCACTCAAGGACAGTATATTGCTATATATCGATATCAAACTGCTTCCCAAGTTTCACGAAAACAACGAAAATCGGTACTAGACAAATAAAAGTGATTTCATAAATATGCCAAATTAATGGGACCCTTTATACTACTTTTCTAATTAAATTAATTTTAGATCTATCAATAAACCATAAAGATGATAATTTTGCAAAAAACTGCATGAAAAGTCAAGTTCAAATTTTGGAAGTTTTTTGTTGGCCCTTTTTAGTTGAGTTTATCTCCGAAACCAAAACAGATAGAGAAAATCAGTCGACACACTTCCAGACACACTTAGCTAAAAAAAACTAAAGAAAAAAAAACATCAAAACTGGACAAAAAAGTTCTATTAGCCCTCCAAGTATGCAACATTTTGGATTTTGTGCCCCTTTTAGAAAAAAAATAATTGTGGCCCATCAATAACTGATTAAGATAATCATTTGCATTAAAACTGGATAAAACATAAACCAGTAAAAAATTTGAAATTTCTCCCATATGGGAACCTTTTATGAAAAAAATGGAAATAGTTAAATAATAATGTTATCAATTTTTTCTAAATGGAATTTTACTAAGGAATTCATTAAAAAATCATCTAAATCAGATGATCCAGGAAAATTGTCTCCTGGACAATTGCTGACAATTTAAAAAAAAAGATATTCTTAATAGGCCTAGTTTGAAAATAGTATACAATTATTTGATACATTGCATATATGATGTCTGTTATGAGTTCTGCATAAAAACGATGTTTGGTTCATCTTCACCTTCAGCTGTTTGTAGGAGGGCTCATGTATTGCTTGTTTGTGCCTAGTGGTGTCCAATACATATTGTGTTGTTTTTGTTTTATCTTTTTTCGTCTTGTGTACCATATGTTGCCAGTTTCTCTGGACTATCCATTTTTTATTGTCCCTTCGGTGTTCTCTAACATTTAATTAGCATATACCTTAACTACTTGTTGCAGCACATCGACAGTTTTCTCGTCCGCTTCATCGTCGTCATCAGCATCTGGTTCTGAATTCCTAGGTTTCAGCGATTCATAAGCACTAGCCCATGACTCGTCAAAAAATTCAGCAAATTTCTCCCCTAGTTTCTGTGGTCTGTTCTTATCCCCTAAGTCTGTGAAACCTGGATCTCCATCAGCCAATTGTTGACTTGCAATTCCACTCAGCCTTAAAATATGCAAGTATATGAATTTATCCCAAAACAAAGTATAAACAGGGGCAACACAAAGCGTGGCGTATCCCCTTGCCTAAATATTTTACCCAGTGACCTTTACCTTTAACCTATGACCTTGAAGGATGTTGATTCTAGACTGTTCACAAGGATGTTATGGAAAGACGGACGGACGGTAGCGTTTCTATATCCCTTCGCAACTTCGTTGGCGAGGGGATAATAACATTTCTTTTCACTTTCAATGCATATAGAATATCGGCAAATATGAAGGTGGAGACAGACATTATCGCTAATATCTCAGCGATTCCGGGAGGACGAGCTGGGATATTTGTGATAATGTGTGTCACAGCCTTTAGAACTGACCTTATTGTTTTTATCTGTGATGTCATAATGTGTTTTACGTCAGATTGTCCCATCAACTTGAGCATGCGAGTTAGAAACTGACCTAATATTTGTGTAGATCAAAATCAATTCAGTGATCCAGACTTTATCAGCGGCACACATCAAAGGGAAAATGTCCAATTTGCCAATAAACTGTATTTACTTTTATATACAGTTTTATACTTAAATGTATTACTTGAAGGTGACCCAACAGGAAAATTCATTTTCAAAATTGATGATGAACAGGATGATTTTATTCTTCCCCTTTTTAGTAATATCCATGTCTCTATAGCGTATACGGTCTTATGTATCTTATTTGATCAGTATTCTAGAGAATATTTTTTGTTGTTTCTTTTGTATATGGAGAATGTTTTCCCGCTTGTACTGTTGTTGTTTCTTTGGTAGAATATCTCATCTGACTTAGGTACTCTGTATTCGTTTTGTGGTAAAGTCCGTTTAACGTTTAACCTCTATAAATTTTCAGGAAAAAACCTTCAAAATTCATTTTCCAAATCAACAATTTTTTTCTTCTAAATGCTTGGTTTGACCCGACCAGGGCTCAAACCCACAATCTACGGCACTCGAGGCGACCCACTAACCATTACACCACCGATGCGTTTAAAACAGACTATATATATCTACAAAAACATTTGTTCCAGGGAACATGTAATTTTCACTTCTATTTGCACTCACTGCATGCAGTTTTTTAACATTTCCGAAAATGAAATTAACATAGAGATCTAATCTGTAACTTTTTTTTTCAATTGACCAAACATGTTAGTTCTTAGACTTTGCATTAGCATGCATCTTGAATAAAAGGCTGATTTGAAAACAAAATATTGAGGGTATAATGTTGGTGATTTTTTTTTTTTTTTTTTTTTTTTTTTTGCGTTAATACATGTATTTAACTTCAAAACATAGCATAAAACGTGTGTTTTTGTTGTTTTTCTGAGCACAGCTTGTCTCCCAGCATCATTAATTATGCATGTCCCAAGTTCTGAACTATATGCGCAACGGCACTGATGCTTACACTTCAGCATGAGTTTGAACTCTCAACGCTTCCTTCAATTCCACCCAACTGTCATCTTAATTCTTGTTTTATTATAATTCACAAAAACTTCTTTCCTGTTTCTTTTTCTAGTACAATCAGCTAAAATTCTCGTACGACCACGTGCAGGATTTCCATTGGCAGCCGTTTTTGTGGTACAAACAGAAATTTAAGTTCGAGATATGTTTTTATGAAAATAAAAGAGAATGGATGGACTTTTTACTTTAAAACTTGATAACTAGTGTTAATTTATGTTTTGTATGTACTCCTCGTAAAAAAATATCTGAACAAAAAAAAATCACCAAAATCAACAGCATACCTTTTAGAAATTTTTTCTGAAAATTTATATAATTCAAATCGATTATAGTGTCGAAGAATTTATTTCCATATATACTTCAAAAAATCACGGGGGCCATCGTGGTCGTGATCATATGGTAGTTGGATTTACAACTACCAATGCAATCAGTGCCTATCACCACTAAAGTTGTGAGTCCGAACCTCGTTCATGGGGATGTGTACTCGGTACCATGAGTCCCCCCCCCCCCATCATTACAAACCTGCTGGCTAGCTCCTCAATCTGATTCCTTTGATGTGTAATCATTTCCTTCAGTTTCAGATATTCATCCAATGGAACCATCTTAAATTCAGCAGCCTGTCTCATCTGGGTCTGACTTCCAGAAATTTTAAATCTGGTTTTCATATTGTTATAAAGTTCTTTAAAATGTGCCTGGTCCAGATCTATTCCTTCTGGAATCTGTAGAAATCAAAATAAAACTTTTATTAAACAGTAGTGGTCAACAATAGAGAAAACGAGAACTCCATAAACAAATTGTAAATAATCACCTCTGTGATGTATTTATGTGTATTATACAATAACGCCCATTCCAATATGCCTGTGTCTCACTTTTGGTTTTAATGTCACTTGAAAGATTAGCTGAAAGATTGCTCACTTGACATTAAACAACAATCACTGTGTCACTCAATTGTCAACGCATCTGAGCAAAGACTGGTTGGCTCAAAAGTAGGATATTTGTGTCAGTGGAGCGACATGTCTACCTTTTCCTCAGACTGTTGTTGCAGTGAGCTAGCACTATGAAAATCCAACTAAGTGTGTTGGTCTAGTGCAAAATGAACATCATCATCATCTCGTCAAATGTAACTTGTTCTCGCCATGATATTAGCTGATAAATTGCTCATTTGGTGTTAAACAGCAATCACTCACTTTATTCTGTGTTTGAAATATTGTTGAAAGCAGCTCCTTTAAATATCCATAACACCTAACACAACATAAATATGATAGACTCAGATCAGTGTCTGGACTCAAATAGGCATCACCTGACGTCATTATCTCAAATCACGGTCCGATTTAAGGATATTCTCATATCGGCTTCCTTTCAAATTCTCAGATCTATGGCCGATTTCTTGGTTAGGGTTAAGGATAGGGCAAACGTTAGTGATGTCATTGGATGTCGATTTGAGAATTGAATGCGGATTTGAGAATTTAAAACAAAGACATAGATATGAGGTACAGATGTCTGTGACATAGAAATCGGATATGGATTTGAGGATTGGATGTCGATTAGAGGATGGACGTCGATCTGAGTCTTACAAATATACTTACAGATGTAATCAGTTTTTGCTCAATCATTGCGGCTTCTAAAACTTTCATTCTGTAATATTCTTCGGCGGCTCCTTCGGCATCTTTTTGTTCTTTAGACTGTTCCAGTATGGTTGAAATGACAGCGTATAATGGTCGTTCTTTTGGAAGTGAATGAAACATTGCCATCTTAAACTTTTCATGCTTGAAATCTTCCATCTTGACTCTATCGATCTTTGTAAAATAAAAGACACATTTTAAATGAATATCCATTTTAATCTTAAGGGGCCGTCGTGGCCATGATCATATGGTAGTTGGATTTACAAATACCTATGCAATCAGTGCCTATCACCACTAAAGTTGCGAGTTCGAACCCCGTTCATGACGAAGTGTACTCAATACAACATTATGTGATAAAGTTAGTCAGTGACTTGAGACAGGTCGGTGGTTTTTTCCGGGGACTCCAGTTTCCTCCACCAATAAAACTGACCACCACAATATAACTGAAATATTGTTGAACGTGGCGTTAAACACCATCAAACATTTCAATCTGTCAATAAATTTATTCACCTCCTGCCTTTTATTCTATAATTTGTATATATTTAAATAACATATTATTAGAAGAAAATACAGTCAGTTTGGTGTCTCATCAATCAGATACTCCCACCTTACTAGCTATCTACTATAGTTTGATCATTGGTTTCCAAGCAATCTGTGTCAATATAATGATGGCTGTCGTATCGAATAGAGTTTTGGACTGTCGTGGCCGTCTGATAGTTCAATTTCTATCTACCTATGCAATCAGTGTCTATCAACACTAAAATTGTGAGTTCAAATCCCAATAAGGGAGAGGTGTACTCGATACAACATTGTGTGATAAAGTTTGTCAGTGACTTGCGGTAGGTCGTGGTTTTCTCCGGGTACTCCAGTGTTCCTACACCAATAAAACTGACCCCACGATATAACTGAAATATTGTTGAAAGTGGCATTAACTATCTTATCACCTTTCCTCTAATAATAAATGTGTATGCCATCACCACTACATTAAATGCAAGTATAACTCAACGTAACAAGGGACTATTTCTGTTAATTAAATGAGACTTTATTTTTACAGTGGGTGTGACCAAGGTGGCTAAACTGTTGGTCATTATACTAATAAAATTGGTACTGCAGTGTAAACAAATCTCACTGAGGAAAGAGTGAGTGAGTGAGTGATTGTTGCTTAACACAAACTCAGCAATTTATCATGGCAAGAACAATTTAAAATTCAATGAGATGATGAGGTTCATTTTGTACTAGATCAACATGCTTTGATGGATTTTAATAGTGCTAGCTCACTGAAACAACAGTCTGCGGATAGACATCTCACCCCACATTATCCTGATTCCGAGACAACCAGTCTTTGCTCTTTCTCCTTAATACCATGTGCTTAGCAGAGAAGCAACAAATACCAATTTTATCGTCTTTGGTTTGACCCGATCAGGGCTCGAACCCACAATCTACCGCACTCGAGGTGAGCGCGCTAACCATAATACAACCGATGCGATTCGGCTTTCTTTACAACAACGCTGCTCACTCAATTATCTGTGAGGGTTGGCATGTGGAAAACACTTGCATGACCGAACCATTTCACTAAGAGGAGATGCTTAGGCCATACAACTAGTTTAACCCGACCACAATCTCCCGCACTCAAGGCATGCACGCTAACCATTACACCACTGATGCGTTGAAGGAAGTACCAAAATATATGAATAAATAAATATCTATAAGAGTGTATGTACTTACTGTTTTCTTCCAAGCTCTTTCTATTGTACGATAATAGTTATATTCAGCTGGTGCTTTTGATAATGCTTTCTGATCAAAGTAATCATGATGGGTCCAAAGAATCATCTTGATCTTCCATAGACGGATCACCTTCATGATGAGGGAAGCCAGGAAAGAATCCATGTAAATGAGACCTCGTAAGATGTTCATCCATCATATCCACATTCTAAGTTAGAAAATGTATAAATAAACGTTAAAGAAATCTGAAGAGGTAACCACAAATGGAAAATCCAGAGACACAGGCAACATTGGGCACAAAAGACACAGGACCAAGACAAACAAGGGCAACGCAAAGCGTGGCATATCCCCTCGCCTAACAATTTGACCCGGTGACCTTGACCTTTGACCTATGACCTTGAAAATCAATAGGGTTCCAGATTATCTTCATTAAGGACTAAGTATGTACCAAGTTTGGTCAAAATCCATTGAAGGATGTTGATTATAGAGTGTTCACAAGGATGTTACGGAAGGACGGACGGTAGCGTTACTACATTGTATATCCCTTCGCAACTTCGTTGACAAGGGGATAACACAACAATTAACCACTACACAGACAACTAAAACAATGAGTAACACTGACCCTACAAAAAAGTTCCTGGTTCTTATACGACACCTTATAATGGTCAAGATTTGTTCCATGTCTAGTGAGGCCTCCATTTTGATTGTTCCTTCTGGTGGAAAAGATTTGGTATTTATACATGTATAAGATTTGCCTACTCTGTGTTACTAAAACTATGAGTATTGAAACACAAATAGCATATCAATCTATTGATGACTGAATGGTTGTTAATTCAAAACTGAAGGTATGAGAGGTTTTAACTGTATACCCAACACTGAGGTTCTTCCTTGTTAATTTTTCTAACTCAATAAAAATAAAATGTAATCAAAAAATATCCAGAGATTGGTAATTTTAATATAACTGGATTAAACTGTAGAACATCCTGCTTTTAATAGTTTTTATTTCATGCAAAGCATAAAGAAGGTTTTGTCAGGGTTAAACGAATTGATTTACTCTTTAAAGCTGGTAAACATTAAATACAGAATAAGGGTAATAACAAAATTACCGAACTCCGAACAATCTTACAAAGGGAAAGTCAAAACTCATAAGTATATAAACAGACAAAATCAGTCAACAACCGGAAAACTGTGAAAACCGTAGTGACCCTGACTTGGTACATGCATTTCTAAAGAAATGGTGGGTTGAATCAGATTTTAAAGCGCCAAATCTCCCGCTTTCATTACGGCTCAAAGTTTACGGCTGTAGCTATAACAGTATTTATAACATTACTTGAACAAAACAGGTAAAACAGTTGTCAAAGCAGCACCAAACTCAGTGCAGTAAATGTCAAAGACACTTTTGCGTCACACATTGATAAAAAATATTTTTGACATTTTTATTGACAACTTATCTTTACACATTTTCACTATATGAAAATTCATCGTTTATAATGTTTTCTGAAGAGACGGAATATACTTGATCTTGGTATCGGAACATAAACTTTTTAAGAGATCGAATAAGGCGAATCTTTTTACAGCCCTGGTCCAGTAGCCTGTTTCTCAGATGAAGATGACGTTTCAGGAAATCAAAGATTTGTATACCAAAAAGTCATAATTGTTCTCCGAAATAGAAAAATGTGTAGTTTGGAGTAATATTTCAGATTACTCCACTAATAAAAGACACAAAATAACGAAGATATTGTTGAAAATGGGTTTAACCCTATAATTATTAATACAGTACATGCATTTAATTAACCCTATGATTACTAATACAGTACATGCATTTAATTAAATCTAAGATTAAGAAAAAATAAAAATTTATCACTGGTCGAAAATTATAATTCCCCAACTGGTGGCTGTTTTTCATTGATCTTAGGTGTGTTATTTCCTTTTTGAGCTCCATCTCCCTTGCCACCTTCGAACCTATTGTCTCTTCTATTTCCCTTTGGTGGTGCACCAGCTCCTTCCTGAAAATGATGTGTTGTTTTTTTTATTTTCTGTATGCTTTTCTTAATCTTAACGTTCGTTTCTAGACACACTAGTTACTTCCATTCAGTCTTTAAGTAATAACAATAAGATACACCTATCGTGTGCATGGGTGGGCGATTGTTGGTTAATGCCAAATGAGCAATATTTCAACTATATCATGGCCAGAACAAGTTACATTCGATGAGATAATAATGATGTTAGTTGTGATTAGACCAACATGCTTAGTTGGATTTTTTTAGTGCCAGTTCATTGAAACAGCAGTCCACGGTTAGATATGTCGCTCCACTCGGACACATTATCCTCATTCCAAGTCAACCAGTCTTTGACCTTTCTCGTTAATGCTGGATGCTTAAATTGGTGTTCGGCAAGGTGAAAATATTGGGGTTTTTTATTTGCAATATTTCTGAATGATTTAGAACATGTTTTCATTGAAAATAATGTTTCATGTTTAGAAAATGTTGAAAAAATATTTGCTGATCAAATTCAGTGTTATATATAATTGTTTGTACTGCTATATGGAGATGATATTATTTTATTAGATACTATTTTATTAGACGAAAGTCAATTCAAAGAAAAGAAAGCTTTTTTTTTTTTGGAAACGGACAACCAGATTGAATTGTCAACGTAATCCTTTTGGTAACACTTTATGCATCATTGACAAATGTACATTTTTGGGTTTATCGCTGAAATATAATGGTAATTTGCAGCAAGAAAATGCCTGATGTAACAAGCATATATCACTGTTTGCTCTCTTGCACAAATAAGAAATTTGAACATCCCAGTTCATTTTTAGCTAATATTATTTAACAGTTTAGTAAGGCCGATTTTGTTATAAATTCACTTATAATTTACCGGTATTAGATCCTTGGTTTCCACATGAGTACACCAAACTTTATGGTTTTTGGGAAAGTGGCAGATACCCACTACATATTAAAAAATTTTCGAAGAAATTACTTTTGAACTCAAACTTTCATTTCAAATAGATAGAATACATAGTGTATTTTTGACAACATGGGTTTATCGTCATTCTTGTATTTGGGTTGGGGTTAGGGGTATGGTGTTTAATGCCACTTTCAACCACATTTCAGCAATATCGTGGATGTCGGCTTTATTGGTGGAGGAAACCGTAGTACCCGGAGAAAACCATCGACCTGCTGCAAGTCACTGATCGACTTTATCACATAATGTTGTATCCAGTACACCTCGCCTTAGCAGAGTTCGAATTCACAATGTTAGTGGTGATAGTCATTGATTGCATAGGTAGTTGTAGATCCAACTAACATATGATCACAACCACGACGTCCCCTCTTGTACTTGGAATGGACAATGTGTCCTACAAAATAATAATATCAAAGTTATTGTTTAATAAAGATAACTGGACGAATTTCCCCAGAATTGATATCGTGATAGGAATACATCTTGAGGTAAACTTGATCCTTGTTTAAAGACAGATTTCGAACTGGAAAAATATTTATTAAATCTAAATAAAGCAAACATTGAAATTCTTATTGAAACGGGTAGGTGGGTAGGTATATCTTTAGAACACAGAGTTGTGTATGTCACTCATGAAATTCAAATGAAATAGGAAACGAATATCACTATTTTTTCAAATGTTCTTACACCTCAAGTAAAATGCTTTTCTGAATATAATATTGGCTATCCCTCCGTTCATAAAAAGCATGAGTTGTTTTCTTTATATAATGCAATGGTTTTAAATAATGTAGCAATATTTGCAAGAAAGCTGGAAAAACTACTATAATAATGTAATTATTTATATTTGCACTAGATCTGCCATTTCTATTTGTTTATGTGCTTAATTCCTCTGGTAAGGAAAGTTTAAATATATCAAAGAGGTAACCAGAAGTCATAAATTGAAGAATGACAGACAATACAATGGACAAAAGAAAAAAGACAAAAGAACAAACAAAAATCTACAAAACAATACACTAAAAACTTAAGATCGAGCAACAGGAATCCCACTAAAAATCGGGGGTGAACTCATGTGCTCCGGAAGGTAACACATTATGTATCTGAGAGCTTACCATAAAAACTTGAACCTTGCATCTTGTAAATTGATATTAAAATGGTATACAGTAGTCTCAACGGAAACCTATCTGTTAAAGTTGCTTACAACTCCTTTGCTAAATCTATATTAACATACAACTCAAAAATCTGCATTATTAACTCGTAATTTCAATTATATAGATTGAAATTTCAGGCAAAGAATGGACATTTTATCTTTAGCTGACAAAAGCCCGTTAAATAAAATCAACTCTAAACACTTAATGAAATTCAACAAAATATAGCTGTTAGAGCAGAATTAATTATAAAAGCATTTTCAAAGGTGAAACTATTATGTATTATCCAGATTAAGCTATAAAAATCCCTCTTCTCAATGAAGCATATAATCTAACAAAAATATTAGATATACACAATATGCAAAACAATGTGTCAGAAGAAATAGATATTGATGTCAAACTGAAAACAGTCAGATATTTTTATATTATTTAATTTCATATAAATACAGCAATCTGATTGGCTGATTTGCCTGGAGCAACATTGGTTATACTTGATAACCTGGGTTGGTATTCTGATGTCACCAACATTTTTATTCACTAAGCTAAAAATTCAAATAGTCCCATGAAAAAATTGTAATTAAAATTGAGGAATGATTAAATTTTATTGAATTTTTGTTTAGCAAATAAATAAAGTTGAATTACTGAAGAAAACAAATTATGTATACTTATTATTGTGTATTTTGGACCATACTAAGCAAGTTTGAAGATACCAAATGGGTATAATCAGAAGCTGTAAATCGAAGGACAGACAATACAATGGCTAAATGAAAAAGAACAAAAACTATCCACAAAACATTATACAGAAAACTAAAGATTGAGCAACATGAACCACACTAAATGCAAGGGTGAACACAGGGGGTTCACAGAGGGTTAGAAGTTCATGTTCCATTTGGGACACCTGTCGTAAAAACTTGTGTCTGATTCATTTGTTTTATTTGCACAATAAAATATGTTTTAATTAAATTACAAAGCAGTGCATCAACATCATCATATCAATAATTTCTTGTTCTGGCCATTATATACATTTGTTTATCCATAAAATATTGAATTGGTGTTAAACAACAATCAATCACTCACTGAATATTTGATTTATTAGACTAAAAATCACATACTGTATGAACTGTGGATGAACAGTAAAAGAATCACAATACGATTACATTGTTTCAAATTAATTTATTCAGATATATTTTATACAACATGAAGGTACCTTTGTATTTTTAGGTTTAGCACCTTTCAGCGCTATCAGTGTGTCTAATGATCTTTTTAGGGTATTGTACAATGTAATCCCAAGCAGCATCTCGTGCTGTTTGACTATGACCAAATTGTTTCAGAATTGCCCTGGTTAAAACCTTTTCCTTGTTCGTTTCTTTGAAGATCTCGTGGTTAAATACAACATTTTTATAAGGTGCTTGTGGAGGAACTTTGAACTGAAAAATGAATTGAATTTCAGGAAACATTTTTGGAGAAACATATATATATACAGTTCAAAATCAAATTAAATTGTTGAAGTCATTCAAAAAAATTCAAATAGATATTTATTGTCTCATTCGTAGTCTGTAAATTCTATTAAACTTCTGATATATTATTATGTTCTAAAACATTGAATTAATAATAATTTATATATGTGATTACTTCATTAAATCAGTAACTTGCATACAAAAGATGCATTTCATGTAATTCTCTTCTCTTATATAAAAGATTGTTTTCTTCCTATATTTTATTTGCTCATTTCTAATCTTGTGATTATATGGTCTGTTTTTTAAGCTCATTTTCAGTCTTTCATTTATACAACACACAGATATTGTTAAATATGTACGTATCTCTGGGACAGTACTCTTAAGTTCTTTTTCAAAACTCAACAACTTGGTGTAAATACCCTGGACTTCGTGCTGTTCATTTCCATTCTCACAATTAGCAGTTTTGCCCATGAACTTTTCTAAGTTGGCTCTGGCATGGCCCTGCAAATCTGCTTGAATAATTACCTAAGATAAATTTCAAATGCTCATTCAATAACTAGAAAAGAAGTATGCCCCCGCACTTGATAATTATGGACAAAGTTGTTTTGTTAGGAGTGATTTTGTAAAAATGAAGTGTGTCTGTAAGACACAAATGATGCCCCCGCCTGAATATCACAATCTTGTGGACATGCAAACCTCCATTATGTGTATAAACATCCTGCAAAATATTAAAGCTGTAGCTCTAAAACTGTAGGAGGAGTTAGCCGGACAAACCATGTTCTCTTTATGCAGCTAGTACGAAAACAATGACTAAGTCCAACTACCTGTCATTTGGAGAATATTTGACGAAAATCAAAATCCTGTAGACATGCACACCTCCATTATGTGTATAAACATCCTGCAAAATATTAAAGCTGTAGCTCTAAAACTGTAGGAGGAGTTAGCCGGACAAACCATGTTCTCTTTATGCAGCTAGTACGAAAACAATGACTAATTCCAACTACCTGTCATTTTGAGAATATTTAAAGAAAATCAAAATCCTGTGGAAATCCACACCTCCATTATGTGTATAAACATCCTGCAAAATATTAAAGCTGTAGCTCCAAAACTGTAGGAGGAGATAGCCGGACAAACTATGTATACTAAGTGTGACGAACGGACGGACGGACAGGGGTAAAACAATATGCCCCCCGACCAATAGTTGCGGGGGCATAAAAATACAATGAAAATCGTGTGTTGTAATATACTCAGATTTTATTAGCAAAAGTATGATTGCAAACTTAAATCTTCTATACTGGTATGTATAGCTCAATCCATTTATCTGTTTTCAATTTCTGTGTTTTAAGCTATTCCAAGATCCATTATATATGTGTGCACATAGCACAGAGCTTCCTCCAGCACCAGTTTTACTACAATCAAGTAACTGTAACTGATACAAGAAATCTGCTTGAATACTACCTGAAGCCCTTTAAACAATTAATTTAAATCAAACAAAAAGCTATGCCGAGTGCAGCAAGATAATACAGCAGCATGCCGACAAGGAAAAGTTGAACAACTGTATAGTAAAAACAAGTGTGGACACAGTATTTTGCTTAAGAGAGTAAATTGTATATAGTCAAACCTGTATTAAGAGGTCACCTTTGATAAAAACGAAAAAATAGCCTCATAAGACAGGTGACTTCTTAAAACAGGTTCAATTCATTAATTTGTTGAAAGTGGCATTAAACATCATAAACCCAATCCACCCACCCTAGCATTAAAAATATAAAAGTTATAACTTTATAATTTTACAATTTGACATTTGTTGTCCCCTTTCGGTTGACTTTATCTTGATAACCATAAGAGATAGAGGAAATATTTTACAATTGGAGGGAAAATTAAATTTTATATGCCTTTCAAATATATGAAATTTTGAAATTTAGACCATTTATAGACCCCTTTTTGAAATAAAATAGCAAAATTATTTATATGTTCTATTAATAAGCCATAAAGATTATTTTGCACAATACTGCATTAAAATTGGATGCCAAGGATCATTGTAAGCAAATTTCAGAAAATTCTGTTAACTAGAACTTAAGTTATCAAATCATGCTGTCTACAGACAGACGGTCACGACAGCACATTACATAGTAAAACAAGAAATGTGTGCCTCACAAAATAAGCACGTCTATATAAATTATCAAACGGTATAATGGTAATGACACCAAAATAAATTGGGTTCTTCCCCTTCTACAGGGGAATCATGTGGTAAAGATCCAATATACAGAACTAAAGTTATGCAGAAACGACCCTGTTGTCAAAAATTATATTCATAATAACAGTGACCTTGACCTTTGACCTAATGACACCAAAATAAATAGTGTTCTTCCCCTTCCACAGGGGAATCATGTGTTCAAGTTTGCTAAAGATCCAATATACAGAACTAAAGTTATCATGTGGAAACGACCCTGTTGTCAAAAATCCTATCTATAGTAGCGGTGACCTTGACCTTTGACCTAATGATCCCAAAATACATAATGTTCTTCCCCTTCTACATGGGAATCAAGTGGTAAAGATCCAATATACAGAACTAAAGTTATCGTGCGTAAAGGACCCTGTTGTCAACAATTCTATTTATAGTAATGCTGACCTTGACTTTTGATCTAATGACCCCAAAATAAATAGGGTTCTTCCCCTGCCAGAGGGGAATCATCTGGTCAAGTGTGTTAAAGATCCAATATACAGAACTAAAGTTATCGTGCGGAAACGACCCTGTTGTCAAAAATTATATTTATAGTAACGGTGACCTTGACTTTTGACCTACTTACACCAAAATAAATAGGGTTCTTTCCCTTCTACAGGGGAATCATGTGGCCAAGTTTGTTAAAAATCCAATATACAGAACTAAAGTTATTAGTATAAATTGTTTATTCCTTCAAAACAAGTGAAATTTCAGGGATTATGACCCTTTTCAATGAAACATACATTGTAACTCATTTTCTGAATTAACTGAAAGTAACTCATAATGAAAGGCATTTGGAAAAAAATGCATTAAAATTGGATGAGAAATATTTATGTTCAAATTTTGAGATTTGGTACTTGCTTGTCCCTTTCAGTTTAGTTTATCTTGCAAAACAAAAGAAAAAATAGGAAATATGTTGACATAATACCGGAAGCTCTCAGCACAATCAATTCAAAACATTTCTCTACACCTTCCAAATAATATAATTTATATTAGAAGTTTGTTATACATAATGTATTCTTTTTCTTATACGTTGGCATGGTGATACATAAACTTCTAACAACATCCAGTTTGGGGTCATGTTGACCATGTAACCTTTCATTCATCTTTAACTGTCCAATCATATGCAGACACTTAAATATACTGACCAATCAGACAGCATCTGAGATGCGTCTTTCGCTTCGGACTATTGCCTTGCTTGGTGTTCGGTAACTTTGTTATTACCCTTATTTAGCTGTCTATTGTATTATTCCAGTAGAAGAGACTGAATTGTTGTTAACATATATATATGTATATGATTTCAATTAAATATGTGAAAGTAGAACACTGTGTATCAGACTTGGTTAAACTTAAAGAGGAGCTAGAAAAATCCCATTAACTTTAGAGTTCAGATTTGACCAAGAGTGAAGACCATGCATAATGCCTGGATTTCCCTGCCACTCCCCCCCCCCCCCCCCCCCCCCAATTTCTTTATTGAATATTTCAGTTTACAGACTTCAGCCAAGATTATTCATAGATAGTCTGCCATATCTTAAAAAAAAAAACAAAAGGACCATAAAGAGCCATTGTTATCAAAGCTTAAACTTCTCAAAATTCTTTTGTTGGCTTTGTCCTTTTCTTTTTCACAATACCTTGGCTTGTGTGTTTTTTTTTTACTTTATTACCAGTAATTTGACTACAATAATTTTTCAGATTCCCTGATACTGACATGCTTTCTTCATTTGGAATTATGTCAATGAGACCAATTAGTTTCTTGGATTCAGCTGCACTTAAAACGTGGGGAGATGAACAATTAGAAGCATTGATTAATCATTTTGGGATGGAGAAGACTCGCAAATGGGTTGATGACAATAATGAGAAAATGACATCCACTGTTGGACCTATAATTGAACCTGAAGCAACAAGATATGAATGGAGTGAAATTAAATTAAAAGTCTTGTCTCAGATGTACCCTAGAACAGAAATGGAGAATCTATGGAGATTAATTGTATAATTTCACAGTGATGAATTTCCAAATTTGATCAAACTTGCATCACTAGCAAAAACATGCCCTGTCAACACAGCAGGGTGTGAGAGAGGATTTTCTGTTAAAAAACAGATTTTGGTTCCACTTAGGAATAGACTTACTCCAGAACACCGAGACTTTTAACTTTGAAAGAGCTCTGGAACTTTGGAAATTGGCCAAAAAGAGGGGGGGCAAACCCCCTCAACCTCCTCCCTAGGTTTGGATCACTTTCTGAACCTCAATTTGTCTGTCTGATAACACAAAATTACTTAGGATAAATTGTCTGATAGAAATTGTCTTATATTGGACAGTTGTCCTCTGCTTGTAAAATTGTAGCAGAAACCCTGATCTCTTGGTGTGTACTCGCTCATGATACCTAAAGATTTAGTAAGCTCATTGCTAATTGGTCAGTAGAAAATATGAATCCCAATGTGATCTCATATCAGGGATGTTAGTGTATCGCTAAAGAACTTTTTTTTTTCAAATATGCAGCAAGCGCCTAATTTTGATTAGATTGCTTTCCAAATATGCCAGATTTCGAAGATTGAGCCCCTATTAGATTCCCTTTTTAAATGAAATAGCTAAATTTGTTTGATGGTTCATCAATAACCCCATAAAGATGATCATTTTGCAAACACTGCAACACAGTTGGAGGCAATTTTCAAAATTCTCTTTTTTTGCACTTTGCATGGGGAGAGATTTTGGGCCAATAAAACTACTATGGCCCCATCACTTTTTACTGAAGTGTCTGTTCCAAGCCAGGAAAGTTAGCGATTATGTATTTGGGTGTTGGGCGCATCAAATTTGCTTATTTCTAAGATTTTTCTATTGGATTTTAGAACTTTTCCAGTATTTTTTTATTTTCATTTTATTATATTAGTTTTGCCAAAACATTGGCAAGTTACAAATACTATAGAAAAATCCAGAATACATGTTAAACCATCCATTACCATATACCTACAATTTAAATTTTAGCTTATTCCTATGAAAAATGTAAATGTAATGGTTTGTTCAGGAAAAGTTCTATTTTTAGCAACAATGGCCATCTTTGATGAAGGGCATGGCTGTCAGACACAGTTTTGAAATGGGACAATCTAAGGACTCTTCTAACCAAGTTCGGTAAAAATTAGTTCAGTCACACTGGTTTCAGAAGATATATCTAAAGTATATATGTCTATTTTTAGTAAAGGTGACAACATTTGAAGGTTTGCAGACATGTCGGACACAATTTCTAAAGAGAACGAACCAAGGACCATTTTGTTTAAGTTTGGTTAAAATTGACAAGAAGAGTTTGAAGATACCAAAAGGGCAATCAGAATCTGTATATCGAAGAAGAACAGACAACACAATGGCCAAAAGAAAAAAGTGCAAAAGGACAAACAACGATCTATAAAACATACATATAAAACTAAAGATCTAGTAACACGAACCCCACTAAAAATCGGGGGTGAACTCAGGTGCTCCGGAAAGGTAAGCAGTTCCTGCTTCACTAGTGGTTTAAGAGAAAATGTCAAAAGCATCAATGTCTATGAATGTACAACAGACGACAGACACCAAGTGATGGCAATAGTTCATGACCGCCTAGATCATGTGACCTAACGGGTTCATTATAAAAAAATGGAGGAATTCATGTCCTTCCCTTTTTCTGTAATTCACCTATATTGCCTTCTTTTTAAACTCAGAAAAGTTAGATATGATGGTTTGCTCTGATTTCAACAGTTATTATATATTTTCAGTTTTCTAAGATATATATACATAGTTGTATGCTCTGTATTTTGGGGTAAAACAGGTGTCCCAGTACAGGGGGTATTAACTTCCAATGTCTTTTCCTTAAATTTGATAATCTGCATATAATTTGTTTCCGTCCCATTATTTTACGAATATTGTCAAGATTATAATTTTGATCTATCAGCATTATGTATGAAATACAAATGATCAAATCCATGAAATTTATATATTAGTGTGTGTTCTTTGTTTTGTGTCACTGATTTTACCAAGGTACATTGTGTGAATTTTAAAGAATTATTTATTTGTGTTTGAACATAAATTGGTAGAACTTTACTCTCTTCCCTACTACTTACTGTAAAAGGTGGTAAACTACAAAGAAACTTCAAGAACAACAAAACATATATTTAATCAAAATAGTGATCAGTGGATTTTTATGATATTTTGTAAAAGAGTCTTTGATGTTACCAAGATTATATAGAAAATATATGAGTTACGTCCCTTGGTTTGTCAAGACTCACCGAGAGAACCAATCGTAACTACTCGGCCATTCTCGCTACCCTGTAAATAACCTCGTATGCATTAGGCGTATAAATCGCACTACTTTTCACATGTCAGTTACATGAAAGTTTGATAAAGTTATATTTTAAGCAATTTTCTATATTTCAATTAAAGCTTTAATTAGTTTTGCATGATTAGATTTTACTTAGTATGTCTTCCATATTGGATTTTCGTGGACTATATTTTTGTGCGGCTTAACTTAACTTAACTTCCAGCAAACAATTTAAGAAGAATTTCTACTATGTACGTACGAGGTTATTTGCAGGGTAGCGAGAATGGCCGAGTAGTTACGATTGCTAGAGAACAGCTCCAGGCTCCAGCAAAAGTTAAATTTAAAGTATTTCTTGTTCACTATGGAAGACATGAGTACGCACAGTGGTAACAAACTGACTAACGAACAAATTGAGCAACTAATAAAACGACTCAGGGGTGTAGAACACATAGAACCCATTGTTACAATCGAAGATTCAAATGTAAACAATGAAAAAATGGCGACGTTCGCCGAGGTAGTTAACAATCAGAGCAGTAATAAAAACAATACAGACGAATCTGATAGTAAACACGGGGAACAAAATAAAGATTACGCATCTGGTGATTCAGTAAAGCCCCTATTTTTAGTCGATCAAGACGTGTTTGGTTTCACCAAACCCGATAGAACTCACTGGCTCACCAACGTAGAGATATATAAAGCGGTAGGCTCCAAAGTCCCAACCGAATGCAAAAAGGGGATACAGCGTATTAGAGATATGTGGAGGATTTATATAGACAATACAGAGGATAGAATTACTCTAATTGTGGAAGGTTTAAATCTACGTGGCAGGCGGGTACCCCTTCACACACAAAATCCTCGGAATCCTCAAAGATTTCGACCTGATACCATCCGCATTAAAGTTAAAAATATCCCTCTTTCCGCTGATGACGGCCAAAGTCACCGTACTTTGACTCTAGAAGGCTGCAATACTGAAGGTATCTTTAGGGAAAAACTTAGAGTGAATGGGAGATTAACTAACTGTGATACAGGTGACAGACTAGTCATCAGTAAACCACTCCCACACCCACTTCCAATGAGTCTTCAAATAGGCAAGTACTGGGGGAGGATATTCCATCCTGGTCAAGTAGAAACCGACAATCAAAACAGGGAGAATAATAAAAACTGTCACAAATGTCTAAAGCCAGGACACTTCATGTGTCAGTGCACAAGTGATTGGGTGTGTAGGTCATGCAATCAGCAAGGTCATAGAATGGTAGACTGTCCTCATGATCTTGTTTTTCCTGATCCAAACA
The DNA here is from genome assembly GCA_963383655.1 of Bathymodiolus septemdierum. Taxonomy (NCBI): domain Eukaryota; kingdom Metazoa; phylum Mollusca; class Bivalvia; order Mytilida; family Modiolidae; genus Bathymodiolus; species Bathymodiolus septemdierum. Next base: position 32,595,693 of record OY726524.1, on the reverse strand, counting down.
TAAGTGTACATGATGGTATTGCGGAGGAAAATCTGACTGAGCATGATGATACAAGTCAAGCTGAGGATTCTCAACCCCATAGCAGAGCTGTACAATCAATTACAACAGACAAGGAAGACAAAGACATAGAAGCAAAAGGAAATAAAAAAGTGAAAATCATTGAAACTGATAAATCAGAAAATAAACAAGTTAAAGCTGGTCAAAAAACGGAAGCAGGTCAAATCGGCCCCAAACCAAATCGGCCCAAAGTCAAATCGATCCCAAGTCAAATCGGCCACAAATCAAATCGGCCCCAAGTCAAATCGGCCCCAGTCAAATCGGCCCCAAGTCAAATCGGCCCCATTTTTGTTGTTTATTATTGTCAACATGCAAAGTTAAATAATTTGAACACTATTCAGCAAAATATTTAAATATATCCAATACGTTTTAATTATTGAAGAATTAGAATTAAAACTGTCTAGTAAGTACAGTTGTGTTTTGTACCAGTAAATGTTTACCATTGATACGAAAATAAACTAAATATAAAGTTGGTCAATTACTTGGTTGTTGGTTTTCTATTACCGGTATAACCGACATATTGTTGAGAGTGGCGTATACGGTAAACCATTAAAAAATAAGATTAAAACGCTATGAAATATTTTGCCAGCTTAAGTAAGTAAGTAAAACTTTATTTCAATTCGGCATGTAATATAAACAAAAAAACATAAGCTCTCAAGAGCTTTTTACCGAATACAAATACATCAACATTAAAACAATACAATCGGCATGCAATTACAAAATTAAAACATATCATGCAGGCAAAAAGCAGAAAGGGGGCTGTAAAAGAAACCATACAGTCATTCCATTTCAATATAAACTCAGTACAAAACAAGCCAAGCATGAGACTAAAAACAAGCAAAAAGCAACTAAAATACAGAAACTTAAACATTTAGTAATTTCCATTGAAATTATTTAAAACCATTTAAAGAATAAAAATTTGAATATCTTAAAAAAAAATTAAATTTTCATTAAAAATTTAAAAAGAAAGACTAATTACTAATGATTAAGAGATCTAAAATATTTATAAAAAAAAAAAAAAAAAAAAAAAAAAACACTGATCGTGAATCGGAAGCAAATTCTTTCGAAACAAGTACTAATTCAAACAAAGGCTGTCAGTAGAAACACTTAAATTGAGGCAAGAAAAATAAATTAGGCTTGGTTATTTAGATGCCCTCTTTTTATTAAAAGGCCAATTTATAGACAATAGAAAAAATCATAAAAAAATGTTCCTAATCAACATAAAGATCATTATATAATTGCCGCCAATCACGTTTTATGTAAATTGCTAATCACTTAATTATGCCATAAATTAATCATTAATTCATTTCTTTGATCCTTACAAAAGAATCCGCTCACCAATAAGATTTAAATTTTACATTAAAAGATGTAAAATTTTAATTTATATTAATATATAATTTTTATTTATTTATTCTTTTTTTATTTTTGGGCCGATATGACTTTCATTTTGAGGCCGATTTGACTTGAGGTCGATTTGAATTGGGGCCGATTTGACTGGAGCCGATTTGACTGGAAATCCAAAAAACTATGGACAATTTCATGAAAACTTCAAACAGGCCTAGTGTATTTCAAAGGGCTCCACCAACTCCTACTGAGAAATTACATGATCAACAAGGAAGCAGTAAAGGTCGAAAGAAGTTAAAACCAAGCAACAGGAAAACTTAATCATCATTTAGTGTGCTATTTGAAATAAGTTTTTTTTATCTTAAATTAAAATTTAAAAAAAATTACAAAACTACTAATGTTATTTAAGCTCCAACAAAGAGTAAAAATGTTGTATATCATTAAAAACCTAATTGAGGGTTATATGATGTTTAATGAAGATACGCTCGTATAAGAAGTAAAAAATCATTACAAGATAAGAAGTATACTATTAATAGATGTACCTTTATATTGATGTTGTTTATGATAAATCTGACTATAGATTTATACTATTATTATGAATATGTAAACATGTATTTAGTGTGTACATATAACATGGCTCGTTATTATTTTCATATTGTTATTCTCTCAGTTTTTTTTTACAAAACAGTATGTATTTTCTTTACAAAGTTGTCCCATACAATTACAATTCAGGTTTCCACCTAATCTATTTTTAGCCATCGTTAATACACATGAGATAAGGAAGTATCTGTGATGTTTTACCCACTGATAAGTATTTTTTTCTATATATTTTATATGACACTTGGCTATAGCCAATTTGTTTTATTAGCGTTTCTCTTTTGTTTACATTTATAGTTATAAGGAATATATATATGTATAACCACGTGCTACTTCCTTTAAGTGAATTATTTGTTTTCACGATCACTGCATTTAAAATATTTTCAATCTTCATAATGTTTGTACTAATGTTACACTATGAACCAAGTTTATGGGAAGAATATTATCCACATGTTAAATATAATCCTGTCTGTATTGAGTCGCATAAATGTACTTTTAAAGGTCGGATAGTCTGTATTAAATATAGGTCGAGGCCAGTACATGATATGTTAAAAAATATATTAGGATACATACACGGAAAAGTTCGCATGCTATTTACGGGTATAGAAATATGTAAAAATGATATTAAATGTTGCATATTTGTAATATTGTGTAGATATTGTAGATTAATTATGCTTTTTTTCTATTTGACAAAATTAGAATTGCTATATATAAAAAAAAAAAATTATGATAGTGTGTAAATATGGGATATTAATGACTCTTTTGTGGTTTAAAAAAATAGAATTGTTACATATCAAATACAAATCTTATCTCATAAAAAATGTCTGTCAAAAATATGATAAATTGATGTAGCTTAAATGTAAACGGTTTGCAAAACAGAGAGAAAAGAGGTCGAGCTATAGAATGGGTCAAGTCACAGGGGCTAGGTGCGTCCGAAAAAAAATAATAAAATAAAAATACTATATAATACTTCAAGAGGGCGAACTCTCATGCTTCCATTTTTTTAAGTCGTCGTGTTAAATTGATCGTAACTTCGGAACGCCTTAATATTTTCAAAAAATGTTTCCACCAGTCGAAAGTCAAGTAATTTTCCTTTCCAAAGAGACCCCAATTGTTAGTGTAGGCCTCTGAACTGCTGAGGTATCATACACGAACCAAACCAAAACGGCGTGAAAATCCGAAGTCGTACAAACGCTGGGATGACCACTTCCCATCTGTGTACAGACTTTCCCATGCGTAAACGAGTCATTTTGACAAGCTAAATACTTTCATTCATTCAAATTATGATAAAATTTCTTACCTTACGCCAATTTATATGTCCTTTAAGTCTGTTTTTGAAAGAAATCCCATTTGCATCCTTGACAAACGCCATAGACGTGAAAATTGAGAGAGTTCTAACGAGCTTTTTGATTGGCTGAAACAGATTGTTCAGCCAATCAAAAAGCCCGTTAGAACTCTCTCAATTTTCACGTCTATGGCGTTTGTCAAGGTTGCAAATGGGATTTCTTTCAAAAATAGACTTAAAGGACATATAAATTGGCGTAAGGTAAGAAATTTTATCATAATTTGAATGGATGAAAGTACTTGTACACAATTCTTAAGCATCGTCCCCTGGTGTCTCCTCCAGCTAAGTAATCGCATTCATGTAGTCCATTCTTCAACCATATGATACACTGCAACTATACATTACTCGTTGCCTCTCATCGGGTCGTGCTGCCGAACACGGCCTATTTATTTATTTATTTATATATTTTTTGTAACATATATCATTTAAATAGTTAGAATTGTCTTGTTTAAAAACATATATCTCCATTCTGTATTGTTGTAACTGTTGATATAATTATGAATGTATATTTGTTATTGCCCCTTGAGGGACCCTAATTGGAATAAAAATATTGTATTGTATTGTATTGTATTGTAGTATTATATAGTATTTTTTTTTTATTTTTTTTTTTTTCGGACGCACCTAGCCCCTGTGGGTCAAGTCAATGAAATGTGATATAGCTTATTTTCAAGAAACACATTTCGATCAGAATATTGAAAACGAAATAAATTTCAATACAGATTTTAACGTTTATGGTAGTATAGGAACATCTGCTAGTAGGGGGGTAGCAATATTTATTAATAAAGCAGTCAATTATAAGGTCATTGACGAGGTTACTGATGAAAATGGCAGAATTGTCTCATTAAATGTACAGATAGATGATGCAGTTTTTTCGTTAGTATGCATTTATGCACCAAATAGCAAAACTTTAAGAAACATGTTTTTTAAAAAGGTAAGTAATTTCTGTAAAGAAATATTTTTTTCCGCGTTTCGAAGTATAGCGGAAAAATATTGTCTGAAAGTAACTATAAGTTTTGGCGGTATTGATTGCGAGCCAATCGAGTATGAATATACCTGGATAGATATCAGGTGTTAAAAGGTTTTTGATATGTTAATTAGATTATTGGCGGGGCATGCTTTTTGTGAAATGAATTAGATCGGGGTATTTCATTCTAGCCGCAGACTTAGTTCAGTCAAAATTACAGTTCTGATTTATATTAAATGAATTATAATTTATTTATAAATTGATGAAGTTAGACATCAATACCTAGAGACGGGTCTTGCATTGCTCCGTCAACACAGGTTTCCAATACATTTTTTTTTTGTATATGGTTTTTCCTGGGCGGCGAGATTTCGTTGATGATGGGTATATGTATAAGTAAATACTTTTTGGGGATTAGTATTGAATTGAAAATATATAGTTGTGTATGTTTTGTTGACAAATATATGTTATTTATGTAACTTATAACGAAATATTAAACGCCGGCTCTAGACAGTCTGCACGGCAAAATGCTTATTGTGATTGTTTGCCAAATATGGGTGAATTTGAGACCATTGGACGGGTATTCTTGTGGTCGAGGGAGATTTTAACGAGATAATGCAAGACATAGATCGTAGAAGTTTACGTACAGGTAATGTTTGTAAGCAATCAGTAAATAGTTTAAAGTCCTTTATAAAAACTAATAAGTTAATTGATGTCTGGAGGATATATAATGAAAACAGACAACAGTTTACATGGCGTAGGAAAGACAAAACACAAGCTAGTCGGATTGATATGATTCTTTTAGGAAAAGATTTGTTATCGCTTGTTCAAGGCTGTAAAATTAAACCTGCGGTCATACAGTATACTGATCATCAAAGTGTGGAACCTTTCGGTCGGGGGTGTCTGAAAAGGGAAGAGGGTATTGGAAAATTAATAATTCTGTAATGCAGGAATATGATTATAAACAGTAAATAAATAAAGTAATTGATAAATATTTAATACAGTATCATAATAATAAGATCGACATAAGATTATTATGGGACGCAATGAAAGTTGAAATTCGAGAAGTAATCACTATGTATTGTAAAAACAAATCAAAATTAACTAGAGAACTTAGACATAAATTAGAAAGTGAATTAGAAAATAATATTATGGTAACGGATAATCAAAGCGAGGAAAACGATAATTTAAATAAAGTTATTCATAATATTGAAATAGAACTTGTAAAAATATATGACCAAAAAGCTAAAGGGGCACAAATTAGATGTCGTGAGAAATGGGTGGAATATGGGGAAAAAAATAACTCATATTTTCTAGGTCTGGAAAAACAGAGGCAAATTAAAAAGTCAATAAACAAATTAATAGATGAAAACAATGAAATAATAACTGACCAGATGCACATTCTTAGTACTATTAAATCATATTATGAAAAATTGTATACTACAAAATATCCTGATGAAAATCTAACCAGTAATTATATTTTTGATACAAAATTAGAAAACAGGCTTCAGGATCAGGATCAATCAATTTGTGATGGAAAGGTAACTGAAGAAGAGTGTTCTAATGCAATAAATAATATGAAATCAAATAAAGCCCCAGGTTTGGATGGACTAACAGTAGAATTTTATAGAGAATTTTGGGCAAAAGTCAATTTTTTTTTAATTGATGTTCTAAATAAAAGCTATGATGAAAAACTACTGAGTTTTTCTCAGCAGACTAGTGTTTTATCTTTATTGTTTAAAAAGGGGGATCCCTTAGTTCTAGATAATTATAGACCAATTTCTCTTTTAAATGTTGATTTAAAACTTCTTTCTTATGTTCTAGCACAGCGTTTAAAAAAAGTTTTAGAAAAAATTGTAAATAATGACCAAACTGGATATATTAAAAACAGGTTCATTGGCTTCAATCATAGACAAATACAAGACATTATTGATTTTGCTTAATCTTATAATGTTGAAGGGGCAATAGTCTTTGTTGATTTTAAAAAAGCGTTTGACTCACTTGAATGGACATTTATCTTGACAACTTTAAAACATTTTGGGTTTAATGAATCGTTTATAATTTGGGTTAAAACTTTATACAGTAATATTCAAACTTGTGTAATGAACAATGGCTGGATATCAGAGATTTTCAAAAACTCGTGCGGAATACGTCAAGTTATCCTTTATCTGCTTTGCTATTTGTTTTATCAGTTGAAATCATGGCTCTTCGAAAAAGAAATAATAAGGATATCAAGGGTTTTCAGATAAAAATAGATGAAAAAACACATAGTATAAAAATTTCGCAATTAGCAGATGACACAACACTATATTTTAACTCTAAAAACGATATAAAAACGATATATCTGTTGCAATGAACGAAATTGAAATTTTTGGTATTTTTTCAGGTTTAATGATAAATAGAAATAAGACAGAGGGGTTGTGGATTGGGAAACTAAAACACAGTAAAGATAAGGAAGAAAATATTAAATGGACAAACAAACCAATAAAGACCTTAGGTATTTATTATGGTCATGATTACATAGAATGTGAAAAACTTAATTGGGAAAAAAAATTGAAAAAATGAATAGCTTATTTTTGTCATGGTCAAAGCGAAATCTCTCAATATTGGGTAAAGTACTAATCATTAAAGCTTTGATTATACCTATTTTTACTTTTATTGTTAGTTCATGTGTTATTCCAGAAAAATACAAAAAAGATAGAGAGTAAGTGTTTTAAATTTATATGGAATGAGAAACCAGATAAGGTAAAAAGAAATACATTGATAGGAGATTTTGAGAAGGGTGGACTGAAAATGATAGATATAGAAAGTTATTTTATATCTTTGAAGGCATCATGGGTAAGTAGATTAGCTGACTCAAAATTTTCGAATTGGAAATTGATACCACTAAAATATTTAAATGTATTTGGGAAAATATGGCTTATTTTTAAAATGAACATAGATGTGAAAAAACATAAACAGTTTCTAAATAATATCCCCGAATTTTACAAAAATGTTTTGACCAGTTGGATAAAAACAGGTGGTGGTCAATTAAGTTCACCATTGACATTCAGTAATGTAAGAAAACAAATTTTATGGGGAAATAGATTTATTACATTTGAAAAAAAAAAATTATTTTTTAAAGAATGGATTAATAGGGGAATATTTTTTGTTAATAATATAATAGATAATAATGGTAAAATTACACAATAATTTATTCTTCACAAGTTAAAAAATAAATCTAATTGGATATCTGAATTTAGTATTCTTAAAAAAGCTTTTCCAAAGAATTGGATAGACATTTTAAAAACAGAAAGCTCAGTTAAAAGCATTGTAAATATCAAAAAAGATTATTTCATCTGGAACAATCAGTTTATTAATTTATCTACATTGTCTAATAAGTTATTATATAATAAACTGGTGAATGTTAAATTTTTAAACCCTATTGGTACACATTATTGGCTTAATTATTTAGTGTTGTCTGAAAAACCAAATACAAGTAGTCTATATTTTTTTCATTTTCAAATTTCTTGACGAAAACAAACTTAAAATGTTCAGATGGAAACTTTATCATTTTATTATACCAAATAAAGTTTTACTTTCCAAATGGAAAATTGTTGGGAATAGTTTATGTAATTTCTGTAAATTAGATGAAGATTACTCTCATTATTTTATTACTTGTACCTTTCTAAAAGAGTTTTGGACAAAATTTCAGAATTTAATGAAGGGTTTGGGTATCGAAAACAAAATTACTTTGAATCATATAGTACTTGGATACAAGATAGATGATAAAAACTATCTTGCATTAAATTTTTTGATAACAGTTGTAGGGTTTTCCATCTACAAATCTACTATATATCTGAACAGAAAACAAAGTATATTGATGTTTATAGAATATTTGCCAATGAATATATTAAAAGAATAAATGAAAATAAAACACTTCAAAAGTGTACATGTTTAATGAAAGTAAAAAATTATATAATAAATGCAAAATAAATAAATGTTTTCAAATGTATTAAATAGAAATTGTATTTAGGTTGTATATATATTTCATGTAATTCTGATTATAGCCCTGGATAATCAGAACAAGATGTAACAGGGAAACACCAAAAGGAGCTTGGACTTTTGGCGTGTTAATTGTAGCAAGCATTTGAATAAAAGATATTAGGTTGTTAAAAAATTTTTTTTTTTTTTATAGAAAATAAAAAATATAGAATTAATATATTTCCCTGATTATGAATCAATTATGATCCACAACAGAAGACATATCATTTCAAATGACAGGGAGTAATTATTTAGAAACAAAATATATTACTCTCCCAAATGTATCACTGCTGTTACCATGTAAAAAGTAACTCGGTGACCTTTTTGACAACACTGATCAAACATCAAACGGTTTTAACAGTGTTGTCAAAAACTATATAAAAAGGTGAGGAAAAAATATCAGAGAGACCTGCTTGTGACCATCATATTGCAAGGGTCACCAAAGTGCAATCGCCTTAGGGCCACCATTAAGATATATATATATATATATATATATATATACAACGTCTGAAAAACCAGTCGACGATCAATCTTACGGGGTGTTGGATCGTTACGGTATAACGATACTATACAAGTAAAACAATTATAAACGTCTAAAATGGTTTGTAAAACAACACCAAGTACACAAAACAAAGTGTGTTTAAACCCTTAATTAAACACTTCGTTGAATGACAAAATTTTCGTCCCACCGAGGGACTTTATCAATGTCTAATTAAATAAAATCTCGAAACAATAAAGCGATTTTTCAAATTTCAAAAAAAAGTTTTTGACGGTCCATGTACGGCACAAAAGAACCAGAAGATGCACATATGAAACTACATGCATAAAAGAATGGAAATCTTACATATAAATTAATAAAAGTACAATAACAATAATATAAATATACAATAGGGCTACACATTTAAATAAATGTTAAATTAGAAATAAAAATAAATATAAAAATGAGACATTATTGGTAAATGTATCAAATAGCACTGTCAAAATATTGTTGAAAACGGTATAATACCCAAATTCATTCAAAAAAACGGCCCGCCACAGTGTGGAATATATACTTTGGGCCAATAGAGCAAACTGTATGTCCTAATACGACTGGAGGAGACCAACACGAAAAGGAGTCAAGAGAGGATATTACTTTTGCTCATTGATTCCATTCGGTGATAAGGTCTTAAGTTTTCTAATCCAGAAGCTTTCCCTTTCCTGTCTGCTTTGTTCATCCCACTTGGGGTTATGGTCAATTATGGTGACCTTCAGTTTGCCGAAAGAATCATGGTGGCCCGTCGATCTGAGATGTCTGCTGAGTGGAAGGTCAGGTTTGCAATTTGCATCGCTTCTGTGGCCATTCAAGCGTTTACTAAGTTGTTTAGATTCTCCGATGTATTGAAGACCACAAATTGCACATTCCAGGAGGTAGATAATATTTTCTGTCTTGCAGTTGGCATTGCAGTATATGATGAATTTTTCTCCTGTATGTGTGCTGCTGAATTTGTGTGTGCATTGGATGTTTTTGCACGTCATACATCGTCTCGAATCACATTTTTGACACTGACCATTGTAGGCAGATCGAGATGTCAGCTCTCACCAAGATATCTTTCAAACTTTTGGGTTTCCTGAAGGCCAAGACGGGTGGTTCTTTGAAGATTTTACACAGTTCTGGGTGTTTTTGTATGGTTGTCCAGTGCTCACGAACGATGTTGGATAAATTACTGAGCGCAGGATGGTATGTGATGACAAATGGCACTCTGTTGTTCGCGTTCTTTTCTTTATATTGGATGAGGTCTTTTCTGTCAATACCACTTGCTTTGTTAAAACAATGGTTAATGCTCGCATTGTTGTAACCCCTCTTTTTCAGATGACATTTCAGTTCCCCAAGCCGTTTTTTGGTGGTTTGTTCGTTGGAGCAGATGCGTTTGATTCGGAGAGCTTGGCTGTACGGAATACTTTTGGTGCAATGTTTAGGATGACAACTCTGTGGAGACAGGTACTGATGTTTATCTGTCGGTTTGTTGTATATGTCAGTTGACATAATACCATTTTCACAGGTGTTGTAAGTATTCAGAAAGGAGATGTTATTTCTAGATGTTTCATGGGTGAATTTTATAGTGGGGTGAACATTGTTGGCATGGTCAAAGAAACGATTGTGGTTTTCTTCCGACTCGGTCCACTTCATGTCAACGTCGTCTATGAAACGAAACCAGGAAAGTGGCTTGTGAGGTGCAGATTGTATGATTAGTTTTTCAAGTTTCCCCATGAAGATGTTGGCGTATGAAGGTGCCATTTTTGTTCCCATAGCTGTTCCGTTGATTTGTAAAAAATGCTCTTCATTAAATGTAAAATTGTTATGCTTCAGTACCAATGTGAACAACTGGACAAGACATTCCGTTGGTGGTTCTTTAACGGCTCTTTGGTCCCAGGCCTCTCGACATGCTTCGATACCGTCATTATGTGGGATGTTAGTGTATAATGACGTAACGTCCATCGAAACAAGAATGGTCCCCGAAGGAAGGGGGTTCATGGATTCCATTTTTTGAAGATAATCAGTGGTGTCTTTCAAATGTGAGGGTAACGCTTCTGCATGAGGTCGAAGGTGGAAATCGACGAATTCGGAGATTTTTTCTGTGGGGTGCCCATTTGCTGAAACAATGGGTCTCCCGGGGTTGTTGACTTTATGAATTTTAGGTAATAGATAGAAGCGTCCGACTTTGGGTTTGTCTGGTTTCAAATAATCGATATGACTATTTTCTTTCATAATTTTTAGCTCCTGTGTTATTTTAGTGCTGAATTCTTCCGTGGGGTCAGAGTCCAGTTTTTAGTAAAATCTTTCATCCGTCAGTTGTCTGTTTGCCTCCTCTAAATAATCTACTTTGTCCATAACAACAACTGCGCTACCCTTGTCTGCTGACTTTATGACAATGTCATCCCTTTCCCTTAATTCTTGTAGCGCACCTTTTTCTGCTGGAGTGAGGTTGTTATGGGTTGGTATGTTCGTGCTGGTTGCTGTCTGGACATCATTTTTGACTAAATCAATAAAGGATTCTAAAGTTGTATTTTTGCTGGGTTTTGGAATCCATGAACTTTTTTTTCTTAAACCTAGGAAGGGGGATCTCATTATCATCTTCCGAATCGGACGACCCATCTACAGGACAGTCTCTCTCTCTGGCTGAGAAATATTCTTTAATACGAAGAGATCTAGCAAATTTGTCGAGATCAGCTGATAGTTGCTCCTCGTTGATTTTGTTGGGGGTGGGGCAGAAATTAAGTCCCTTAGAGAGTATACGAATTTCAGCAGGTTTTAGATCTTTTGATGACAAATTGACGACTGTGTCATTTTGGTCTCTATTAATTTCTTTGTGTGCTAGAACATAAGAAAGAAGTTTTAAATCAACATTTAAAAGAGAAATTGGTCTATAATTATCTAGAACTAAGGGATCCCCCTTTTTAAACAATAAAGATAAAACACTAGTCCGCTGAGAAAAACTCAGTAACTTTTCATCATAGCTTTTATTTAGAACATCAATTAAAAAAAAATGACTTTTCCCAAAAATTCTCTATAAAATTCTATATATATACTTTTTGTTCTATATAATATGTTAGCATGTAGGCACACAGAGAGATCAAGGAAACATCACAAAAAACGTCCTTTTCATGTACAATACAATTCAATTCAAAATCAAATTCAAAATTTTATTGTCATTAAACAATACAGTTTGTGACAATTATGCAATAAACATGTAACAAAGAGAACATAAAATCGGCAAATGGGTGAGAAATAAATTGTTATTCAAATGTGATTGCCTAATAAAATCTGGTATGTCATGTGATTGCCTAATAAAGTCTTGTATGTCATGTGATTGCCTAATAACATCTTGTATGTCATGTGACTACCTAATAAAATCTTGTATGTCATGTGATTGAAGAAATAATCTTGTGATTGCCTAATGAAATCTAGTATGCCATGTGATTGCCTAATAACATGTTGTATGTCATGCGATTGCCTAATAAAATCTTTTGAATTGAATTGTATTGTACATGAAAAGGACGTTTTTTGTGATGTTTCCTTGATCTCTCTGTGTGCCTACATGCTAACATATTATATAGAACAAAAAGTATATATATAGAATTTTATAGAGAATTTTTGGGAAAAGTCATTTTTTTTTAATTGATGTTCTAAATAAAAGCTATGATGAAAAGTTACTGAGTTTTTCTCAGCGGACTAGTGTTTTATCTTTATTGTTTAAAAAGGGGGATCCCTTAGTTCTAGATAATTATAGACCAATTTCTCTTTTAAATGTTGATTTAAAACTTCTTTCTTATGTTCTAGCACACAAAGAAATTAATAGAGACCAAAATGACACAGTCGTCAATTTGTCATCAAAAGATCTAAAACCTGCTGAAATTCGTATACTCTCTAAGGGACTTAATTTCTGCCCCACCCCCAACAAAATCAACGAGGAGCAACTATCAGCTGATCTCGACAAATTTGCTAGATCTCTTCGTATTAAAGAATATTTCTCAGCCAGAGAGAGAGACTGTCCTGTAGATGGGTCGTCCGATTCGGAAGATGATAATGAGATCCCCCTTCCTAGGTTTAAGAAAAAAAAGTTCATGGATTCCAAAACCCAGCAAAAATACAACTTTAGAATCCTTTATTGATTTAGTCAAAAATGATGTCCAGACAGCAACCAGCACGAACATACCAACCCATAACAACCTCACTCCAGCAGAAAAAGGTGCGCTACAAGAATTAAGGGAAAGGGATGACATTGTCATAAAGTCAGCAGACAAGGGTAGCGCAGTTGTTGTTATGGACAAAGTAGATTATTTAGAGGAGGCAAACAGACAACTGACGGATGAAAGATTTTACTAAAAACTGGACTCTGACCCCACGGAAGAATTCAGCACTAAAATAACACAGGAGCTAAAAATTATGAAAGAAAATAGTCATATCGATTATTTGAAACCAGACAAACCCAAAGTCGGACGCTTCTATCTATTACCTAAAATTCATAAAGTCAACAACCCCGGGAGACCCATTGTTTCAGCAAATGGGCACCCCACAGAAAAAAATCTCCGAATTCGTCGATTTCCACCTTCGACCTCATGCAGAAGCGTTACCCTCACATTTGAAAGACACCACTGATTATCTTCAAAAAATGGAATCCATGAACCCCCTTCCTTCGGGGACCATTCTTGTTTCGATGGACGTTACGTCATTATACACTAACATCCCACATAATGACGGTATCGAAGCATGTCGAGAGGCCTGGGACCAAAGAGCCGTTAAAGAACCACCAACGGAATGTCTTGTCCAGTTGTTCACATTGGTACTGAAGCATAACAATTTTACATTTAATGAAGAGCATTTTTTACAAATCAACGGAACAGCTATGGGAACAAAAATGGCACCTTCATACGCCAACATCTTCATGGGGAAACTTGAAAAACTAATCATACAATCTGCACCTCACAAGCCACTTTCCTGGTTTCGTTTCATAGACGACGTTGACATGAAGTGGACCGAGTCGGAAGAAAACCACAATCGTTTCTTTGACCATGCCAACAATGTTCACCCCACTATAAAATTCACCCATGAAACATCTAGAAATAACATCTCCTTTCTGAATACTTACAACACCTGTGAAAATGGTATTATGTCAACTGACATATACAACAAACCGACAGATAAACATCAGTACCTGTCTCCACAGAGTTGTCATCCTAAACATTGCACCAAAAGTATTCCGTACAGCCAAGCTCTCCGAATCAAACGCATCTGCTCCAACGAACAAACCACCAAAAAACGGCTTGGGGAACTGAAATGTCATCTGAAAAAGAGGGGTTACAACAATGCGAGCATTAACCATTGTTTTAACAAAGCAAGTGGTATTGACAGAAAAGACCTCATCCAATATAAAGAAAAGAACGCGAACAACAGAGTGCCATTTGTCATCACATACCATCCTGCGCTCAGTAATTTATCCAACATCGTTCGTGAGCACTGGACAACCATACAAAAACACCCAGAACTGTGTAAAATCTTCAAAGAACCACCCGTCTTGGCCTTCAGGAAACCCAAAAGTTTGAAAGATATCTTGGTGAGAGCTGACATCTCGATCTGCCTACAATGGTCAGTGTCAAAAATGTGATTCGAGACGATGTATGACGTGCAAAAACATCCAATGCACACACAAATTCAGCAGCACACATACAGGAGAAAAATTCATCATATACTGCAATGCCAACTGCAAGACAGAAAATATTATCTACCTCCTGGAATGTGCAATTTGTGGTCTTCAATACATCGGAGAATCTAAACAACTTAGTAAACGCTTGAATGGCCACAGAAGCGATGCAAATTGCAAACCTGACCTTCCACTCAGCAGACATCTCAGATCGACGGGCCACCATGATTCTTTCGGCAAACTGAAGGTCACCATAATTGACCATAACCCCAAGTGGGATGAACAAAGCAGACAGGAAAGGGAAAGCTTCTGGATTAGAAAACTTAAGACCTTATCACCGAATGGAATCAATGAGCAAAAGTAATATCCTCTCTTGACTCCTTTTCGTGTTGGTCTCCTCCAGTCGTATTAGGACATACAGTTTGCTCTATTGGCCCAAAGTATATATTCCACACTGTGGCGGGCCGTTTTTTTGAATGAATTTGGGTATTATACCGTTTTCAACAATATTTTGACAGTGCTATTTGATACATTTACCAATAATGTCTCATTTTTATATTTATTTTTATTTCTAATTTAACATTTATTTAAATGTGTAGCCCTATTGTATATTTATATTATTGTTATTGTACTTTTATTAATTTATATGTAAGATTTCCATTCTTTTATGCATGTAGTTTCATATGTGCATCTTCTGGTTCTTTTGTGCCGTACATGGACCGTCAAAAACTTTTTTTTGAAATTTGAAAAATCGCTTTATTGTTTCGAGATTTTATTTAATTAGACATTGATAAAGTCCCTCGGTGGGACGAAAATTTTGTCATTCAACGAAGTGTTTAATTAAGGGTTTAAACACACTTTGTTTTGTGTACTTGGTGTTGTTTTACAAACCATTTTAGACGTTTATAATTGTTTTACTTGTATAGTATCGTTATACCGTAACGATCCAACACCCCGTAAGATTGATCGTCGACTGGTTTTTCAGACGTTGTATATATATATATATATATATATATATATATCTTAATGGTGGCCCTAAGGCGATTGCACTTTGGTGACCCTTGCAATATGATGGTCACAAGCAGGTCTCTCTGATATTTTTTCCTCACCTTTTTATATAGTTTTTGACAACACTGTTAAAACCGTTTGATGTTTGATCAGTGTTGTCAAAAAGGTCACCGAGTTACTTTTTACATGGTAACAGCAGTGATACATTTGGGAGAGTAATATATTTTGTTTCTAAATAATTACTCCCTGTCATTTGAAATGATATGTCTTCTGTTGTGGATCATAATTGATTCATAATCAGGGAAATATATTAATTCTATATTTTTTATTTTCTAAAAAAAAAAAAAAAAAATGTTAACAACCTAATATCTTTTATTCAAATGCTTGCTACAATTAACACGCCAAAAGTCCAAGCTCCTTTTGGTGTTTCCCTGTTACATCTTGTTCTGATTATCCAGGGCTATAATCAGAATTACATGAAATATATATACAACCTAAATACAATTTCTATTTAATACATTTGAAAACATTTATTTATTTTGCATTTATTATATAATTTTTTACTTTCATTAAACATGTACACTTTTGAAGTGTTTTATTTTCATTTATTCTTTTAATATATTCATTGGCAAATATTCTATAAACATCAATATACTTTGTTTTCTGTTCAGATATATAGTAGATTTGTAGATGGAAAACCCTACAACTGTTATCAAAAAATTTAATGCAAGATAGTTTTTATCATCTATCTTGTATCCAAGTACTATATGATTCAAAGTAATTTTGTTTTCGATACCCAAACCCTTCATTAAATTCTGAAATTTTGTCCAAAACTCTTTTAGAAAGGTACAAGTAATAAAATAATGAGAGTAATCTTCATCTAATTTACAGAAATTACATAAACTATTCCCAACAATTTTCCATTTGGAAAGTAAAACTTTATTTGGTATAATAAAATGATAAAGTTTCCATCTGAACATTTTAAGTTTGTTTTCGTCAAGAAATTTGAAAATGAAAAAAATATAGACTACTTGTATTTGGTTTTTCAGACAACACTAAATAATTAAGCCAATAATGTGTACCAATAGGGTTTAAAAATTTAACATTCACCAGTTTATTATATAATAACTTATTAGACAATGTAGATAAATTAATAAACTGATTGTTCCAGATGAAATAATCTTTTTTGATATTTACAATGCTTTTAACTGAGCTTTCTGTTTTTAAAATGTCTATCCAATTCTTTGGAAAAGCTTTTTTAAGAATACTAAATTCAGATATCCAATTAGATTTATTTTTTAACTTGTGAAGAATAAATTATTGCGTAATTTTACCATTATTATCTATTATATTATTAACAAAAAATATTCCCCTATTAATCCATTCTTTAAAAAATAAATATTTTTTTTCAAATGTAATAAATCTATTTCCCCATAAAATTTGTTTTCTTACATTACTGAATGTCAATGGTGAACTTAATTGACCACCACCTGTTTTTATCCAACTGGTCAAAACATTTTTGTAAAATTCGGGGATATTATTTAGAAACTGTTTATGTTTTTTCACATCTATGTTCATTTTAAAAATAAGCCATATTTTCCCAAATACATTTAAATATTTTAGTGGTATCAATTTCCAATTCGAAAATTTTGAGTCAGCTAATCTACTTACCCATGATGCCTTCAAAGATATAAAATAACTTTCTATATCTATCATTTTCAGTCCACCCTTCTCAAAATCTCCTATCAATGTATTTCTTTTTACCTTATCTGGTTTCTCATTCCATATAAATTTAAAACACTTACTCTCTATCTTTTTTGTATTTTTCTGGAATAACACATGAACTAACAATAAAAGTAAAAATAGGTATAATCAAAGCTTTAATGATTAGTACTTTACCCAATATTGAGAGATTTCGCTTTGACCATGACAAAAATAAGCTATTCATTTTTTCAATTTTTTTTCCCAATTAAGTTTTTCACATTCTATGTAATCATGACCATAATAAATACCTAAGGTCTTTATTGGTTTGTTTGTCCATTTAATATTTTCTTCCTTATCTTTACTGTGTTTTAGTTTCCCAATCCACAACCCCTCTGTCTTATTTCTATTTATCATTAAACCTGAAAAAATACCAAAAATTTCAATTTCGTTCATTGCAACAGATATATCGTTTTTACTGGTTAGCTCGAATGAGGATGATGTGTCCGAGTCGAACGACATGTCTATCCGCGGACTGCTGTTTTAGTGAGACAGCGTTATACTCAATCCAACTAAGCGTATTGTTCTAGTACAAAGCAGACCTCATCATCATATCATTGAAAATTTACTTGTTTTCGTCATGATATTGCTGCACAATTGCTGAGTTGGCGTTAAACAACCATCACACACTCATCAATAAGGATAAAAAAAAGGATGCACAAATGCCGGAAGACACGTTGTCCTGGCCTCTATTGTTATTAACGATGATCTGTTTTCGTGCAGTTGATTTACTATTGTCAATTTGAAATTGATTATTTCCGCTACCTTTATGGTAACACATTTTTTATGTTAAAAACAGTTTTTATATAGAATTTCAAAAACTTATTAGACGAAAAAGAGGATAAGTTGACTCTAAAAAGACTTTGAAGATACCAAAGGGGTAATCAGAATCCGTATATCGAAGAAGAACAGACAACACATTGGCCAAAAAAAAGTACAAAAGGACAAACAACGATTAACAAAACATACACATAAAACTAAAGATCGAGTAACACTAACCCCATTAAAAACCGGAGGTGAACTCAGGCGCGGAAGGGTGAGCAGTTCCTGATCCACTAGTGGCACCCGTCGTGCTAATCTAGTTACAAACCCGGTGATAAATCATGAATGAGGAAAAGGCCGAGAGGTGTTTACGACAAGTGGAACATATCCGTGGTCAAGTAGAACATATCCGTGGTCAAGTAGAACATATCCGTGGCCACTTGTGACAGAGCTATTCCATAACGATCAAACAAGTCATGGTGGCGACCGTAAAACTGTCGAAGTGATGACTTCAAGGTAACCAATAAATCCCCGAAGTCACCCAATAGTCAGTGCTTCGTCGCTTACATGGTTGAATAGATATATTTATTATTGAAATCAACAGTTCCTAAATAGTATAGTGTATTACAACTAAGGTAAATCTCCGTTAGACATAGGTAAACTTAGTCGATTTTTGGCTATCATGTTTAACCTCTTTTGTTTATTTGCTCACAAGGACTTTTAAATTATTTAAAGGAGCTGAAGGCGAAATAATGCCTGAAAGGTGATGATTCATGTGGAAATATACGAATGTAATAGTGCTATCTATAATAAATTGTATTCTTTTTGTCATAGAAATTCTGAGTTGTTCGTTTCCAGTAACATGAGATGGAACATGGTATGACAGTACCGAAGGAACTATAACGTTTTCAAGGGGAACAAATCAAGTCACTTCCTGATGGATAGTGACATTTGGTACTTCATCTGTTACATCCTGGACATGCCTAGCTGAAGATTTGTCAAATCGTCATTTCCTGTTCCGGTAGGAGCTTACAATATAACATTTGAAAATTCCCGCCTTTGAATCTAAAATTATATGTTTTTAAACGTTTCCCTTTGAGACAGACAAAACGGTTCCATTTTCACGCAAAGTACAATGGAAATAACATGATTTTTCCATAATCTATTCCAAATATTAATGTTGTAATAACTTGTGAATTTGATATTTGCTATACAATTATCCTCTGATTTTTTCGCAGATTCAACTGCGTACAAATTATAAAAGAAATTATTCTCAAATTCGTTGTCTTTTCTATTGCTCTTCTTAGACTTGGTACTTTCGTAGGGGAAATAACTCGTATAATAAAGGTATGAAAATGTATAAGTTTAGAATCAAGTCGGGAATATGCAAAAGATCTAAACGTTAAGCAATAATGGTCAACAATATTGCTAAATACCAACATTATGAACCTCTCATCTGTGGAGCGTCAAACAAATGACAAACGAATTCGATGTATATCTTAATCTCCAGTGGCCAAACAGAAATAAACAAACAATAATACAATCCTGAGCATATTTGTTTTAATTCAAAATATCACAAACTCTCACAGATAAAACGACAGCATAAATATTAACAATAAGAAAACAGAATCAGTGAATGCTCGTAGTTTACTGACCACGAGCACATATAATGGATACTATTTTTCTTCAAACATATAACCTTTAATCTTTACAGGCCTTGACTATGAACAACTCGGTAGTTGTCTTATAAGAAAAACGAATTATGTACCATTCGCGAGCACTTGGATTCCAGGGGCGGATCCAGGATTTCAAGTTAGGGGGGGCGCACTTAAAAAAATTGCGCCGAGCGGAGGGAGGCGCGAAAATATTTGGGGTATTTCGTGTGAAAAATCATGATTTTACGCCAAAAAATCATATTTTTTCCAATTGCGGAGGGAGGCGCGAATATTTTTGGGGTATTTCGTGTGAAAAATCACGATTTTACGCCAAAATATCATATTTTTTCCAATTTTAGGGGGGCGCTCGCCGGGTGCGCCCTCCCCCCCCCCCCCCTGGATCCACCCCTGGATTCACTCACGAGCTTTTGGTGAGGTCCATGTTGCTCATGTCTTTAGCTTTGTGTGTTGTGGTATTTGGTTTATTTGCTTTCGTTCTGTCTCTTGTGGCCAATATTGCCTTTGTCTCTGGATATCCATTCTGGATTACCACTACTGTTTTCTCTAATGCTTTTATTACTTGAAATAAAAACGTAGATATCAAATTTAGTGTGCACGATGCGTTACTGGAATAACCTTCACCAGGTACGCTCAAACTCGAAAGAGTGGAAAGCCAAATAATTTAAACTTGTGGGAGCACGAAAACCAAAGGGCAGAAGCAGGATAGCCAAACTCGGCTAAGGTCACCTATGCCTGAGGAAGGAGAACCTTAGGTTCAATAATATTTTTTTAATTTTAATTTCAGTGGAGACTCCTCTTTGACGTTCTTTTCTTCTACAATTATTCCGTATCTGTGTGTTTATTGGACAAATGTAACTGATTATTCTTTCTACTATTATATTCTTGCAGGTAAATATGGTATATGTATATAAATATCATTATTTAAATATAAATATTATTTTTTAACATAAATATTATTTGTACATATGTGTTACCTTTCTTTATCAGGCATACACAACCTATTTTGCAGGTGATTAAAATGTAGATATCAGATTTAGTGCGCACGACAGTTATATCGGTTATATAAACATTAATATTATTCTATTAAAAATATTATTATAAATACATGAATACATATATTATTATATTAAGGTCTTATTCTATCTTAAATTAAATGGACGACCCGAGACGTAAAAGGATAGCAGTACAAATATCAAATGACATGCACGATTTTATTGGACAATCACATGACAGACAATATTTTATTAGGTATTCTAACGTAACGTCCTTCTTTCGCTTTGTAGACAAACGAGCGATTTATTGATGGTATAATCTCATTCGCACATGCGCCGATGAATGTGACTGACTTTTCCATTGGCAGCATAAATTGTGTGCAACATTTTCCGCAAACTTAAATACAAATTACCATCTTCCAATCAAGTATACTATCGTATTTGTACTCTTAGACATATCAGAATCGAAATAAATCATGGAAGACAGAATGTGTTTTGAGGTTTAACATGGGTTGGCGGATATTAGTAAATGTTATCCCTCGCCTCTGTCTCGGGATAAAATACTAATATCCGCCAACCCATGTTCAAAATTTTATTGTCATTAAACAATACAGTTTGTGACAATTATGCAATAAACATGTAACAAAGAGAACATAAAATCGGCAAATGGGTGAGAAATAAATTGTTATTCAAATGTGATTGCCTAATAAAATCTGGTATGTCATGTGATTGCCTAATAAAGTCTTGTATGTCATGTGATTGCCTAATAACATCTTGTATGTCATGTGACTACCAAATATTGTAAAAATTAAAGATATTTTGATATTTTTGCTTTGATATTTTGCTCGCATTGTAACATTTCTTCTTTTTTTCCATGACTATTGTATGATTATGTTATAGTTTGACTTATTATTATTTTTCTTGATTTGTTATTGTTATAATCTCCCCTTCATTTTCCTCCAAGAATATATATGTAAAATTATTTACAGTTTTTTTTTTTTTATTATTATTACGGTGCCAGATTGAGTTCAAATGCTTACATACCAGTGTTTATGTTTACATTGTACACGTGCTCTTATTGACAAACATTGATTGTACGTGGTTAAATATAGAAAGTGAGTTATCCATAAGACCTCGTGACTACCAAATAGTTTACTCCTTTATATACACTAGTCCAGTGCAACGCTTCAACGCACACTTGATTAATTCATTGTGTTTCTTTTTTTCTATCCATCTCTACATTTAAATGACGCTGTTTTTATGTTTGTACAAGCAATATTCCCTAAAAAGTTCTATTGATTAAACTTATCAAAACATTTCTCCCTTAACAAACCACTTGTTTGACACGATGCCAAACACAATATTGTACATAATACTTCTGTACGTTTTACCGTTATATATTGTCCTTTTCAATTGTGTTAGTCTTTCGAGGTCGGTTCGATTGGTTTCTTTTTTTATTTATGTGACAGATAAGCCCAATTTGTTTTATTTATGTATTTGTTTTGATAATGGATAGTGATATAACATCACATAGAGTTGTAATTGGGCTTTTCTACCATAAAATCAGTGGAAGTAGTTTTAGGAAAACTTCCAAAGTGTCTATGAGTTTGAATGATATTATAGATTTTATATTGAATTGTATGTATGTTATTATTAGAAAGGGTATGTTATTGTCTAGAACAAATTTTGTTATGATGTCAAATATTATGCTGATGTTTTTATTATTATTGTTTCTAGCGGGGGATGTTGAGAAAAACCCTGGCCCTATGGGCACACCAGTCTCGGAAACCAACAACAAATCTTTAACAATTTTTCATTCAAATATAAGAAGCCTTCGTAATAAAATAAATTATATATCAGATATTATTGAAGACTTTGACATTGTATTTTTTACAGAAACTCACTTAGATTATTTAATACCGAATGTAAATATTAAATGTGAAGGATTTGAAACTCCAATCAGGAAAGACAGAAACTCGAGTGGTGGTGGTATTATATTGTATTATAAAAATTATGTTAACATTTCACGTAGGCTTGACTTGGAACACTCTCAAGTTGAAAGTATGTGGTTTGAACTAAAAACTAAACTTAGTCCTATTCTTATAAATATTAATTATAGGTCAGAAAGAGAGTCTCATATAAATTACTGGCAGTTGTTCGAATCAATGATAACAAAGGCCTTGGATGAAAATAGTCGAATTATCTGCCTTGGTGATCTAAATAAAAATTTCATGGGTCAATTACCAAATAATGTAAATGATATTTTTTCAATTAATGGCTTAACAAACATTATTAATAAGCCCACACATTTTGATTCACGAACAGGAAATTCTTCTCTCCTGGATCCGATTTTAATCACAGATAATGTACCTTTAATTGATTCTGATACAATTCATATTGATAGGAAAATTAGCGACCACGAGGGGACTTGTGTAACAATAAGGTGTGGATATAGCAACTTGAAGTCATATCAGCGTACAGTGTGGGATTACAAGCGGGCGGATTTCCAATTAATGAAAAACAAAATAACTGCCGAGAATTGGGAAATACTTATACAAAATGAGCGTGATATGAACATTGCATGTACAAATTTTACGAAAGCTTTTCTTGATATTTCAGAATTATGTATTCCAAAAAGGGAGGTAACTATTAGGAGTAATGACAAAATATGGTTCGATTCTATTTTACGGAAAGAAATTAGAAAACGCGATAGATTACGGAAAAAATATCTTTTAATTAAGAACGATTCTTCTAAAGAATTGTATAAAAGACAGAGAAATTTAGTTAATGATAAAAAGAAACAGGCGAAAGAAAAGTTTTATGCAAATGTTAATGACAACTTAAGTGATCTAAAATCTGTAAATAGTAAGCTGTATTATAAAACTATTAATATGTTGCTCAAAAGTGAACGCCCAACTAATGACGTACCCCCTCTACGAAATCCTAATGATATAGTTACCAGTAATTTGTCCTATGAAGGCGTCGAGAAATGCGAGATATTAAATAAATATTTTTGTTCTATAACAGATTTAGAAGATGATGAGATAGATCTCCCTGATTTTGACGATAGGGGTTGTAATACTTTAACTACAATAGTAGTGAGTGAACAAGATGTAATTGACGTTCTAAATATCTTGGATCCCAACAAAGCTGTTGGACCTGATATTATTAGTAATAAAATGTTAATTGCTGTTAAGAACGAAGTTGCAAAGCCATTGTCTTTACTATTTAACAAATCTTTTCAATGTAAAATATTTCCTAACAACTGGAAAATTGCATTTATAATTCCGTTATTTAAAAGGGGTGACAAGTCTTTGCCGTCAAATTATAGACCAGTATCTCTCCTTTCATGCGTGAGCAAATGTATTGAAAAAATAGCTTTCAAATATATCTTCAACCACTTAATATTTAACAGCCTTCTCTATAAGTTTCAATCTGGCTTCATTCCAGGATATTCTACAACTCATCAACTAGTTGAATTATATCATAATATTTTGCTTGCATTAGATAACAAAGAAATGACTAGTATTACTTTTGCTGACGTGAGCAAAGCTTTTGATCGAGTTTGGATTAGAGGTCTCATTTTAAAGCTGGAAAGATATGGTGTAAAGGGAGAATTATTGTGTTGGCTGAAAAGTTACTTAAGTAATAGATGTCAAAGGGTTATTATTAAAGATGCAATTTCTAGTGTTGGAGAGCTCAAGGCTGGTGTGCCCCAGGGGTCAGTATTGGGTCCCTTGTTATTTCTTATATTTATAAATGATATAGCGGATGACATGCTAGGTCTTGGTAGACTGTTTGCTGATGACACGTCAATTGGACATACCGCGCATGATGAAAATACACTAAAAAATATGATAAATATTGATCTCAAATATATTCAAAAATGGTCAAAAAGATGGCTTG
This sequence comes from Bathymodiolus septemdierum, assembly GCA_963383655.1. NCBI lineage: Eukaryota > Metazoa > Mollusca > Bivalvia > Mytilida > Modiolidae > Bathymodiolus > Bathymodiolus septemdierum. Next base: position 32,571,082 of record OY726524.1, on the reverse strand, counting down.
TAAAATTTAACCCAAGTAAGACTGATATTATGGTTTTCAGTGCTAATGATCAGCAGAACGACTTGATTTTTGATTTTAATAGTACACTTATTCAAACAGTAAACACTCACAAACATCTAGGAGTAATTTTTAGTTGTGATTGTAAGTGGACTAAGCATATTAATACCATAATTGAAAGAGCTTCAAAACAATTAAATATTTTGAGAAAATTAAAATTTAAACTTAATAGGCAATATCTGGAAAATATCTATATTACATTTATTAGACCTATATTAGAATATGGATCTGAAGTGTGGGATAATTGTGGAGCTGTCAACTCTGATAGATTGGAAAAAGTACAAACTGAAGCTGCGCGAATAGTAACAGGGCTTACTTCATATGCTAGCTTAGATTCTATTTATTGTGAAACTGGGTGGGAAAAGTTAACTGTAAGACGGGAAGTTAAAAAACTTAACTTATTTTATAAAATCATAAATAATGAAGCCCCAGAATATTTATCAGAGTTGATACCCCCAACAGTTGCCGAATCGAATAACTATAATCTACGAAATCGTCACAATATAAGTCAACCAGCAAACAGACTATCAAAATACCAAAACTCATTCTTTCCGTCGACTATTAAGACCTGGAATACCCTTGATTTAAATATTCGAGAAGTTCCAACCTTTTTCACATTCAAAAAAAGGCTCCAATTTATATATTTTAGAAATAAGAAAATACCATGTTACTTTTCGTCAGGTGACAGGTACTTGAATGTTTTGCAAAGTAGGTTAAGAAATAGATGTAGTGCATTAAATAGTGATTTATATCGTGCTAATTTGATTCCGAATGCATTATGTTCATGTGGAAAATCGGATGAAACTGCTAAACATTTTTTATTACATTGTAAACATTATATTGTACAAAGAAATATTTTTCTTATAGGAATTCGAGAAATTAGTAATGATTTACCAATCGATGAGCTTACTTTATTATCTGGCAATGAAATTCTCAACGACGAAAAAAATACAAAAATGTTCTTACAAGTTCAAAAATTCATTCAAGACACAGGTCGTTTCACAATAAATTGACTACTGTATGAGAATGTGTGCTGATGTTTATATTGTTTACCGTTCGCGACTGACCTCGAAAGTTTATTTCTATTGTTCTTTTTTTCTTTTCCTTTCTTTTTTTTTCTTTTTGTTTACAACAGTATGCGACAATGGATAACCCATCTTTAATACCATATTATAATACACAAAGTGAACTAAAAGTACTTACATTTGGAGAAATAATGTATTATCAATCCAATAACTTAACAACACGTGCTATAGGTCTATGTCCCAGTTTTCTTTTTTTATACTCGGGTCTGTTTGATTGGTTACATTTAATGGTATTCCATTGTTGCATTCTGCTTTATTGCTACATTTTTTGTTTCATGTCTTCATGCGAAAATTTTAGAGAAATAATGTAATAATAATGCTTATCATATTGTATATTGTATATTGTAAGTATATGGAGAAGACAATACTAAGTTGAAAAACTTGTGTCTGATCCTTTTGTCATTATTTAGACAATAAAATATGTTTAAATTAAAATTAAATTAATAAAATCTTGTATGTCATGTGACTATCGAATAAAATCTTGTATGTCATGTGATTTAAGAAATAAATCATGGAATGTGTTGGGAGTTTTAACATGGGTTGGCGGATATTAGTATTTTATCCCGAGACAGAGGCGAGGGATAACATTTACTAATATCCGCCAACCCATGTTAAACCTCAAAACACATTCTGTCTTCCATGATTTATTTCGATTCTGATATGTCTAAGAGTACAAATACGATAGTATACTTGATTGGAAGATGGTAATTTGTATTTAAGTTTGCGGAAAATGTTGCACACAATTTATGCTGCCAATGGAAAAGTCAGTCACATTCATCGGCGCATGTGCGAATGAGATTATACCATCAATAAATCGCTCGTTTGTCTACAAAGCGAAAGAAGGACGTTACGTTAGAATACCTAATAAAATATTGTCTGTCATGTGATTGTCCAATAAAATCGTGCATGTCATTTGATATTTGTACTGCTATCCTTTTACGTCTCGGGTCGTCCATTTAATTTAAGATAGAATAAGACCTTAATATAATAATATATGTATTCATGTATTTATAATAATATTATTAATAGAATAATTTTAATGTTTATATAACCGATATAACTGTCGTGCGCACTAAATCTGATATCTACATTTTAATCACCTGCAAAATAGGTTGTGTATGCCTGATAAAGAAAGGTAACACATATGTACAAATAATATTTATGTTAAAAAATAATATTTATATTTAAATAATGATATTTATATACATATACCATATTTACCTGCAAGAATATAATAGTAGAAAGAATAATCAGTTACATTTGTCCAATAAACACACAGATACGGAATAATTGTAGAAGAAAAGAACGTCAAAGAGGAGTCTCCACTGAAATTAAAATTAAAAAAATATTATTGAACCTAAGGTTCTCCTTCCTCAGGCATAGGTGACCTTAGCCGAGTTTGGCTATCCTGCTTCTGCCCTTTGGTTTTCGTGCTCCCACAAGTTTAAATTATTTGGCTTTCCACTCTTTCGAGTTTGAGCGTACCTGGTGAAGGTTATTCCAGTAACGCATCGTGCACACTAAATTTGATATCTACGTTTTTATTTCAAGTAATAAAAGCATTAGAGAAAAAAGTAGTGGTAATCCAGAATGGATATCCAGAGACAAAGGCAATATTGGCCACAAGAGACAGAACGAAAGCAAATAAACCAAATACCACAACACACAAAGCTAAAGACATGAGCAACATGGACCTCACCAAAAGCTCGTGAGTGAATCCAGGGGTGGATCCAGGGGGGGGGGAGGGCGCGCACCCGGCGAGCGCCCCCCTAAAATTGGAAAAAATATGATATTTTGGCGTAAAATCGTGATTTTTCACACGAAATACCCCAAAAATATTCGCGCCTCCCTCCGCAATTGGAAAAAATATGATTTTTTGGCGTAAAATCATGATTTTTCACACGAAATACCCCAAATATTTTCGCGCCTCCCTCCGCTCGGCGCAATTTTTTTAAGTGCGCCCCCCCTAACTTGAAATCCTGGATCCGCCCCTGGAATCCAAGTGCTCGCGAATGGTACATAATTCGTTTTTCTTATAAGACAACTACCGAGTTGTTCATAGTCAAGGCCTGTAAAGATTAAAGGTTATATGTTTGAAGAAAAATAGTATCCATTATATGTGCTCGTGGTCAGTAAACTACGAGCATTCACTGATTCTGTTTTCTTATTGTTAATATTTATGCTGTCGTTTTATCTGTGAGAGTTTGTGATATTTTGAATTAAAACAAATATGCTCAGGATTGTATTATTGTTTGTTTATTTCTGTTTGGCCACTGGAGATTAAGATATACATCGAATTCGTTTGTCATTTGTTTGACGCTCCACAGATGAGAGGTTCATAATGGTGGTATTTAGCAATATTGTTGACCATTATTGCTTAACGTTTAGATCTTTTGCATATTCCCGACTTGATTCTAAACTTATACATTTTCATACCTTTATTATACGAGTTATTTCCCCTACGAAAGTACCAAGTCTAAGAAGAGCAATAGAAAAGACAACGAATTTGAGAATAATTTCTTTTATAATTTGTACGCAGTTGAATCTGCAAAAAAATCAGAGGATAATTGTATAGCAAATATCAAATTCACAAGTTATTACAACATTAATATTTGGAATAGATTATGGAAAAATCATGTTATTTCCATTGTACTTTGCGTGAAAATGGAACCGTTTTGTCTGTCTCAAAGGGAAACGTTTAAAAACATATAATTTTAGATTCAAAGGCGGGAATTTTCAAATGTTATATTGTAAGCTCCTACCGGAACAGGAAATGACGATTTGACAAATCTTCAGCTAGGCATGTCCAGGATGTAACAGATGAAGTACCAAATGTCACTATCCATCAGGAAGTGACTTGATTTGTTCCCCTTGAAAACGTTATAGTTCCTTCGGTACTGTCATACCATGTTCCATCTCATGTTACTGGAAACGAACAACTCAGAATTTCTATGACAAAAAGAATACAATTTATTATAGATAGCACTATTACATTCGTATATTTCCACATGAATCATCACCTTTCAGGCATTATTTCGCCTTCAGCTCCTTTAAATAATTTAAAAGTCCTTGTGAGCAAATAAACAAAAGAGGTTAAACATGATAGCCAAAAATCGACTAAGTTTACCTATGTCTAACGGAGATTTACCTTAGTTGTAATACACTATACTATTTAGGAACTGTTGATTTCAATAATAAATATATCTATTCAACCATGTAAGCGACGAAGCACTGACTATTGGGTGACTTCGGGGATTAATTGGTTACCTTGAAGTCATCACTTCGACAGTTTTACGGTCGCCACCATGACTTGTTTGATCGTTATGGAATAGCTCTGTCACAAGTGGCCACGGATATGTTCTACTTGACCACGGATATGTTCCACTTGTCGTAAACACTTCTCGGCCTTTTCCTCATTCATGATTTATCACCGGGTTTGTAACTAGATTAGCACGACGGGTGCCACTAGTGGATCAGGAACTGCTCACCCTTCCGCGCCCGAGTTCACCTCCGGTTTTTAATGGGGTTAGTGTTACTCGATCTTTAGTTTTATGTGTATGTTTTGTTAATCGTTGTTTGTCCTTTTGTACTTTTTTTTTGGCCAATGTGTTGTCTGTTCTTCTTCGATATACGGATTCTGATTACCCCTTTGGTATCTTCAAACTCTTTTTAGAGTCAACTTATCCTCTTTTTCGTCTAATAAGTTTTTGAAATTCTATATAAAAACTGTTTTTAACATAAAAAATGTGTTACCATAAAGGTAGCGGAAATAATCAATTTCAAATTGACAATAGTAAATCAACTGCACGAAAACAGATCATCGCTAATAACAATAGAGGCCAGGACAAAGTGTCTTCCGGCATTTGTGCATCCTTTTTTTTTATCCTTATTGATGAGTGTGTGATGGTTGTTAAACGCCAACTCAGCAATTGTGCAGCAATTGTGCAGCAATATCATGACGAAAACAAGTAAATTTTCAATGATATGATGATGAGGTCTGTTTTGTACTAGAACAATACGCTTAGTTGGATTGAGTATAGCGCTGTCTCACTAAAACAGCAGTCCGCGGATAGACATGTCGTTCGACTCGGACACATCATCCTCATTCCGAGCCAACCAGTATTTGCTCTTTCTCCTTTATAGTCATTGGTTTGACACGATCGGGGCTCGAACCCACGATCTATCGCACTCGAGGCGAGCACAATTATTACTCCACCGATGAGGTTTGAAATAAATACAACCAAAATGAAAAGGTATGGATATCTAGAGGATGTATTATTTGTTGGGCTGCCTCAAGTAGTACACCCGTCGTATACGGACAATACTAGGATTGTTTTTTGTGCAAATGCTACTGTCCATCACAACACAATAACAAATAAACAGAACCTTAATTATGCAATACAAAATCAAAAAAACCCAAAACAGGAAACAACTGTCTTGATGTGTATGTATTGTTAACCATAAAAAAATCAAACTTACCAGTAGACTCCAAAATGGTAATGAAGAAATACGCAGTTATCCGAAAAATGTTTATATTCATGGCATATCGGCAACACGTAAATTCTTAGCTGACATCTTACACACTTGTGGAGATCTACGTTTATATTAATATTAGTATTAAATAAAATTATGTCTGTGAACACTGCTGGTCATTGTAAAATCGGCTTACATACTAAAAGATCGAATGTTTTAATACGTTTATAATGAGGAAGAAGGTGTACTTTATTATAGGGATTAATACAGGTGTAGTTAGACATACGGGGAAAGTGGGGTTGTAAATACGTGGGGTCTTTATTATCGTTGACACCTGGTGGGCTGTTAAAGGCAGTTCTCTTTATTTGTTCCCTTTTTTTGGACAAGATAAAAAATAAATTGAAGATAGCAATCGTAATGGTGCCTAATGCTTTTGAAATTGAAAAAAATCCATCTGTTTCTGGTATAACTGGCAAATATATTTATAAAACTTTTCAGATCGTGTTTTTGTAGCTATTATTGTCAGCTTTATCTAAAAAAAAATAGCAAGCAATTATGGTTGGGAGGTACATCCCGGTTAAACACGAAAAAGAACAAAGGTAGACGAATCCGGAAAGAATCATATACATGTATATCCTCGTGTAAACACTAAAGGTTTTGGCATTTGTGTAGTGATACGTGTTGACCAATCAAACAATGGATTATTTTACTCATCTTTTTATGCAACCCGAAGAAACCGACAATAGATCTACCAAGCATTCGTCAATTGCACTTCTAAGGTTTCAAAAGGTTTATGACAATCACAGATACCAGACCGACAATAAAACAAATTCGTTCTATTAATTAAATAATACAAAGTTTTAGCAAATTTTAGAATAGAGATAAGGATGGATACCCGATGTTTGATTTTTGGGGGATTTATCGTGGCCGTGACCGTGATCGTATGGTAGTTGGGTTTACACCTACCTATATAATCAGTGCCAATCACCATTAAAGTTGTGAGTTCGAATCCCGCTCATGGCGAGGAGTACTCGATAAAACGTTGTGTGATGTAGTTTGTTAATGACTTGCGGAAGATCGGTGGTATTCTCTAGATACTCCGGTTTCTTCCACCCAAAAAAATTGACCGCCACGATATGACTGAAATATTGTTGAAAGTGGCGTTAAACACAATGACCCTAACTCTAACATTTTATTACCGTGAATAGATTACGACAATAAACCCCATGTTACATTAATTAGCATTTATCTATACTTTTATCTTATTTTAATTGTTGGGTCCATTGACCACACAGATTGTGATGATTAATGTTAATACGATTGCATATCATGCATATATTGGACACTTATTATGGTTCTCATGGTTCAATCCACAGTGCTGCTCATCAAGTCTCCAGGTGTCGAAGAGATGGTTGGTTTTGGTTTATGCCCTCTCGATTATTGGGTGTTGAAATAATACAGAACGCCTGTTCGCGGACCACCTTCATGTAGCTCTTCCTTCTTTTCAAGTGACAGTCAATAGCCGTTGGCCCGATTTTTCCATGTATCCCTTATATAAAACGAATATAATTTTGAACTTATTCTTGTCTTGAATATGCATGAAATATTTGCCCATTTACGTTAAGCAACAACAAACAAATTGATAATAATTGTATTTATTGTAATTACATTACTTGTTCTTTATATGACTGTTATATTGGCAGTTGTTGTTTCTCCGCTCAGCACACAGCAGTAAAGAGAAATATAGAATCTAACACCGGCAAAAGTGCAAGACAGAGAAATCTCCGACAACGGAGGGTAAAATTTCAATCGTTCGCTGGCGATGCCCTTTCTTCCGTAAATGGTCATTTTCTGGTTGAGACGACCGAGATAAGACGAGCGCACGTGCACTCGTCTTTACTCGTTGTAACAACCAATCAGAACGCCTCTAACAAGAACAAAATCGTTTAAATATATATGCTAAGCTGGGAATTTCACATTATATACTCTGTCTGATAGCTGAATAACAGATATATTACGGATTTAACCATTGTTTTTTTTCAAATACAGACTCCAACCGTATTAAATATATTTGTGTCTTTTATTTTCGTTTTTTCGTATTTCTTAGATGTCCTTTTCCGTACCTTTGACGTTATTCTTCAATGACGTCAAAATAAGTGTCACGTCATGTCTCATGAAGGAAAATACTGTACTTTCAATAAAATATTAGTGAGAAAAGCTCAAATATCAGTAGAAAGCTACTTAGTTTATCAATCGGTGTCACAAAAGTCAATTTTATATGATGTGTATTTCATAACGCTCAATTTTCTGATATTGATCTGATAATTTATGCAAATTAGTTACTGATCAATGGCAATTGACATAAACTGTACGGTGACCGCTCGATAGTCCGAAGGTCCATTACTCCGAAGGTTCATTAGTCCGAAGGTCCGTTAGTCCGAAGGTTCATTAGTCCGAAGGTCCGTTAGTCCGAAGGTTCATTAGTCCGAAGGTCCGTTAGTCCGAACCTTTTAAGGTCCGTTAGTCTTGTTTTTCGACCAAAGGATAGGTATCGAACAGTGTTGAATTGATTTAATATTCAGTCCTTTATCAAATTAAGTAAGAGAAGCAAGATACTCATATTCACATCCTGATTAAGCAGTGGCCTATCCAGGTGGGTTGTAGGTTGCTAGCAAAAAAAATGTGTAATCGGCAAATATAGGTAAAACTTAAAGCATTTTGTAGAAAACACGCCGAAAATTTCACCAAACCCTTGTTTTGTAATTATGGATCCAAGCGTGTCAAGTCTAAAAAAAAATGGGGGGGGGGGGGGGGACCGCGTCGTCTCTGTAATATATGGAAATCATCCAATGAAGTAAACCCTCCACTGAAACTCTGATATTAACCAAATATGTTTAAGCTTAAAACTTAAAGGATATTTAGTCAAAGATCATTTTTAAGACCCGTTGTTGATCCAATTAACAACTGAGATTTTTTGGCTTAACAAACACTTCAGAATAGTCTTAGACTTGTCATTTACTCTTTACGAAATACTGAAAGAGTCCCTTTTGGTACGACACAAAAGAGACGATCTCTGAGAAAGGGATTAGAAAACATAAAAGCACATCTGAAATTAAGTTTTGTGAAAGACAAGTACATTCATTAAACAGACGTTCTAATATACAACTGATGGTACGGAGTGTAACCTCAAATATAAACATTGTTGTACAAATTATTATGGAATATTGATAACTCCAATCAACTACCGCAACAACTTAAGCATACGCGTACCAAATTCTACATCTATGTAATTCCAGAATACCGTGTTCCATGGCTCGACATATAAAAGTACCCTTTACCAGATATGTGTACTTAGAGATTTTTAACCAAATGGTATACTGTAGAGGAATAAACAGTCTGTTGTTAGTGTAGAAATTCCAAAGATTGGTTCTTAGTAGGGATGTCAAATCGATTAAAACCTTATAACCGATTACTCGGTCAGGTTTCCGATCGAGTACCCGGTTACTCGGTAGACAATTTATTTTGTTCAGTTTAAAAAAGGTACAGCTGGGTTCAATGACACTTCTGTTTTCTTCCTTTCTTTTCATTATTTTATATTTCAACTATAATTGTAAAGATTCAGTTGAATGATAAAAAAAATTAAAAATATAAATTTATTATTTACAACACAGTACAAATTATTTACATACCAGGTTATGTCATGTCACATTCATGATTGTTATTCGGTCATTGTGGTACAGAGTTTTTGCTAAGGAAAATAATTTGGTCGATGCAAGACGATGACAACCTTCTGCCGAGAAGATTTCTTTCCGACGGAACAGATGTTGTCGGAACAGCTAAATACCGGCGCACAAGAACCGAGAGTCTTGAATATTTATCGGAATTATCTTTTCACCACGCAAGAGAATCAGTTACTGGCATTTGACAGTTTCGAGTCATTACATCGTTTGAAAAACTTCCAAACTTTAGATGTAGGAGGTGGCATTTTCACAGCCCTATCTCTCGAAATTCAATTCAAACACACTTTTAATAGTTCAATACTTTAAATTTGAATTGTGTTCATACCAGTTTAATCACTTTGTTTGGTTAACATTGTTAAGCCTACAAGCTAGTGTTTTGCCGGGGGAATAAGCAGATCAGAGATCAATTACCATTTAATTGACCAATAATTGTTATGTAAACATATGCCAAGCGCTGGTTTATGTGTACGATTTCTATTATATCTAACATTAATTATTTATTGTCCGGAAAATTTTATCATTATTTTCATAAAAAAAAGTTTTCCGAGTAACCGAATACCGATTTTGGTATTCGATAATCGGATGTTCGAGCGAGTACCCGGTTAACCGGGTACTCGTTGCCATCCCTAGTTCTTAGGTATACAGCATCAGAAACAAAAAATAATATAATATCATAAAAGATCATCTAACAAATGTTTTATGCATATTACATGTAGGAAAAAACCTAGGGTTATACTAGAAAAAAAATCATTATTTCCTGCAATTTCGGTACTTTGTTGTTTTATACCTTAATTTCTAGTAACACTACATGTTTGCATAAGGCATTTTGGAAAGTCAAGTCATTTGGAGTTAACTTCAAATATGTATTTATATTACATATGTCCCTTTCCTACCACTAAGTTAACAAACCAGTATCCCTTGATCAACCCTTCTTTCGTGGCTGCATCCGGGGTTAACCATCATGTGAAATCGCCATTTCATTGGCTAGGTAGAGAGATGGAGTCTTTTGGGGATAAACAGTAGGTGTAAATTTAACTTTATCATTCCATAAATGGGTTATTTATTTATTTATTTTGGGGGGGGGGGGGGGTAACTTGAGTTTCCCTTTTTGAGCCACCAAAACCGTGCGTCTTCGGTTTCCCGCGAATACTGCAGTCTTTGTAAGTCGTTATTCTGAACGGACGTGTCAAAGAAGGCTTACACCATGCCAGGAAACCGGGATGGTACAGTATTGGTGTCCAACAATTACAGGTTTCATAAAAACAAAGTAGCTTCTACAACAATTCATTGGAGATGTTGGCGAGTGACATGCAGAGCACCTCTTCAAACAAACCCAGCCGAGTCATACCGAAGACTTTAAAATTGGTAGTCGCTGCTTCTCCGCCAAGTGCGTGTCATATTTATAGGTAGTGACGACTGGTTGGTTCGGTGTCAGAATAACGTGTCCGAGTGGGTGTCACAGGTCTTCCTGCGGGCTGTTGCTTCTGTAGCACATTAAAAGTCCGGCTCAGCGTGTCGGTCTAGTACACAGGGTCTGTTCGATTGATTAAACGTTCTCCTCCTGAAATATCTGCCAATGGACGTTAAACTACAATCAATCAATCAATCTTGATCGGTTTCCAACTTAACTAATCACCAGGCGAGCAACGTTGTTTCATTACAGACTCATTTTCCCCGTTCCCCGACATGTAACAAAATTACCTTCTAGAACCAGAACAAAGACAGTACTGTATAATTAATCTTTCTTGGAGTAAAGACTTGTGAGAAAACGCTCTTTTAAGTTATGTATATTATTCACACAAGAACATGTTAAATTGAAACCATGAAAATACAATGTACAATGTAACTGAATATACACCAGAAAAAATTGTCACACTAAGCAGGAAACTCATTCAGCATTGACCTGGAGCAATACTAAACAGCACATACATGTAAGAGTTGAAATTAAGAGAGGATGAGAGGGTAACACAAGGTTTCGGTCACGGGGTATGTTCTGTCTTCAAGAACTTATTGATGGTTCAGCACTGAAACATCTTAAATAAAAATGATAATTGTACACACACTTGTTTTGAATTGAACAGTACTATCGTTGTCGTGACATCTTGAGGGTTAATAATTCCTTAAATTAGGACATTAACGCCCACTTTATGATAAACAAGATTGCTACACGTAGCTGTATGTCCCCCGCCAAGGCACATTGCCAGAAAATTACTAAGTCCCACAACTCCTAAAAATGTCGAATCAATATGATGGTATAATATGCACAGCTACAAATCATTTGTAACAATCCTGCAAAATTACATCAAAATTAATCGAGCGGTTTCAGAGGAGTTACGTTCATAAGATTTCCTCATAGTCCACTATAGTGAAAAATGTTAAAGTCTCATAACTCCTACAAAATATGTCGAATCAAAATGGCGGTATAGTATGCACATCTACATATCATGCGTAACAATCCTGCAAAGTTTCATCAAAATCGGTCAAGCGTTTTAAGAGGAGTTGCGTTCACAAAATTATTCGGACGGACGGACGGACGGACGCAGACCATTACTATGTCACTCCGTCGCTTCGCGGTTGGGGACAAAAAGGGTATACGGATTGAATATATACGTTTATTCAAACCAGAAATAACAGTTTAAGCGTATGGGTGGCCGACATTAGGACAAACGGACCTTCGGACTAATGAACCTTTGGACTATCGAACCTTCGGACTAATGGACCTTCGGACTAACGCCACGGAACCAAACTGTACAGCATGCATTTGCGGGTAAAACGCACGTGATTTTTTTTCTTGCACCAGTGCAATATAAGAAAATCTCACATCGCTAAAAATAGGAACTGGTCTGTCTCAAAAGTGAGAAAGAGCTGGTTGGCTCGTAATAAGGATAATATACATGTATATCTGCGGACTGTTGTATCAGTGAACTAGCACTATAAAAATCCAATTTAGCGTGTTGATCTAGTACAAAGCGAACCTCGTCATCATTTCATTGAAAATTAACTTTTTCTCGCCATGATATAGCTGAAAAATTACTGAGTTGGCGTTAAGCAACAATCACTCACTCACTCTTTGGATTTATACACCAGTTGTCGAACTTTGTAGTTTATTTTTAGAATTAATTAAATTATCATATGAATGAATTTAAATATCTGTATATATATTTCTTTGTTTAACTACCCAGTATTAATCCTCTATTTTTACCTTTAACAATTGATGGTAATATAGTGTATTGATCCGCAAAAGGTCAGGTATAGCTATGGACGCAATATAAACAATCCATTTCGAAATAGAGGATTGAGATTCATTTCATTTGGGGGAACATATAACATTTGAAAATGTCTTGGTGAGTTTTTAGTTAAAAATCCATTTGATATTCAAGATAAAATTCAAAAAGCTATTCCTCTTTGTCGGAACTAACATGTTTTAAAATCTATGTCATATATTACATAAATTTATAGATTAAATGAGTTAATCATATGCACAAGATTAATTAGAATATGTAGGTTCCTATAGGAGCCATATTTGTAATTCATAAAATGTCCTTGAAATATACAACTTTCGAATTTGAATGAAACTTAATGAACACATTTCACAGTCTGTTAATCCTCTTTGTCGTGTTTGTATGTATGTTATAGGTTAATTACTTTACAAACATCATACGATCATGCTTGTTTGTTTAGGAACATTTCCGCTAGAGTTAACAAATTTCAACGAATATTTAAATTTGCATAGAGATTTTTAGTTTGTAATTAATGATCATAAATCAAAATGTTTCAATGAATAAAATAAATAAATAATGCAACACGACCTATATAGGGGGTTAGGGTTGTAGTGTTTAACACCACTTTCAACAACATTTCAGTTATGTTGTGGCGGTCAGGTTTATTGGTGAAGAAAACCGGAGTACCCAGAGAAAACCATCGACCTGCAGCAAGTCACTGACAAACTTAACCACATAATGTTGTATCCAGTACACCTCGTCACTCACAACATTAGTGATGATAGGCAATGATTGCATAGGTAGTTATAAATCTAACTACCATACGATCACGACGTCCCCTCGACCTATAAAGCAAACCAATATATTTTAGAACAGATATTGAACCAGCTTTACAATACAACAATGCAATAAACATATGTACAGTCAAACCTGTATTAAGAGGTCATGACCTTTGGGACAAAGAAAAAGTGGCCTTATAAGACAGGTGACCTCTTAAAAGAGGTTAATTTCATATGAAAATTTCTAAGACTGGACAAGAAAAAGGTGACCTCTTAATACAGGTGACTGCTAAATAGAGGTAAACGCATGGGCAGGTTTGACTGTAATTGGTTTCAGACTAGCTCGATCCGTATGTTGTATTACATGGATGTCTATGAATGTTTCAGCATTATTTCAGCTATATCGTAGCTATCCATTTTATTGGTAGAGGAAATTTAAGTACTCTGGGGAAACCACAGAAATGCCCCAGGTAATTGACAAGCATTGTCATATATTTAAAGTTACGCAATGTATCCTCGTGTGTGGTGGATTCGAGTACCGGTCTGGTCAAACCAAATATTGTAACATTGGAATTTGCTGTATATCCACTGAGCACTCAGCATTAAGGAGTAGGAGCAAGGACTGACGAGCTCGGAATCAGGATAATGTTTCCGACCAGAACCACATGTCTACCCATTGAGTGTTATTTCAGATCCACTGAGCGGGTAGGTCTAGTCGTCATCTCGTCGAAATATAACTTGCTCTCGCCATGATCCTTCTGAAAAAAATGCTCACTTAGCGTTAAACAACAATCAATCAATCAATCAATCAATCAATCGAGTATATCTCTCCAAGGGAGTGAATCGTGGAACTCACAGCTTTAGTAGTGATATTCATTGATTGAGTAGTTCGTTGTAGAGCCAGCTACTATATACTTACGATAGTGACCACGGTGATCCTTTCTGGCGTTGTACAATTACTTGTTGGCCACTCGCTGTTAATCCACTGTACACGATATTATAACCAGCACCGTGATAGCTATAGCCGATTAGAAATTATTGCAATATTTCATATCATGAATGTGTCAGTGATATCGATTTTACCTCTATATCTACGATTGTCTGATTGTATTATGGAATTATTTTGACGGTTTAGTATTTTTTGTCGTTTATCTTTAACTCGATACAACATTGTGTGATAAAGTTTGTCAGTGGCTTGGGACAGGTCGGTGATTTTTTCCGGTTTCCTCCACCAATCCAACTGACCGCCACGATATAGCTGAAATATTGTTGAAAGTGGCGTTAAACACAATAACCCTAACCCCTTAATCAAATTATATTGATTTTTTAGATTTGTATCTATCTCAATAATGATAAAATTCCAGATACATGGCACAATAAGTAGCTGTTCCTTTTTCCTCATCACTACGTGAAGTTAATCTTTTTAAGTAATCATGTTTTCAAATGTTCGCACATTCGTCTTAAAGTCTCAAGGTTATAAAACATACTATGTGGTCTTTTGCTGTTCAATTACAATACATATCAGTCTGCTTTATTCGCTGTTAATTTACAATAAACAGCACACATTTTTCTTCAACTTGTTGATTGGTACATAACTGCAGGCTGGTTGCCTAGAGACAGATTCACAAAATCATTTTAGGGTACGAGGTATGTTCATTATTGAGGACCCTACTGTGACTTTAAAATGTAGAACAGCAATACATGCGTTGTTTCTTTACTTTAATTTGTGTCTAAATTGCAAAGTTGAATAGTCTCTCATGCTCATTGACATGCATTTCATTTCTTACTAATATACTAGTAGTCTATCCTTTTTCTTCAAAGGATGTCTTGTAAATGTCAGTCGATGGACTATACATTCAGTTACATTGTATTCATGATTTATTCTCGTAAAACAATACTCAAATAAAAAACAAGTGCCGTCGTGGTCGTGATCGCATGGTAGTTGGATGTATGACTACCTATGCAATCAGTGCATATCACCACTAACGTTGTGAGTTGGTACTCGAGACAAAATTATGCGATAAAAGTTCGTCAGTGAGTTGCGACGCGTCGGTGGTTTATTCCGGGTAATCCGGTTTTCTCCACCAATAAAACTGAGCCCTACCATATAACTGAAATATTGTTGAAAGTGGCGTTAAATACTATAACCCGCACCCAAATAAAGAACAAGAAAGAACTCAAATAAATATGGAGTAGATTTAAATTCTAAGACAGAATATAACTTAATGAAAACGTAGATATCTAATTTAGTGCGCACGACTCGTTTCTGGATTAACCTTCTTCAGGTTGGAAAGTCAAATAATTTAAAAGTTTTGGGAACAAGTATAATGTTTCATTTATGTAAGGATGTGATCTTCATATTCTTTTTTTGTTTTCAGGTTATTATTAAAACACATTTGATTGTAACATCTTGCAAATGGGTGTGGCAAGACTAGGCCAGTTTGAACTGTTGTGTCTGTTGATTGGCTTCTGTTTTATCACAGGTAAGATTAAGAAGTAAAGCATGCTGGTCACGATTTGTCATATATAAATGCAAGTATGAATGAATGAATGAAGATACTATCTTGGTGCATCAAATAAAAAAACATGGCTTCTATTGCTCTCTGTTAAGTATTTCCCACATGTCAAGTTCACATTGATTGATTAGAAGGGTCTTGGTAGGTGATGCTTAAAGTATTCGCATCTGTGTTTCGATTCACTGTCAGTCAAACCAAAGACTTTTAAAATTTGCATTTGAAATATTTTGTATAATTTTTAATAGGACCGCATCTTAATACTCAGAGGAGAGATTTGCTCCCATAAAACAAGTCTTAATCCCGCCACTTTTTATGGAAGTGGCGGTACTAAACCATAAATGTGAACGGTCATGTATCCAGGTATTTGTGTGTTAAGGGTATTCATCTAGCCTCTGTCACTATGCGGTATCTTGTTTGGATTTTGAAACTGTTCCAAATATTTTGTTTTACAATTTATTATATTTGATATCTTGAAGATACCAAAGGGGTAATCAGAAGTCGTAAATCGAAGGACAGACAATACAAAGGTCAAATGCAAAAGGACAAAAGAACAAACCACGATCTACAAAACATTATATAGAAAACTAAAATTCGAGTGATACGAACCCCACTAAAAACCGGGGGTGAACGCAGGTTCTCCGGAAGGTAAGCAGTTCCTGCTCCACATGTGGCATACGTCGTGTTAATACCGTGAGATAATGAACGACAACCACATTGTCGTGTCTGTACTCTAATGTCTCAACTATGTCAGACTATGTAATTTTCCTGTGTCTTCATCTTCATGAACTTTATTTACATCTTCTTCATTTTAAAGTCGGAGATTTGTTTCACTGTTTGTACATGAAGCTGGGAGGGTTCATTATAAAAGCAAATTAAAGTAGATTAGAAATATTATTTATTTTAATGACTATTCAAAACATTTGAATGTTTGTATTTCTCTATAATTTATAGTCAATGGACAATGCTCTGGTACAGCGCAAGATCTTACTGCAGAATTCAACGCATACAAGACTCTTAAATCGACAAACTATCCAGCAAGTTATGATAAGTAAGTAAATTCTCTACTTATTATGTATATTAATGACACAAATGTCATTTATATTTTTAAAGTTTGGAATGTCTTTATCTTGAACTTGGATAATTCATTTCCTTCGATATCGCGATATAAAGAAAAATTAGGCCTGTAAGTACAAGCTATTAGTTTGGTTTTAGGAACCGATCAGATGATAGCAAAAATGTTTGCATCGTAAATATAATGTATTATGTTCTAAGTTCATTCTGTTCAACCGAACATAAATAATTCATGCCCTCAACTTGTTATGATTTTCTGGAATTAACAGACACACTAAACTAAACTAAAACAAGATGTTGATTTTGTCAGGCACGGTGACCCTTATAATTTTATTATACAATACATTACATTTACTCCATCACTCAAGAGTCAATCAATTATTTACGCTTTATTTTAAGTATAATTTCAGGATCTATAAAATAAATGTAAATGAATTAATCATTTATTGTATATTACATAAATATTTCTAAATTAGATTTCTTAATTACTCTGTTAAAATTAAACTATTGTTGCCAAGTAGAGTGGTCACCGTCTTTACTTAGATAAACTTAAATCTCGTTCGCATCTCAATATATGGATGAGGCTTATGAGAAAATGTTAAAATATCTTGTCTTAGAAACTACAATGCAGAGTTTCTGTTTATCCAATGGAAATCAGAATTTCAAAATGGTCACCACCACAATTAAGATAGCAAAATTTAACTAGGTAAGCACAAGAAGCCTATGGTTTTCTACACTATTATGTGTGATTGCAGTTCTTCTTCCTACAATTTAACAAATATTTTGAAATACAGGTGACCTCTAAATACAGGCTTGACTATATGTGAGATAATGAAACCATGTATGATTGATAAAACATTATTTTTTCAGCGGATTGACATGTTTGTATAAGATTGATTCAGGAGGAAATGACAGAAAAGTAGCCATATCATACATTGACTTTAACTTAGAGACCAATTATGACATTCTCTACGTATATGATAGTATGTATATATATTTAACTACGTTCACGCCACAATGCTGAATTTTGTTTTGTTTTGTTTTTTTTTTAACGCCACTTTCAGTAATATTTCAGCTATATCATGGCAACCAGTTTTAGTGGTGGAAGCCGGAGTACCCGGAGAGAACCATCGACCATGGACAAGCAACGACATAGCTGAAATACTGCTAAAGTTGGTGCTAAGCACCAATCAATCCAAAGTAATCAACACTGTCCAATAAACACTAAAATTCACTTTTCGGGAAACATAAAATGTATGCTTAAAGAAACGTAGATATTTAACATAGTGTGGGAGGTACTCTTCTAGAATAACTTTCAAAGGGTACCCTCAAAGTCAAAAGATTGGAAAGCCACATAATTTAAAAGTCTTTGGGAACTAGAAATCCGAAGGGCCTGAACATGGAAGCCAAATATATCTATATTTTTAAATTTTTGTTTGTTTACCAATTTATGACGTTGCTAATTCGAGTATTTATTACAAAACAAAACAAAAAAAGATTTTGAATGTGTTCTATTGTTTTAAATATCTCCACATATAGTAACAATTTTTTATTATCTTTTCAGGCAGTACAGCTTCCAATCTTTTAAGCATAGATAATGGAGTTATCAGAGACAAATTTTACATTTCTTCTGGACAATATATGTATTTGAAGTTTACGTCAGATTTTTCTGTCGCGTGGTCTGGTTTTAAAATACAATACATTAGTGTTCTTGGTAAGCTTGATTCGCTAATATTTAAAGTTTCTTTTTTTTTCTGCAAAACATAATGAACAGGAAATTAACCCCGCCATTTCTATTGAAGGGCTTATATCAAGCCAGGAAATTGGGCGGTTATGTATTAGTGCTAGGAGTATCGATTTTGCCTCTTTGTACGATTTTTCTTTTGGATTTTGGAACTGTTCCAACAGTGTGGTAGTTTTTGCTTTTCGTATATATATATATCGATATAATATCTTTTTGAAATGTATTGCTAGATGAATGGCGAACGTGAATTCAGAGTAAGTCTATTAATATTACGTATTCATCATCACGTGATATATCTATTACGTATTCATCATCACGTGATATATATATTACGCATTCATCATCACGTGATATATCTATTCGGTATTCCATCATCACGTGATATATCTATTACGTATTCATCATCACGTGATATATCTATTACGTATTCATCATCACGTGATATATCTATTACGTATTCATCATCACGTGATCTGTCTTTTAGCTTCATAGATTTCGAATTTAGAAGGAATATTCCTTTTTTTCTGAAGTAAGTAAATGTTCTGAAGGAAATATATCAATTCTACATTCAAACAAGTTTGTAATTTTTAGCATTCACACAAATTCTCTGCAGTTCAGAATAAAATCACATAAATAGGTATGGAAGCCTTTAGTGACCATTTAGCGATTTAGCATTCGCATTGTGGTTTTTCGTTTTTTCCCTAACGCGTTTCTGCATGTTCGCTTTGTATGAATTAAAAGACGAAAACGCGAAATGGTCGTTCTCGGCTTTCGCAAACAGGTGAACAAAATAATATGGTATTGTACTGCCATTTCGTTTCTATCTCCTTTCAGATGCTATCAACACACCTGCATGTGGTAGTACTTTGACTGTTAACACAGCGCAAGAAGAACAATATGCCTTGAATACTTTCTCAGATCCAATAGATAATACACAGTAAGAAATTTTATTCTTTCTCATATCCAATAGATAATACAGAGTAAGAAATGTTATTCTTTCTCATATCCAATAGATAATACAGAGTAAGAAATGTTATTCTTTCTCATATCCAATAGATAATACACAATAAGAAATGTTATTCTTTCTTGGATCCAATCGATAATACAGAGTAAGAAATATTATTCTTTCTCATATCCAATAGATAATACACAGTAAGAAATGTTATTCTTTCTTGGATCCAATCGATAATACACAGTAAGAAATTTTATTCTTTCTCGAATCCAATAGATAATACATTGTAATAAATTGTATTCTTTCTCGGATTCAATAGATAACAGATTGTGTGTTTGAGTTATCGATTTTTACCTCTTTCTGCCATTTTTCTATTAGATTGTGGAAATATTTCGACAGTGTTGTATTTTTCTTTTGTTTTTCATTCTTTTAACACATAGATGTATGTAAAATTCATGATTTCTCCAATTTGCCAGATATTTGTAGTCACTTTTGAATGAATGACACGAAGATAGCTGAAATATTGTTGAAAGTTGCGTTAAAGCAATCATAACCCTAACCCATAGCCCTTAATGAATGATATATCATGGTAATATCGTCCTCCGGAATTGAAACACCAATCAGTGCCTATCACAACTAAAGTTGCGAGTTCGAACCCCGTTCATGGCCAGATGTACTCGATACAACATTATGTGATAAAGTTTGTCAGTGACTTGTACCAGGTCAGTTGCTTTCTCCGGTTTCACCCGCCAATAAAACTGACCTCCACGATATAACTGAAATATTGTTGAAAGTGGCGTTAAACCCCATAAACCCAAACCAAAACCCCAGAATTAAAACAATTGTTACATGTATGTGAAATGAAATACATTTTATTTCATGTGAACTGCATCCTGTTTTACAGTGCGACACTCTGTACGTGGACAATACAAGCACCAGCCTCTAACGATCAATTTACATTGACAGTTCAGTATACAGACTTTGAAGATTTTCTGTCCTAT
Organism: Bathymodiolus septemdierum; assembly: GCA_963383655.1. Taxonomy (NCBI): domain Eukaryota; kingdom Metazoa; phylum Mollusca; class Bivalvia; order Mytilida; family Modiolidae; genus Bathymodiolus; species Bathymodiolus septemdierum. The sequence goes on along the minus strand of OY726524.1, from coordinate 32,550,443 downwards.
GGGTGTGACCAAACCAATGAGTATGGTCTCTCTATATTGGATGGTATGTTATATGTTATATTGGTGTGACCAAACCAATGAGTATGGTCTCTCTATATTTGATGGTATGTTATATGGGTGTGACCAGACCAATGAGTATGGTCTCTCTATATTGGATGGTATGTTATATGTTATATTGGTGTGACCAGACCAATGTGAATGGTCTCTCTATATTGGATGGTATGTTATATGTTATATTGGTGTGACCAGACCAATGTGAATGGTCTCTCTATATTGGATGGTATGTTATATGTTATATTGGTGTGACCAGACCAATGTGAATGGTCTCTCTATATTGGATGGTATGTTATATGTTATATTGGTGTGACCAGACCAATGTGAATGGTCTCTATATTGGATGGTATGTTATATGTTATATGACTGTGACCAGACCAATGTGAATGGTCTCTTTATATTGGATGGCATGCTATGTTATATGGTGTGACCAGACCAATGAGTATGGTCTCTCTATATTGGATGGTATGTTATATGTTATATTGGTGTGACCAAACCAATGAGTATGGTCTCTCTATATTGGATGGTATGTTATATGTTATATTGGTGTGACCAGACCAATGTGAATGGTCTCTCTATATTGGATGGTATGTTATATGTTATATTGGTGTGACCAGACCAATGTGAATGGTCTCTCTATATTGGATGGTATGTTATATGTTATATTGGTGTGACCAGACCAATGAATGGTCTCTCTATATTTGATGGTATGTTATATGTTATATTGGTGTGACCAGACCAATGTGAATGGTCTCTCTATATTGGATGGTATGTTATATGTTATATTGGTGTGACCAGACCAATGTGAATGGTCTCTATATTGGATGGTATGTTATATGTTATATGACTGTGACCAGACCAATGTGAATGGTCTCTTTATATTGGATGGCATGCTATGTTATATGGTGTGACCAGACCAATGAGTATGGTCTCTCTATATTGGATGGTATGTTATATGTTATATTGGTGTGACCAAACCAATGAGTATGGTCTCTCTATATTGGATGGTATGTTATATGTTATATTGGTGTGACCAGACCAATGTGAATGGTCTCTCTATATTGGATGGTATGTTATATGTTATATTGGTGTGACCAGACCAATGAGTATGGTCTCTATATTTGATGGTATGTTATATGTTATATTGGTGTGACCAAACCAATGAGTATGGTCTCTCTATATTGGATGGTATGTTATATGTTATATTGGTGTGACCAGACCAATGTGAATGGTCTCTCTATATTTGATGGTATGTTATATGGGTGTGACCAGACCAATGAGTATGGTCTCTCTATATTGGATGGTATGCTATATGTTATATGGGTGTGACCAGACCAATGAGTATGGTCTCTCTATATTGGATGGTATGTTATATGTTATATTGGTGTGACCAGACCAATGTGAATGGTCTCTCTATATTTGATGGTATGTTATATGGGTGTGACCAGACCAATGAGTATGGTCTCTCTATATTGGATGGTATGTTATATGTTATATTGGTGTGACCAAACCAATGAGTATGGTCTCTATATTTGATGGTATGTTATATGTGTGTGACCAGACCAATGCGTATGGTCTCTTTATATTGGATGGTATGTTATATGTTATATTGGTGTGACCAGACCAATGAGTATGGTCTCTCTATATTTGATGGTATGTTATATGTTATATGGGTGTGACCAGACCAATGAGTATGGTCTCTCTATATTTGATGGTATGTTATATGGGTGTGACCAGACCAATGAGTATGGTCTCTCTATATTTGATGGTATGTTATATGTTATATGGGTGTGACCAAACCAATGAGTATGGTCTCTCTATATTGGATGGTATGTTATATGTTATATGGGTGTGACCAAACCAATGAGTATGGTCTCTCTATATTGGATGGTATGTTATATGTTATATTGGTGTGACCAGACCAATGAGTATGGTCTCTTTATATTGGATGGTATGTTATATGTTATATGGGTGTGACCAGACCAATGAGTATGGTCTCACTATATTGGATGGTATGTTATATGTTATATTGGTGTGACCAGATCAATGAGTATGGTCTCTTTATATTGGATGGTATGTTATATGTTATATGGGTGTGACCAGACCAATGAGTATGGTCTCTTTATATTGGATGGTATGTTATATGTTATATTGGTGTGACCAGACCAATGAGTATGGTCTCTTTATATTGGATGGTATGTTATATGTTATATGGGTGTGACCAGACCAATGAGTATGGTCTCTTTATATTGGATGGTATGTTATATGTTATATGGGTGTGACCAGACCAATGAGTATGGTCTCTCTATATTGGATGGTATGTTATATGTTATATTGGTGTGACCAGACCAATGAGTATGGTCTCTTTATATTGGATGGTATGTTATATGTTATATTGGTGTGACCAGACCAATGAGTATGGTCTCTTTATATTGGATGGTATGTTATATGTTATATTGGTGTGACCAGACCAATGAGTATGGTCTCTCTATATTTGATGGTATGTTATATGGGTGTGACCAGACCAATGAGTATGGTCTCTCTATATTGGATGGTATGTTATATGTTATATGACTGTGACCAGACCAATGTGAATGGTCTCTTTATATTGGATGGCATGCTATGTTATATGGTGTGACCAGACCAATGAGTATGGTCTCTCTATATTGGATGGTATGTAATATGTTATATGGGTGTGACCAGACCAATGAGTATGGTCTCTCTATATTGGATGGTATGTTATATGTTATATGGGTGTGACCAGACCAATGAGTATGGTCTCTATATTGGATGTTATGTTATATGTTATATGGGTGTGACCAGACCAATGTGAATGGTCTCTCTATATTGGATGGTATGTTATATGTTATATGGGTGTGACCAGACCAATGAGTATGGTCTCTCTATATTGGATGGTATATTATATGGGTGTGACCAGACCAATGTGTATGGTCTTTCTATATTTGATGGTATGTTATATGTTATATGGGTGTGACCAGACCAATGTGTATGGTCTCTCTATATTGGATGGTATGTTATATGTTATATGGGTGTGACCAGACCAATGAGTATGGTCTCTCTATATTGGATGGTATGTTATATGTTATATGGGTGTGACCAAACCAATGAGTATGGTCTCACTATATTTGATGGTATGTTATATGTTATATGGGTGTGACCAGACCAATGAGTATGGTCTCTCTATATTGGATGGTATGTTATATGTTAAATGGGTGTGACCAGACCAATGAGTATGGTCTCTCTATATTTGATGGTATGTTATATGTTATATGGGTGTGACCAGACCAATGAGTATGGTCTCTCTATATTTGATGGTATGTTATATGTTATATGGGTGTGACCAGACCAATGTGAATGGTCTCTCTATATTTGATGGTATGTTATATGCTATATGGGTGTGACCAGACCAATGAGTATGGTCTCTCTATATTTGATGGTATGTTATATGTTATATGGGTGTGACCAGACCAATGTGAATGGTCTCTCTATATTTGATGGTATGTTATATGCTATATGGGTGTGACCAGACCAATGAGTATGGTCTCTCTATATTGGATGGTATGTTATATGTTATATGGGTGTGACCAGACCAATGAGTATGGTCTCTCTATATTTGATGGTATGTTATATGTTATATGGGTGTGACCAGACCAATGAGTATGGTCTCTCTATATTTGATGGTATGTTATATGTTATATGGGTGTGACCAGACCAATGAGTATGGTCTCTCTATATTTGATGGTATGTTATATGTTATATGGGTGTGACCAGACCAATGAGTATGGTCTCTCTATATTTGATGGTATGTTATATGGGTGTGACCAAACCAATGAGTATGATCTCTCTATATTTGATGGTATGTTATATGTTATATGGGTGTGACCAGACCAATGAGTATGGTCTCTCTATATTTGATGGTATGTTATATGGGTGTGACCAGACCAATGAGTATGGTCTCTCTATATTGGATGGTATGTTATATGTTATATGGGAGTGTCCAGACCAATGAGTATGGTCTCTCTATATTGGATGGTATTTTATATGCTATGTGGTATATTTTCTCACTGGAACCATTGCATGATATATATACTATCTGCAGTGGCCGTCGTGGTCGTGATCGTATGCTAGTTGGATTTACAAATACCTATGCATTCAGTGCCTATCACCACTACAGTTGTGAGTTCGAATCCCGCTCATGGCGAAGTGTGTTCGATACAACATTATGTGATAAAGTTTGTCAGTGACTTGCGTGAGGTCGGTGGTTTTCTCCAGGTACTCCGGTTTCCTCCAACAATACAACTGACCGCCACAAATTATTGTTGAAAGTGGCGTTACACCATTTCCAAATACTTATGCTATGGCAGAAAGTAACATGTGTTTTACTTTTAATCTATACTTACATTGTACTAATTAAATTTTATTTCCGTAAATAAATTTGTAAATAATTGATGTTTTACAGGAAACGATGCCCATCATTTAGGCCGCTGACACCACTATGAACACAACTGTTCCTTTTAATGTTCGCCTGCACCAATGCATAAACTCACTTAAACTGCTATGATAACTGCTATGATAACTGCATATAAATAGCAGAAAATTCAGTCACTCTTGTATATAAAGGGCACTCAAGGAAACTTGAAAATGTGCCCTTAATACAGAGCTTAAAATCATATGCCCTATTCATTAATGGGGAAAATGAGACTGTCCTTTATAGAAAGTGAGTTGTTATATAGAAGTGTCCTGTAATTTTAATCTTTAGAATGATTTAATGGATATGTTTTGCTCTTTAGGTACTGTCTTGAGTTATCAGGTTTGTGATGATCTACCAGACAGCGCTATTAATATTTATGGATCTGGTGCACAAAGTCTGACTTTAAAGTTCAGAGCACCAATAGTAAATGGTATCGACAGAGGATTCATAATTACTATACTATATACTGGGTCGTGTAAGTATAACGACCATGTTAGAAAGTTTTAAAACAGAATTCATCAACAATGCAAAGTGAAAATCTCCAAAATGATTTTTTTTTTTATCTAAAATGAAAAAGACAGTTAGGCTATACATCATAAAAAAATATATATCTCTGCTAGTGGACTATTAGTAACCAAAGATATCATCCACCCAGTAGTCAGTGTTTCGGCACTGACATGTTTTATAAGATATATTTATCATTGAAATTTAAATTGGAAACATCATCATCAGCAGACGACAATCAACGAGAAAATATATGTACAAACATATATATTACGAACATTTTAAAGTTTGCACGCACCTGGGTTCTGCATAAATACATGAAATTATTCCAGAATGATGTCAGTAATTTGTCCGGTAATACTCACACGTGAAGTAAAATATATAAGGAATTTTATCACTGCATTGTAAATGCTAATAAAGAACGTCATATTAGATTCCGGTTAGCGAAACTGAGTAAATATAATAACTATGGTTTCATATCGAGCTTAAAAACGCAAAATTAAATGATGATATTTACACGATTCCTTTACGAGAATCCATTTGCAGACATACTTCAGCCGGTACAGCTCGGAATTTCTTTACAACGTGTGAAAACGAGCTCTCCCATTATATGTCAAATGGTATTGACTTTCTGTTATCTTATTATAAAAAAAAAACGAATATATACATATATGATTACATTACTTCCATTTTTCATTGAAATGTTACAATATGATTGGTTATGAAGTGGTCACCGTCACATGATTATAAAAGAGATGTTTTACATCCCAATAAAACTAAAACCCAAACTTACACGTGCCTCCATGACGACGTCAGATGTAAACAATCAATGGCGTAGTAATTTCCAACAGCAAATAATCTAACACAAATAAAATTCACAATGAAAAATTCAACTATATTAAATTTTGGTGTGATTTAAATGTAATTATAAAAATTGAATGCATTTTTTGTAGTTTTATAGGCGTGTAAAAGCGTGGACCGAGGCACATTTTTTGTAAGCGCGCTTCATGCAAAATGTGCTTCGGTCCACGCTTTTACACGTCAATAAAACTACAAAAAATGCATTCAATTCTTAAATAAATGAACAAAACAATGATTCTGTCAAGAATGAATTCCGCATGGACTGAAACGATATAACTGAAATATTGTTGAAAGTGATGTTAAATACCATTACCATAACGGAACAGTATAGACAGAAAATGAAAAGAAGGAGTTTTTGTTTTTAGCTGTTCCTGCAACGGTTCCTGTACCTACAGTACCTAGTGTATCAAGTACGTGTGGATCTGACACGAACCCGGTTTTACTCACAGCTAGTAATGTAACACAGTTCATATCATCACCTAACTATCCAAGTAATTATGCAAAGTAAGTCGTATAGATAGATTTAGACTTCTAATGATGATAAGTAATTCATGATAATAAATTTATCCTGTTATGTATTGCTGTAAAATGAAAAGGGAAAACAACACACCGTCGGAACAATTCGAAATTCTAATCAACAAATGGTAGACATTAACACAATCGATAGCATTAACACATATATACATGACCACTCACTTGTATGGCTTAGTGCAGGCACTTCAATACAGAGTGACGGGGATAGGATAGTTTTAGGGACCAAATCTAGCACTCTGGGTGAAATTAATTCGTGATGATAATTTTATTTTAGTCAATATGAAAAGTAAGCATTGTTTAGGCCAAAAAAAAATATGTGTGTTTACTGTCACATGTCAAAAAAATCTAGGGTCGGTCGGTCGGGATTAATTTTTTTTTTTTTTTTTTTTATTATCGACAAAACCGGAAATAATCGTTCCCGGTTCCGGAATCCGATTCCGGTATTAAATTTTCGAAAATTCCGGTAAAATGACGAATTATGCAGTTTTTCTACCTTCTTTGCTCTCAATTTCGACAAAAAGCTAGCAGTTGAATAAATAAAACATTGCTGCTGGTTAAACAACAAAAATGGTTATCCGAATTCTGTGTAAAAATGCATAGGGTCGCTAGCAAAAATTAGGGTAGGTCGGGTGACCGTAAACACACATATTTTTTTTGTTGGCCTTATATAATTATATTGGTAATTATGGAAAGAAAATCACTTTAATAAAATTTGAGTAATTATAGTAATTATAACAAGTAATTCATGGTTATATATTTATCGTAGTTATTAGGGAAAGTAAGTACATTGTAATGGTAATACAGTCAAACCTGCCTTAAAGGGGTACCATGCACTACAGGGAGATAACTCTTTAAAATCAGTTGAACGTTTTGATCATACAATGTTTGTATGCAGATTTCAAGCATCTCGGTGATCAAAACCACAGCCTGAGAGAGAAAAGCTGCTATGTGGCTAGTGAATTTATAGCTCTGAGTCTGTTGGTTGGAATTTGTTAAAATTTGATATTTATTACAGTGGATATATTCAAACACACTGTCAAAAAATTAAGAACATTAAGCGAGCAGATTAAATTTTACATGAAGTGTATGGTACCACCTTAATGGGCATCTCCATATCGCAAATCACTGCTTATGAAGGGCATCCTCATTCTTCCCATTTATGAAAAGTGTGTATTATTTTAACCTGTATATAAATGGCAACTGCTCATAAAGGACACATTTTCGGGTTCCCTTCAGTGCCATTTACATACATGCTTGACTGTATATACATCTTTGTCCGATCTCTTTGTGCCCATGGACATTCGATCATACGCCAAATCGCATGTTAAATCTTCATAGCTATTTTTTATAAACTGAAACGTACGTTACATCACAAACATTATTGAGGTTCATGTAATAAATATTTGTCATAAGGTAATAAAATATTATTCATTCTAGTAATTTAAATTGTTGGTGGCGAATATCAGCATCAGGTGACGGTGTGAAATTGTCTCCAAACCAAATAAGTACCGACTCTGCAGATGCTATCACTGTTTTTGATGGTAAGTGTTATGTGTAAGACAAATTCAAGATTCAAAGCGTCGAAGAACATACAATCTGGTCTTTCACGACTACCATGAATTTATTTTGATATGCATGATGTTTGTTTAAAAGATATTAGAAGTGGCAAGTTCATTTAGCTATAAAGTAGCGGTCTCCGATTCCATAGTAATATGTTGTAATTGTATTGTCCGTTTTATTTTAATTACTTGTCGTAAATCAGAATATTTAAGAAATAATTCATGGCAGCCGTAGATTTGTGGTCATTTAACCATGGGTTGGGCATTTATATAAACGAATATAAATGCCCAACCCATGGTTAAATGTACACAAATCTACGGCTGCCATGAATTATTTCTTTTCTAATATGACAAATACCGTAATTTTTATTACCCTAGGCTACCTTAGAATCCGTCAATCAACGGCTGTTCCGTTTAGCCCCCTTCACATATGAATACGAATATTGGATGTTTACGTCGTCAAAATTTCACGTGGGAGGTGGCCGGAACATCCGTAGGGGGAAACCCCAGATGAGTCCGTTTTCATCGCATATTTGTGTATACATGTAAACAAAATAATATAATGTGTAGTTGTTGTGTATGACCTCACGGAAACGGCCTTGTAGGCTTTTATTCATTACAAAAACTTTTTAAATTATGTTTTCTTGTTTCCAATCGATAATTTGAGTGCGCAGCTGCTAAAGGTAGATATATATCGACATATACTGGTTGACGATATGGTATCAGGACATCTCGGGACCTGGACATCTCGGTACTCGGTACTGGACATCTCGGTACTCGGTACTGAAAATTTCGGTACTGAATAATAAAAATAATTTGATTGAATTTAGAAACTTTTTAAGCAATTTTTTTACATGTAGACGTTGTTTATACAAATTCTTGTTTTTTTTTTTAATCATCTTTAATTAAATGGACATCAAAGAGGAAATTCATTAATATTTGTAAATAACTTTTGTTTTGATAACTAAGTCTCTTTATCAATAAATCACAGATAAATTTAACAGGATGATTATTTTCATTTCTGTTTTGATTGCATAACTGTTTTAATTAGATAGCTTTAATTACCAAGTTTAATTTCTTTAATCATAGATCAATGCTTTAATCTTTTGTTTGACTTCAAAAGACGATACAAGCTGAATTTTATTTGAGAAATATCCGATATGGTTTTGACCTAGTTTTCATTGTTTACGTTTTTATGGTGCATAAATGACATCACACCAAACCAAAATATAATCAAATGTTTATGATAATAGAAATTATAGAAGAATCGTTAGGGTGACGAACTTTCATACATCGGGGATATCAGATAATCTGAAGCAAAGGTCAAAATAATGAAAATATAAATAAAAATCAATGTATACTAAAACAACGATCTCCGGGATCGATCTACACTGGAATTATCAAAAAAACTTTTGGTTCATATATATTAAAGAACTACTAGTACAAAAATATTGACAATTAATAAGTACCAAACAATTGTGGTCAGTAAGGAATATTGTCTCATCCAAGTCCCGAACTGTCCAGTACCGAGTACCGAAATGTCCAGGACCGAGTACCGAGATGTCCAAGTCAGTACCGAGATGTCCAGGTACCGAGATGTCCAGGTCCCGAGATGTCTAGGATTCGACGATATATAGGCCGTCATATTAGAAATATGCATTCTAATGTTTTCGTTGTTATTTACTGTGATTAATTGGATCTTCATTCTTGTTGTGGTTGTTGAAAAATTATCGACGGTTCCTGTTCAGCTCTCAGTGCTACATATTTATTGCATCGCTAACAGTAAGTTCAGAATTACATGTAAGCAACAGCATGCTAAAGGGTAAGGGCTATGGATTTTAACGTAAATTTCAGCAATATCGTGGTGGTCAGTTTTATTGGTGGAGGAAACTGGAGTACCACCCGGAGAAAACTACCGACCTGCCGCAAGTCACTGGCAAAACTTTATCACATAATGATGTATTGAGTACACCTCGCCATGAACAGGATTCGAAGTCACAACGTTAGTGGTGATAGGCACTGATTGTACAGGTAGTTGTAAATTGTAAGTTGTAAACTATCATACGATCATGGCCATGACGGCGCCCATTTTTAGCATACTAATGCAGCCTCATAATCTTTGTTTATGCAAGTCTCAAAATGTGTATTTATTTTATTGGAGATATATCCATTGAACGTTGAAGAAACATAAATATACAAATATCATTCAATATGTGGCAGAGTTCAGTTCGCTTGGAGGGACTATCATTTGATGTTATGTATACCAAATTATTTATTATTCCAAAACATGAATATGTAGAAGCAATAAGGAAAAATACTTTCAATGCCACTTTATCGAATTAATATGATATATGTGTAGCCAACCCGTAATGTCCAACCACAGGGGTTCGCTTAGTAAGATTTGTGGGATAATACTATATAGTGACAGCCGGAACCTTTGAACCATAATGAGAGCGGGAGGTTTGGCGCTTTAAAATCTGATTCAACCCACCATTTCTTTAGAAATGCCTGTACCAAGTCAGGGTCATTACGGTTTTCACAGTTTTCCGGTTGTTGACTGATTTTGTCTGTTTATATAATTATGAGTTTTGACTTTCCCTTTGTAAGATTGTTCGGAGTTCGGTAATTTTGTTATTACCCTTATCAATGGGAAGTCATTTTTCAACACAAAATACCATATTTTTTACACTAAGCAAACCTATGGCATGACCATAGACTCCACGACTTTAGAAACTTGCATAGTCAATTCTGTTGAACAATTTGATTTTTTGTAATCTTATTTCAGACATGAGTAAAATGGCAATTACTAGTACTAGTAATCGAACACAATATAACAGACATCACTGTTGTAGCAATCGTGGTACCTTTTTCTTTTTCAGAACCATCTTGAACACAATATAACAGACATCACAGTTGTAACAATCGTGGTACCTTTTTCAGGGCCATCTTGAACACAATACAACCGACATCACTGTTGTAACAATCGTGGTACCTTTTTTCTTTTTCAGGACCATCTTGAACACAATACAACCGACATCACAGTTGTAACAATCGTGGTACCTTTTTTTCTTTTTCAAGACCATCTTGAACACAATACAACCGACATTACAGTTGTAACAATCGTGGTACCTTTTTCTTTTTCAGAACCATCTTGAACACAATATAACAGACATCCCAGTTGTAACAATCGTGGTACCTTTTTCTTTTTCAGAATCATCTTGAACACAATAAAGCAGACATCACAGTTGTAACAATCGTGGTACTTTTTCCTTTTTCAGGGCCATCTTGAACACAATATAACAGACCTCACAGTTGTAACAATCGTGGTACCTTTTTTCTTTTTCAGGACCATCTTGAACACAATGCAATCGACATCACAGTTGTAACAATCGTGGTACCTTTTTCCTTTTTCATGACCATCTTGAACACAATATAACCGACATCACAGTTGTAGCAATCGTGGTACCTTTTCCCTTTTTCAGGGCCATCTTGAACACAATGCAACCAACATCACAGTTGTAACAATCGTGGTACCTTTTTCCTTTTTCAGGGCCATCTTGAACACAATATAACAGACATCACAGTTGTAACAATCGTGGTACCTTTTTCCTTTTTCAGGGCCATCTTGCACACAATGCAACCAACATCACAGTTGTAGCAATCGTGGTACCTTTTTCCCTTTTCAGGGCCATCTTGAACACAATATAACAGACATCACAGTTGTAACAATCGTGGTACCTTTTTCGTTTTTCAGAACCATCTTGAACACAATATAACCAACATCACAGTTGTAACAATCGTGGTACCTTTTTCCTTTTTCAGAACCATCTTGAACACAATATAACAGACATCACAGTTGTAACAATCGTGGTACCTTTTTCCTTTTTCAGGGCCATCTTCAACACAATATACCAGACATCACAGTTGTAACCATTGTGGTACCTTTTTCCTTTTTCAGGGCCATCTTGAACACAATACAACGACATCACAGTTGTAACAATCGTGGCACCTTTTTCCTTTTTCAGAACCATCTTGAACACAATGTAACAGACATCACAGTTGTAACAATCGTGGTACCTTTTTCCTTTTTCAGGGCCATCTTGAACACAATGCAACCGATATCACAGTTGTAACAATCGTGATACGATTTTCTTTTTCAGAACCATCTTGAACACAATATAACCGACATCACAGTTGTAACAATCGTGGTACTTTTTTTCTTTTTCAGGACCATCTTCAACACAATATAACCGACATCACAGTTGTAACAATCGTGGTACCTTTTGCTTTTTCAGAACCATCTTGAACACAATATAACAGACATCACAGTTGTAACAGTCGTGGTACCTTTTTCCTTTTTCAAGGCCATCTTCAACACAATATAACAGACATCACAGTTGTAACCATTGTGGTACCTTTTTCCTTTTTCAGGGCCATCTTGAACACAATGCAACCGACATCACAGTTGTAACAATCGTGGTACCTTTTTCCTTTTTCAGAACCATCTTGAACACAATATAACAGACATCACAGTTGTAACAATCGTGATACCTTTTTCCTTTTTCAGGGCCATCTTGAACACAATGCAACCGATATCACAGTTGTAACAATCGTGATACGATTTTCTTTTTCAGAACCATCTTGAACACAATATAACCGACATCAGAGTTGTAACAATCGTGGTACTTTTTTTCTTTTTCAGGACCATCTTCATCACAATATAGCCGACATCACAGTTGTGACAATCGTGGTACCTTTTGCTTTTTCAGAACCATCTTGAACACAATATAGCAGACATCAGAGTTGTAACAATCGTGGTACCTTTTTCCTTTTCAGAACCATCTTGAACACAATATAACAGACATCACTGTTGTAACAATCGTGGTACTTTTTTTCTTTTTCAGAACCATCTTGAACACAATATAACAGACATCACAGTTGTAACAATCGTGGTACCTTTTTCTTTTTCAGAACCATCTTGAACACAATACAACCGACATCAGAGTTGTAACAATCGTGGTACCTTTTTCTTTTTCAGAACCATCTTGAACACAATATAACAGACATCAGAGTTGTAACAATCGTGGTACCTTTTTTCTTTTTCAGGACCATCTTGAACACAATACAACCGACATCACTGTTGTAACAATCGTGATACCTTTGTCTTTTTCAGGACCATCTTATAACTATGTTATTTTAGCATCTTATTCTGGTGCAATAACTATGGGAAGTGCTGTATATTCAACAGGAGATAGTATAACTATAAAGTTTCATACCGACGGATCCGATACAGACTCCGGGTTTTACATTGGATATGAAGAAGGTTCAGTAGGTAAGATATCCATTATTTTTCAAGCATCATACAACTATAAACATATAAATAAACGTTAGAGAATACAGATGAGGCTACCAAAAATGGACAATCCAGAGAAACTGGCAACATAGGGTGCACAAGACGAAGAAAAACATAGGAAAAACACAACACAATATGTGTTGGACACCACTATAATCATACAAACACAAATAACGTAAGCAAGACACGAGCCCTCCTATAAACAACTGGAGGTTAAGACGAACCGAACGTCGTTTTAATACGGAAATCGTAACGGACTCACAACGAAGAGCTTTAATTGCAATTCATGACGTGTCTTTTGTAGATCGTTGTTTGTCCTTTTGTACTTTTTCTTTTGGTCATTCTTGTGTCTGTTCTTCTTCGATATACGGATTCTGATTACCCCTTTAGCATCTTCAAACTCTTCTTGCAAGATAGATTGTATACCATGGTTCGATACAAGTATTTTGATCATAAAAATAGTGTGAACATCATTTCAGTAATATTCCCCATAATAATCCCATCTATGTTATCGAAAACATGTGACAGATAGATAGGCCCCTATGCTACACATCCTCTTAGCAAAGAAACAATTACAAATCCGAGGTACAACGAATAGGATATGGCGAGTACAAACCCTCCGACAAGGTTTAGAGCTGATTGTTCCGAACGAATCAAATGCACAATTCCACTGAGGGGTTGGCATGAAAAAGCGTGTATATACATTAATTATAATCAATCAATATAACAGGTTTAGATTTTTGCTTATGGTGTTTAACGCCACTTTCAACAATATATCAGTTATGTCATTGTGGTTAGTTTAATTTGTGGAGGAAACCGGAGTATCCAGAGAACACCATCAACCTGTCACAGGTCACTGAAAAATTATCACATAATTTTGTATCGAGTACTCCTCGGCATAATCGGGGTTCGAACTCACAACTTTAGTGGTGATAGGCACTGATTGCACATGTAGTTGTAAATCCAACTACCATACGATCATAACCACGACGGCCACCACAAAACACTTAAATATTGTTGAAAGTGTCGTTGACTACCCATTATCCAATCAAATTATACGTTGCATTACCATGATTACGTCAGAGTTATTACTGATATGTATATCTCGGGTTCTTCAATTGAAATGTTTGATATTTTGTAGCTATTCCGAGTTGTGCACCCAGTAGTTATACCAACATAACTGCTGGGAACGGAACGATTTATTTAGACTCGCATGTGGGATATGGTACCGTTGAATATAGCAAGTAAGTACAGAGAAACCTGTTTAATCCGAACCTGTATTCTATGTCGTAAAGAAGATATGTCTAATACTTCCACGGACGTAGCCTAGGGTCTAATATTACCGAGGCGGGGGGTCTGGGGTGCGCAGCTCTCCAGAAGCCACCGATATTTTAAGTAAGGATTTTTTCGTTTTAAAACTAGTAGTTATGCCCTATTTGAATCATATTACAACACCAATTTGGTTCTTCTGTTACCACTGAGCATGCCAGAATTTTTTTTAAGCGGAAAATGAAACGCCTAATTGTCGTTATTGATTTTTTTACCGCGGCAACTGCCTCAATGGAAACTACGCCGCTGACTTCTTTCCATCTACAAATTTATGATATCACCGTCGCAAGTGGAATTTATTATATTATAAAAAAGTCAGCTTAAACGGTGATGGTCAACAATTCCACCAATCTCAACAGAACGAACAATCACCTCTCACTTCAAATCATTGAACATAGAAAAAAACTCACGACATATGACGTTGGAAATCCAGCTCCTGGCATGGGAGAGGCACACAAAATATTTTTTTTTAAAATAAGACGTATACTGGTATATATCTAAAATTAGGGAATAACTGTATTGTTTTTAAAGTGTTGCCTACATAAATCGTCGGTTTTTCTGTCGCAAATTGATATTACCTGGTGATGCGTAGCAGTCATATAAACGGATATATTGAAATTGAAAGTTACATTAACAATTGCACTAGAATGATATATAATTTCCTTGTTTTTCAGTTCGTTAGACACTTATTGGTTAATATCAAAGCCTTCTCAAACAGATACTCTGTATCTCAAATTTACGTCATTTCGAATAGAAGATTCACCAAGTTGTATCTATGACTATGTCAAAGTTTATAGTGGTATGTATTTTTTATGTGTGTGGGGCCTTGGTGGTCGTGATCGTATGTTAGTTGAATTTACAGTTACCTGTGCAATCAGTGCCTATCACCACTAATGTTGTGAGTTCGAACCCCATATATACACGATGAGGACGAAAGTCAAAATAACATTATTCAAAAACAAATATCATAATCGTAGAAAGAGGCAAAATCAATACTCCTAGCACACAAATACATGACCGCTCACTTGCATGGCTTGGCACGGGCATTTCAATTACATGTGGCATGAATAAACTAGTTTTATGTACCCAAATTTCCACTCTTAGTGAAATTATGCGGTGATGCACGTGTTTTCCACGTGTGAGTAAAATGCCAACCCTCACATATAACAGGCCGAACACGTGTTAGTATAAAGTAAAATGCAAACTCTCACATATAACAGGCCGAACACGTGTTAGTATAAAGTAAAATGCCAACCCTGACATATAACAGGCCGAACACGTGTTAGTATAAAGTAAAATTCCAACCCTCACATATAACAGGCCGAACACGTGTTAGTATAAAGTAAAATGTCAACCCTCACATATAACAGGCCGAACACGTGTTAATTAGTATAAAGTAAAATGCCAACCCTTACATATAACAGGCCGAACACGTGTTAGTATAAAGTAAAATGCCAACCCTCACATATAACAGGCCGAACACGTGTTTGTATAAAGAACGCTATAAGCTTGAATAATTTACATAATGTATATAAAATATAATAATCTTCGTGACACAGAAATTGTCATTTCTTTAGTTTTAGTTTTATTAGCCAAGGCCCAACATGGTGAAACCAAATAGATTCGTTTATATCAAACCTGTATACAAAGAAAGGGCTATGTAAAATGAGATAGGCCAACAGCCAGAAATTATAGTGTTTATGAACATGACTCCTTGCAACAATGCAAAGGTCACAAATATAGTAAAATTGTTCAAAATCTTTAATAATAAAGATTACTAGCAGTATGAATATTTCAAATATTTGATGTGGTTTTTTTCTCTCTCTTTATTTAGGTGCCTGTGAAGTTGAAGCAAACCGGTTTATCTTTATGTGTGCAGAAAAAGATGGTACCAGTTTTGAACATTATTATGGGAAATACGTTTTGATTCATTTCCACACTGACGAGTCGGTAACCTACAACGGTTGGAGGATTAGTTTATACACTGCAGGTTGTAAAAAATGTTTTTCCTTAAAGACAATTTCACATTTAATAGCATTGCAATCGATGGGGTGACGGGCTCACAACAATCTAATTACACAATGTATATTCTTTGCCAGGTCGATGATTGAACCAATGGTACTTTTGTATATGCATGCCCATTCCTTCTTTTTTTACATTGAAACTTCAACACTAGACTCCATCACAATGTAAATGGTCAATGTTTATGTTTCCTTACATACTAGAATGAATGACTACGTGTTTTACTTTCTCTACGGAGATTTGATATTACGTGGTCGCCATCTTTGTTTCTAGTGGGATCCCAGGTTATTTACTTTAATTCCTTTAATTTTACTTCCACATTTTTTTTTTTAATTATATGAAAAAGTTGTCTTACTTCGTCTGTCAATGTTTCGCCCTCATTTTACCTACCTGTTGACGCTATGAAGAATTCTAAGTATATATATCCACCAGAATGCTCGCAAGTTACATTTCCGGTACAAATAATGTCGAAACATCCATGTTATATCTTCAATGATACGCGAATAAAGATGTACGTTCAAAACAATTAAAATTAAAATATTTGATTGCACTTTGGTTTTACGCTACACGGTTAGTAGTTCAATTGGTGACCATTCCAACTGACTTGAAACTGGACGACATGGAGAATAATAAATGGTCGACCTAATAATCATCCACTAAAACACCAACACAAACCACTTCTAGACCCAGCAACTCGAAAGTCGGATGACAGAAACCGATGGAAATTTATGACCTGGCTTGTGACAGGAATGACAAAATCATAAAGATGGATGATATAAAAGCAAGTTCAATTAATACGTATCGTCTAGGGTATTTATATTATGGAGGGTCCGTCATGGTCGTGATCGTATGGTAGTTTCATTTCTAACTACCTATGCAATCAGTGCCTTTCACCACTCACGTCATGTGTTCGAACCCCGCAGTCGAGATGTACTCGATACAACATTATGTGATAAAGTTTGTCAGTGACTTGCCGCAGGTCGGTGGTTTTCTCCGGCGTTTAAACACCAAAACCTAGACCTACTTTTGAATATCAAAAATAAAATGTTTGAATGACCGAAAAACTCGATAATCCATGAGTGGGGTTAGCGTTTTTGATAATCGAAATTCAAATGAAGTTGGTTTGTTGATTACATATATATAATATTGAATTTCATGTTCAAAACAAACTAACTATGTCAATTGTCATTTGTAACACCAAAGATTTTGCTATTGTGACGTCACGACAGTTAGTTGGTAATTCACAAGTGAGATATCAGATTTATTTACACTTATAAATTTCAGTATTTTACCGCCATATTTAATCTACACAGCTAGCTGGTACTGTGTTCCAATGTAGACTCTTTACAATACATAAAGGAGACAAATATTAGCTATTTGATCGATTGTAATCAAATGCATACAAAGTTTGCATAAATGATATATCACTTTAATTCGAATTCGAAAATCAAAGAATTTTACCTGTGCGATTGAGTGATTGTTGTTTAACGTCAAGTCGGCAATTATTTAAAACTGCATGGCGAGAACAAGTTGCATTTCGATAAGATGATGGTGATATCTGCTTTGTACTAGACCAAAAAGCTTAGCTGTATTTGTATAATGCTAGCTCTCTAAAACAGCAGTCCACGGGTAGACATGTCGATCCACTCTGACAGATCCACGGGTAGACATGTCGATCCACTCTGACAGATTACCCTGATTCCGAGTCAACCAGTCTTTGCTCTTACTTCTTAATAATATGTGATTATCGGGAAAGCAACAAATACCAATTCTATAGTATTTGGTTTGATCCGTCCGGGGCTCCAACCCACTATCTACCACACTCGAGGTGAGCACTCTTTTTTTACCATTACACCCCGATGAGTTTGTCATCTACGATTATAGCTCTCTGGGTGAACTATTTATATCTGACTAATGTTCGACGACCATAGTTGTTGTTTGTTTGTTTGATGGTGCTTAACGCCACTTTCAGCAATATTTCAGTTATATCGTGGCGATCAGTTTCATTGGTGGATGAACCCGGAGGATCCGCAGAAAACCACCGACATGTCGCAAGTCACTGACAAACTTTATCACATAATGTTGTACACATCGCCCTGGTCGATATTCGAACTTATAACATCAGTGGTGATAATTCCTGATTGCATAGGTAGTTGTAAATCCAACTACCATCCGATCACGGCCACGACGGCCCCTTCGACAACCAAAGTGTTTAGCATGTTATAATACAAACAAACCATAATGATGTGTAATTTCTATTTCAGATACAGACACCGATAAGGACGATGAAAAAGATGAAAAAGTAATCTGGCCTTTTATTGTTCTGGGTGTCCTTATCTTTATTGTAATTGTTAGTTGTATTCTTGCAAAACATAACTCTAGACAAGCTCGAACGGGTCCATCAACACCAATGCCACCACCCCCTATAAAGAAGAAAAATCTACATCTTAGTTCTATAGTTATCATAGCATCACAATTTAAACCCAAACCAAAACCGGAAACTAAACGGAAACGTTTTAATTCCGAAACTTCTAGTGAATCTGAAACTGAGGAACCTCCTTCTTATTCTTATTCTGAATCTAATCCAATACCTCCGCCGAAACCACCTCCTTCTACCTCTTTAGCTCCACTTCGGATTGCAAGCAATCATCCACAACCGATTCCACCTCCCCAATCACCACCTCCTACCTCTCCACATAATACCATTCAAAATACAGACGACAACATCCCTCCTCCTTCTGACCAAGGAACAATGGATAATGCGGAATATACTTTTTCGTTTGACCCTAATAATATCCCACCTGCTTTTAATTACACAATGCCTCCTCAGTTAAGATAAATTATATCCTATAAAAGGAATAGTTTTATTCCTCGTCAAATATTATTTGAATGCACAACATTGCCTCAATTTCATACTTTTGAAAGTTCAATGACAAAAAATATAACACAAGAAAACGGTCAATACACATGTATTTCTTAGCATGCCTCTTTAATGTGTATAATTTTAATCTCTTAAAGACAAGACAAGACCACTTCCTTTGAAAATGAAGAGGTTATATAATTGATGTTATGAAAGTGCAAGTCGCTATAAAGACTTTCTTTTAGGATGAGAGTTTATATGTGTTATAAAAGTGAGATATTATATGAATATGAACAATTTATTATATGGATTATATATGTGTAAGATGATACGAATACTTCAGTTTATTACATGTGTTACACACGTGAAATAAATAACTTGTGTTCGAATCCCGCTCATGGCGAGGTGCACTCGATACAACATTATGTGATAAAGTTTGTCGGTGACTTGTTGCATGGCGGTAGATTTCTCTGGGTACTCCGTTGTTCTCGAACAATAAAACTGACCGCCACGATATTATAACTGAAATATTGTTGAAAGTGACGTTAAACACCATAACCCTAATACTACACTTGAAAGATGACACGAATCCCTCCTGTAAGAATGAAGAGTGTATGTTATAAACGTGAAAGACGACACGAACCTTTCATTTGAGAAAGAAGAGTTTATTATAAGTGTGATAAACGTGAATGGCGATACGCACCCTTCCTTTTGGCACGTGTGCTACACGTGAAAGATGATACGAACCCTTGCTTTGATAATGAAGAGCTTATAAATATATGTTATAAAAATGATACATGATTGAAACGATATCTTCCTTTGAGAATGGAGAACTTATGAAATATGTGATACACGATAAAGACGATATGAACTCTTCCGTTGAGAAAGAATGTTATAGAAATGATACATGATACGAACCCTTCTTTTGAAAATGTAGAACTTATTTTATGTGTGATAAACGTCACAGATGATTACCACACTTCCTTTTGGTAATAAATATTTCATTATGAGTCGTGTTCATAAAATTAATATTGTAGCTATACATATACATAATGTTAAAGATGGCAATAGTTGCCATGCATGTAGTATTTCACTAGTTGCCAGTGAAATACAAGTTTCATCGTCGAGAACAGTATTATTTTGCCTTTCCATTTTGTGTGTGTTATAAGACTGTATGTACAAAAGAATTTGCTATAAAACGTTTTAAAATGTTTCATTATATATTAGAAATATAATTATTTAAAATAAAAAATGGAACATATATTTTATCTATAAACATTCCATAAAGCAAGATATACATTCAGCAACAAAGGAATTTTGGTAGATTCATATATTTTCAAACGGCAACGTTAACCTTTAAGGTCTAATCTTCTTTTAAATGTCCGTCTGTGTATTTCATGAATAAGCAAAATATACACTCCTTCTTCCTCTAACTAAATATACGTTGTGGCATACGGAAGGGTCAATCAAAAATGGACACTCCAGAGAAAGTGGCAACACAAGACGAAGAAAAACAAGACGATATGTGTTGGACACCACTATACGCAAACAAGCACACATAACGTAAATAAGACATCAGCCCTCCTACAAACAACTGGACGTAAAGATGAACAGGACATCGCTTTAATGGGGAAATCATAACGGACGTCACAACACGGAAAGTAAAGACACATAATAGGACAACATAAAAAAAAAGTAACACGGACCCTACCAAAAGCAGGGTGTGAGCTCAGGTGCTTGTAAATGACTTAAACTTATTCCAAGATTTTATGGCAGTGCGGTACAATTAAGACATTCTTGGGATTCCGTACATGTGTCACATTACACCACAAAACTTCTTTAATGTAAAATTGACGTGAAAAAACAACTAATAGCTTTTAATTGAAATTGTTGATATGAAATGCAGGTTGAAACACTTGATTTCAAGTCATTTTTCGTCATTTGTGACACAGATGTTACATAACGGTTAACCAATTGCAAGCTATGGTGGCTACAGTGTAACTTTCGAAATGATGACTTCAACTTAACCACTACAGAATCCTTGGTTGCTTCCTTGTTAGTAGCAGTCCTCTATAAAGGAAATCATGATATGAAATAGATGCTCTAGAATATCGAATCAACTTAGAGATGTACATGTAAACTCCATATGTTGTCATCAATCACAAACTATATTCAGAGCATTTAGATGACATCAGTTTCAGTGAGCGTTATGGTAGAATCAGAATGGACTTGTCCCTTCTAAAGTAATGTACATGTATTTCTATCTACGTTGAACTTTTTTTTTTTTTTTTTTTTTTTATAAAATACAGCTGAACTAACTCTTTTAATCCGTCTTTTGATTTAGAGGGAGAACATTGTGTAGAGGGTATAGAAGAACCATTTCAACACACTAATGCACATTTCAGTCTATGACTATAGCCAGATTCTGGATTGTCAGCTTCTTTTGTTTTATATTGATTTGATTTTTTTCTGTGTAAAAGGGGAGGGGGTTAAACTATTGTTCATTTTGATTAAAGTCAAAAGATGCCGCTTGGATGCTCCCTCAGATTGTATTGTCCCAAGGAAAAATGGAGACGATTACCAAGGTCTGAATAGAATCTTGCCTCGCAAATGGCTACCAACGAACTATCCCAACCAACGCTTCCTCTTTGAACTTGTTGCAAGTTTATTGAGTATGGCATTCTCCAAATACGATCTCGAGGCTCTCATTTGTGTATCGTCCTATGGCTACGGATGAGTAGCGTTATAGCGTATAGTGGACAGTCAATTCTTTTATAAAAAAAAAAAAAGAAAAGAAAAAAAAAGACGTACAGGACAGCATGTTTTACAGTAAAATTGTTCTCATCGTTAATTGCATTGCATTGAAAAGGGGAATAATGTATATATGATGTTTAACGCCACTTTCAACAATATTACAGTTATATCCTGGCGGTCAGTTTTATTGGTGGAGGAAACCAGAGTACACGGAGAAGATTACCGAACAGCCGCAAGTAACTGACAAACTTTATCCACATAAACGTTGTATCAAGTACACCTAGCCATGAGCGGGATTCGAACTCACAACGTTAGTGGTGATAGGCAATGATCGCATAGGTAGTTGTAAATCCAACTATATATATAGCTACCATATGATCACGACCACGGCGCCCCTATTTTTCCCAAGGAAAACTTAGTTATTGAGCAGAAACCAAATGCAGGACGTATGAACCGATATGCGCAACACACCATTTTAGTATCACATGATGTGCATGTTACTTAACATGCTTAACAGTAACACGGTGGGTTCCCCCAGTGGACAAGGAACAGCTTACCCTTCCAGAGCACCCAATTTAGCCCCCAGTATTTTGTGGAGTTCATGTTACTAAATCCCTAGTCTTGTGTAGCGATTTGTAGATCGTTGTTTGTCCTTTTTCTTTTGACTATTGTCGATTCCTTGCTTTGAGTGAGTGATTGTTGTTTAATGCCAATTCAGCAATTTTTCAGCTATATCATGGCGAGAACAAGTTAATTTTCAATTAGACCATGATGAGATCCACTTTGTATTAGACCAACATGCTGATTTGGATTTGTATAGTGCTAGCACACTGAAACGATAGTTCACGGGTAGACATGTCGCTCCACTCTGACACATTATTCTGATTCCGAGCCAACCAGTCTTCGCTCTTTCTCCTTAATGCTGCATGCTTAGCAGAGAAGCAACAAATACCAATTTTATAGTCTTTGGATTGACCCGACCGGGGCTCGAACCCACAACCTATTGCGCTCGAGGCGAGCACGCTAACCATTACGCCACCAATGCCATTTCCTTACTTTGAAGATTTGAATGGAGATTAGTAAGTAATTCCAACACCTAAGCTGCAGCACAGTCATTATCATGTCATATCACAACTACAAAACCTTGTGGTATAAAAATATCTGGGAATGAAATCATGGAGTAGACCTTTTGCACATTCCGAATTTGAGTAAAATTATACGTTTTATGGGAGTTATTTCCTTTATGATTGGCAAAATTGTACCCGTTCTACAAAGAGTTACGGAAAGGACAACATTGTACCGGTTCTAGAAAGAGTTACGGAAAGGACAAACATGTACCCGCTCTACAAAGAGTTACGGAAAGAACATAATTGTACCCGTTCTACGAAGTTACGGAAAGGACAAAATTGTACCCGTTCTATAAAGAGCTACGGAAAGGACAAAATTGTACCCGTCGTTCTACCAAGAGTTATTGAAAGGCCAAAATTGTATCCGTTCTACAAAGAGTTACGGAAAGGACAAAATTGTACCCGTTCTACAAAGAGTTACTGAAAGGCCAAAATTTTACCTGTTCTACAAAGAGTTACGGAAAGGACAAAATTGTACACGTTCTACGAAGAGTTACGGAAAGGACAAAATTGTACCCGTTCTACAAAGAGCTACGGAAAAGGACAAAATTGTACCCGTTCTACAAAGAGTTACGGAAAGGACAAAATTGTACCTGTTCTACACAGAGTTACGAAAGGTCAAAATTGTTCCCATTCTACAAAGATTTACGAATAGGACAAAATTGTACCCGTTCTACAAAGAGTTATGGAAAGGACAAAATTGTACCCGTTCTACAAATAGTTACGGAAAGGACAAAATTATACCCGTTCTACAAAGAGTTACGGAAAGGACAGAATTGTACCTGTTCTACAAAGAGTTACGGTAAGGACAAAATTGTACCCATTCTACAGAGTCACGAAAGAAACAAAATTGTACCCATTCTACAAAGAGTTACGGAGAGGACAAAATTGTACCTGTTCTACAGTTATGGAAAGGACAAAATTGTACCCGTTCTACAGAGTTACGGAGAGGACACAATTTTACCTGTTCTACAAAGAGTTACGGAGAGGACAATATTGTACCTGTTCTACAAAGAGTTATGGAAAGGACACAATTGTACCCATTCTACAGAGTTACGGAAAGGACAAAATTGTACCCGTTCTACAAAGTGTTACGGAAAGGACAAAATTGTACCAGTTCTACAAAGAGTTACGGAAAGACAAAATTGTACCCGTTCTACAAAGAGTTACGGAAAGGACAAAATTGTACCCGTTCTACAAAGAGTTACGGAGAGGACAAAATTGTACCCGTTCTACAAAGAGATACGGAAAGACAAAATTGTACCCGTTCTACGAAGAGTTACGGAAAGGACAAAATTGTACCCGTTCTACAAAGAGTTACGGAAAAGGACAAAATTGTACCCGTTCTACAAAGAGTTACGGAAAGGACAAAATTGTACCTGTTCTACACAGAGTTACGAAAGGTCAAAATTGTTCCCATTCTACAAAGATTTACGAATAGGACAAAATTGTACCCGTTCTACAAAGAGTTATGGAAAGGACAAAATTGTACCCGTTCTACAAATAGTTACGGAAAGGACAAAATTATACCCGTTCTACAAAGAGTTACGGAAAGGACAGAATTGTACCCGTTCTAAAAAGAGTTACGGAGAGGACAAAATTGTACCTGTTCTACAAAGAGTTACGGTAAGGACAAAATTGTACCCATTCTACAGAGTCACGAAAGAAACAAAATTGTACCCATTCTACAAAGAGTTACGGAGAGGACAAAATTGTACCTGTTCTACAGTTATGGAAAGGACAAAATTGTACCCGTTCTACAGAGTTACGGAGAGGACACAATTTTACCTGTTCTACAAAGAGTTACGGAGAGGACAATATTGTACCTGTTCTACAAAGAGTTATGGAAAGGACACAATTGTACCCATTCTACAGTTACGGAAAGGACAAAATTGTACCCGTTCTACAAAGTGTTACGGAAAGGACAAAATGGTACTCGTTCTACAAAGAGTTACGGAAAGGACAAAATTTTACCAGTTCTACAAAGAGTTACGGAAAGACAAAATTGTACCCGTTCTACAAAGAGTTACGGAAAGGACAAAATTGTACCCGTTCTACAAAGAGTTACGGAGAGGACAAAATTGTACCCGTTCTACAAAGAGATACGGAAAGACAAAATTGTACCCGTTCTACAAAGAGTTACGGAAAGGACAAAATTGTACCCGTTCTACAAAGAGTTACGGAAAGGTCAAAATTGTTCCCGTTCTACAAAGATTTACGGATAGGACAAAATTGTACCCGTTCTACAAAGAGTTATGGAAAGGACAAAATTATACCCGTTCTACAAAGAGTTACGGAAAGGACAGAATTGTACCCGTTCTAAAAAGAGTTACGGACAGGACAAAATTGTACCTGTTCTACAAAGAGTTACGGTAAGGACAAAATTGTACCCATTCTACAAAGAGTTATGGAAGAAACAAAATTGTACCCATTCTACAAAGAGTTACGGAGAGGACAAAATTGTACCTGTTCTACAGTTATGGAAAGGACAAAATTGTACCCGTTCTACAAAGAGTTATGGAGAGGACACAATTTTACCTGTTCTACAAAGAGTTACGGAGAGGACAACATTGTACCTGTTCTACAAAGAGTTACGGAGAGGACACAATTTTACCTGTTCTACAAAGAGTTATGGAAAGGACAAAATTGTACCCATTCTACAAAGAGTTACGGAAAGGACAAAATTGTACCCGTTCTACAAAGTGTTACGGAAAGGACAAAATGGTACTCGTTCTACAAAGAGTTACGGAAAGGACAAAATTGTACCAGTTCTACAAAGAGTTACGGAAAGACAAAATTGTACCCGTTCTACAAAGAGTTACGGAAAGGACAAAATTGTACCCGTTCTACAAAGAGTTACGGAGAGGACAAAATTGTACCCATTCTACAAAGATTTACGAATAGGACAAAATTGTACCCGTTCTACAAAGAGTTATGGAAAGGACAAAATTGTACCCGTTCTACAAATAGTTACGGAAAGGACAAAATTATACCCGTTCTACAAAGAGTTACGGAAAGGACAGAATTGTACCCGTTCTAAAAAGAGTTACGGAGAGGACAAAATTGTACCTGTTCTACAAAGAGTTACGGTAAGGACAAAATTGTACCCATTCTACAGAGTCACGAAAGAAACAAAATTGTACCCATTCTACAAAGAGTTACGGAGAGGACAAAATTGTACCTGTTCTACAGTTATGGAAAGGACAAAATTGTACCCGTTCTACAGAGTTACGGAGAGGACACAATTTTACCTGTTCTACAAAGAGTTACGGAGAGGACAATATTGTACCTGTTCTACAAAGAGTTATGGAAAGGACAAAATTGTACCCATTCTACAAAGAGTTACGGAAAGGACAAAATTGTACCCGTTCTACAAAGTGTTACGGAAAGGACAAAATGGTACTCGTTCTACAAAGAGTTACGGAAAGGACAAAATTGTACCAGTTCTACAAAGAGTTACGGAAAGACAAAATTGTACCCGTTCTACAAAGAGTTACGGAAAGGACAAAATTGTACCCGTTCTACAAAGAGTTACGGAGAGGACAAAATTGTACCCGTTCTACAAAGAGATACGGAAAGACAAAATTGTACCCGTTCTACAAAGAGTTACGGAAAGGACAAAATTGTACCCGTTCTACAAAGAGTTACGGAAAGGTCAAAATTGTTCCCGTTCTACAAAGATTTACGGATAGGACAAAATTGTACCCGTTCTACAAAGAGTTATGGAAAGGACAAAATTATACCCGTTCTACAGAGTTACGGAAAGGACAGAATTGTACCCGTTCTAAAAAGAGTTACGGACAGGACAAAATTGTACCTGTTCTACAAAGAGTTACGGTAAGGACAAAATTGTACCCATTCTACAAAGAGTTATGGAAGAAACAAAATTGTACCCATTCTACAAAGAGTTACGGAGAGGACAAAATTGTACCTGTTCTACAGTTATGGAAAGGACAAAATTGTACCCGTTCTACAAAGAGTTATGGAGAGGACACAATTTTACCTGTTCTACAAAGAGTTACGGAGAGGACAACATTGTACCTGTTCTACAAAGAGTTACGGAGAGGACACAATTTTACCTGTTCTACAAAGAGTTATGGAAAGGACAAAATTGTACCCATTCTACAAAGAGTTACGGAAAGGACAAAATTGTACCCGTTCTACAAAGTGTTACGGAAAGGACAAAATGGTACTCGTTCTACAAAGAGTTACGGAAAGGACAAAATTGTACCAGTTCTACAAAGAGTTACGGAAAGACAAAATTGTACCCGTTCTACAAAGAGTTACGGAAAGGACAAAATTGTACCCGTTCTACAAAGAGTTACGGAGAGGACAAAATTGTACCCATTCTACAAAGAGATACGGAAAGACAAAATTGTACCCGTTCTACAAAGAGTTACGGAAAGGACAAAATTGTACCCGTTCTACAAAGAGTTACGGAAAGGACAAAATTGTACCCATTCTACAAAGAGTTACGGAAAGGACAAAATTGTACCTGTTCTACAAAGAGTTACGGAAAGGACAAAATTGTACCCGTTCTACAAAGAGTAACGGAGAGGACAAAATTGTACCTGTTCTACAAAGAGTTACGGAAAGGACAAAATTGTACTCGTTCTACAAAAGGCTACGGAAAGGACAAAATTGTACCCGTTCTACAAAGAGTTACGGAAAGGACAAAATTGTACCCGTTCTACAAAGAGTTATGGAAAGGACAAAATTGTACCCGTTCTACAAAGAGTTATGGAAAAGACAAAATTGCACCCGTTCTACAAAGAGTTACGGAAATGACAAAATTGTACTCGTTCTACAAAAGGCTACGGAAAGGACAAAATTGTACCCGTTCTACAAAGAGTTACGGAAAGGACAAAATTGTACCCGTTCTACAAAGAGTTATGGAAAGGACAAAATTGTACTCATTGTACAAAGAGTTACGGAGAGGACAAAATTGTACCTGTTCTACAAAGAGTTATGGAAAGGACAAAATTGTACCCGTTCTACAAAGAGTTACGGAGAGTACACAATTGTACCTGTTCTACAAAGAATTACGGAGAGGACAAAATTGTACCTGTTCTACAAAGAGTTACGAGGACAAAATTGTACCTGTTTTACAAAGATCTATGGAGAGGACAAAATTGTACCTGTTCTACAAAGAGTTATGGAGAGGACAAAATTGTACCTGTTCTACAAAGAGTTATGGAAAGAACATAGAATCCGAGTATAATTTACAAACTTTGAACCTTGTAAAATATCGCAGGATAATTTTATATAAATAGATGAATGAAATAGAAAATTCAGACACTGTTACAACATTTTTTGTACAGACCATGGGGAAAATATGTTATTGTCATTAAACTTTTGCCCACCTTACAGGAAAATAAATCTAATAATTTTGTGTAAAAATACAATTTTAGCATCGAATAGGAAATGTTCAAATGCTCTATTGTTTATAAAGCTCACATGGCTGCATTTCTGGAACTAAAAATAATATGCTTTAAACTGGATGCTCTTTAAACAGATGTGTTCTTGATACAACATTACATGATAAAGTTTGTCAGTGACTTGTGGCAGGTCGGCGGTTTTCTCTGGGCACTTTGGTTTCCTCCACCAATAAAACTGAGCCCCACAATATAACTGAAATATTGTCGAAAGTGGCATTAAACCTCATAACCCTAACCCTTTAAGGAATAAACAATAGTGTTTCTCCTAACAAAATCTGTTTAATTTGTTTAGATACATAACACTACAATATGTATTGACATACAAATGTACCTGTAGATACTACAACATATATATAAGTCAAATGAAAACCTAGATATTGGATAGATACCTACCTGTATTATTTAAAGGATACACAATCATCTAGTGTCGATCTAAGAAAACAAAAAGGCAATGCAATCACAATAGTATACAATAGAACTTAAATTCGTCTTATGTAAGTTTAACAAGAGGCTCCCAGGAGCCTGTAATCGCTCACCTGGATCAAAGCTGCTTTCAATAACAACGCAACTGCACTGTGGTGGCCATCTTGGTGGGAGAGCGCGACTGCCGGACACAGTTTTGGAAGAGGACCATCCAATGACTATTCCATCAAAGTTTGGTTCTAATTGAGCTACTGGTTCCAGACAAGATGGTTTTAATGTGAATTTCTCATTGGGTCCTATGCTAAACTAAGCACAGCTGTGCAGCCATCTTGGTCAGAGGGCAGGACCACCAGACACAATGTTGGAAGAGGAGCATCCAATGACTATTTTATCAAAGTTTGGTTCCAATTGAGCAACTGGTTCCAGACAAGAAGATTTTTATGTGAATTTCCCATAGGGTCCTATGTTAAGCTAGGTTCGGCTGTGGGGACCATCTTGGTCGAAGGGCCGAACTGCTGGACAAATTTTTGAAAGAGAACCCATCCAATGACTATTTCATCAACATTTTGTTCTTATTGAGCAAATGGTTTCAGACAAGAAGATTTTTATGGGAATTTCCCATAGGGTCCTATGTTAAATTAAGTTCGGCTGTGGTGGCCATCTTGGTCGGAGGTCTGAAATGCAAGACATAATTTTGGAAGGGGACCACCCAAGGATCATTTCAGTAAAGTTTGGTTGCAATTGGCCCAGTGGTTTCAGACAAGAAGATTTTTAAGTGAATTTCCCATAGGGTCCTATGTTAAGCTAAGTTCGGCTGTGGGAGCCATCTTGGTCGAAGGGCCGAACCGCCCGACAAATTTTTGGAAGAGAACCATCCAATGACTATTTCATCAAAATTTTGTTCTTATTGAGCAAGATTTTTATGGAATTTCCCATAGGGTCCTATGTTAAATTAAGTTTGGCTGTGGCGGCCATCTTGGTCGGTGTTCTGAAATGCCAGACACTATTTTGGAAGAGGACCACCCAAGAATCATTTCAGCAAAGTTTGGTTGAGATTGGCTCAGTAGTTTCAGAGGAGAAGATTTTTTTTAAATTTCATCCCCTCTTTTTTCTAATTTGCATAATCGGTCAAAATCGACAAAAGTTCAAAGTTCATAAAAAATCCTGTAATATATGTTAAAAAGCTCATCATTATGCTTATACAGTTCAAATTTGGCCACATTCTGGCTTAAAATAGAGCAGTTTTGGCCATTTGAAGAAATTTATATTTTTAGTAATGGTGGCCATCTTGGATACAGGACGGCGCTGACGGACACAATTTTGAAAGGGGACAACCTCAGGATCATTCAGACAAAGCTTGGTTGAAATTGGCCAAGTGGTTTCTAACAAGAAGATTTTTAAATGATTTTTTGCTTATTTGTGCCTAATTTGCATAATCGGTCAAAATCGACAAAAGTTCAAAGTTCATAAAAAATCCTGTAATATATGTTAAAAAGCTCATCATTATGCTTATACAGTTCAAATTTGGCCACATTCTGGCTTAAAATAGAGCAGTTTTGGCCATTTGAAGAAATTTCTATTTTTAGTAACGGTGGCCATCTTGGATACAGGACGGCGCTGACGGACACAATTTTGAAAGGGGACAACCTCAGGATCATTCAGACAAAGTTTGGTTGAAATTGGCCAAGTGGTTTCTAACAAGAAGATTTTTAAATGATTTTTTGCTTATTTGTGCCTAATTTGCATAATCGGTCAAAATCGGCAAAAGTTCAAAGTTCATAAAAAATCCCATAATATATGTTAAAAAGCTCATCATTATGCTTATACAGTTCAAATTTGGACACATTCCGGCTTAAAATAAAGCAGTTTTGGCCTTTTGAAGAAATTCCTATTTTTAGTAACGGCAGCCATCTTGGATGGAGGGCATGGCTATCGGACATAATTTTGAAAGGGACCGACCCAGGGACCATCCCTGCCAGGTTTTGTTTAATTTGGTTCAGCGGTTTCAGAGGAGGAGATTTAAATGTGAATTTTTATCAAAATATGCCTAATTTGCATAATCGGTATAAATCAGCTGAAAGAAAAATTTCACACAAAAACCCCGAACATATGTTAAACTACTTGCCATGTACATGTAGCTGCAGTTAAAATTGGAGCTCATTTTGATTTATACTAAAGCAGCAATGGATAATTAAAATTTCATCCCCCCTTTTTTCTATTTTTAGCTTGGCGGCCATCTTGGTTGGAAGTCGGGATCACCGGACACAATTTTGGAAGGGGGGCCATCCAAGGACCATTCCACCAAAGTTTGGTTGCAATTGGCCCAGTGGTTTCTGAGGAGAAGATTAAAATGTGAAATGTTGACAGACTTTTGATGAAAAAAGGGAAATAACTCCAAAATGGGTAAAGGGATATACTTCAAAATTGCAGGGTGGGTAGATCTTGACATGCTGCACATGTTTGCAATTTAAACTTAACCTTTATCTCTTATAGTTTTTGAAATATAAGATGAAAAGTATTAAAATTTTACAAATTTGATGAAAAAAGGGCAATAACTCCAACATGGGTAATCAGATTTACTTCAAAATTGCAGAGTAGGTAGATCTTGCTGTGTTGATCATTTTTACCCCATGTCAGATTTTTGATATTATTAAAGGTTTTTGAGTTATTACCCAAAACCTGCAATTTTACCATATGTTCTATTTTTAGTAACAGTGGCCATGTTGGTTGGTGCACGGCATCACCGGACACAATTTTGAAACTAGACACCCTAGTGATGATTCTGACCAAGTGGTCTAGTACTTTCAGAGGAGAAGATTTTTGAAAAAGTTTACGACGGATAACGACGACGGATGCCAATAGCTCACATGACCGTTCGGGTCAGGTGAGCTAAAAATAGGGATATGGTGTTTAATGCCACTTTCAACAACAATATGATCTCTTTCGAAGCTATATAGTATTTATATGAACATATTCCCGATTTTCCTCGTTACATTTGTAAATAAGAAAATGCTTTTGTGCACCAGCATGCTAGTTTAAAAGGTAAATAATCATAAATCTAAAGTTTGACAAAAGTTGTTTTATTCTCATTGATGATATCTTGCATGCTGTTAGATTTACACATCTACCCTATAAGCAATCATTGTCTATTGTCATTAAGTGATGTGTTTGATTGGTGTGTTAATTCCTATTTTATCTTCAACTACATGTAAGTGGTACGTTTGATTGGTGTGTTAATTCCCATTTTGTCTTCAACTAGTAAAACAAGAAGAATAGGTGCCAAGACGAGACCGACATTAGACCAAGATTAACTATTAAAATACATGTACCTACATGAACCCTAGTAAATGAACAAATTGTTTAATTGTCGATTTCATATTTAAAATTATCTTAAAAAATTTACATAATTTTTCTATCTATTCAATGATTAAATTTATGCCCCATATTTTGGTAATTTTTGTCTTGAAAAATATGAATATCTAAAAAAAATAGAAATTAATAACAATTTTGATATTTACTATGAATTTCAATTTTCAAGGTGATCGTTATGGTAGTTGGATTTAAAACTACCTATGCAATCGGTGCCTATCACCATTAACGTTGTGAGTTCGAATCCCGCTCAGGCATAGTGTACTCAATACACCACTGTGATAAAGTTTGTGAGTGACTTGCAACAGGTCTGTGATTTTCTCGTGTACTTTGGTTTCCTCCACCAATAAAACTGACTGCAACTAACTCTCAAATTTCAAAATACTAATGTCTGTGTATAAATTAGATAAGCTTGTACAAATGTGGACTTGGGTATCCTTTACAAATATAACCTTGGTTATTATGCATGTAGCTAACATGTAACATGTACAGTTCACAATCATACATTTGGCTTCAAATTCACACACAAACCTTACAATTTACATTTAGTGAAGATAGCTAGAAAATATATATTCAGTGATGGATGATACAGTATGTTCAGTGTACATATTATTCCAGTATATGTGGTAAGGGATATATACTGGTACCTGTATACCATATATATCATACATTTTTGTATAACTAAATTTTATAATTATTCTTTGACCAGAAATTCCAGGTGCTCCTAGATAGGAGGAATGTACAGAAAGAGAAGAAATTGCTACAGCAAGAAGTTCTGTCTATATTATGGAATGGTGAGACATGGACCAGTACTGGTCTTTGCTAAAAAAAAAAAAAAAAAAAAAAAAGGATTGGGAATGTTAACAAAAATATCTAATGCAGAGATGAAAAAAAATCTTACAAGCATTATTATCATTATGGCCATGCCAACAGAAAATATCATGTGTCATGTTAATATCAATAAATACAGTACTTGTAAGTTAGGGCTCACCAAACCAGGCGAAGTGTGCGAAATTATCAATTGTCAAGTACAGTTTATGTAATATAATTTACATGTTAAAGTCTGTTCACAAATTCAAATTGCATACATGTAATTACAGAATCGACCAATAACATACCTGTACATGTATATACAAATATGTACATGTACATACAAATGCATACTTGAGTAAAAGCTGAAATTCAATTCATTTGTAATTCACTTAAATATGTGAACATTTGTAATTCATATTGTAAATATAGGGAGGTCAGACATTTTTCAATTTTATTTACACAATGGCAAATTCTGTAATTCTGTCTTACATTTGAAGACAGCTGCAGTGACAATGCACCAGAACACTATTATTTAAAGTGAATTATTTAAAAGATGGCATGTTGAAATAAATAAATAATGCACATGTTTGGAGAAAATTCTTCATATGTCACAATTTTTTTATATTTAAACTGGACAGAAGCGATCAAAATTGAATGGAAACTTTGGAAATGGCACCACTATTTTGAAACTATTTATTCCCTGAAACACATGTTGTTGACCAGTTGGACTGAAAGTAAAACTCTTCTGTAGTGGATAGTAGGCTAGGTTTTAATAATCTCATAGTTTGATGAGAAAATTTAAAATTTTTATTTATACGTTCAATTTTATGGGTAAAATTTATCCAATTTTGGTGCCGTTTTTAATTTTCCCATTGAAATGCATGGTAAAAAATAATTTTAAAAATGTGTTTGAAAACACATGTTGCTGATGAAACAAAGACTACAACTATGCAATTTCTTTTAGAACAATGTCTAAACTACATTTATCAAGTACAGTTTCATTAGATTTCATTATTGTTTTCAAATAATTTCTGAGATTCTATTTCTTGGTAAAGACAGATAAAATTCAAAATGGCCACCATTATAAATTATAAGTGGTCATTTTCCGAACTTCAAATTGTCATAACTTTTGAACCGCTTAACAGATTTTAAACAACTAAACACCATTGTAAATATCTTCAGGAGATCCAATCATTGGTGTGCACTTTAAGATATTTTAACACATTTTCAAAAAAAGTCTGACCCTCCTAGTAAATAATATTAAGTAAAAAAAATTCCTGTGTTTCCACTTACCCTACCTAATTTTAAATACATACCTTTGTACCCTAAAGTATTTTTTCATTCATCAGGGGCGGATCCAGGGGGGGCACCCCCAGCGCACGCCCCCCCTAAAATTGGAAAAAATAAGATTTTTTGGAGTAAAATCGTGATTTTTCACACGAAATACAAAAAAAAATTTCGCGCCTCCCTCCGCAATTGGAAAAGATATGATCAACAATTTCCGTACCTCCCTCTGCTCGGCACAATTTTTTTAAGTGCGCCCCCCGCCACCCTAACTTGAAATCCTCGATCCGCCCCTGTTTATTGTCATTTTTGGACAACCACTGTTAAAACCCCAAATTCTTGTCAGATATAATCAAGGTAAAAACAAGTTTTGCTAACCTATTTTTTTCAATAACGTTATTTTTTTCCTTTGCCTCAATAAATATGTTTATGTCGTCAATGGTTTCATTTTACAAACAAAAAATGTTCACAGCAGTTCTGTTCCTAATAAGACATAACAATATACAAAAAAATGTATTCTGGTGTTTTATAGCATTTTTAAGTAGGAAATAAACTTTTTCTTGTAACAAATATCAAACTTTCCCTTGTGTCCCTCTTTTCATTTTTTTAATGGAAAGTGGAGTACACGAAATGAAATTAAAAATACAAACTGAATGACAAATCTATTGATAATAAAAAAAAATGCAAGTGCTCAAGTGCATTATTTTGCACATGTGTTACTTTGAGATTAAACTTATAAAATACTGGTACATCTTTTTAAGAACTTTATTTTACCAATATACCTCTATCTTTTTTTTTAATTCTCCTTGACTTTTTTAAAATATCACCAGAAAACAGGGATATGTGTACTTGTAGCAATTTAATTTGATGAGTCCAGAAGACATTTCTGAATGCATGGGTCCAATCAATGTAAGAATCTAAAATTTGAAAAATTTGGTGAGTCCCAACTGAAAATTGTCCATGACTCATCTAGGCGAGTTGCAAGAATCTCTGCAAATTACACTCAAATTTGAAACAGACTGATTGATTTTAACAAGTAAGTAACTGGTGTTGAATGCCACACTGAGCAGTACATTTATTTCAGCTAAATATTATTTCATATAACAAGAATACAATTACAAACTAGATAAAAGGGTGGCGCTGTTTATACAGGACAGAACTTTTTATAGCCACAAATTAAATAGGATAAAATGGAAAAGGACGGACAATTTTGCCTTATAACAACCCACAAATAACCACTAGAAAAACGAGTCTTGGAACCCTGAGAAAACATTTGGACAAATAGAAAAAAATATATATAAATGCATAAATTAATATATAATTTTACAGTCACAATGGTTCAACAACCATTCCTCTTGAATTTTTTAGTGGTATATCAATCCCATGTGATCTTCTAAGATGACGATTTAAGTCTTTGACCAAACCAAACATTGAATGGCAATGGTCACAAGAAAATTGTTTTTTGTGCATTCTGCAAATGTGGTCAACAATGTGTTGTCGCTTATTTGCAGTGTATGTACAGTATTTGCAAGCAAAACCACTTGAATTTGTGTCAACAATGAAATCATCATCGCAATTATTATCAACATGATCAATATTTGACAGAAAGTTTGTTTCACTAACATTCATAACAGATAAATTAACATTTGAGTCTATAGATTCAAACTGATCATTCTGTGTATACTGATCAGCATCACTTGACTGGTATCCAATATTTAAAGATGGTTGATATGAATCACTATCCTCAGTAGGATCTTCAAGAGGAAGAGACATACCATCTGAACTTTTATTTCCACCAGACTTTTTTCGAGATTTGAGTATTGTGTTTGCCTCATCAATTTTAAATTCTACTGTTGCTTTCTCGGCTGGCAAAGACAAGTTTATAGGTACATTGTTTGGAAAATCAGTTTCGTTCATAGACTGATCTTCAAGAAAGACAGGTTCTTCTTTAATCTTAAAATTTGAATTACACATGGAACTGTCATTATTTCTTAATTGATTACTTTCATTTAATTCTTTCTTCAGAAAATCAGTTAAGTGTTTATCATCTTTTTTTGCCTGGTCTTCTATAGAACTGTTCATATCCATGTTTATTTGATCATCAGTGTCAGTACTTATCTTAATGTAATTTTCATTGATAACAGATCTACGTGAACCACAACTGTATTTATTTTTCAGCAAATGTCTTTTCAGATCTCTCTCATAGCCAAATCCTCGACCGCATATGTGACAAGTCACTGGTTTAAAGTGGAAACGATCAAGATGTGCTTCTAGATTCCTAGCATTTGTTGTTGTATATCTACACATTGCACAAGAATATATGTCTTTATTATCTTCAGTATCCATGTTACTGTGGTTATCTATATTTTGTGATTCTGCGACCAAACCTTCTGGATTTTCAACGAAATACATATTTGATTCATACTGTTTATCTAAAGTTGGAGATTTATCACCAACTGTTATCATTGATTCACTATTTTCATTTCCTGGTAGTAAAACTGGGACCGACTGATTTCCTGGTAGTACATTTAAAACTGGAACCGATTGATTATTATCAGATATTGTCAAAAGAACAGGCACAGGAACAGGAGATATCTCACAATGATCTTTATCCATAGGTAAATTTTCAGATGTTTTGGGAGATGATGTGGATATTGTTTTTTTGAAAGGTTTACCAGTAGATTTTTCCAACATCTCGTAATTGCGGAATTTTACAATTTTTGCAGGTCGACCTCTTTTTCTTTTTGCTGATGGTATATAATCATTAATAATATCATCATACACATTCTTGTCTTTTTCAGCAATGTCAGTTTTCATTAAACCTCTCACGATAGTGTATGCCGAGAGAATATTGTGGGTCTGGCAGACCGAAATCCATGATCCACAAATTTTCAGGGAATTGGGTGCAACCGTGGGATTAATATTGTCATTGGAATATTTACTGATCATCAATGTTCCCGTCATATCGCAAACTCTTTCCAAAAAGTTCATCGCACTATTGTCCGACAGTAAAGTCTCAAATTCTGAAGAAATTTCAGCGCATATGCTTTGAAATACGGTTCCCATTTTCGGAATTTAGCAAATCTTTAACAGAACTGTCAGAAGACACCTTTCACCAAAGAGTTATTAAAGGGGGACTACTCTTAAAATAAATGTTATGTCTGAAAACCGAATGGAAATATACAAACGATAAAAAAAACCATGAAAGGATTGATTGTTAGCAAGGATATTGGCATATGTATTGGATTGGTATGTTATGTTATGTTATGGTATAATGAGTATTTCCATCAATAGATTTTTGCTACGTAATAAATGTATATTTCTGCTTGTGTAAAGAAAAAACAGCACACAGGAACCGGTGTTCTATAATTCTGGGTCCGAGTACAATACGAATAGTAAAAAAAAAAAAAAAACATCAACAACAACAACAAAAAACAACAAAAGATTGCAAAAGAAAATTTTGAAAATAATTTAGATAACA
Organism: Bathymodiolus septemdierum; assembly: GCA_963383655.1. Classification (NCBI taxonomy): domain Eukaryota; kingdom Metazoa; phylum Mollusca; class Bivalvia; order Mytilida; family Modiolidae; genus Bathymodiolus; species Bathymodiolus septemdierum. The sequence continues at coordinate 32,512,186 of OY726524.1, read as the reverse complement.
TTATTTAAAAAAAAACAACTCATCCAATCCTAAATCAAACTGGAAAATTATGAAAATGCTTATCAAATCAAATAAGGGAAGCAACTGTATTCCTCCTCTTAGAAACTCTATAAATGATGAAAAATTCGATGATATCGAGTATGGAGCTGAAGACAAATGCAATTTTGTTAAATAAGTTAATTAGCTTTTAATCGAAGTTGCAGGAGGAGAACGTGCCCCTTCAAGACTTTGATATAAAAACTAATAATGTTATGAATGATGTTGGTTTTTTTTTTTGTAATCGTAGTTATTTAAAAAATTATTGATTATTAATTAAACAAGGATGTATATGCGTCCTTGATCCAAACAAAGCTTCCGGACCCGAAGATTAGTCACAAAATGTAAAAAAAAATTCCCCTGAAAAGAAAGCCATCCCACTACAACTTATTTATCAAATCTCTTCGTCAATATAAGTATCCTTCTTGTTGGAAAAATGCACAGCAATTTTTATAAAGGGTGATACTTCATTATCTTCAAATTACCGCCCAATATCACTGATTAACTGTGTCGGAAAAGTAATGGACAGGATTATAAACATGTATACAACCATTTAATTCAAACCAAGCTTATCTACCAGTACCAATCTGATTTTGCCGAAGCACTCCTCAGTCCACCAGTTAATAGAACTATATAATACTTAATCTTAAACTCTCTTGGAAAAAAAAAGAACTATGTTGTTTCGTTTTTTGTGATTTCTCAAAGGCTTTCGATAAAATTTGGCACAAAGGTTTGATACACACAATGAATTGTTATGGAATAAAAGGGAATTTACTAAAATGGCTTCAAAATTATCTATATTGTAGACACCAAAAAGTAATAAACAGAGAGTCATCGTCCTCATATGTGTATGAGTGAGCTAGTGATTGTTGTTTAACGCCAACTCATCAATTTTTCAGCTATATCATGGCTAGAACAAGTTAATTTTCAATGAAATGATGATGAAGGCCGCTTTGTTCTAGACCAACATGCTGAGGTGGATTTCTATAGTGCTAGCTCACTGAAACAACCGTTCGCGGATTGCCATGTTGCTCCACTCGGATACATTATTCTGATTCCGAGCCAACCAGTCTTTGCTCTTACTCCTTAATGCTGCGTGCTTAGCGGAGAAGCAACAAATACCAATTTTATAGTCTTTGGTTTGACCCGACCGGAGTTCGAACCCACGAACTACCGCACTCGAGGTGAGCACTCTAACCATTGCATCACCAAAATTCAGTGGGTCTATGAGCAGTAGCTCTACATCAATCTTTAATGACACAAATGTTGCTGAACACCTGTCGCTCCTTCATGACAAATATGTTATTGTCTCCGCCGACAAGGCCCCTAACAATATTGTGTGTGTGTGTAATTACATTACATAGACTTCTTAATAAAGGAATTAGGTATTGACAATTCACTTGGCAACCCTAAATATACCCCGACGACACTTACGAAAGAGGAAATCCTGGACATTCATAGTGTTATGTTCCTTTGGAATTTCAACCAAATATGAAGAACTGGGTCTACCATCACTGGATTCCTCAATTACGCAAGTCTCCTTTCAAACAGCGCTATATTGCTGGGTCTGCCAAATGCTCCACAAAACCTCTTTCCAAATTATTAACATGTATTATATTGGCGGTAAAAACCGAGCTTCAGAGTTACTGTGACACTAACTACTCGAGGGGTACGAGGGGTGGTGAGAATGAGATGTGGATTCAGACGAACTCTAAAGATCTGTTAGAGTACATACAATCTAGGTCCCTCTCCTCCTGCAATAGCATTACAACATTTTACTTCTCTATCCTCTACACAACTATTCCTCACTCTAAGCTGAAGGACAAATTAAGGGAGTTGGTCCAATTGTATTTCATAAAAAAGAATGGCCAACGAAGATACAAATGCCTTGTGCTAGGAATGGACAGATCTTATTTGGTAAAAAAAAACCACTCGGATTCTACCAACAAATTCTCTGAAACTGATATCATCAACATGCTCGAGTTTTTGATTGACAACATATTTGTTAACTTTGGTGGACGTATTTTTCAACAGACAGTCGACATATCTTCTCACCGACTTGTTCCTTTATTCGTATGAGGCAGACTTCATACAGGGGCTTCTCAGGAAAAACGAAAAGAAGCTAGCCCGATTCTTTAATTTCACGTTCCGCTATATAGATGATGTCATTTCACTAAATAATTCTGGGTTTGATGATTTCATTGATCGCATCTATCCCATTGAGCTTGAAATAAAGGATACCACAGATACAGATAGATCTGTTTCATACCTTGACCTACACACCGAAATTGACAATGAGGGGCAGCTAAGAACGAAACTTTACGACAAGAGATGATTTCAATTTTCCCATTGTGAACTTTCCATTCATATGTAGCAACATTCCAACAGCACCTGCATATGGAGTATATATCTCTCAGTTGATACGATATTCCAGAACTTGTGGTTCCTATCAGAATTTTCTTGATAGAGGGTTGCTGCTAACAAGGAAGCTACTGAACCAAGGGTTCCTCTTGGTTAAGTTGTAGTCATCACTTCGAAAGTTTTACGGTCGCCACCATGACTTGGTAGATCGCTATGGAATATCTGTGTCGTAAATGACCATGGATATGTTCCACTTGTCGTAAACACTTCCTGGTCCTTTCCTCATTCATGACTTATCAACGGGTTTGTAACTAGATTAACACGACGGGTGTCACTAGTAGAGCAGGAACTGCTGACCATTCCGGAGCACATGAGTTCACCCCCGGTTACTCGATCTGTATGTTTTGTAGACCGTTGGTTGTCCTTTTGTACTTTTTCTTTTGGCCATTGTGTTGTCTGTTCTTCGATATACGGATTCTGATTACCCCTTTGATATCTTCAAACTCTTCTTGGACATGTACAGTTGTATATACATATAATACATTTATTTAATCATTTTAAAAATAAATATTACTTTAAAGTTTGAACTTAAAAGTTCTTATTATTTTATTCTTGGACTGGGAGTAATAACAAGTTGAACTTAAAAACTGTGATGCACGTAATTCACAAATACACGCATTCGACACGTAATTCACAAATACACGCATTCGATATGCGGATTCTGATTACCCCTTTGGTATCTTCAACTCTTCTTGATAATTCACGCCCACCAAATTTCTAAAATAAAAACGTAGATATCAAATTTAGGGCCCACGACGTCTTTCATGAATAGCTTTCATCAAGAACGTTAAAAACCGAAAGATTGGAAACCCATTTGGGAGTAATAAAACCAAAACAGTACGATTGTATGTACATGGAACGTGACATATCAGAGATTCTTAGGTAATTGATGTTTGTAATGATAATTAATGATTCCTGTCAACTTTCTGATAATAAACAGTTTTTAATTACCATACAGATAATAGTGTCCGATCGCACATGCGTATTGACGGAAAAATAGACATAAAGTACACCAATCAAACCGATGTTTTGGTTTGATTCTCCCTTTTTGTCTTCCATTTTGTTTCATTGTCGCTCATACATTGAATCTTTTTAGAATTTATCGTTTCTTTCAAAGTTGTTTTCACCACTTAAAATAGTATAGTAAGCGACTTTTTGTCATTCATATTTGTTTATAGCGAGCATCGCAAGATGCGAGCTAAACATCAACATGTGTGTAAGGAGATGAATCAATATATACGATCAATACCAACCGGAAATGGATTCTAAGTTTCAGCATAGAATGAACAATCGGAGTGAATCACCGGAAATAGCCTATTAATTTGAATAAAAAATAACTATCCAGTTTAAAAATAACAATTTTTTTTTTAGAAAGGAACCCGTACAGCTTCTTTACACGAAACGATTAATTTATTTAAAAAAATTGACAATTGTTAAGACCATTCTCTATCCAGATGTGTCGTTCCTGCTACACTACACTCCATTTCTGTCAAATTGAGAAACAGTAAAAAAATGTACTTAAAATTGTTTTAATTGTTGTAAATATCAATAAAGATGAAAATAAATCACTCATTTCAAATCAATTCTCTCTTAAAAATGATTTGTGATCGTTTTTAACTTTTTAATTTTTACCTCCGCAAAATAGTTCTCCAAGAAATGGGGGGGGGGGGAATAATTTTTAAGAGAGAATTTATTTGAAATGAGTGATTTATTTTCATCTTTATTGATATGCGAGCTTAAGCGAGCTCTTTATGGTATAAAATGTGTACTTAAGATTTTTTAACAAGCATGGCTGAAAATACTGTCGAAGAAAAAAAAAATTGTAAACACCGGTTCCGTGTAACACACTAACACACTCAACTAATGAAGATCTTCTTAACATAAAGCGCAAAGGTGATCCTGAAGTCTCGTACCCTCTCTCGTACGTCCGATGCCACTGAAACCCGGAACCCGTGTGTAATAAAAGTCATTTTGTTAGCTTGTTTTACTTATATTGATATTTTTTAATTTATTAAATCTCTTCTGACATACTGACAAGATTTTTTGTTTCTACGCGGAAGTTAACTTTTGAGATTTCGTAAGGAACGATAACTCGAATAAAGGAACGACAGCTTGATTGAATGAGACTAGATTCGGCCCTAAAAAAAAGGCGTCCCCAATATATCTCGGCCCAAAAAATCTCGACACTTTTTGATGAAATGGAGATCATTCACCCAAATTTACTCAACAGGTGTCGCTCGAGTACCAACGGTGGTTAGCGGAGCGTTTTATTATCGCTTAGACGTTTGTAACCTACGTAAACTGTTATTACAAACACAATTTCTATCTAATTATCCAACAATAATTATTTTTTATTTGTATAACAATATTCCTCAAGTTAACAACAAATGCATCATAAGTTGTAACCATCTTCTGACATGTTACTAAATTACTAAAGTGATCACGTCATTACGTTGAAATAAGACAAGGACAACGTTGCAATCATATCTGCGTCACGGGCACCTGTTACTAACTGTGAATGCGAATATAAAATAAAATTGAATACATTCTTATTAATTTGTTCTTATGTTCTCCATGAACAAAAATCAATATTTTCAGTAATTTTGTAATTGGTAAATACGCATAGCATACGTACAATAACGTTCTGATGAATGAGGAAACTATAGTACACGTGTACGTACGTTGTTAAACAAAGTTTGATATTTGTTCACATTCTTTGTATTTCCCTTTTTAAAAGATTTTCGTGTTGGTTTTCTAGTTTTGTTGTATCGTGATTTTCTACTTTTATGGTAAATAATCGCTTATTAATGGTTAGAATCAAATAATTTCGATCAATTTCACGGACATTAATTATTCTTGGCGAATTTTATTTACTGTTCTGTTCCGGATTCCAACCACAGTGGCTTGTCTTTAAGACATATAACTTTATTAATAAAAAAATATGCACCCCAATATCATTTTTAAGATGTATATATATTATATATATATATTATAAAAAAAAAACAACAACTAAGCGTGGTGGGACCTCATCTTCATCTCATTGAAAATTAACTTGTTCTCGTCGTGATATAGCTGAAAAATTGCCGTAAACAACAATTACTCACTGATCCCCAACATGATGTCAAAAAAATATTCTGTCTCAAACATAAATATCTACATTTATTAATCTACTATTTAAGTGGTTATTTTTGAAGGGGTGTTAATTTTGCGATTTTTAGTCAACCTGTTCGCGTGGGCTCTAATTTTGAGAAAATTGAGAAAAGCAAAATTAAAAATTTTACGATTTCAGCTTTATCTTAAGTCATTCAAATAAAGGCATCAAACATTCTGAAGATTTTGATAAATAAAATTCAAACGTGAATACCTGGGTCGTATTATAGATAATGTTGATTTTTTTTTCATGAACAGTCATGTGTACATTTTATTTTCATCAACAGGCATGTGTGGATTTTATTTTTCATCAACAGTCGCTTGACTATTACTGATTGGTAATAATACTAATGTGATTTCTATATGATAAAGTTTGTCAGTGACTTGCGGCAGGTCGGTGGTTTTTTCAGGGAACTCCGGTTTCCTCCACCAATAAAACGGGCCGAATAAAACTGGCCGTCACGAAACAAAAAGTGTACTGTTTCATTTCAACGGTAATACAAGTTATTTAACAACCTCTACACTAAATACAAAATATATTTGGGCGGTGTTGATTAAATTACATGATAGTGCTACATATGATGATAGAAGAAAAGCATATGAATGGTTAAAGCACCAAGCATTAAAATGCAACTGATCTCTTTGAAGGTTTACTTTTTAAGGAATCAATCTTATCGGGACAAATCGGCGAATCAGAAGCAATAATTAAACTGTTGAAATTTCTTGCATAAGGTTCTTGAAATCCGGACACGTATTATACGAGTGATTGTTGTTGTTTAACGTCAATTCAGCAATTTTTCAGCTATATCATGGCGAGAACAAAGCGGTTAATTTTCAATGAGATGATGATGAGGTCCGCTTTTACTAGACCAACACACTGAGTTGGATTTTTATAGTGCTACCTCACTAAAACAACAGTCCGTGGATAGACATGTAGCCCCACTCGGACACATTATCCTGATTCCGAGCCTACCAGTCTTTGCTCTTTTTCCTTAATGCTGCGTGCTTACCAGAGAAGCAAAAATATCAATTTGTATAGTCTTTGGTATGACCCGACCGGGGCTCGAACCCACGATCTATCGCACTCGAGGCGAGCACTCTAACCATTACGCCACCGATGCGGTTCGTATTATACGCAGCTGCATGGACGCGGCCGAGACACACATTCATGTCATTAAGGGGACGACCATTTAACTTTTAGTATGTTTTTTTCTGAAGAAAATATATTAATTATGTGGTGAAATTTTAAAGAAACAAAATAAATTGACACGAAAGATGCAAAAATATCATTAATCCGGCCCTACAGTTCTCAACGAGAAATTTATGATAAAAATTTGAAGGGAAATTACTGATTTTTTTTTATATCCAAACAATAAAAATCTGATTTTTGTTTCCTGTGAAAAAATATATCGCTGTGGGGGAAATGATAGTTTTCTGTGTAGTGTTTTGTAGATCAGTGATTGTCCTTTTTCTTTTGGCCATTGTATTGCCTACCTTTGCGCTTGGGGATCTTAACACTCTTCTTGCATTGTTTTTTAAGCAAAAGCGAGTACGCAAATTTACATGGTTAGACCCTAGGCTATACAGTGAGAAAAAAATACGTGTACAATTTTCAATCGGGTTAAATTTAATCTGAAAACTCGTGTGCAATTTTATGTCATTAGACAACAAATGAAGCAAACAAAAACTCGTGTGCAATTTTACGTCATTAGACACCAAATGAAGTAAAAAAAAAAACCCACGTACATGCAATTTTACATTTCCATTGCAGGCATTGTGCCATAATAGGCTATGATTGTTACCGGTCACTGTGAAATAAACTAGAAATAAAGGTATTGGAAATATCAAATTAAAATCTATCATGTTCACTTCCGTCCTCTCTATAGGCCGTGCCTACCGTCATATTACGCAACGCTTCAGATCAAGGACACCGCGTAGGTAATGATATTGCCATTTTATTACATTGGTTACAAGCGTTTATCGGAAAACAAACGTTTTCCTAACCACCGTTGGTACAGCGACGCCACCTGTGGGGTGAAATGGGTGACTGATCTCCATTGCCAGATAATTTTCAGATGCGCGAGCATTCATGGCCGTGCCGGTTTCATATTATTTACAATAATTAAAACAATTTTAAGTACATTTTTTTTACTGTTTCTAAATTTTACAAAAATCTTGTAAAATGAGCGTTGACAGAGATGTTGTTTAGCATAGCAGGTACGACAACTCTGGGTAGAGAATGTCGTTAAGACCTTCTCGTTTAAGATTATGAATAAACTGTCGCCATCATGTCTCCATAGCCTTGTGCATTTACGAAATTCAAAATATTATTTTAGATACAACAATATACTGGACATTCCACAGGTCAGAACATCAAGGTATGGCAAAAAAACATTTAAATTTGCTGCTGCTACATTGTGGAACAGCCTCCCAGACCATTTTCAGGACTGAAAACAGTTTTTCTCAATTTAAGAGCTTAATGCAGTCCTGGAATGGTACTAAATGTTGCTGTTCTGCATGCAGATGATAAATATTCTGCTACTGTTTTTGCTCTTTTTATTTGCATATAGCTTTTAGATATATATTGCTTTGTTTTAGTGCTTGTAAATTTTTTATCCAAACATGCTTAGTTTTCTGCTTTATTATGTCATAATGCATGTGGATGCCGGTGGGAACCCAGCGAGGCATTGCCACCTGGTCCCCGGCCGGCATCTATATGTAGTATGCACGGTACAGTAAAAACTCTTTCAGATTTGCTGCATCTACATTGTGGAACAGCCTCCCAGATCATTTCAGGACTGAAAATAGCTTCTTTCAATTCAAGAGTCTTTTGCAGTCCTGGAATGGATTCAAATGTTGCTGTTCTGCATGTAGATGATTAAAATTTTGCTTCTGGTTTGCTTAATTTTTTAATTTTTAATTTTTTTAATTATTAATTTTTTTTAGTTTGGCTTGAAAATTTTATATTCTTTGATTTTTTAGTTAGACAGTGCTGCTTTTACTGATTATGTTGGTACCAGTTTTAAGTATTCAGTATTATTATTTCATTATTTTTTTTACCTGCTGCTTCTTTCTGAATGCTGCTTTATGTTGGGGCATCTGTGTGTGGATCTTGAACAAGAGTCCAAAGAGGCACTTGCCACGTGGGTTCTTGTTCAGATCTATACACAGTCCTCCTTTTTATGCCTGTATGTCTTAGCTTATTTTAGTTTGTAACTTTGCATGTGACTTGTGTTGTTTTATTGTTAATGTATATTCGGTAAAAAGCTTCTTAGAGCTTATGTTGTACTGTTTTATTATGTGCCGAATCAAAATAAAGTTTTCTTATAACTACTCGGCCATTCTCGCCACCCTGCAAATAACCTCGTACGTACATAGTAGAAATGCCTCTTAAATTGTTTGCCGGAAGTTAAGTTAAGTTAAGCCGCGCAAAAATATAATCCACGAAAATCCAATATGGAAGACATACTAAGTAAGATCTAATCATGCAAAACTAATTAAAACTTTAATTGAAATATAGAAAATTGCTTAAAATATAACTTTATCAAACTTTCATGTAAATGACATGTGAAAAGTAGTGCGATTTATACGACTAATGCATACGAGGTTATTTGCAGGGTAGCGAGAATGGCCGAGTAGTTACGATTGTCTTGTTTCGCTCCTAAAAAAATCGTCCCAGATATATCTCGGCCCTAAAAAAAAAGTCGTCCCCGATATATCTCGGCCCAAAAAATCTCCTTTGCAATGGAATTAACTGGGTAAATCGAAATGGAGAACAAAGAAAAATAATCAAGAAAAGAACCCAAAACTACTATTTGTACATGTACATGTCTATGCGTAGATTAGTCCGAGTTTCCTCTGCCGTCCGACGGCTTTTTTTTTTCTCTAGCCAAAAAAAAAAAGCCGTCGAACGGAAGAGGAGTTTCGGACTATGCGTATATGCCATGCTCGCCTGTAGGCTGTGCCTGCTCCATATTAGCGAGCATCGCAAGATGCGAGCTAAACATCAACATGTGTGTAAGGAGATGAATCAATATATACGATCAATACCAATCGGAAGTGGATTCTAAGCTTCTGCATAGAATGAACAATCGGAGTGAATCACCGGAAATAGCCTATTAATTTGAATAAAAAATAAATATCCAGCTTAAAATAAAAATAAAAAAATAGAAAGGAAACCGTAGAGCTTCTTTACCCGAAACGATTAATTTATTCAAAAAATGGACAATCGTTAGACCTTCTTGTTTCGCCCCTATATATCTCGGCCCTAAAAAAAAGTCGTCCCCGATATATCTCGGCCCAAAAAAATCTCCTTTGCAATGGAATTAACTGGGCAAGTCGAAATGGAGAACAAAGAAAAATAATCAAGAATAATGAAGAAAAGAACCCAAAGCTACTATTTGTACATGTACATGTCTATGCGTAGATGCGATCACAGGGGCTCGCAGTTATATTTTCACATCACCAGGTATGTATTAAAAAGGAGAAGGGAGGACATTTTTGGGGGAGCCAAAAGTGAAAGTAGAATTTCGGCACCTTTTTTCGCTTCAAAAACGGTTTAGTCTTTGTTCTTCCCATAAAATTAATGCAAATATCGATGTTTTTTGCTGATTGACTGGTTTACAGTGGAATAACAGTAGTATATGGGTACAGCTCAGTTATCATTTGCGGGGGATCGTGCGGGGATCGGTTCATTGCGTATGACCGGAAGTGACGTCAGTCACGTGACCGGAAGTGACGTCAATCACGTGACCGGAAGTGACCCTGTCCGAAAGTATGCTCTGTGCATACGCAACCGGAAGTTGCGCCATATCCGCCCTAAAAGGGCCTTTTGACCGAAAGTGACAAAGTCACGTGACCGGAAGAGGCCCGGTCCGGGAGTGTTCATGACCGGAAATAGGTTCTGCGCATGCCCGGCTTTTTCCCCCGCGTTTTTTTCTTAGTAGTAGTAACATGGCAACCGGGGTTCCCTTGGGTGTGCGCAACCGGAAGTTGTGCAACACCCGTAGTAGTAGTAAACAATGTTGGTTGAGGGTGTTCTCTACGACGTCCGCATCTTATAACCCTAGGAAACCTCGCGTCCTATATTTAGTTACTGGAACTAGCCCTGGTTATCTGCCCCTTTTATTTTCATATAGTGTCTAGGTTGTGTAGTACTTTGCTAAGAGTACATGGGGTGTTCTCTAGGACGTCTGCGTCCTATGACCATAGGAACCCCCCTTTTTTTCATATAGTGTCTATATATATAGGTTGTGTAGTACTCCAAGGATGGTATTTTAAAGAGTACATTTGAAAATTTCCACCTGCAAAATGTTTTTTTTATATTTTGACACTTTTAATGTTTAGAAAAACAAATTAACAAAAATAAAATCGATAAATACCATGTTCTTTTTGAAATTACTTGCGGTTAGTTTTGTGTTGTTGTATGTATTGTGAGGATCTATTAATTATACCAGATTTGAAATACTTGTATTGTGACATGAATCACTTATTTAACCCTTACATGTCCAAAAAGTCTTATTTTTCCAAAGAGCCTATTTTCAGGCTTTTCAAACCCCCCCCCCCCCCCCGAATGCCAACGTTTTATTTATAAACTTTGTGTAAAACCCCATTCATCGATGACGTCACAGTAAACATGACGTCACAACGTTGCATGAGATGTTCTCTGACAAATTAATTAGTCATGACGTCATATCATTGGAATGTGAGACATATAGAATCTAACACCGCGGAGAGTACAAGATAGGGAAATCTCCGACACCCGAGTGTAAGATTTCAATCGTTCTTTTTACGAGGCTTGCCGAGTTAGAGAACGATTGCAATCTTATCCAAGGGTGTCGGAGATTTCCCTATCTTGTACTTTTTCCGGTGTTTGATTTTATTTCTCACTAAGCACCTAATTGTTTTTGCTTACATTCCATTGAGCGTTTTCCCGCAATTTATTTTTCCATTGCTGAAGTAAATATTCGATTTATTCATGTGCAACCGTATCTCGGCAGTATTTCAAATGTATTTCATCATAAAGTTCAATGTACGGTATTTAATAAAAATATTATAAATCTTACTACAACAGAGATAAATACATATAAAAAAATATTTGAATTTGGTCAAAGGGAGGTAATTTCTTTCTTTACGTTAGTTACTAACAAGGGAAAGCACTCTATTATTTACTCAAATGTAAACAAACATTGACTGGTAGAGACCCTGAAAAAAGAATCAAACACCGTGAAAGGTGCACGTTAGCTAGCAGAATATAATACATAAATGAATTTAAAATTACTTATGTAGTAGAATCGTGGATAATTGTTTATTTTAAAAAGGAAAAGCATGGAGAATAGGACGGCAGTTGACATAAACTGTACAGTATGCATTTGCCGGTAAAACGCACGTGATTTTTTTGTTTTGCACTAATGCAAGATAAAAAAATCTCGCATCGCTAAAAATAGGGACTGGTCTGTCTCAAAAGTGAGAAAAAACATACTAAGGACAAAATAACGTGACGTCATGCACGAATTGTCCCTACCTTATTTCTACGTTTATTCCATTGGATGTCGATAAATTTGGGGCAGTTTGTTTTTTTATTGCTTTCCAATTTTTTGTCAGCTGAACGTTTTTTTTTTAAATACGCGTTACTGGTTTGAAATTTAACAACAAATTTTTTTTCGAGTACCGTAAATATTCCATTCGCCAAAGATGGCTACCTGTGACCGAAGGTCACTTGACCCCAACATCGCCCGAGACATTTCCCCATAATGCATCACTTTACGTCATAATAAATTATCCCGATAGGTGGCGTTACTATCTCGTAACTTGGTAACTTCATAACCAAGATCTTTCGTAACTTATTTCCTAGCATCTTCGTACCTTTTTCGTAACTTCGTACCACGTTCGTAACTTCGTACCTTTTTCGTAACTTCGTACCTTTTCCGTAACTTTGTACGTGTTTTCCGTAACTTAGTACCTTTTTAGTAACTTTGCACCTTTTTTGTAACTTCATACCTTTTTTGTAACTTTTAGCCTTTTCATTTATCTATCGATCTATGGTACTTTCAAACCTCTCAGTGACGTCATAAGCAAGCTGGGTGACGTCAATCGATCTTCCTCATTGATAGTATTAGCATTAACTGTTAAGAATAGACCCTCACCCAGACACTTGTTTTAAGTACGAACTTTTTCTCATTTTTCTTCTTTTTCATTTGTTTTCAATTTTTTTCCATTTATTTATTTATTTATTTTATTTTTATTATTTTTTTATTACTTTTTTATTTCTTTTGATATCAGTCTTATTTTTTCTGATATTTTTTTTCACACAACATTTTCAACAAGTAATAATACAAAATTCTGTACAATGGTCGTCGCTTCCACAGGATTTTCAAAGAGCCTGTTAGCTGCTGCTGCTGCTGCTGCTGCTGTGGTGGTGGTGGCTGCTGCTGCTGCTGCTGCTCTGGATACTGGTTTCTTCCATATTTTCCCTATCTTTTCACTATTCAACTTACTTTTCCTCCATATTTTCCAGACCATTTCACATTTCTTCCATATTTTCCATATCATTTCACAATTTTCTTCTGTATTTTCCAAATCTTTTCACTATTCAACCTACTTTTCTTCCGTATTTTCTATATCTTTTCACTCTTCAACTTATCTTTCTTCCATATTTTCCATATCATTTCACATTTCAACTTCCCTTTCTTCTGTATTTTGCAAATCTTTTCACTATTCGACTTAGTTTTCTTCATTTCTTACTCACTCACTTACACAACTCACTCAATGATATTCCCAACATAATCAAGTTTTAGAATTCTCCTGTGATTTAAATTTATTTCAAAGAATTCCCATTGCTCTAAAATATATTGTGTTCTCCAGCTATTTGAAAAGAGTATTGGGCAATGTTTTCCAGTTATCAGAAACAAGCATTAACAGTTATGATATCTCCTTTATGTACAAACTGCCATGATATAGCTGTAATATTGTTGAAGGTGGCATTAAACACCACCAACCTAATCTTTTATTTACAGACATATACCTACCTACCTATATACATATCTACATTTTCATGAGAATTATAGATTTTATTCAATTTTTGTTAGTTATTTTCCTATCTTGATGAGTTTCAAATTTCCACAATCAAATTTATTTTACATAACAGCCTAACACAGTGTTCTATTTTTAGAGCAGTAAGAAAACTTACTTCCTGAACAGGGTTTTAGTATATATTCATCTACCAAAGGCAAGCAAATATCTGTATATAAGTTTAAATATATCTATTTTCCCGCCAAGGGCAAGTAACTCTCTGTATATAAGTGTAACAATCGATTTCCAAATAGCCATTTCTTGATACGTCTTATATAGTATTTCTCTTTCTGCACAGATATATGTCCACATACAGAGTTGTAACTTATTCCTCCACATAAAGAGTTATGTCCCCTACTGCTGAAATGATATGGAAAATATGGAAGAAAAGTAAGTTGAATAGTGAAAAGATTTGGGAAACACAGAAGAAAATTGTGAAATGATATGGAAAATATGGAAGAAATGTGAAATGATATGGAAAATATGGAGGAAAAGTAAGTTGAATAGTGAAAAGATAGGGAAAATATGGAAGAAACCAGTATCCAGAGCAGCAGCAGCAGCCATATACCCCAGAGCAGCAGCAGCAGCAGCCACCAGGCTCTTAGAAAATCCTGTGGAAGCGACGACCATTGTACAGAATTTTGTGTAATTACTTGTTGAAAATGTTGTATGAAAAAAAATATCAGAAATAATAAGACTGATATCAAAAGAAATAAAAAAAAATAAAAATAAATAAAGATAAAATAAATAAATAAATAAATAAATGGAAAAAAATTGAAAAAAATTGAAAAAGAAAAAAAATTTAAAAAAAGTTCGTACTTAAAACAAGTATCTGGGTGAGGGTCTATTCTTAACAGTTAATTCTAATACCATCAATGAGGAAGATCGATTGACGTCACCCAGCTTGCTTATGACGTCACTGAGAGGTTTGAAAGTACCATAGATCGATAGATAAATGAAAAGGCTACAAGTTGCGAAAAATGTACGAAGTTACAAAAAAGGTGCAAAGTTACTAAAAAGGTACTAAGTTACAAAAAAAAGTACGAAGTTACGGAAAGGTACGAATGTTACGAAAAAGATACGAAGCTACGAACATGGTACGAAGTTACGAAAAAGGTACGAAGATGTTACGAAATAAGCTACGGAAGACCTTGGTTATGAAGTTACCAAGTTACGAGATAGTAACGCCACCTATCGGGATAATTTATTATGACGTATAGTGATGCATTATGGGGAAATGCCTCGGGCGACGTTGGGGTCAAGTGGTCTTCGGGCACAGGTAGCCATCTTTGGCGAATGGAATATTTATGGTCCTCGAAAAAAAGTTTTTTTTGTTAAATTTCAAACCAGTAACGCATATTTGAAAAAAAACGTTCAGCTGACAAAAAGTTGGAAAGCAATAAAAAACAAACTCCCAAATTTATCGACATCCAATGGAATAAACGTAGAAATAAGGTAGGGACAATTCGTGCATGACGTCACGTTATTTTGTCGTTCATTCACCAACGTCAGGTTAGCATGTTTTGTCTCGTATTCCAATGATATAACGTCATGACTAAGTAATTTGGCAGAGAACGTCTCATGCAACGTTGTGACGTCATGTTTACTGTGACGTCATCGATGAATGGGTTTTACACAAAGTTTATAAATAAGACGTTGGCATTCGAGGGGGGTGGGGGGTGGTTTGAAAAGCCTAAGAATAGGCTCTTTGGAAAAATACGACTTTTTGGACATGTAAGGATTAAATAAGTGATTCATGTCACAACACAAGTATTTCAAATCTGGTATAATTAATAGATCCTCACAATACATACAACAACACAAAACTAACCGCAAGTAATTACAAATCGACTGGAATTTATCGATTTTATCTTTGTTAATTTGTTTTTCTAAACATTAAAAGTGTCAAAATATAAAAAAAACATTTTGCAGGTGGAAATTTTCAAATGTACTCTTAAAAATACCATCCTTGGAGTACTACACAACACAAATATATATAGATACTATATGAAACAAAGGGGGGTTCCTATGGTCATAGGACGCAGACGTCCTAGAGAACACCCCATGTACTCTTAGCAAAGTACTACACAACCTAGACACTATATGAAAATATAAGGGGCAGATAACCAGGGATAGTTCCAGTAACTAAATATAGAACGCGGGGTTCCTAGGGTTATAAGACGCGGACGTCGTAGAGAACACCCCAACCAACATTGTTTACTACTACTACGGGTGTTGCACAACTTCCGGTTGCGTACACCCAAGGGAACCCCGAAGGGGGTCAAGTGACCGTAGGTCACATCCGGTTGCCATGTTACTACTACTAAGAAAAAAGCGCGGGGAAAAAGCCGGGCATGCGCAGAACCTACTTCCGGTCAGGAACACTTCCGGACCCGGCCTCTTCCGGTCACGTGACTTTGTCACTTCCGGTCAAAAGGCCCTTTTAGGGCGGATATGGCGCAACTTCCGGTTGCGCATGTGCAGAACATATTTCCGGACATGGTCACTTCGGTCACGTGAATGATGTCACTTCCGGTCACGTGACTGACGCCACTTCCGGTCAGGTCACTTCCGGTCATGCGCAATGGTCCGATTCCCCGCACGATCCCCCGCAAATGATAATTGAGCTGTACCCATATACTACTAATAACACTCGTTTTTAAATTCCAAGCGGTTTGGACAACTTCTTATCATACTCAATTCCGGTAGAAGTAACATAATTATTCCCTTTTTACATTGTTATAGTACCCAGATACAAAAATCAACCGTCATTATGATGAGGTATCCTTTATTTTATTAGTAAAATTAAGATATATGCAGAATCCTGAAAATATCCCATTTTTCAAGTATTTTGACCACAAAAATCACTTCATAAAGGATTATTAGTGCTTGATTTATTAAATGTGATATATTTGTTTGGTTTAGTATTAAAAAAGATCGCAGTTTAGTACGAAATATTTTTTTATCTACACTTTTAAGGGAAAAACATCTTTTGTTTCATTTCAGGAAGGGGGAGGGGTAGGTTTTTCACGTCTGACAAAATTTGATAGCCACAAACTGTATCTTGTATTCAATTGAAAGGTAATACAATAAGCTTTCAGCTGATACCATAATGATATACTTTCAAGACTGTTTAGTATACATTTAATGCTCGCAAAGACAAAAAATTTAAAAAATCAAAAAGTCCTCAAAAAGTGGCGACAGGTTGTAAATATTAGCCTCAAACGGCAAGTTCGTCCCAACATTTTCAATGTTAACATGTTTTTTCTTCAAGAGGATATATAGGAGGACTTAAAAAAATATGTTAACATGGAAGGTGGGGGTGCACGGGGGGTTATGCTAGCCCACGGACTATAGTTTTCTATGTAAATAAACGTTAGAGAATACTGAAAGGGAAATCAAAAAAAGACAATCGAGACAAACAGACAACATAAGGTACACAAGACGAAGAAAAGAAGAAAAACAAAACAAAAACACAACACAATATGCGTTGGACACCACTATACAGAAACAAACACAAATAACGCAAATAAGACATGCGCCCTCTTACAAACAACTGGAGGTAAAGATGAGCCGAACATCGTAAAGTTTTGTACATCATTGTTTGTCCTTTTGACCTTTTTCTTTTGGCCATTGTGTGGTCTGTCCTTTTTTGATTTACGACTTCTGATTACGTCTTTGGTATCGTCAAGCTATTCTTCGATAAATTATACTCTGGTTTATACAAGTGGTTATCTTGGTTATATATAAATTATGCTGTGGTCTATACAAATGGTTATCTTGGTTATATATAAATTATCCTCTGGTCTATGCAAGTGGCTATCTTGTTTATATAACGTTATTGAAATGAGAGGTGGACAAAATCTACGGTACCAATCTTTCCTAACCTACCATAAAGTTAGTGCACACCAAACTCTCGTAATAATCTCTACTTCGTGACCGCAATTTTCTTAAACAAATAGCAGAGGGGTTTTTCTTAGAACAAAAGCCAATATTTTCTGAGAATAATAGTAGAGATTTCCGTAGACCAAAATCAGATAATTTCTAGAAATAAACGCAATGATTTTCAAAGTAAATATCTTCTTAGAACAAAAGGCGAGGAGAGCTTTTCTTCGAAAATAGCTGTAACAGGTAAATAAAACTCTGTCCCCAAGTTAATGACTTATAACCGGATTTATAACAAGAGAACACGACGGTTGCCCAATGCGAAACAGGAACTGCTTAGCCTTCCGGATCACCTGAGTTCATCCACGGTTCTAAGTGGTGTCCGTGTTGCTCGATCTTTAGTTTTCTGTGTAGTGTTTTGTAGATCATTGTTTACCCCTTTGTGTTTTTCCATTTGGTCGTTATGTTGTCTGTCCTTCGATTTACTGCTTTTAAATACCCCTTTAGTATCTTCAAAATTGTCTTAAGAACAAGACGAAATAATCTCTGCACGTCAAGTTCGGTTGTACAATAGTTTTGGACAAATCAGTACCGAACCAAATATGAATTATAATTAAGTGTTTACTGCTTATTGTTATTTGTTTTAATTTTGTGCTCCCCACATACCAACATACATAGTACACACGTGTTTTCATGTCTTACCAAACGTTTCTTCTAATAAGTTAGTAAGATACCGGTGTAAAACCACTAATTAATTTCTTTAAGGTTTTCTACTAAATTTGTGTTTTTTCGAGCCTACCTGGTCATTTTATCTTAAGTTTAACCTTTCCAAGACCATATATTTTCTGAAACGTACATGATTCCTCTACGTTCTGTCAAAATATCAGGGCATGTTTAAAATCTTGCAGTGAAATGCCAGGCTACGGAAAACACTTACTCTAAAAATAGCTCAGTCATCCCCAAGAAATTCAGTATTTATAGGTCATGCATCAAATCCTCCATAGAGGTATTAACATACAACTAAATCCATCAAATTTGGGCTCAAAATAATCCCTATTTATTTAACTTCAATTATCAATTTTAATTAGTCCATTCCATTCAGTAGTTTTAACAATACTACAAAGTGAAAGGAACTGTTTTCTTGAAAAGGGACTAATTTCGTATATGTTCCAAGCTCTGATTGGTGAATTAGTGGTTTGATACCTACTGGTACTTATGTTATGAACGGTGGTTTTTTTTTTTTTTTTTTTTTTATTGATATCGTATGCTCTGTAATTATATTGCACACGTCTATAAAATGATTCTTCTCACAAGTAAGACGGAATACTGGTATTACAGAAATAAAGAGTGATACTAGTACACTATAGGCAAGAAAGAAGTTAGTATTAAATAAGAAGCTGGTACTTAATAAGAAAGAAAGATACTTGTACTTTAAAAGTATGGAAGATACTGGTATTTAATAAGGAAGGAAGATACTGGTACTTAAATATTGTTATGTTATAAACGGTGTTTGTTTTGCTTTTTTTTCTATTGATATCGTATGCTCTGTAAATATATTGCACATGTCTATAAAATGATTCTTCTCACAAGTAAGACGGAATACTGGTATTACAGAAGTAAAGAGTGATACTAGTACACTATAGGCAAGAAAGAAGTTAGTATTAAATAAGTAAGGAAGGTACTTGTACTTAATAAGGAAGGAAGATACTGGTACTTAATAAGTAAGGAAGATACTGGTACTTAATAAGTAAGGAAGATACTAATACTTAATAAGTAAGGAAGATACTGGTACTTAATAAGTAAGGAAGATACTGGTACTTACTAAGTAAGGAAGATACTGGTACTTCAAAAGTAAGGAAGATACTGGTACTTACTAAGTAAGGAAGATACTGGCACTTTTAATAAGTAAGGAAGATACTGGTACTTAATAAGTAAGGCAGATACTGGCACTTAATAAGTAAAGACGGTACTGCTACTTTACAAGTAAGCAATATACTGGTACTTAATGAGTAAGGAAGATACTGGTACTTAATAAATAAGGAAGATACTGGTACTTAATAAGTAAGGAAGGTACTTGTACTTAATAAGTAAGGAAGATACTGGTACTTAATAAGTAAGGAAGATACTGGTACTTAATAAGTAAGGAAGATACTGGTACTTAATAAGTAAGGAAGATACTGGTACTCAATAAGTAAGGACGATACTGGTACTTAATAAGTAAGGAAGATACTGGTACTTAATAAGTAAGGAAGATACTGGAACTTAATAAGTAAGGAAGGTACTTGTACTTAATAAGTAAGGAAGATACTGGTACTTAATAAGTAAGGAAGATACTGGTACTTAATAAATAAGGAAGATACTGGTACTTAATAAGTAAGGAAGATACTGGAACTTAATAAGTAAGGAAGGTACTTGTACTTAATAAGTAAGGAAGATACTGGTACTTAATAAGTAAGGAAGGTACTGGTACTTAATAAATAAGGAAGATACTGGTACTTAATAAGTAAGGAAGATACTGGAACTTAATAAGTAAGGAAGGTACTTGTACTTAATAAGTAAGGAAGATACTGGTACTTAATAAGTAAGGAAGATACTGGTACTTAATAAATAAGGAAGATACTGGTACTTAATAAGTAAGGAAGATACTGGAACTTAATAAGTAAGGAAGATACTGGAACTTAATAAGTAAGGAAGGTACTTGTACTTAATAAGTAAGGAAGATACTGGTACTTAATAAGTAAGGAAGATACTGGTACATAATAAATAAGGAAGATACTGGTACTTAATAAGTAAGGAAGATACTGGAACTTAATAAGTAAGGAAGGTACTTGTACTTAATAAGTAAGGAAGATACTGGTACTTAATAAGTAAGGAAGATACTGGTACTTACTAAGTAAGGAGGATACTAATACTTAATAAGAAAGGAAGATACTAATACTTAATAAGTAAGGGAGATACTGGTACTTAATAAATAAGGAAGATACTGGTACTTAATAAGTAAGGAAGATACTGGAACTTAATAAGTAAGGAAGATACTGGAACTTAATAAGTAAGGAAGGTACTTGTACTTAATAAGTAAGGAAGATACTGGTACTTAATAAGTAAGGAAGATACTGGTACTTAATAAATAAGGAAGATACTGGTACTTAATAAGTAAGGAAGATACTGGAACTTAATAAGTAAGGAAGATACTGGTGCTTAATAAGTAAGGAAGGTACTTGTACTTAATAAGTAAGGGAGATACTGGTACTTAATAAGTAAGGAAGATATTGAAACTTAATAAGTAAGGAAGATACTGGAACTTAATAAGTAAGGAAGATACTGGTACTTAATAAGTAAGGAAGATACTGGTACTTAATAAGTAAGGAAGATACTGGTGCTTAATAAGTAAGGAAGGTACTTGTACTTAATAAGTAAGGAAGATACTGGTACTTAATAAGTAAGGAAGATATTGAAACTTAATAAGTAAGGAAGATACTGGAACTTAATAAGTAAGGAAGATACTGGTACTTAATAAATAAGGAAGATACTGGTACTTAATAAGTAAGGAAGATATTGAAACTTAATAAGTAAGGAAGATACTGGTACTTAATAAATAAGGGAGATACTGGTACTTAATAAGTAAGGAAGATACTGGAACTTAATAAATACGGAAAATACTAGTGGTTAATAAGTAAGGAAGATACTGGTACTTAATAAGTAAGGAAGATACTGGTACTTAATAAGTAAGGAAGATACTGGTACTTAATAAATAAGGAAGATGCTGGTACTTAATAAGTAAGGAAGATGTTGAAACTTAATAAGTAAGGAAGATACTGGTACTTAATAAGTAAGGGAGATACTGGTACTTAATAAGTAAAGAAGATACTGGCACTTAATAAAAAGGACGATACTGGTATATAATAAGTAAGGAAGATATTGGTATATAATAAGTAAGGAAGATATTGGTATATAATAAGTAAGGAAGATACTGGTATATAATAAGTAAGGAAAATATTGGTATATAATAAGTAAGGAAGATATTGGTATATAATAAGTAAGGAAGATATTGGTATATAATAAGTAAGGAAGATACTGGTATATAATAAGTAAGGAAGATATTGGTATATAATAAGTAAGGAAGATATTGGTATATAATAAGTAAGGAAGATATTGGTATATAATAAGTAAAGGAAGATATTGGTATATAATAAGTAAGGAAGATGCTGGTATATAATAAGTAAGGAAGATACTGGTATATAATAAGTAAGGAAAATATTGGTATATAATAAGTAAGGAAGATATTGGTATATAATAAGTAAGGAAGATACTGGTATATAATAAGTAAGGAAGATATTGGTATATAATAAGTAAGGAAGATATTGGTATATAATAAGTAAGGAAGATATTGGTATATAATAAGTAAAGGAAGATATTGGTATATAATAAGTAAGGAAGATGCTGGTATATAATAAGTAAGGAAGATACTGGTATATAATAAGTAAGGAAAATATTGGTATATAATAAGTAAGGAAGATATTGGTATATAATAAGTAAGGAAGATATTGGTACTTAATAAATAAGGAAGATACTGGTACTTAATAAGTAAGGAAGATATTGAAACTTAATAAGTAAGGAAGATACTGGTACTTAATAAGTAAGGGAGATACTGGTACTTAATAAGTAAGGAAGATATTGAAACTTAATAAGTAAGGAAGGTACTGGTACTTAATAAATAAGGGAGATACTGGTACTTAATAAGTAAGGAAGATACTGGTATATAATAAGTAAGGAAGATATTGGTATATAATAAGTAAGGAAGATATTGGTATATAATAAGTAAGGAAGATATTGGTATATAATAAGTAAGGAAGATACTGGTATATAATAAGTAAGGAAGATATTGGTATATAATAAGTAAGGAAGATATTGGTATATAATAAGTAAGGAAGATATTGGTATATAATAAGTAAGGAAGATATTGGTATATAATAAGTAAGGAAGATGCTGGTATATAATAAGTAAGGAAGATATTGGTATATAATAAGTAAGGAAGATATTGGTATATAATAAGTAAGGAAGATATTGGTATATAATAAGTAAGGAAGATATTGGTATATAATAAGTAAGGAAGATACTGGTATATAATAAGTAAGGAAGATATTGGTATATAATAAGTAAGGAAGATATTGGTATATAATAAGTAAGGAAGATATTGGTATATAATAAGTAAGGAAGATATTGGTATATAATAAGTAAGGAAGATATTGGCATATAATAAGTAAGGAAGATATTGGTATATAATAAGTAAGGAAGATACTGGCATATAATAAGTAAGGAAGATGCTGGTATATAATAAGTAAGGAAGATACTGGTATATAATAAGTAAGGAAAATATTGGTATATAATAAGTAAGGAAGATATTGGTATATAATAAGTAAGGAAGATATTGGTATATAATAAGTAAGGAAGATATTGGTATATAATAAGTAAGGAAGATACTGGTATATAATAAGTAAGGAAAATATTGGTATATAATAATTAAGGAAAATATTGGTATATAATAAGTAAGGAAGATATTGGTATATAATAAGTAACGAAGATATTGGTATATAATAAGTAAGGAAGATGCTGGTATATAATAAGTAAGGAAGATACTGGTATATAATAAGTAAGGAAGATATTGGTATATAATAAGTAAGGAAGATATTGGTATATAATAAGTAAGGAAGATACTGGTATATAATAAGTAAGGAAGATATTGGTATATAATAAGTAAGGAAGATATTGGTATATAATAAGTAAGGAAGATATTGGTATATAATAAGTAAGGAAGATATTGGTATATAATAAGTAAGGAAGATATTGGTATATAATAAGTAAGGAAGATACTGGTATATAATAAGTAAGGAAGATATTGGTATATAATAAGTAAGGAAGATATTGGTATATAATAAGTAAGGAAGATATTGGTATATAATAAGTAAGGAAGATACTGGTATATAATAAGTAAGGAAGATATTGGTATATAATAAGTAAGGAAGATATTGGTATATAATAAGTAAGGAAGATACTGGTATATAATAAGTAAGGAAGATATTGGTATATAATAAGTAAGGAAGATATTGGTATATAATAAGTAAGGAAGATATTGGAATATAATAAGTAAGGAAGATATTGGTATATAATAAGTAAGGAAGTTATTGGTATATGATAAGTAAGGAATATATTGGTCTTTCATAAGTAAGGAAGATACTGGTACTTTATATGTAAGGAGAAAGACTATTACTTAATACGGAAGGAGTCTCACTGATAAGGATTACTATTAATCTATAAATAAAGAGGAAGTCTGGTACATAAATAATAATAAGCAAATTATTGTCTTATATTTGATAATATTCCACATATATTTGGGTATCCCAATGTTTATTTATACATTTATGCTTGTAGTCGGAATTCAGCTGGAAGACCTACGGATTGGTTGAAGTCGTCAAACATTAAAAACCCTTGAAGTAATTTCGGAAGACCTAGTATATTGATAGATCTGATAAATTGTACTCCTGTATCCGTAGATATCATATTACGTATGGCTATACGACATTGGTTCTTGAGGGACAAAGGTTGTTCAAACTCTTTCAAAAATGATAAGAATGATTCAGTTGATGTCAAGTCTCGTAATGCTTCTAAATAGACAGGTACAAATGTGCTGAATTCAAAATTGCTCTTCAAGAGAAGTCGAAATAAGTGTACATTTGGAATTTGGTCTTGCATGGATCCATACCAACAGTGCAGATTCCATGGAAATTTATCCAAATGTTCACCAGATATTCGTCCTCCATATTTTAACAAAATAAAAGTTGAGGAAGTCCTATATGTCATCATTGCATGTTCAAGTGGTGTTCTACCACTATCATCCTTACAGCTCAAAGTTGCTCCCTGTTGAATTAAATATTCCATGATATCATTTCCCTCCTGAATATTGTCTTCATAAGATGCCAGTGAATGGGAGATATAACAACAACCACAACCAATACCATTCATGTATATGGGATACACGCGTGTGTCAGCATGATGAGGAACACTCCTTAAACAATAGAAAAGAGGTGTTTGTCCAGAATATGTTTCAGCATTTATACAAGAACCGTTATTTACAAGTGTCTTCACCATGTCTAGTGTTCCTTCACTACAGGCAACATGTAAAGCTGTTCCGTTATTTGATATTTTAACAATGTCTATTTCCGCTCCATGTGAAATCAATAAAGAGACTACTTCGGAATGACAGCGCTCTATTGCAGTTAAAAGTGGATATTTAGCATATTTATGCATTTCACGTTCTTTCGGAGGTGTATACTTATCCGAAAAGCCAATGTCTGTTTCCTCGTCGGCTTTTTTATTGATTTCGGCACCTATAAAACACAGAAAAACATTTCAAACAATAAAAATCACGGTACTTGTAGAGTCACATTCGTCAAAGTATTTTTTTCCTTTCTGATTTATTCAACAAACATATTTAATAAAACTGACGATACCATGGTAACCATGACAAAATATGAATATGTGAAAATTATTGGACTATTACTGTTCATTGGAAGAATATTATAACAACATTACCATATCAGTGATGAAACACTGATTACTGGTCGGATGTTACCCCCGGGTATCATGCCAGTGAAGAGACACTGATTACTAGTGGGATGTTACCCAATGGAGTCATGTCAGTGACGAAACACTGACTACTGGTAGGATGGTATATTCGGGAATTATGTTTATGACGAAACACTGACTTCAGGTCGATTGTTACCCTTGTGAATCATGTTAGTGAAGGAACACTGATTACTAGTCGGATGTTACCTTCGGACAATCATGTCAGTGAAGGAACACTGATTACTAGTCGGTCGCTACCCTCTGGAATCGTGTTAGTGAAGAAACACTCACTACCAGTCGGATGTTACACTCCGCAATCATGTCAGTGAAGATACACTGATTACTAGTCGGGTGTTACACTCTGGAAATAAAAGTCCATCAGCAGGTGTATTGACCCATGCAGTGATGACAATAAAAATGTAGGTATCTTATTGAATGTAATAAGTATGATGCATGTATATAACAGAAACAACATTAAAGTTTTCATTTGTTCATGGCATTTTCCTAGTTTTGTTTTGTATTGTTTTGTTTTTCCATTTTCTGGCACTTTCCACATTACCTAGTTTTTATATGTAGAGGTTTATTTCAGTTGAATTGTATATATTACTGGTATTTTATTGTCGGAATTAGAACCCCTTTTAGACCTCTTTTCGAAATGAAATAGAAATTTGTTGATGGCCGCTCAATAATCCATCAAGATGACAACTTTGCAAAAACCGTATTAAGATTGAATAAAAAATAAAAATTATATATACTTTTCAAATATGTAAAATTTCCGAATTTAGCTCCCTTTTTTATCCCTTTTCGAAATAAAATAGCAATATTTTCAATGACCAATTAATAACCCATTAAAATTGGATGAAAAATAAAAAGTTTCAAATTTGAAAACTTGCACATTTCGGCCTCTTTCTGTCGATTTTACCTCAGAAACCTGCATCAAAATTGGATACAAATTTTAATTAACAGTTCAAATGTTCAAACCCCCCTCCCACCCACCCCCTCCTTCTTCACCTTGTATGTCAAAAATAGTTATAGTTACATTCTATCATTATCCATGTACCTGTTAGTGATTTCCTTAAGGACTACATTAAAGCATTAAAAACCCTCTTCAAAACTAAATGACAATAAATAGCTTAACCCGTATTATATATGAACACACCCCTTTTTGACACCTTTGGGACAAATGGTGGCAATAATAATAATCTAATAATACCATTAAAATATACAGCAATTATATGTGGCAAATACAAGGAACTTTCTACAAAAGTTCTTCGAAGTCCTCTTAATTTAAATTGGTAGATCGGCTCCATTCATTATCTCTCGTGAAATTGTTTATGTCACCATTTGATTGGTCAAATTCAAAGTAGCATTTAATTAGCCTTGATACTATGAATAGATTCTAATTATTTGATAAAATTGTTAACATAATTGAGAACATTAAAAACGATATATTTTTGTCGGAATACGTCATTTTAAGAAGCAATCACATGTCAAGAAAAAGATGATACTTGATAATAAAATAAGTAGCAACAATTACACATAATATAGTATACGTGTTTCTGGGTTCGCAACCAAGGGAAATATGCATCGGTACAAGCGCTCCAGACTCTTTCGATTGAATAGTCCGATATTCATCCGGAAAACTTATCAAAGTACTATATCTATTACATATAAATAATGTACATTACTCTTTAGCTTAAAATACT
The DNA here is from genome assembly GCA_963383655.1 of Bathymodiolus septemdierum. Classification (NCBI taxonomy): domain Eukaryota; kingdom Metazoa; phylum Mollusca; class Bivalvia; order Mytilida; family Modiolidae; genus Bathymodiolus; species Bathymodiolus septemdierum. The sequence continues at coordinate 32,485,295 of OY726524.1, read as the reverse complement.
CTACCTGATTGAAGTAGGACTTCTACAATATCAGTATGACCACGATAACAAGCTTCATATAAAGGTGTCTGACAATATTTACCACGTGCGTTGACGTCAGCACCACATGACAACAAGGAACGGACACAGTCTATATTTCCCGATCTGCATTCAGTATGCAAGGGTGTTTCTCTGTAGAAAAACAATTACATGTAGCATAGAAAACTTTGCTTATTAAAACATCTCTCAAATACAATGATTTATGAAAAAAGCGTTTTGCTGATGGTCTCTATAAACTTATATCTGCTTGATGAGCTTTAGCCTAGTTCTTATGTTGTGGTGTTTAATACGATTTCCGTGTCAAGAATGGCCATGTTCACATGCACGGAGCTATTTCTCCATTTGGATGGTTCCCTGTTGACTTGGAATAATATTTGTTCAATTACTCGGAAATAGTTTAACTTGAGACATTAGAACATAATCGCTAAAAGTCCTTCAGAATATACAGACCTACACATCTGACAAACACAAATATGAGTGGCGAAACAATTAAACAATGTCAAAGTGGCCAAGCTTACTTATTTGGGCTATGGTTAAGCTTGGTCGTTACATTGAGCTGTTGGTTCCACTTATTTGTTTATTATTATTCTACGATTTTCCTAGCAACCACTAAACTAAGTGGTGACAAGCCAATACCAACAAATGTTTGTGGCTATATATTGTCTAATTAGGAACGTGTCATCCTCCGCTCTCATTGAATGTTAATAACTAACAGTTTCCTGACAATGAAAGAGGCCGTCGTGGTCGTGATCGTATGGTTATTGGATTTACAACTTCCTGTGCAATCAGTGCATATCATCACTAAAGTTGCGAGTTCGAACCCCGTTCAATGCGCGGTGTACTCAATGCAATATTATGTGATAAAGTTTGTCAGTGACTTGAGACAGGTCGGTGGTTTTCTCCGGGTACTCCGTTTCCTCTACTCATAAAACTGGCCGCCACGATAAAACTGAAATAAATATTGCTAAAATATTGTTAAAAGTGGCGTTAAATACCATAAACCAACCTGACAATGAATGTTAGGTCAACTCCCAGTAAATGTTCGTTGTTAACTACTATGTTGCGTGCTTAGAGTGGAAGCAACAATATCACAATAATAACATGGCGAGTGTCTTATGAAAAGCAGCAATTTGTACACCTCCCGGTGTTTTTTGGTAGGGCCCGTGTTGCTCATATTCTTAATTTTCTGTATTACGTTCTGAGTTCCGTGGTGTGCTGTCGGTTACGATTTCCGCATAAAAACGATGTTCGGTTCGTCTTTACCTCCAGTTGTTTGTAGGAGGGTTCATATCTTATTTACGTTATTTGTGTTTGCTTGCGAATAGTGGTGTCCAACATATGTTGTGTTGTGTTTTTGTTTTTGTTTTTTTTTTCGTCTTGCGTATCATATGTTGCCAGTTTCTCTGGATTGTCCCTTTTTGATTGCCCCTTCGGTATTCTCTAACGCTTATTTTATACTCTGCGGTTTGATCCGTCCCCACGATCTACCAGAATTGACGTGAACACGCCAACCATTGCACCACCGATGCGTTTCAAGATAGTTCAAGACGTTTCAAAACTTACCTATTAACACCAGAAACAACATTCTGGAATGGGTTATGTCTGCAGATTCCTATAACTGATTGTACGTCATTTCTATCAGATGCACACATCAATACAGTCATGTTCTTGGAGCTACAACTTAAAATGGTGAACAAAAATTACATACAAATAAAATGAAAAATAAAACATATGACAGTAGAAAAAAGTAGTTTTATGTTCTCAAAGCTCCTCTCTTAGTAGAATGAAGCGTTCAGGCAAGCAAAATCCACATGTGAGTAAATTGTCAACTCTCTAAGTCCCATCCACATGTTCATAAACTGTCAACTCTCAAAGTACCATCCACACGTGAGTACAAAGTTAACCCTCAAAGTACCATCCACATGTGAGTACACTATCAACTCTCTAAGTACCATCCACACGTGAGTAAACTGTAAACTCTCTAAGTACTATCCACACGTGACTAAGCTCTAAACTCTCTAAGTACCATCCACACGAGAGTACTCTGTCAACTCTCTAAGTACCATCCACACGTGAGTAAACTATCAACCCTCTAAGTACCATCCACACGGGAGTAAACTGTCAACTCTCTAAGTACCATCCACACGTGAATAAACTGTCAACTCTCTAAGTACCATCCACATGTGAGTAAACTCTCAACTATCTAACTACCATCCACACGTGAGTAAACTGTAAACTCTCTAAGTACCATTCACACGTGAATAAACTGTCAACTCTCTAAGTACCATCCACACGTGAGTACACTGTCAACTCTCTATGTACCATCCACACGTGAGTAAACTATCAACCCTCTAAGTGCCATCCACACGGGAGTAAACAGTTAACTCTCTAAGTACCATCCACACGTGAGTAAACTGTCAACTCTCTAAGTATCATCCACATGTGAGTAAACTGTCAACTCTCTAAGTACCATCCACGCGTGAGTAAACTGTCAACTCTCTAAGTACCATCCACGCGTGAGTAAGCTGTAAACTCTCTAAATACCATGCACACGTGAGTAAACTATCAACTCTCTAAGTACCATTCACACGTGAGTAAGCTGTCAACTCTCTAAATACCATCCTGACGTGAGTAAACTGTAACCTCTCTAAGTACTATCCACACGTGAGTAAGCTGTAAACTCTCTAAGTACCATCCAAACGTGAGTACACTGTAAACTTTCTAAGTACCAGCCACACGTGAGTAAACTGTAAACTCTCTAAATATCATCCACACGTGAGTAAACTGTCAACTCTCTAAGTACCATCCATACGTGAGTAAACTGTCAACTCTCTAAGTACCATCCACACGTGAGTACACTGTCAACTCTCTAAATACCATCCACACGTGAGTAAACTGTAACCTCTCTAAGTACCATCCACACGTGAGTATACTGTAAATTCTCTAAGTACCATCCACACGTGAGTACACTGTAAACTCTCTAAGTACCATCCACACGTGAGTAAACTGTAAACTATCTAAATACCATCCACATGTAAGTTAACTGTCAACCCTATAAGTACCATCCACACGTGAACAAACTGTCAACTCTCTAAGTACCATCCACATGTGAGTAAACTCTAAACTCTCTAAGTACCATCCACACGTGAGCAAACTGTAAGCTCTTTAAGAACCATCCACACGTGAGTAAACTGTCAACTATCTATGTACCATCCACATGTGAGTAAACTGTAAACTCTCTAAGTACCTTTCACACGTGAGTAAACTGTCAACGCTCTAAAAACCATCCACACATGAGTAAACTGTCAACTCTCTAAGTACCATCCACACGTGAGTAAACTGTCAACTCTCTAAGTACCATCCACACGTGAGTAAAATGTCAACCCTGTAAGTACCATCCACACGTGAGTAAACTGTCAACTCTCTAAATACCATCCACACGTGAGTAAACTGTCAACTCTCTAAGTACCATCCAGACGTGGGTAAACTGTCAACTCTGTAAGTACCATCCACACGTGAGTACACTGTAAACTCTCTAAGTACCATCCACAGGTGAGTAAACTGTCAACCCTATAAGTACCATCCACACGTGAGCAAACTGTCAACTCTCTAAGTACCATCCACATGTGAGTAAACTCTAAACTCTCTAAGTACCATCCACACGTGAGCAAACTGTAAACTCTTTAAGTACCATCCACACGTGAGTAAACAGTCAACTATCTATGTACCATCCACATGTGAGTAAACTGTAAACTATCTAACTACCATCCACACGTGAGTAAACTGTAAACTCTCTAAGTACCATTCACACGTGAATAAACTGTCAACTCTCTAAGTACCATCCACACGTGAGTACACTGTCAACTCTCTATGTACCATCCACACGTGAGTAAACTATCAACCCTCTAAGTGCCATCCACACGGGAGTAAACAGTTAACTCTCTAAGTACCATCCACACGTGAGTAAACTGTCAACTCTCTAAGTATCATCCACATGTGAGTAAACTGTCAACTCTCTAAGTACCATCCACACGTGAGTAAACTGTCAACTCTCTAAGTACCATCCACGCGTGAGTAAGCTGTAAACTCTCTAAATACCATGCACACGTGAGTAAACTATCAACTCTCTAAGTACCATCCACACGTGAGTAAGCTGTCAACTCTCTAAATACCATCCTGACGTGAGTAAACTGTAACCTCTCTAAGTACTATCCACACGTGAGTAAGCTGTAAACTCTCTAAGTACCATCCAAACGTGAGTACACTGTAAACTCTCTAAGTACCAGCCACACGTGAGTAAACTGTAAACTCTCTAAATATCATCCACACGTGAGTAAACTGTCAACTCTCTAAGTACCATCCATACGTGAGTAAACTGTCAACTCTCTAAGTACCATCCACACGTGAGTACACTGTCAACTCTCTAAATACCATCCACACGTGAGTAAACTGTAACCTCTCTAAGTACAATCCACACGTGAGTATACTGTAAACTCTCTAAGTACCATCCACACGTGAGTACACTGTAAACTCTCTAAGTACCATCCACACGTGAGTAAACTGTAAACTATCTAAATACCATCCACATGTAAGTTAACTGTCAACCCTATAAGTACCATCCACACGTGAACAAACTGTCAACTCTCTAAGTACCATCCACATGTGAGTAAACTCTAAACTCTCTAAGTACCATCCACACGTGAGCAAACTGTAAGCTCTTTAAGAACCATCAACACGTGAGTAAACTGTCAACTATCTATGTACCATCCACATGTGAGTAAACTGTGAACTCTCTAAGTACCTTTCACACGTGAGTAAACTGTCAACGCTCTAAGTACCATGCACACGTGAGTAAACTGTCAACTCTCTAAGTACTATCCACACGTGAGTAAGCTCTAAACTCTCTAAGTACCATCCACACGTGAGTACACTGTCAACTCTCTAAGTACCATCCACACGTGAGTAAACTGTCAACTCTCTAAGTACCATCCATACGTGAGTAAACTGTCAACTCTCTAAGTACCATCCACATGTGAATAAACTGTCAACTCTCTAAGTACCATCCACACGTGAGTAAGCTGTAAACTCTCTAAGTACCATCCACACGTGAGCACACTGTAAACTCTCTAAGTATCATCCACACGTGAGTAAACTGTAAACTCTCTAAAAACCATCCACACGTGAGTAAACTGTCAACTCTCTAAGTACCATCCACACGTGAGTAAACTGTCAACTCTCTAAGTACCATCCACACGTGAGTAAAATGTCAACCCTGTAAGTACCATCCACACGTGAGTAAACTGTCAACTCTCTAAATACCATCCACACGTGAGTAAACTGTCAACTCTCTAAGTACCATCCAGACGTGGGTAAACTGTCAACTCTGTAAGTACCATCCACACGTGAGTACACTGTAAACTCTCTAAGTACCATCCACACGTGAGTAAACTGTCAACCCTATAAGTACCATCCACACGTGAGCAAACTGTCAACTCTCTAAGTACCATCCACATGTGAGTAAACTCTAAACTCTCTAAGTACCATCCACACGTGAGCAAACTGTAAACTCTTTAAGTACCATCCACACGTGAGTAAACTGTCAACTCTCTAAGTACCATCCACACATGAGTAAACTAATCTCTAAGTACCATCCACACGTGAGTAAACTATCAACTCGCTAAGTACCATCCACACGTGAGTCATCTGTAAACTCTCTAAATACCATCCTGACGTGAGTAAACTGTAACCTCTCTAAGTACCATCCACACGTGAGTAAACTATCAACTCGCTAAGTACCATCCACACGTGAGTCATCTGTAAACTCTCTAAATACCATCCTGACGTGAGTAAACTGTAACCTCTCTAAGTACCATCCACACGTGAGTAAGCTGTAAACTCTCTAAGTACCATCCACACGTGAGTAAACTGTCAACTCTCTAAGTACCATCCACACATGAGTAAACTAAACTCTCTAAGTACCATCCACACGTGAGTAAACTATCAACTCGCTAAGTACCATCCACACGTGAGTCATCTGTAAACTCTCTAAATACCATCCTGACGTGAGTAAACTGTAACCTCTCTAAGTACCATCCACACGTGAGTAAGCTGTAAACTCTCTAAGTACCATCCACACGTGAGTACACTGTAAACTCTCTAAGTACCATCCACACGTGAGCAAATTGTAAACTCTCTAAGTACCATCCACACGTGAGTAAACTGTTAACTATCTATGTACCATCCACATGTGAGTAAACTGTCAACTCTCTAAGTACCATCCACACGTGAGTAAACTGTAAACTCTCTAAGTACCATCCACACGTGAGTAATCTGTCAACTCTCTAAGTACCATCCACACATGAGTAAACTAAACTCTCTAAGTACCATCCACACGTGAGTAAACTATCAACTCGCTAAGTACCATCCACACGTGAGTCATCTGTAAACTCTCTAAATACCATCCTGACGTGAGTAAACTGTAACCTCTCTAAGTACCATCCACACGTGAGTAAGCTGTAAACTCTCTAAGTACCATCCACACGTGAGTACACTGTAAACTCTCTAAGTACCATCCACACGTGAGCAAATTGTAAACTCTCTAAGTACCATCCACACGTGAGTAAACTGTTAACTATCTAAGTACCATCCACATGTGAGTAAACTGTCAACTCTCTAAGTACCATCCACACGTGAGTAAACTGTAAACTCTCTAAGTACCATCCACACGTGAGTAAACTGTCAACTCTCTAAGTACCATCCACACATGAATAAACTAAACTCTCTAAGTACCATCCACACGTGAGTAAACTATCAACTCTTTAAGTACCATCCACACGTGAGTCATCTGTCAACTCTCTAAATACCATCCTGACGTGAGTAAACTGTAACCTCTCTAAGTACCATCCACACGTGAGTAAGCTGTAAACTCTCTAAGCACCATCCACACGTGAGCAAATTGTAAACTCTCTAAGTACCATCCACACGTGAGTAAACTGTTAACTATCTATGTAATATCCACATGTGAATAAACTGTGAACTATCTAAGTACCATCCACACGTGAGTAAACTGTAAACTCTCTAAGTACCATTCACACGTGAGTACACTGTCAACTCTCTAAGTATCATCCACACGTGAGTAAACTATCAACCCTCTAAGTACCATCCACACGGGAGTAAACTGTCAACTCTCTAAGTACCATCCACACGTGAGTAAACTGTCAACTCTCTAAGTATCATCCACATGTGAGTAAACTGTCAACTCTCTAAGTACCATCTACATGTGAGTAAACTGTCAAATCCCTAAGTACCATCCACACGTGAGTACACTGTCAACTCTCTATGTACCATCCACACGTGAGTACACTGTCAACTCTCTAAATACCATCCACACGTGAGTAAACTGTAAACTCTCTAAGTACCATCCACACGTGAGTAAACTGTAAACTCTCTAAGTACCATCCACATGTGAGTTAACTGTTAACCCTCTAAATACCATCCACACGTGAGTAAACCGTAAACTATCTAAGTACCATCCACACGTGAGTACTCTGTCAACTCTCTAAGTACCATTCACACGTGAGTAAACTGTCAACTCTCTAAGTACTATTCACACGTGAGTAAACTCTAAACTCTCTAAGTGCCATCCACACGTGAGTAAACTATTAACCCTCTAAGTACCATCCACACGTGAGTAAACTGTCAACTCTCTAAGTACCATCCACATGTGAGTAAACTGTCAACTCTCTAAGTACCATCCACACGTGAGTAAACTGTCAACTCTCTAAGTACCATCCACACGTGAGTACACTGTCAACTCTCTGTACCATCCACACATGAGTAAACTGTGAACTCTCTAAGTACCATCCACACGTGCATAAACTGTCAAACCTTTTAAAAGATTAAATACATATATATGCAACATGAAGAACACAAAACTTCCTTTACTAGTGAATATCGAAGTCCACATCCATAACATACTAACCTATGATAACTTATTGTAAAGAATTGTTGAACTAAAATTCTGTATAATATGATGTTTAAGTCGTATCCCTCCCGTAAGTGTTCAGACAGTAATATGTGAACAACTTTACAAAACAAACATTATTATATTTAGTAATCCCATAACTATATATCAAAATATGTCACTTGAAAGTTTATCAAATAAATGTTCTATATAAAAAGAAAACAAAATCATGTCAAGCAATTCACATTCTTAAACAACGAATGATTTTCTTTAGATATTAACATTGATACGACTCGAAATGAACACAGGATAACACATTACTTACTAACAATCAGGTGGTAAATTGCACGTGACACTATTGACATCTATGTCATCGATTGAAAGAAGAACTTCTGCAATAGAACTATGTTTCTCATATATTGCCCAAAACAATGGCGTACTGTTGTACTCATCAACAACATTTACCGTGAATCCTGCTTTAAGAAGTAGTGATACACTTTCTTCTTTACCCTGACTACAGGCAGCATGCAAAGGAGAAACTGAAATACAAGAAAGTGTCATTAAAGATTACATTTCATATTACAAATGAAGTGTATGCTGAGGTCTTTCCCACGAAGTGAAAAAGTACTCATCAAACGTTTGCTTCAACAAATGGGTCATGGTTTGTGAGTGCTTCACGTGACAATACCGACATATTTCTTTGCTTCGAAGTCCAAGGGAATAATGATTTTATTTTAATTACAGCAAAGATTTGACACAAATATTACAGCAAGGTTTTCGACACAAATATTACTGGAAGGATTTGACACACATATTACAGCAAGGATTCGACACAGGTATTACAGCAAGTATTCGACACAAATATTACAGCAAGAATTCGTCACAAATATTATAGCAAGTTTTCGACACAAATATTACAGTAAGTATTCGACACAAATATTACAGTAAGTATTCGACACAAATATTACAGTAAGTATTCGACACAAATATTACAGCAAGTTTTCGACACAAATATTACTGGAAGGATTTGACACACATATTACAGCAAGGATTCGACAAAGGTATTACAGCCAGTATTCGACACAAATATTACAACAAGAATTCGTCACAAATATTATAGCAAGCTTTCGACACAAATGTTACAGTAAGTATTCAACACAAATATTACAGAAAGTATTCGATACAAATATTACAGTAAGTATTCAATACAAATATTACAGAAAGTATTCGATACAAATATTACAGTAAGTATTCGACACAAATATTACAGCAAGAATTCGACACAAATATTACAGTAAGTATTCGACACAAATATTACAGCAAGTATTCGACACAAATATTACAGTAAGTATTCGACACAAATATTACAGTAAGTTTTCGACACAAATATTACAGTAAATATTCGACACAAATATTACAGCAAGTATGTGACACAAATAAATATCAACTGAGTAATCCTTGAAAATGACTTACCAGTTTTCCTGGTGCAAGATACCCGTGGGACGGATATATCCATCGACTTGTAATAAGTCAATGACATTACGTTCACAAAAAGTTGCATTGAGTATACCTCACCACCAGTGGAAGTCAACGCACGAATTTCAGTGATATTAGGCACCGATTGTAATGATAAATATAACACCTGATTACTATACGATCGCTCTCACGACACCTCTCTCTCCAACGATTTGGAGAAATAACACACTGGAATAGCTCTCACCACACTCCCTCTCCCTCATGATTAGGAGAAATATCATCCTGGAATAGCTCTCGCCACACTCCTCTCCCTCATGATTTGGAGAAATTTCAACCTGGTATAGCTCTCATCACACTCCTTTCCCTCATGATTTGGAGAAATATCATCCTGGAATAGCTCTCGCCACACCTTCTCCCTCATGATTTAGAGAAATATCATCTTGGAATAGCTCTCACCACACTCCTCTCCCTCATGATTTGGAGAAATATCATCCTGGAATAGCTCTCGCCACACCCCTCTCCCTCATGATTTGGAGACATATCATTCTGGTATAGCTCTCCCCACACCCCAGTCCCTCATGATCTAGAGTAATATTGCCCTGGAATAGAATATTGTGGGATATTTTAACATGGATATATTTGTTTTATGACAATAGTATTTAATGATGTGATAAAGAAGTTCATGGTATTTCTAAGATAAAACAAGATACTGTTAACATGTAGCTGGTATATCCAAGCATATGTTGGTGCGATTACGAATAACATATGTTGGTGCGTTTACGATTGCTTGATGCATAATTGGCGAAAATTATGAGTCTGTAGCATGTAATTAAAGAGATAATAAGTTAATGAGTCTGTAGCATGTAATTAAAGAGATAATAAGTTAATGAACCTGTATCATGTAATTAAAGAGATAGTAAGTTAATGAATCTGTAGCATGTAATTAAAAAGATAGTAAGTTAATGAGTCTGTAGCATGTAATTAAAAAGATAGTAAGTTAATGAGTCTGTAGCATGTTATTAAAGAGATAGTAAGTTAATGAACCTGTATCATGTAAATAAGGAGACAGTAAGTTAATGAGTCTGTATCATGTAATTAAAGAGATAGTAAGTTAATGAGCATGTAGCATGTAACTAAAGAGATAGTAAGTTAATGAACCTGTAGCATGTAATTAAAGAGATAGTAAGTTAATGAACCTGTAGCATGTAATTAAAGAGATAGCAAGTTAATGAACCTGTATCATGTAATTAAAGAGATATTAGGTTCATGAGTCTGTAGAATGTAATTAAAGAGATAGTAAGTTAATGAGTCTGTAACATGTAATCAAAGAGATAATAAGTTAATGAATCTGTAGAATGTAATTAAAAAGATAGAAAGTTAATGAGTCTGTAGCATGTAATTAAAGAGATAGTAAGTTAATGAGCCTGCAACATGTAATTAAAGAAATAGTAAGCTAATGAGTCTGTAGCATGTAATTAAAGAGATAGTAGGTTCATGAGTCTGTAGAATGTAATTAAAGAGATAGTAAGTTAATGAACCTGTAACATGTAATTAAAGAGATAGTAAGTTAATGAGTCTGTAGCATGTTATTAAAGAGATAGTAAGTTAATGAACCTGTATCATGTAATTAAAGAGATAGTAAGTTAATGAATCTGTAGCATGTAATTAAAGAGATAGTAAGTTAATGAATCTGTAGCATGTAATTAAAGAGATAGTAAGTTAATGAGCCTGCAACATGTAATTAAAGAGATAGTAAGTTAATGAGTCTGTAGCATGTAATTAAAGAGATAGTAGGTTCATGAGTCTGTAGAATGTAATTAAAGAGATAGTAAGTTAATGAACCTGTATCATGTAATTAAAGAGATAGTAAGTTAATGAATTTGTAGCATGTAATTAAAGAGATAGTAAGTTAATGAGTCTGTAGCATGTAATTAAAGAGATAGTAAGTTAATGAGCCTGCAACATGTAATTAAAGAGATAGTAAGTTAATGAGTCTGTAGCATGTAATTAAAGAGATAGTAAGTTAATGAGCCTGCAACATGTAATTAAAGAGATAGTAAGTTAATGAGTCTGTAGCATGTAATTAAAGAGATAGTAGGTTCATGAGTCTGTAGAATGTAATTAAAGAGATAGTAAGTTAATGAACCTGTAACATGTAATTAAAGAGATAGTAAGTTAATGAACCTGTAACATGTAATTAAAGAGATAGTAGGTTAATGAACCTGTAACATGTAATTAACGCCATAGTAAGTTAATGAGTCTGTAGCATGTAATTACAGAGATGGTAAGTTAATGAGTCTGTAGCATGTAATTAAATAGATAGTAAGTTAATGAGTCTGTAGAATGTAATTAAATAGATAGTAGGTTCATGAGTCTGTAGAATGTAATTAAAGAGATAGTAAGTTAATGAACCTGTAACATGTAATTAAAGAGATAGTAAGTTAATGAACCTGTAAAATGTAATTAAAGAGATAGTAAGTTAATGAACCTGTAGCATGTAATTAAAGATATAGTAAGTTAATGAACCTGTAGCATGTAATTAAAGAGATAGTAAGTTAATGAACCTGTAACATGTAATTAAAGATATAGTAAGTTAATGAGCCTGCAACATGTAATTAAAGAGATAGTAAGTTAATGAGTCTGTAGCATGTAATTAAAGAGATAGTAGGTTCATGAGTCTGTAGAATGTAATTAAAGAGATAGTAAGTTAATGAACCTGTCACATGTAATTAAAGAGATAGTAAGTTAATGAACCTATAACATGTAATTAAAGAGATAGTAGGTTAATGAACCTGTAACATGTAATTAACGCGATAATAAGTTAATGAGTCTGTAGCATGTAATTAAAGAGATGGTAAGTTAATAAACCTGTAACATGTAATTAAAAAGATGGTAAGTTAATAAACCTGTAACATGTAATTAAAGAGATAGTAAATTAATGAGTCTGTAGCATGTAATTAAAGAGATGGTAAGTTAATGAACCTGTAGCATGTAATTAAGGAGATAGTAAGTTAATGAGTCTGTAGCATGTAATTAAAGAGATAGTAAGTTAATGAGTATGTAGCATGTAATTAAAGAGATAGTAAGTTAATGAGCATGTAACATGCAACAAAAAAGATAGTAAGTTAATGAGTCTGTAGCATGTAATTAAAGAGATAGTAGGTTCATGAGTCTGTAGAATGTAATTAAAGAGATAGTAAGTTAATGAACCTGCATCATGTAATTAAGGAGATAGTAACTTAATTCTAATACTTACTATCAGATTGACAATGTTTCCTTTTGTACAGTTTGTCAGACATATCTGTAAACAGAGCCGTTTTGACATATATTTTTTTAAGTTATTGTACATGTTATTTAACTGCTTTTATACAGTCTGAATAAAAGATAGTATCCTAATTATTTGTGTAAGATCTATCTACAAAATTGTAACATGAATGCTTTCTTATCCTCTGATCCTTTTTCATGATATATATATCAAAATATAAGCACCTGCTAAGAACTATGAAATAATACACGCAGATACGATATTGTATGCTCTACATCTGGACTGTAGTTTCATTACTTTCAGAGAACCGTGCAACAATCAACGACCTATATGTGATATAGCATGACTTCATGTTATAAATCATTTATATCACGGTTTTCTGAGTAAAACGGTTAAATAATTTCTGCAACTGCTGTCCATATAAATACCACAAAAATCCCATATATTTCAAATGATATGTAATGGTCTATATTGAAGCGACATCAAAACTGATCACGTGTCGGTTACTCTCCACTCAACACCCGTGGGTCAACTGGCAGAGATGTTCTCGTAGTCACGTGGTTAATTTAAAACAATTTGATAAGCCCCGACAACAGTCTTGAAATGTAATCAAATCACTGCTTTTAAACGTATTTAAATTTAGAGAGGAATTTCTTGTAAATTATGGGAGCCCACATTGTTTATGCATAGCTTTTGATTGGTAACTATTAATAGGCTTTTTGGCAACGAAACGATGATTTCTCTGCAAGTTGACGCATGAGTGATGAATACAAAGTACGCGGAGTGTGATCAACTGCGAGTTGCCGACGATGCTCAATCATATGTTCATATCATTTAGATTTTCCTGTCATAGTATGGAAATACATTTTGTTCTTACACGTTTAACATTGTAGAGGATTCAAGGATTCAAGTATGCTAATGGTATAGGTTTTAGCTAAATTAAAGGGGTAAACAATAGAATGTGAGAAAACGTCCAAACAATCGATATGGTGACCACATATGTCATAGGTTAATACAAAATCAATTGTATATATTTACAGTCTTCTTTATTTCTGAAGAAAACCAGATGACTTGTAGAAATCCTTCTATATGTCATTGACAAATTACACAACCCCGTCAAACTCAGCAATATAATTCTGGTAATGATGATTGATTGCATAGGTAGATGTAAATCAAATTGTCCTACGTTCACGGCAGCACAATCATACTCTTCTTTACAAAAAGAAAAAGAAAAAGGTTACAAACGTTGTTCCATATTTCTATTTTTTTATAATGGTTGTTGGGCCGTCTCTTTCAGAAGTTTTCAGTTACATCGTGACTATTCCGTATGCAAACAGTTTCGAAACTTTATAGAAAACAAAAATTGAGAATAGCGAAGACCACTATTACTGAAAGTCACGTCAAATAAAATATCTTATTATCTTAATTACTTACTTGAATGTTTAACTTGATCTAGTATGAACTGAAGCATTGATGTTTCGTCTAAAGTAACAGCAGAGCAAAGGGCAGATCGTATCACCTAAACAAACAGAAATAAAATTTACCCATTCAAAAAGTCAAATGACTACAAATGTTCAAATAGGACAAGGTACCATTGGAAGAATCAGCAGACGTAAGTCAAAGAAGGATAGACAATTGAATAACCCAAAAAAAAAGAACCAAGACAAACAATTGTTCATAAAACACTACACAGAAACCTAAATATTGAGCTACTGAAATCCCATTAAAAAGCTGGGGTGAATTCAGGTAAATAAATAAAATTATCATATGTACAAATAGAACAAACATTTACAAATGTACAAGGAAGGACTAAAATATACACATGTAAACCAAGACGACATGTGTACATACACAAATAAAACTGAAATGGATACACTTGCATGAATAAAATACAAATGTACACATGTACAATTACAAAAAGAAATACACAAATGTACAAATACACATGTACAAATAGGAGAACACTTTACACATGTACAGCTGGATATGACAACAATATATAAACAAACGGAACATATATTTACACTTACAAATAATATAATGTTTGAATTATTGGTGTTTACAAGGATGTTGGAAAATATATAAATGCATTAAAGAAATAGAAGAAAACATATAATAATGCTCCATTGTCATGACAACTCATCCATCAACTTCATTGCTATGACAACTCATCCATCATTTGTTTGATAGCAAACATATTTTGTCCTTGTTGCATCTTTCTATGTAGACTAAAGCAAACATGACCACCAATCATATGTTAATTTAATTAAGTCTTAATATTCGTACCTGTTCATTCTTACAGTTGTTAATGACTTGGCGTACTCTATTGACATCACGGCTAAGAACTGCTTCTTGAACTGTTCTGATTGTTCTTTTATGGCGGAAGCGATTAGCATCCCCCAATGCATAATGCAGCATATAGGAAACACCCTGGAATTAGGATAAAGATTTTACCCTGTTCATGATCACTCTTTTGTATTCCAAAAATTATAGATTTGCATTGAATTGTGAGTAATGAATGCTACTTTCAACAAAGTTTAAGTAATACTGACAGTCTCATTCGCCAGTAGTTTCGTATGGCATGATTTATAGATTTCTGTGTATAGTGTTTTGTAGATCGTTGTTTTGTCCTTTTGTTTTTGGTCATTATGCTGTATGTCGTTCTTCGATTTACTTTTTTTTATTACCACTTTGATATCTTTGGGCTTTTCTTCTTATAAGATACATTTATTACTGAAATGTATAGTTTCATTACTAAAACTGAGGTCATCAGGCTCAGGTAACCCAATGCGGTTTAGGACATTTAGCTTTCGTTAGCTTTAATTATTTGGAGCTCCAGTCTTTTGATTTTGATCAGACATGGTATATATATTGTCTGAGGAATGTCACATTATATACCCTGTCTGATAACTGAATAACATATGACATCAGTACAATAAAAACGTACATATCACATTTAGTGCTCACGAAGCGTTTCTGGAATGACCTTCATCTGTTAAGCTCACAATGAATAACAGATATATTACAGAGTTGACCATTGGTTTTTTAATACAGATGCCAACTGTCGTATTTAAAAAATGAGGTTTTTTTATTTTATTTTTTTTATTGTTTTATGTTGTTTTACTCTTTGTTTGTTTTTATTTTCTTTTTTGTGTTTTTTTTTTTTCACTTACATACTCCAAATTCATATGTAAAATCTTTTTAAATATTTGGTCTCTTTTATTTTAATTTTTCGTATTTCTAGATGTCCCTTTCAGTACCTCTGAAATTCTTTCAGCAATGACGTCAAAAATGTGGCACGTCATATTTCTATTTCATTGTAAAACAACGGGTGTGTGAAACAATTTCAATTATGTAATAGTTAACAACATATCAACAAATATTTGGTGTTAACCATGTGACTTCGAAAGTTTGTTAGGGCACAAAGCTGAACACACGTTTACTTGTTTATTGTAATGTTCAAGTTTGTTGTACACCGTGGAACAGAGGAGTTTGCTGAATCGATCTGGTGTTTGTGACGGAATTAACTGTTGCAATATCTGTTGCTTATTCATACAGTGTTTTTGAGGATAAAAACAGCATTTAATTTTGCAAGAATACATTTACTATTCCGTATTATACTATTGATTCAGTGAAGCGTAAATATTTCTTCTTTTCTTGGCCATGTTGTTATTGTTTTTATGATAGACTGAATATATATCCAATCAGTAATCCGAATATATGTTGACATTCATGGTTGAAGAACCAATGAAAATGTGTGTAACAAACTAAATCCGTAATATATGTTGACATTCATGGTTGAAGAACCAATGCACAATTTGTGTAGCAAACTAAATCCGTAATATAATACGACATTGAATTACTTACTGCTGATGCCTTCTGCATTTTGCAAGTAAATATTTAATAGGAAATCTACAATAAAAACAAAACTCTCAAATGTTTATTTGTATTATTGATTAAGTACTCATTAAAAACTGCTTTCATCTAATTTTTGACTCTATCATGGCAAACTGAGAAAGGGAAATGGAGAAAGCATTATACCATGAGAAAGTGCCTTCTTATCTTAGTTAAATATCTAGAATATTTTCTCTCTTGATTAAGGAACAAAATCGGAGACAGACAGTCTACGAATACGATCGACCAATACTAATCAGTCACGTCTCCCATTTAACTGAAACGATATACAATATAAAATTCTACAAATTGTTGAACGTTACTGTAAGCATACATTATCCACCTGTTTTCCGACACACAAAGAAACCGTCGTGGTAGTAATCATATGGTAGTTGGAATTGGATTTTCAACTACCTGTGTAATTAGTACCTATCACCACTAACGTTGTGAGTGCGAACCCCGTTCATGGCGAGGTGGACTCGATGCAACCTTATGTAATAAAGTTTGTCAGTGGCTTGCGACAGGTCGGTGGGTTTCTCCCGGTACTCCGGTTTCCTCCACCAATAAAACTAAGCGTCACGATATAACTGAAATATTGTTGAAAGTGGCGTTAAGCACCATAAACCAACCAACCAACCTATCTATTACCATTAATGTCGTGAGTTCGAATGTCGCTCGATACAACATGATCATTGGCGTAGCTTCCATTGAGGCAAAAACAAAAATTAGGTTTTTCATTTTTCGTTTTCTTTTTATTCCGGCATGGTCAGTGGTATTGAAGAATCAAATATGTATTGTAATTTCATTCAAAAAGGCCATAACTACTCGTTTTCAAACCCAAAAATGTGTTTTCCTTACTTACAATGTCGATGGCTTCCTGGGGCTACACACACCATACCCCTTGCCTCTGTAATATTTGACCTCATCCTACGCAGTGATTGTGTGATAAAGTTTTTAGTGACATGCCGCATGTTGGTGGTTTTCTCCGCCGGTTTCGTCCACCATTTTAGTGACTTGCGGCATGTCGGTGGTTATATCCGGTTTCCTTCAACAATAAAACTGACCTACACGATGAAACTGGAATATTTTTGAAAGTGACGTCAAACACCACAACCCAACATCGACGCACAATTCAACCTGAATGATAAGATATTGTAAGGTGGACTTTGGCACGTATCATATCTATTAAATGTCATAGATACAATTATCTTCACAAATAAGTTATCTCAGATGTACATGTATATATATCTACATATATTTAATCTTGTATTCATTAACATAACAATTACAACTTATTACAAAGATTTATCAGTACTACAACCAGTACACGTTCTTGTGCATTTGAAATGTTTTTATATTAATATATATTAATACATAATTCATATATTCAACAAATCGATTAAAAGACCGCTAGATGAACGTGATGAGGTCTCCTTAGCCTGGATTATCTGGTAAATGTTATTACAACCACTCTGCGTTATGTATCTGAGCGATTGTTGGGTATTACGTTATTTTACGAGAGAGTCTGTGATTGATTACGGTTATGGTGCTTAACACCACTTAGTTACAAAGAACGAGAATACATTCAACAATATCAAACACATGTAAAGAAAGGAGGGAGAAATGTGATGAATGATTAGATGTGGTTCTGATCAAACACATGTAAAGAAAGGAGGGAGGAATGTGACCAATGATTAGATGTGGTTCTGATCAAACACATGTAAAGAAAGGAGGGAGGAATGTGACCAATGATTAGATGTGGCTCTGATCAAACACATGTAAAGAAAGGAGGGAGGAATGTGATGAATGATTAGATGTGGTTCTGATCAAACACATGTAAAGAAAGGAGGGAGGAATGTGACCAATGATTAGATGTGGTTCTGATCAAACACATGTAAAGAAAGGAGGGAGGAATGTGACTAATGATTAGATGTGGTTCTGATCAAACACATGTAAAGAAAGGAGGGAGGAATGTGATGAATGATTAGATGTGGTTCTGATCAAACACATGTAAAGAAAGGAGGGAGGAATGTGATGAATGATTAGATGTGGTTCTGATCAAACATATGTAAAGAAAGGAGGGAGGAATGTGACCAATGATTAGATATGGTTCTGATCAAACACATGTAAAGAAAGGAGGGAGGAATGTGACTAATGATTAGATGTGGTTCTGATCAAACACATGTAAAGAAAGGAGGGAGGAATGTGATGAATGATTAGATGTGGTTCTGATCAAACACATGTAAAGAAAGGAGGGAGGAATGTGACCAATGATTAGATGTGGTTCTGATCAAACACATGTAAAGAAAGGAGGGAGGAATGTGACCAATGATTAGATGTGGTTCTGATCAAACACATGTAAAGAAAGGAGGGAGGAATGTGACCAATGATTAGATGTGGTTCTGATCAAACACATGTAAAGAAAGGAGGGAGGAATGTGATGAATGATTAGATGTGGTTCTGATCAAACACATGTAAAGAAAGGAGGGAGGAATGTGACCAATGATTAGATGTGGTTCTGATCAAACATATGTAAAGAAAGGAGGTAGGAATGTGACCAATGATTAGATGTGGTTCTGATCAAACACATGTAAAGAAAGGAGGGAGGAATGTGACCAATGATTAGATGTGGTTCTGATCAAACACATGTAAAGAAAGGAGGGAGGAATGTGACCAATGATTAGATGTCGTTCTGATCAAACACATGTAAAGAAAGGAGGGAGGAATGTGATGAATGATTAGATGTGGTTCTGATCAAACATATGTAAAGAAAGGAGGGAGGAATGTGACCAATGATTAGATGTGGTTCTGATCAAACATATGTAAAGAAAGTAGGGAGGAATGTGACCAATGATTAGATGTGGTTCTGATCAAACACATGTAAAGAAAGGAGGGAGGAATGTGACCAATGATTAGATGTGGTTCTGATCAAACATATGTAAAGAAAGGAGGGAGGAATGTGACCAATGATTAGATGTGGTTCTGATCAAACACATGTAAAGAAAGGAGGGAGGAATGTGACCAATGATTAGATGTGGTTCTGATCAAACACATGTAAGGAAAGGAGGGAGGAATGTGACCAATGATTAGATGTGGTTCTGATCAAACATATGTAAAGAAAGGAGGGAGGAATGTGACCAATGATTAGATGTGGTTCTGATCAAACACATGTAAGGAAAGGAGGGAGGAATGTGACCAATGATTAGATGTGGTTCTGATCAAACATATGTAAAGAAAGGAGGGAGGAATGTGACCAATGATTAGATGTGGTTCTGATCAAACACATGTAAAGAAAGGAGGGAGGAATGTGACTAATGATTAGATGTGGTTCTGATCAAACACATGTAAAGAAAGGAGGGAGGAATGTGACTAATGATTAGATGTGGTTCTGATCAAACACATGTAAAGAAAGGAGGGAGGAATGTGACTAATGATTAGATGTGGTTCTGATCAAACACATGTAAAGAAAGGAGGGAGGAATGTGACCAATGATTAGATGTGGTTCTGATCAAACACATGTAAAGAAAAGAGGGAGGAATGTGACCAATGATTAGATGTGGTTCTGATCAAACACATGTAAAGAAAAGAGGGAGGAATGTGACCAATGATTGGATGTGGTTCTGATCAAACACATGTAAAGAAAGGAGGGAGGAATGTGACCAATGATTAGATGTGGTTCTGATCAAACACATGTAAAGAAAGGAGGGAGGAATGTGACTAATGATTAGATGTGGTTCTGATCAAACACATGTAAAGAAAGGAGGGAGGAATGTGACCAATGATTAGATGTGGTTCTGATCAAACACATGTAAAGAAAGGAGGGAGGAATGTGACCAATGATTAGATGTGGTTCTGATCAAACACATGTAAAGAAAGGAGGGAGGAATGTGACCAATGATTAGATGTGGTTCTGATCAAACACATGTAAAGAAAGGAGGGAGGAATGTGACCAATGATTAGATGTGGTTCTGATCAAACATATGTAAAGAAAGGAGGGAGGAATGTGATGAATGATTAGATGTGGTTCTGATCAAACACATGTAAAGAAAGGAGGGAGGAATGTGACCAATGATTAGATGTGGTTCTGATCAAACATATGTAAAGAAAGGAGGGAGGAATGTGACCAATGATTAGATGTGGTTCTGATCAAACATATGTAAAGAAAGGAGGGAGGAATGTGATGAATGATTAGATGTGGTTCTGATCAAACACATGTAAAGAAAGGAGGGAGGAATGTGACCAATGATTAGATGTGGTTCTGATCAAACATATGTAAAGAAAGGAGGGAGGAATGTGACCAATGATTAGATGTGGTTCTGATCAAACACATGTAAAGAAAGGAGGGAGGAATGTGACCAATGATTAGATGTGGTTCTGATCAAACATATGTAAAGAAAGGAGGGAGGAATGTGACCAATGATTAGATGTGGTTCTGATCAAACACATGTAAAGAAAGGAGGGAGGAATGTGACCAATGATTAGATGTGGTTCTGATCAAACATATGTAAAGAAAGGAGGGAGGAATGTGACCAATGATTAGATGTGGTTCTGATCAAACACATGTAAAGAAAGGAGGGAGGAATGTGACCAATGATTAGATGTGGTTCTGATCAAACACATGTAAAGAAAGGAGGGAGGAATGTGACCAATGATTAGATGTGGTTCTGATCAAACACATGTAAAGAAAGGAGGGAGGAATGTGATGAATGATTAGCTGTGGTTCTGATCAAACACATGTAAAGAAAGGAGGGAGGAATGTGACCAATGATTAGATGTGGTTCTGATCAAACACATGTAAAGAAAGGAGGGAGGAATGTGACCAATGATTAGATGTGGTTCTGATCAAACACATGTAAAGAAAGGAGGGAGGAATGTGACCAATGATTAGATGTGGTTCTGATCAAACACATGTAAAGAAAGGAGGGAGGAATGTGATGAATGATTAGATGTGGTTCTGATCAAACATATGTAAAGAAAGGAGGGAGGAATGTGACCAATGATTAGATGTGGTTCTGATCAAACATATGTAAAGAAAGGAGGGAGGAATGTGACCAATGATTAGATGTGGTTCTGATCAAACACATGTAAAGAAAGGAGGGAGGAATGTGATGAATGATTAGATGTGGTTCTGATCAAACACATGTAAAGAAAGGAGGGAGGAATGTGACCAATGATTAGATGTGGTTCTGATCAAACACATGTAAAGAAAGGAGGGAGGAATGTGACCAATGATTAGATGTGGTTCTGATCAAACACATGTAAAGAAAGGAGGGAGAAATGTGATGAATGATTAGATGTGGTTCTGATCAAACAAATGTAAAGAAAGGAGGGAGGAATGTGACCAATGATTAGATGTGGTTCTGATCAAACACATGTAAAGAAAGGAGGGAGGAATGTGACCAATGATTAGATGTGGTTCTGATCAAACACATGTAAAGAAAGGAGGGAGGAATGTGATGAATGATTAGATGTGGTTCTGATCAAACACATGTAAAGAAAGGAGGGAGGAATGTGACTAATGATTAGATGTGGTTCTGATCAAACATATGTAAAGAAAGGAGGGAGGAATGTGACCAATGATTAGATGTGGTTCTGATCAAACACATGTAAAGAAAGGAGGGAGGAATGTGATGAATGATTAGATGTGGTTCTGATCAAACACATGTAAAGAAAGGAGGGAGGAATGTGACTAATGATTAGATGTGGTTCTGATCAAACATATGTAAAGAAAGGAGGGAGGAATGTGACCAATGATTAGATGTGGTTCTGATCAAACACATGTAAAGAAAGGAGGGAGGAATGTGACCAGTGATTAGATGTGGTTCTGATCAAACACATGTAAAGAAAGGAGGGAGGAATGTGACCAGTGATTAGATGTGGTTCTGATCAAACACATGTAAAGAAAGGAGGGAGGAATGTGATGAATGATTAGATGTGGTTCTGATCAAACACATGTAAAGAAAGGAGGGAGGAATGTGACCAATGATTAGATGTGGTTCTGATCAAACACATGTAAAGAAAGGAGGGAGGAATGTGACCAATGATTAGATGTGGTTCTGATCAAACACATGTAAAGAAAGGAGGGAGGAATGTGATGAATGATTAGATGTGGTTCTGATCAAACACATGTAAAGAAAGGAGGGAGGAATGTGACTAATGATTAGATGTGGTTCTGATCAAACATATGTAAAGAAAGGAGGGAGGAATGTGACCAATGATTAGATGTGGTTCTGATCAAACACATGTAAAGAAAGGAGGGAGGAATGTGACCAGTGATTAGATGTGGTTCTGATCAAACACATGTAAAGAAAGGAGGGAGGAATGTGACCAGTGATTAGATGTGGTTCTGATCAAACACATGTAAAGAAAGGAGGGAGGAATGTGATGAATGATTAGATGTGGTTCTGATCAAACACATGTAAAGAAAGGAGGGAGGAATGTGACCAATGATTAGATGTGGTTCTGATCAAACACATGTAAAGAAAGGAGGGAGGAATGTGACCAATGATTAGATGTGGTTCTGATCAAACATATGTAAAGAAAGGAGGGAGGAATGTGACCAATGATTAGATGTGGTTCTGATCAAACACATGTAAAGAAAGGAGGGAGTAATGTGACCAATGATTAGATGTGGTTCTGATCAAACACATGTAAAGAAAGGAGGGAGGAATGTGACCAATGATTAGATGTGGTTCTGATCAAACACATGTAAAGAAAGGAGGGAGGAATGTGATGAATGATTAGATGTGGTTCTGATCAAACACATGTAAAGAAAGGAGGGAGGAATGTGACCAATGATTAGATGTGGTTCTGATCAAACACATGTAAAGAAAGGAGGGAGGAATGTGATGAATGATTAGATGTGGTTCTGATCAAACACATGTAAAGAAAGGAGGGAGGAATGTGACTAATGATTAGATGTGGTTCTGATCAAACATATGTAAAGAAAGGAGGGAGGAATGTGACCAATGATTAGATGTGGTTCTGATCAAACACATGTAAAGAAAGGAGGGAGGAATGTGATGAATGATTAGATGTGGTTCTGATCAAACACATGTAAAGAAAGGAGGGAGGAATGTTACTAATGATTAGATGTGGTTCTGATCAAACATATGTAAAGAAAGGAGGGAGGAATGTGACCAATGATTAGATGTGGTTCTGATCAAACACATGTAAAGAAAGGAGGGAGGAATGTGACCAGTGATTAGATGTGGTTCTGATCAAACACATGTAAAGAAAGGAGGGAGGAATGTGACCAGTGATTAGATGTGGTTCTGATCAAACACATGTAAAGAAAGGAGGGAGGAATGTGACCAGTGATTAGATGTGGTTCTGATCAAACACATGTAAAGAAAGGAGGGAGGAATGTGACCAATGATTAGATGTGGTTCTGATCAAACACATGTAAAGAAAGGAGGGAGGAATGTGACCAATGATTAGATGTGGTTCTGATCAAACATATGTAAAGAAAGGAGGGAGAAATGTGATGAATGATTAGATGTGGTTCTGATCAAACATATCTAAAGAAAGGAGGGAGGAATGTGATGAATGATTAGATGTGGTTCTGATCAAACATATGTAAAGAAAGGAGGGAGGAATGTGACCAATGATTAGATGTGGTTCTGATCAAACATATGTAAAGAAAGGAGGGAGGAATGTGATGAATGATTAGATGTGGTTCTGATCAAACATATGTAAAGAAAGGAGGGAGGAATGTGACCAATGATTAGATGTGGTTCTGATCAAACATATGTAAAGAAAGGAGGGAGGAATGTGACCAATGATTAGATGTGGTTCTGATCAAACATATGTAAAGAAAGGAGGGAGGAATGTGACCAATGATTAGATGTGGTTCTGATCAAACATATGTAAAGAAAGGAGGGAGGAATGTGACCAATGATTAGATGTG
Source organism: Bathymodiolus septemdierum (assembly GCA_963383655.1). NCBI lineage: Eukaryota > Metazoa > Mollusca > Bivalvia > Mytilida > Modiolidae > Bathymodiolus > Bathymodiolus septemdierum. The sequence continues at coordinate 32,460,749 of OY726524.1, read as the reverse complement.
GTTCTGATCAAACACATGTAAAGAAAGGAGGGAGGAATGTGACCAATGATTAGATGTGGTTCTGATCAAACATATGTAAAGAAAGGAGGGAGAAATGTGATGAATGATTAGATGTGGTTCTGATCAAACATATCTAAAGAAAGGAGGGAGGAATGTGATGAATGATTAGATGTGGTTCTGATCAAACATATGTAAAGAAAGGAGGGAGGAATGTGACCAATGATTAGATGTGGTTCTGATCAAACATATGTAAAGAAAGGAGGAAGGAATGTGATGAATGATTAGATGTGGTTCTGATCAAACATATGTAAAGAAAGGAGGGAGGAATGTGACCAATGATTAGATGTGGTTCTGATCAAACATATGTAAAGAAAGGAGGGAGGAATGTGACCAATGATTAGATGTGGTTCTGATCAAACATATGTAAAGAAAGGAGGGAGGAATGTGACCAATGATTAGATGTGGTTCTGATCAAACATATGTAAAGAAAGGAGGGAGGAATGTGACCAATGATTAGATGTGGTTCTGATCAAACATATGTAAAGAAAGTAGGGAGGAATGTGATGAATGATTAGATGTGGTTCTGATCAAACATATGTAAAGAAAGGAGGGAGGAATGTGATGAATGATTAGATATGGTTCTGATCAAACACATGTAAAGAAAGGAGGGAGGAATGTGACCAATGATTAGATGTGGTTCTGATCAAACATATGTAAAGAAAGGAGGGAGGAATGTGACCAATGATTAGATGTGGTTCTGATCAAACACATGTAAAGAAAGGAGGGAGGAATGTGATGAATGATTAGATGTGGTTCTGATCAAACACATGTAAAGAAAGGAGGGAGGAATGTGACCAATGATTAGATGTCGTTCTGATCAAACACATGTAAAGAAAGGAGGGAGGAATGTGACCAATGATTAGATGTCGTTCTGATCAAACACATGTAAGGAAAGGAGGGAGGAATGTGACCAATGATTAGATGTGGTTCTGATCAAACATATGTAAAGAAAGGAGGGAGGAATGTGACCAATGATTAGATGTCGTTCTGATCAAACACATGTAAAGAAAGGAGGGAGGAATGTGATGAATGATTAGATGTGGTTCTGATCAAACATATGTAAAGAAAGGAGGGAGGAATGTGACCAATGATTAGATGTGGTTCTGATCAAACATATGTAAAGAAAGGAGGGAGGAATGTGACCAATGATTAGATGTGGTTCTGATCAAACATATGTAAAGAAAGGAGGGAGGAATGTGACCAATGATTAGATGTGGTTCTGATCAAACATATGTAAAGAAAGGAGGGAGGAATGTGACCAATGATTAGATGTGGTTCTGATCAAACATATGTAAAGAAAGGAGGGAGGAATGTGATGAATGATTAGATATGGTTCTGATCAAACACATGTAAAGAAAGGAGGGAGGAATGTGACCAATGATTAGATGTGGTTCTGATCAAACATATGTAAAGAAAGGAGGGAGGAATGTGACCAATGATTAGATGTGGTTCTGATCAAACACATGTAAAGAAAGGAGGGAGGAATGTGATGAATGATTAGATGTGGTTCTGATCAAACACATGTAAAGAAAGGAGGGAGGAATGTGACCAATGATTAGATGTCGTTCTGATCAAACACATGTAAAGAAAGGAGGGAGGAATGTGACCAATGATTAGATGTCGTTCTGATCAAACACATGTAAGGAAAGGAGGGAGGAATGTGACCAATGATTAGATGTGGTTCTGATCAAACATATGTAAAGAAAGGAGGGAGGAATGTGACCAATGATTAGATGTCGTTCTGATCAAACACATGTAAAGAAAGGAGGGAGGAATGTGATGAATGATTAGATGTGGTTCTGATCAAACATATGTAAAGAAAGGAGGGAGGAATGTGACCAATGATTAGATGTGGTTCTGATCAAACATATGTAAAGAAAGGAGGGAGGAATGTGACCAATGATTAGATGTGGTTCTGATCAAACATATGTAAAGAAAGGAGGGAGGAATGTGACCAATGATTAGATGTGGTTCTGATCAAACATATGTAAAGAAAGGAGGGAGGAATGTGACCAATGATTAGATGTGGTTCTGATCAAACATATGTAAAGAAAGGAGGGAGGAATGTGACCAATGATTAGATGTGGTTCTGATCAAACATATGTAAAGAAAGGAGGGAGGAATGTGACCAATGATTAGATGTCGTTCTGATCAAACACATGTAAAGAAAGGAGGGAGGAATGTGATGAATGATTAGATGTGGTTCTGATCAAACATATGTAAAGAAAGGAGGGAGGAATGTGACCAATGATTAGATGTGGTTCTGATCAAACATATGTAAAGAAAGGAGGGAGGAATGTGACCAATGATTAGATGTGGCTCTTACATTTTATAGGGTTCGTCGTGGGCTGTGATCGTATGGTAGTTAAGATTTCCATCTGCCTATGCATCCAGTTCCTATCGACATTTGACCGCAAAACCAAACAACGATGGACTGGGTTCCTGTCTATATACCTACCACAAACCTAACAACACTGAACTGGGTTCCTGTCTAGATACCTACCACACACCTAACAAAACTGAACTGGGTTCCTGTCTAGATACCTACCTCAAGTGTACAGGTTTCCAGACCGACCCCTACCATTGGCCGATGATTTCAGCAGTCAGTTCGTAATATCTGTCCAGTCTTTTACATCCTCTCAGTCTTGTAGCCACGAAATAACTAGCATTTGCTAAAAGTAAATAAACACCAATAACTCACATCGTATCCCTATTAAAGTGGTTAGTTCGATTCCCGCTCCGATCACGGTGTACTCGAACAAAGATTTTGTCTGTGACTTGCGGTAAGTTAGTGATTTTCTACGGGTACTCCGTTTTCCACACCAATAAAAATGACAATATATTTATAAATCGAATATGAGAGATGAACTATGATTTATTTGCTAACACAAATGATAGTAACGATATATCTTAGCCATTGTTGAAAGAAAAAATTAAACCCCATAGTTTATTAAACATCATATGAGAACAGATATATATTCCTTGTATCAAGTAAGCAGTCACTAAATTACAAATGTATGCACGTCAGGTGTGCACAGATGCGTTACTAGATCAATTTCGTGTCTAACGAATACAGTCTCCGTCTCTATTAAGGTATATTCACAATATGTATATTCGTGGGTATAGCAGAGATAATGTTGATATAGACAGACGTTGTAACGATATTATGTTGTCATCATAATAGATATAAATGTATTGCGGCGGTCTGTTTTATTATTAGTGGAGGAAACCAGAGAACCAGGTGAAAACTACCGACCTACCGCAAGTTACTGAAAACTTTATCACATATTGCTGTATCGAGTACACATCGCCATGAGCGAGATTCGAACTCACCATTTTCGTGTTGATAAGCACTGATTACACAGGTAGTGTATATCCAACTACCATACGATCATGACCACGAAGGTCCCTTTCGGTACAAAAGACCAGTACGGTTTTCCATCCTATTCGAGACGCTACACGTATTCTGTTTAGGATATATTAATGAAAACAGTTACTTTTAATCTAAACCGATCACAATCGATCTAAATAGGAGTACGGAACAAGTATACTTTTTATATCATTTGTTAATAAAAATAATTGCACCGCCATTTTTTGTTCTTGATTTGTCCCTTTACTTGTCGTAAACCTTGATGCATGAAAAAAGGACAAGCAAAAATAAACACACACACACACACAATAATGGTTTTGGGAGTATTGATTGATTGACTATTGCTTAGCACACACACAAACACAAACAAACAATATAATGGTTGATTGACTATTGCTTAACGCCACATGAGCAGTATTTCAGCTAAAGTCATGACATATAGGTGGAGGTTGTGTCACAGGGGGTTGGGGATGTAATGAACCCTGCTAATGGGCCTCTAACGACGACTCCTAACAAATACTGGTTCATCAGGATCAGCTGTACAGTTGTCTTATACATGAAAGGAGATTGATAGCACTTTGTAACACATTTAACATATTCAACTACAACCAGCCATTAGAACGGATTATGGGTAACGTGTTTGGAGAGTGCCATGCTAAAGATCGTCTTTTGTAGATTTAAACGTGTAAGGCTATTGTAGCCGCTACAAAAAACTATTTCTTATTCGTCTCTACCTAACTCTCCATACTTTTCGTCCCTACCTAACTCTCCATACGTTTCGTCCCTACCTAACTCTCCATACTTTTCGTCCCTACCTAACTCTCCATACTTTTCGTCCCTACCTAACTCTAAATACTTTTCGTCCCTACCTAACTCTCAATGCTTTTCGTCCCTACCTAACTCTCCATACTTTTCGTCCCTACCTAACTCTCCATACTTTTCGTCCCTACCTAACTCTAAATACTTTTCGTCCCTACCTAACTCTCCATACTTTTCGTCCCTACCTAACTCTAAATACTTTTCGTCCCTACCTAACTCTCAATACTTTTCGTCCCTACCTAACTCTCCATACTTTTCGTCCCTACCTAACTCTCCATACTTTTTCGTCCCTACCTAACTCTCCATACTTTTCATCCCTACCTAACTCTCCATACTTTTCGTCCCTACCTAACTCTCCATACTTTTTCGCCCCTACCTAGCTCTCCATACTTTTCGTCTCTACCTAACTCTCCATACCTTTTCAGTCGTTGACCCGGTTGATCAATCCTTTCCCTCATTTCTGAATAGTTTTTATATTATGATTTAACTTGTTCTCGTCATGGATATAGCTGCCATATTGCTCATTGGACGTTAAGCAATGATCTATCAACCCATCAATTAATCAATCAATAGAGAGGGAAGTACACGAGCACCAGGTGTGTAGAGAATTTTACGCTCCTTGTAAGTAAGAGAATCCGAATCAAATTATTATAATCACTTAGGCAATATCTCTTCTGGTGAATTATTAATCCCAGAGGGTATCATCCACCAAGTAGTCAGTGCCTTTTAGAAGCGGTCGCTGTGGCCAGTTTCAAGGCAAAATTATCCGACCGTTTAATAGTCTTAATGATTGACATTCATCAGTAAGCCAATCCCAGTGCTCCTCTTTTACCTACATGACATCTTGTTTGTATACTTGTTCTCTTGTACTGCTGATTTAACGTTAAAAATCTCCATTAATATGTGTACTAGAGAAAAACGATGCACAGCAATAAGTTTTGTCGAGAAAGACACGCACAAGGGAGATAACGCTTGATGAAATGAAATTTGAAGCTATTTTAAGACATTTTATCAAGCAAATCCATATACTTTAGAACATCATTTCAAGTATTCGATTCTTTTCACATTTTAAAAGCAAGATTCTAAGACTTTAAAAATCATTATATCAATATAGGAATACAAAACCATGCCCTTTCCAATATGATATAATACAAATAATTAAAGGGATTCGAAAACAAGTTTAGAAAAACTTATATTAATTCGTTTCCCTGGTATATCTCTTTACAATCAAACTGGTCTCGAAGTTTATACAATATCAAATTTTAAATTATAAAGAACAATGTTATTCTGAATAGATATAAATGTGAAATTTTTCAAATAGATGGAAGAACTAAGTGGTGAAATAGAAGTGCACAAGAGAGAGAAAAAGAAACAATGAAAGAGAGAGAAAAAAACACAAAAAAAGACCTTAAGGAGTGAATCGCTTACTACATATAACAAATTTTTGAACTGCTAAGAATAATTCGACGTTTTGATTGGGTGCAAGTTTGGGTGATCCAAAAAGAAGTATTTCTGTTGTCAGGTTTATGGGTACATTAATGGAATGTATGTACATTTGCCTTTGTGCAGTGTAAAATAAGTAATGGGTAGTAGATTCAGTTAAACCACAGATAAAGCTAGGCGAGTCGACAATTTTCTTACGGTATAAATGTTGGTTTAAAGAGGAACACTGCATTCGTAATCTGGAATGGAGAATTTGCCCAAGGCGACTACCAGTATAATAATAAAATGGCTTTGAATCATTACGGTTTTCACAGTTTTCCGGTTGTTGACTGATTTTGTCTGTTTGTATAATTATGAGTTTTGACTTTCCCTTTGTAAGATTGTTCGGAGTTCGGTAATTTTGTTATTACCCTTATTTGAAGATATATTTGATCTTAGAGAATACTTCAAGGCTTGAATGGATGGACTTTGTCAAATATTATCTGGTTGTAAGCTCCACAGTCGAACGGAAAATGGAATGAAGGAATTTTAAAACAGTGAGGTTCGCATACGGACGACGGGAAGAGCAGAAGCATTGCGTGTGTTATAATCGTGTATATTTGCAAATGCTTGCGGTACTAAGCAGCTTATGTAGTGTGGCGTCAAACCTTTTGTCATTTTGTAAAATTGAACAAGCTTATGTTTTTCTCTTCGATCTTTAAGTTTTTCCCAGCCTGTTTCCATGTAAAGGTTATTAAGTGAAACGAATCTAGTGTCTTCAGTAACTATTCTGGAAGCTTCTAGTTGAACATTTTCAAATTTTTTTTTAAGTGACATACTCATGTTATCCCATATTACATCAGCGTATTTTAATAAGGGTCTGACAAATGTAAAATATATTTTTTCGAGAGTTTTTCGGTCTAATATAAATTTAAATTTTCTTAATATATTGATCCTCTTGTAAGCTTTTCCTGTTATCATGTCAATGTGTTTTCCCCAACTCCCGTTGTCTGAAATAACTAGTCCAATATGTTTGTGTTCTGAGACAGTAGAAATGTCATTGTTGTCCATGTAGAGTGGGGGATGATCAGGTTTGTTGATTTTTCTAGAAATAGTCATGGTTTCCGTTTTTTTAGCATTGAAAGTCACCAACAATTTCGTTGCCCAGTCATGGATTTTTGTCAAGTCGTTATTTAGAGAGTCTGCGGTTTCATTTTAGGTCATCTACAATTAGGTATAAACTAGTATCGTCAGCATACAGTTTTATTGTTGATTGTATATCTGTCACAATTTCGTTTATAAAAATTATAAAAAAGAGAGGGCCCAGTATTGAACCATGGGGGACCCCAGCTTTAATATTTGTAATCCGATATGCAATCTGTCGAAAGCTTTGCTAATATCGCAAAATACTACCCTTATTTCTTTCCCTTCATCTAAAACCTTCCCAAATTCATTGGTTATGATTAAAAGTTGATTAATAGCTGAATCACCCCTAGTAAAGCCAGATTGGTGTGGAGTAATGATGCAATTTGCCAGTAAGTAATTGTGAATGTATTTACAAACGCATCTCTCCATTATCTTTCCTACAATACTAATAAGTGATATTGGTCTATAATTATTTACATTAAAAGAGGAGTCCTTTTTGAATACCGGTGTTACATTTGCAAATTTCCACTCAGTAGGAAATATACTTGTGGATAATGAAAGATTAAAAAGTTTACACAGATTATACTTTAATATAGATTAAGCTTCTTTAAGAAGTCTGGAGTTAAGTATGTCGGGACCTGTCGCTTATGAAATATCTAAAGTTTTTAATATGTCATCAACGTCAGTCTCAGTAATTATTATCTGTCTAAGTTTTTCATATAAGGGGCCATCAAGATCAGTAGGAATGAGATAATCATCGTTTTTGTCTGATTGATCACAAAAATAGTCGTTGAACATTTCAGATTTTTTCGCATCGTCATGAGTTATATCATCGTCGGTCTGAATTGGGGGGATGGAACGGTTATTAGAATCGCAAAGTAGGCTCTTTACAAAATTCCACCAGTTTTTACTTCCAGTGGTTTCAGTGTGAATTTTTTCAGAAACACTTGAATAATATTTGGCTTTAGCATTTAGAATGTGTTACAGATGTTTCTAGCTTTACGAAATTTTAACCAATGTCCTTCAAGTTTCGTCTGTTTGGCTCGTTTATGAATTCTTTCTTTGCGTCGAATTTTTTTTTTTTTATGGCGATTGTCAACCAGGGTGGGTTATCTTTCCTGATAGAAATAATTATATTAGGAATTATGTCGTTGGCTATGTCAGTAATTGTTTGTCTTATACTATACGTAATGGAGTCGATATCATGACCAGTAAACATGGAGTCCCAGTCTATAGTTGAAAGTTTCTGTCTATATAAATTATAATCACCTCTATCGTATAGGAAATTTTTACGTCTAATAATAGTAGAATGTTCGACATAATGATTAAGAAATCCTATAATAGGTAAATGGTAACGTGTTTGGTTTAACAATGGGGCGCCGACCCATGAGAATACAATATTACGGTGGTCATTAACTATTAACAGGTCCAACGTAGATGAGCTATGCTCAGTAATATAAGTCGGTTCGTCAATAAAAAACTATTGAGTTAACAGTGATCTTATCTTATTATTAGTATTATTATTTGATTAGTTATTGTTAAAATCTCCAACAATGATTATATCATGATTACTATTTAATACAAGATCAATGGATTGTTCAATATCCAGCCACGATTGTGACCCACTATCAGGGGGAATATGAAAGGTTCCATATAAATACTTTTTGTTTTTAAATTTAATTTCTATCCAAAGACATTCTATGTTATCGATTTGTAAGTCAGGTCTGACAATACAATTAACGTATTCCTTAAAATAGACAATAACTCCACCTCCCGTCTTATTTTGTCTGTCTCGTCGGAAATGGGGGGGGGGGGGGGGGGGGGGGGGGAATTTATAACCCGGAAGTTTTAACGTTTCGTCATTAATGTTCTGCTTTAGCCAACTCTCAGTAAAGGACAAAATGTCATAACTAGAATATTCGGCCGTAATTATATTTAATTGTGGAACAATACTTTGTACGTTTAAATGAAGAAATGAGACATTATTTTTGAAAAAACTGCAGACGGATGACAGATCGCTCACACTGCTAAAACTACGAGATGATTCTGATAGAGAAGGACCTAAATTTTGTTCGACGCCCGATATAATCAATAGAATGCACAAAACTATACAAAAGTAAGCAAAGTTATTAAGGCACATCAACGTTCGATTCTGCTTTAATATATTGTGTGTACCTTTGTTCACATAAAGGGAGTTGCTTTCGCTTGGAAGAGGAACGAAAAATAAGAAAATAGCAATCGGCAATACCCGTAAACCATGTATGTCAAAAAGACTAATACATAATACATCTAAATAACTAAGTCTTTTTCGCGTCATAGGAGTACGTGAAACAGTATAATGTTGACCGATACTTCCTCTGTATTGAGTTACATTAATATTCATGCTATGTAATACCCGTGTTTCTTAAAAAATCAAGATAAGAAGTCTAGGTCATTTTATTTGATATTAAGTAGGTCGCGATATTTACCTTAAGGTCGGTGCAAGTGAAAAGTGGTGCAGTTGAAATTTGGAAATAAATTTTAATTTTGATATCAAAAGTAAATATTAATGGAATTAGAGAGCAATTAAAAAACATGATAATTTTAAAGATGTCTGGGGGTACTGAATTTATTGCATGTGATATGTGTATGATTTGTGCATAATACAATAATTAAAGATGCATAAAGACATAAAATAATGTATAATACCAATTAACATATTTGATACTGTTTGTGTAAGGTTAAGAATATTATAGCAATGATGAAAAATATAAACAATGCTTGAAGAATGACAAATGATATTTGAACAACTGAAAGTTATAAATATTTACACAATGCAATTCAATAAGATTGTACATATTGAATATCAGCAATGGACATAATCTGAACCAAAATAAACAAGACACAACATGAATTATAATGAATATACATCAACACTGAATGAAATTTGGGTTGTAATGGTTGAAAACTAGCGATGTTCTGGACCGTTATTGGCCCAATGGGATGAAATGCAGACCCCCAATAGGGGACAACAGGTTGAAGGGCCCTAGAAGTTCCAGAGGTTTGACGAATTACAGTTATTATTATTTTTCTGATTTCAAATTTTAAATTGAATACTGTATAACATATACTTTCCAACTTTTAGGGGGGAGGGGTGAGCAGCCAATGCGTTCCTTCTGAATCCCCGACTGATATGTTCCATTGTGAATAGTAAATTACATGTATGGTGTTCGGATGAAAACTTATCATGAACAGTATTTCAGCTGTAGTATTGATAATACCAAGATGAAATCCAATACAACATATAAATCAACATGTGACACTTGGTTGAACTTATAGGCGGAAGTTGTGCTTGTCACAGGGAGCTGGGGATGTAATGGAAACATGTGACACTTGGGTGAGCATATAGGCGGAAGTTGTATTTGTCAAAGGGAGCTGGGGATGTAATGGAAACATGTGACGCTTAAGTGAACTTATGGGCGGAAGTTGTGTTTGTCCCAGGGGGCTGTTGATAAGTCAACATGCGACACTTGTGTGAGCATACAGGCGGAAGTTGTGTTTGTCCCAGGGGGCTGTTGATAAGTCAACATGCGACACTTGTGTGAGCATACAGGCGGAAGTTGTGTTTGTCCCAGGGGGCTGTTGATAAGTCAGCATGCGACACTTGTGTGAGCATACAGGCGGAAGCTGTGTTTGTCACAGGGAGCTGGGGATCAACACGTGACACTTGGATGAGCATGCAGACAAAAGTTGTGCTTGTCACAGGGAGCTGGGGATCAACATGTGACACCTGGGTGAGCATACAGGAGGAAGTTGCGTTTGACACAGGGGGCTGGAGAATGTGACACTTAGGTGAGCATACAGGCGGAAGTTGTGTTTGTCACACAGAGCTGTGGATGAGTCACCATGTGAATCTTGGATGAACATAATTATAGGCGGAAGTTTTATTTGTCACTGGAGGCTGGGGATATGATAGATCCTTGTAATTGGTAAGCTAATGAGGACTTCTAACCAATACTGGCTCCTCATGATCAGCTGTACAGTGGTCTTATACATGAAAGGAGATTGATAGCCATCAATTACGTCTCGTTCTTATAGAGAGTTATAAATTTCGTTAATCGTTCCTCACAAATAGAGGACATCCCCTTTCCAGGGGATTTTACTACGTAGACTACGTAAAAACCTGATCCTGTTAATATACCAGGTGATCAAGACAAAAATAAAATAGTAATCACATAATATGTGTACATGTTACAGTCTACTGAATATTTTAATACTAGTCATTCGATCAATAGTTTTGAGGTAGCTGCGTACATGAATATATGTAACACATTTTTTCAATTTGCTTTGTGTTTTTTATTTCTTAACTTTACTGTTTTTGTCTTTTAGCTTCATCTTCTAATTGAAAGAAAATATAAACAAACCTGTTAATATCCGTGTGAATCTCGTCCAACCATAATAACAATCTGGTTATGTCCCCTGTGTTATTTTATATCAGGAAGTACAGCAGCACTATTTATTTTTTATACCTGGATGATTTTCAAAGGACTGAATCGTATATAAAACAAAATTAAAGAACTGTCGAAGATATCGTGTATCTGCAAATACAATATATTGTAAAGGGTCGTGTTGTTACGTTTCACCATTGTAAAAATACTGATTTTCTAACGGTGAAAATTGATAGGTTATTTTTTATTTTCATTCAAGATTCTCCTATAAAGATCTAGATAATAATGGCCGTCGCGTTGTTACCTTTCAACATTGTAAAAATACAAATTTTATAACGGTGATATGTTTTGTTCTTCTTCTTTTTTTCTTTCACGTAACACTAGGCTTTTCCATAAAGATCTAGATAATAATGGACTATATGATGTTTCATTAGAACGACACATTGTAATTGAAATACGTGTAAGTAAAAAATCTCCCCATTATCATTCGTGCACTGATTATATTTTATAAACACAATTTAAAATACATTTACATTATTAACTCAGAAGTATACAACCCCATTTTCAAATAATTGAATAACTTCTAAAAATGTACTCACCAAGAGTGCGTGATATCGAGAGTTCGAACCCCGTAGGATCAAACCAGAGACTCATAAATTTGCTATTTGTTGCTTCTCCGCTAAGCACACAGCATTAAGGAGAAAGAGCAAAGACTGGTTGGCTAGGACTCTGAATAATGTGTCAGTGTCGAACGCCATCACATGTCTACCCGCGGATTGTTGCTTCAGTGAGCTAGCACTCTAAAAATCCAACTAAGGGTAATGGTATAGTACAAAGCGGACACTATTATCATCTACTCGAATATAACATGCTTTAGCCATGATGTAGCTGAAAAAGTGCCCAATTGGTGTTAAACAGTACTCACTCACTCACACTCTCTAAATAATAAATTTGTTAGAAATGTACAGTTACTATTGAAACTAAGGTCAATCTCTCTCAGGAATGTTTGGCTGTAGTATCTACGACTTTCTGTTTACTTGCTCCCAAAGATTTTTATATTTGTTTGGCTATTGAGCGTACCTGATAAATGAAATCCCAGACATGTGTTGTACGCACTACATTAGATAGTTACGTTTGTTTTACTCCTAAACAACTTGTGGCCCGTTACAAAGCAAAATTATCCGAGCGTATGAAAATTAGTAATAATAGACATTCATCAGCAAGTCAATCCCAGTACTCCTCTTTTACCTACATGACTTCTTGTTTGTATACTTGTTCTCTTGTACTGCTGATGTAACACTAAAACATTATTAATATGCATACTAGAGAATAATGTTGAAAAGATGCACAGCAATAATTTTTGTCGAGAAATACACGGGACAAGAAGGATAACTCTTGATGAAATTTGAAGCTATTTTTGAGACATTTTATCAAGCAAATCCATACATATATCATTAAGACATCATTTCAAGCATTCGATTCTTTTCATATTTTGAAAGACAAGATTCTAAGATTCTAAAAATCATTATATCCCAGAAAAAAAAGAGAGAGAAAGAAAAACAAACAGACAGACAATAATAACCATTGACCAACACAGAAAACTGAAATTTAGGGACAATGACCAATACAAAATGGAGAAGAACTCATGTGTTTCGAAAGAATAAGGACTTCTCCTGCTTCACATCTAGTACCCTTCGTGTTATTAATAGTAATGGTCATATATGAAAGTCTAGTAATAAAAACGTGGATATCTAATTTAGTAGTCTTGTAAGTGAGGTAAATGTGAGGAAAAGAGATTAAGATAATACACACATAGTCTTCTATGAGACAGACACTGTATAACGATCTTCAAGCTAATTCATTAGGGTGGCTATCAATTAAAATGGAATAGCAAAGTGCAGCCTGAATAGTGTGACTGATTAGATAATTAATTTCAGTATTCAAGTGACAATGAATATCAATTTTAGTTAATCTATGAGTATTTTTCTAAGCAAAAAATCGATGAATAAACAGCGGTTTGAAGATATTATTTAAACATATGCAGGTGGTGATCCAGGTTTGGGCATTAGTGGGAGTTTGAAGTCTAGGCGATGTTCTTGGGGACAGCTAAAGACCTTGAACTTTCAGGTGAATGTGGACACAATAATTTACAATCAGGTGTGAAAACAAATATCGTTGACACGCATAGTGACAAAGGTAGCAGATGAGTTCACCCCCGGTTTTTAGTGGGCTTCGTGTTACTCGATCTATAGTTTTCTATGTAAATAAACGTTAGAGAATACTGAAGGGGAAATCAAAAAATGGCAATCGAGACAAACAGGCAACATCATGTACACAAGACACAACACAATATGCGATGGACACCACTATACGTAAACAAACACAAAAAACACAAATAACGCAAATAAGACATGCGCCCTCTTACAAACAACTGGAGGTAAAAATGAACCAAACATCGTAAAGTTTTGTACATCGTTGTTTGTCCTTTTGAACTTTTTCTTTTGGCCATTGTGTGGTCTGTCCTTTTTTGATTTACGACTTCTGATTACGTCTTTGGTATCGTCAAACTGTTCATCGATAAATTATACTCTGGTCTATACAAGTAGTTATCTTGGTTATATATAAATTATATTGTGGTCTATACAAATGGTTATCTTGGTTATATATAAATTATACTCTGGTCTATACAAATGGTTATCTTGGTTATATATAAATTATACTCTGGTCTATACAAATGGTTATCTTGGTTATATATAAATTATACTCTGGTCTATACAAGTGGTTATCTTGGTTATATATAGATCATACTGTGGTCTATACAAATGGTTATCTTGGTTATATATAAATTATACTCTGGTCTATGCAAGTGGTTATCTTGGTTATATATAAATTATACTCTGGTCTATACAAGTGGTTATCTTGGTTATATATAAATTATACTGTGGTCTATTCAAGTGGTTATCTTGGTTATATATAAATTATACTCTGGTCTATACAAATGGTTATCTTGGTTATATATAAATTATACTCTGGTCTATGCAAGTGGTTATCTTGGTTATATATAGATCATACTGTGGTCTATACAAATGGTTATCTTGGTTATATATAAATTATACTCTGGTCTATACAAATGGCTATCTTGGTTATATATAAATTATACTCTGGTCTATACAAATGGCTATCTTGGTTATATATAAATTATACACTGGTCTATACAAGTGGCTATCTTGGTTATATATAAATTATACACTGATCTATACAAGTGGCTATCTTGGTTATATAACGTTATTGATAAGAGAGGTGGACAACATCTACGGTACCGATCTTTCCTAACCTACCATAAAGTTAGTGAACACCAGACTCTGGTAATAATCTCTACTTCGTGACCGCAATTTTCTTAGACAAATAGCAGAGGTGGTTTTTTTTAGAACAAAAGCCAATATTTTCTGAGAATAATAGTAGATGTTTCCGTAGACCAAAAGCAGATAATTTCTAGAAATAAACGCAGTGATTTTCAAAGTAAATATCTTCTTAGAACAAAAGGCGAGGAGAGCTTTTCTTCGAAAATAGCTGTAACAGAAAAATGTTCTACTACTCTTTCTCATGTTATCGCAGGCTGGTCGTCAAAACAACAAAGTAAATAAAACTCTGTTCCCAAGTTAATGACTTATAACCGGATTTATAACAAGAGTAATACGACGGTTGCCCAATGCGAAACAGGAACTGCTACGTCTTCTGGATCACCTGAGTGAGTTCATCCACGGTTTTAAGTGGGGTCCGTGTTGCTCGATCTTTAGTTTTCTGTGTAGTGTTTTGTAGATCATTGCTTACCCTTTTGTGTTTTTCCATTTGGTCGTTATGTTATCTGTCCGTCTTCGATTTACGGATTTTAAGTACCTCTTTAGTGTCTTCAAAATTTTCTTACGAACAAGACGAAATAATCTCTGCACGTCAAGTTAGCTTGGACAATTGCTTTGGACAAATCAATACCGAACCAAATATGAATTTAATTAAGTGTTTACTGCTTATTGTTATTTGTTTTAATTTTGTGCTCCCCACATACCAACATACCTTATACACACGTGTTTTCATGTCTTACCAAACGTTTCTTCAAACAGCCATTGTAAGTGGCCTCTGTTGTTACGATAAATGCGAGTGCATATTCATCATAAATAAAGGTAATAACAAAATTACCGAACTCCGAACAATCTTACAAAGGGAAAGTCAAAACTCATAATTATATAAACAGACAAAATCAGTCAACAACCGGAAAACTGTGAAAACCGTAATGACCCTGACTTGGTACAGGCATTTCTAAAGAAATGGTGGGTTGAATCAGATTTTAAGGCGCCAAACCTCCCGCTCTCATTACGGTTCAAAGGTTCCGACTGTCACTGTAACAATATTTAAATACAGGAACAAAATAGGTAAAATAGTTGTCAAAGCAGTACCATATTCGGTGACGTAAATGTCAAAAATATTTTTACGTCACACATTGACAAAAAAAAATTCTTGACATTTTTTACTTCTTTATCTTTATACATTTTCACTATATGAAAATGCATCGCTTATAATTTTTTCTGCAGAGACGGAATATATTTCGACAAGATATTGGTATCGGAATATAAACTTTTTAAGAGATCGAATAAGGCGAATCTTTTTATAGCCCTGGTCCAGTAGCCTGTTTCTCAGATGAAGATGACGTTTCAGGAAATCAGAATAATTGCTACTGGTCCTTGCATAGCGAATCAATTGCGAGATGTAAACACCATATGCAGGAGAAGCTGGTATATTGCTGCACATGTTTGGAAAATTTATGATTTTAAAATTGAAGTCGTCCCGCTTATCATAAATTTTAGTACCGAGTTGACCACTGTCGTCAAATTCGAGGTATAAGTCCAAAAATGATGCGGACGAAGCTGTATCGGTGGTCTCTTTAACTTCCAGCTCTGGAGGATATATCAATGGAAGAAATTCTGCAAATCTAGAATTATTGATAGATAAAACGTCATCAATATACCTGTAGGTGAAATTAAAGGCTCTAGCCTCATGAATCTTCTTATCTTTTACAAGCTTTTGAAGAAACTCCGACTCATACGAGTATAAAAATAAATCGGCTAGAAGAGGGGCACAATTCGTACCCATTGGTATGCCGACGACCTGCTGAAACAGTGTCCCTCCAAAGGAGACAAATATGTTATCGATGAGGAACTCCAGCATACTGATCACTTGTTCCTCGGAGTAGCATGTTTTACCTTTATGAAGTTTGTTTGAAAAATATGTGGAATTGTAGCCTAACACAACAAATTTTGAGCCATAGTTTCTATGACTAAAAGCTTTATGAATTGTTTCTTTTAAGCGAGTTTTTAATTTGTCATGCGGTAGGGTGGTATATAGAGTTGAAACATTTAAAGTTTTGATGGAGGATACCTGAGAGAAAGATCTTGATTTCAGGTTATCCAAAAGATCTTTAGAGTTTTTTCAAAATCCACGTGTGATTTATGCCACTACGCGAGTAAACAGTTTCACAATATTTCTGTTGTCCCTCTTTTACTGCAGACAGAATCTTTGTCAGGTGAATAGACAATTCTTTCGTCGAACAAGTTGATGATCCCGCTATGTACCTTTCTTTGTATGGTGTCTTATGGAGTTTAGGTATCCAATATAAATAGGGTAAATCCTCAGACTCTTTACCAGAGGGAATGTTTAAAGAGGTCATGAATGATCTGTGGTTAGCTAGGATTTCATCTGTCGAACGAAGTTGGTTTGTATGTGGTATTACTAGAGGTGTTGCTATTTATGCCTAATTCCTTGATTAGGCATTCGAAGTAATATGATTTACATATAAACACGATATTGTTGGAAGCCTTGTCCGCAGGAACGATAACATATTTGTCATGAAGAGAGGAAAGACACTTAACAGCTTCTTGGTCTTTAAATACAGACTTAGGTCGACTATTAACACAATTTTTGAGTTTGTGAATCCGACCTTGTACTAGAGACCTAATTGTTATAACCCAGTCTGACAAGGACTCTAACTGAGGATCTTGGTCTACTTCTCTCTTTATCCACCTTCTTGCATAATCTTCAACAGCATCCATAATTATCTTGAAATTATGTTTCCAATTGATGTTTTGAGGTTCTCTGAATTTAGGACCATGAGAAATCACCGTTCGGAGACTCTCATGTTGAATGATATTCAGATCACCAGGGATTACATGTCCAGATGGGTTGTATTGAAAAGGAGAGTGAGAGCAGTCACAAGTCAGAGGGTTCTTAAGGTACTCTTCTATGTTAATATCTTGCAATGCTTCTTTGTAGTTGAAAATTTTACGGCCAATGCTGTTAGTGTAGCTATAGGAGACAATGGGAACAGATTGATTTTTGAAATATGGTGGAATTTCTTTTACGACCTCTTTTCTATTAAGATGTTAATAGCATCGATTCCTTTGTTAGCAAACGGAATATGAAGAAATTTTCCGTTGTTATTATGAAGAGGTTCAGATCGAACTGGTTTAAAAAAACGAAAGGACGCCACGTCACATATAATACTAGACAATCTGTACTTAGGAGAAAAAGGATCTACGCCTCCTTTGTCAAGTCCAAAATCCCTAAGATCTTTGAGGTAGTTTACAGGTAGTGAAAATAAGATTGTACGAATATGATGAATTCCAAGAGGTTTCTGTATATTAGAAAGTAAATCATTAAAAGTATCTTGTAACGTTCTTGGTTTAGAGGACTTTTTAACATTAGGATGTTGAATTCTTTTATGACCATGGCTACGTTTAGTTCTTGGAATAGTATTAAAAAGGCTCATCACGTTGATTTCGTTGCATCCAGGACTTGACAAATTTCCCGCTCCTTTGATGTTATCATTGCAACCGTAAGGCATTGCAGTGCCTAATTCTTTTATCCAGAACAACTCTCTATCGGTGCGGTAAGGTGTACTAAGAATAGGACTGTTTGTATGATGGTAAATCTTCTCGATGATTCGAACTTTCATCGTCAAACAGCGGTCATGACCCGGTTGATTGAAATGATTATACAAAATCCTGTATTTGGGATCTTTTGCATCATATCGATGTTGGCTCATTCTACTTCGCAATGTTTGACGAGTTTCACCAACATACAAAAGTCCACAGAGTGTACATTCTATACCGTAAATGACATTTTTAGTAGAACAGTCCAGAGGTTCAAACGATTTGGTGTAGTACGTTTTTCCAGTTAAATTACTTGTAAATTCAGGAGAAGTTATTAGCATGACGCATGTTTTACAAGTATTATTTTTGTCAGTTTTTATTTTGCAAGTAGTAATGCATGGAGAAGAGTCACAAGTACCTGGAGATTTAAGACAGTCCGAAATATTAATAGAACAAGATTTTAAAATTTGATACGAATCTGAAGTTTTGAAATAATAATTACCCTCTGGCTGAACGGAAGACAAATCGGGGGTATCCCGTAGGATATTTCGTGGAACGCATATATCATTTGCTACCCTGTTCCGTGTAGTAGCAAATGAGGACGTTGTTAACCCGGGTGACGTCCTAGCCGGTATGTTGTCATTAATTTCGTTATTCATAATTGCTTAAGTAAAGCTACCAAGTTGCAATGACCTCGGGGGAAAAAAATTCCACCAGCAGTGACATTGGGCATCGTTATAGTAAATAAAGGTAATAACAAAATTACCGAACTCCGAACAATCTTACAAAGGGAAAGTCAAAACTCATAATTATATAAACAGACAAAATCAGTCAACAACCGGAAAACTGTGAAAACCGTAATGACCCTGACTTGGTACAGGCATTTCTAAAGAAATGGTGGGTTGAATCAGATTTTAAGGCGCCAAACCTCCCGCTCTCATTACGGTTCAAAGGTTCCGGCTGTCACTGTAACAGTATTTAAATACAGGAACAAAATAGGTAAAATAGTTGTCAAAGCAGTACCATATTCGGTGACGTAAATGTCAAAAATATTTTTACGTCACACATTGACAAAAAAAATTCTTGACATTTTTTACTTCTTTATCTTTATACATTTTCACTATATGAAAATGCATCGCTTATAATTTTTTCTGCAGAGACGGAATATATTTCGACAAGATATTGGTATCGGAATATAAACTTTTTAAGAGATCGAATAAGGCGAATTTTTTTATAGCCCTGGTCCAGTAGCTTGTTTCTCAGATGAAGATGACGTTTCAGGAAATCAGAATAATTGCTACTGGCCCTTGCATAGCGAATCAATTGCGAGATGTAAACACCATATGCAGGAGAAGCTGGTATATTGCTGCACATGTTTGGAAAATTTATGATTTTAAAATTGAAGTCGTCCCGCTTATCATAAATTTTAGTACCGAGTTGACCACTGTCGTCAAATTCGAGATATAAGTCCAAAAATGATGCGGACGAAGTTGTATCGGTGGTCTCTTTAACTTCTAGCTCTGGAGGATATATCAATGGAAGAAATTCTGCAAATCTAGAATTATTGATAGATGAAACGTCATCAATATACCTGTATGTGAAATTAAAGGCTCATACAATTTTGTAATCAAGTGAAAATATATTAACCATAATTATTAATTACTTTGTACTTGACCGAAACATTTACCTGAACATACTTTGTGTTTATATCATTATATTGAGCATCACGTGTTTGTTGGCTTCGTTTTCATTTGTTCTATCCGTCAGTTCACTGACGTAATGTGTCATGTCAGATGTCACATTTCTAATAACCAATCAGCGATGAGCCTACACTTACTACTCTCAAACACTTTCAAATATTTTCGGCTTTCAAATCTTTCGATGTTCAGTGTTCTTGGTGAACGTTATTCCAAAATGACATTTTACACACTAAATATACGATTATTGCTACATAATAATTATGTAAAAAACACAGTTTTTATTAAGGAATTAGAGAGCCTCAGATTGTAGTGAAACGTAAACTGACATGGCCCACCACTGATAATGGTTCGGCGGATACAAAATTAGACCACAATAGTCCAATTTGCGTAAGAGTGTATTTACATGTATATATATATATATGTTTTTGTCATAATTATAATATGTTTTTGTTGTATCACTCGTCAGATGTATCACCATCTCACTTCTTATCTTTTTTCAGCCAAAGAATACATTTATGTAAAATCATTCCACCTACGACTTCCAGTTCCGGTCATAAGTGTTGGTATTATTATTGTCAATAATTAGTCTTATCAAAACAATACTGATCATAATTGGTAGTATCCATATTGGACATGTTGGAACTTAATATTTTATATTTATATATCAATATCTATAGTGATAATTTAGTTGGAAGACGTGCGGATTGGTCGAAGTTATCAAACATTAAAAACCCTTGAAGTAATTTTGGAAGACCTAGAGTATTTATAGAACTGATAAATTGTACTCCTGTATTCGTATATATCATATGACGTATGGATATACGACACTGGTCCTTAAGTGACAAAGGTTGCCTACCGTCTTTCAAAAATGATATGAATGATTCAGTTATACTAATGTCTCGTAATATGTTGAAATAGACGCGAAAAGATCTCCTGAATTCAAAGTTGCTCCTCAGGAGAAGTCGAAATAAATATACATTAACAATCTGGAGTCGTATGGTTCGACTCCATCTGTCAGTATCCCATGACAACATATTCAAATGTTCACCAGATATTCGTCCACCATATTTTAACAAAATAAAGGTTGAGAAAGTCCTATATGCCATCATTGCATGTTCAAGTGGTGTTTTACCACTATCATCCTTACAGCTCAAAGTTGCGCCTTTTTTTTATTAAATATTCCATGATATCATTTCCCTCCTGAAAACTCTCTTCATCACGAACCCGATTTAAGATAGCAAAATGGAAACTATAATAAGGAGAACCCTTTAAACAATAGAAAAGAGGTGTTTGTCCAGAATATGTTTTAGCATTTATACAAGAACGTTATTTACAAGTGTCTTCACCATGTCTAGCGTTCCCTCTTTACAGGCAACATGTAAAGGTGTTTCGTTATTATGTAGTTTGATGTCTATATTCGCTCCATGTGAAATTAGTAAAGAGACTACTTCCAGATGACAGCGCTCTATTGGAAATGTAATCTCACTATCACATTCTCTTATCGGTGCTAACATAGACGAAAGGCCAATGGGTGCTTCCTCGTCGGCTTTTTGATTGATTTGGGCACCTATAAAACACACAAAAAAACATTTCAAACAAGAAAAGTCACGATACGTGTAGGGTCACATTCGTCAAAGTATTTTCTTCCTTTCTGATTTATTCAACAAACATATTTGATCAAACTGACGATACCACGTTAACCATGACAAAATATGAATATGTGAAAACTATTGGACTATTACTGTTCATTTGAAGAATGTTATAACAACATTTCCATATCAGTGATGAAACACTGACTACTGGTCGAATGTTACCTCGGGTATCATGCCAGGGAAGAAATTGACTACTGGCCGAATGTTAGCCTAAGGAATCATGTCAGTGACGAAACACTGACTACTGGTCGGATGTTACCCTCGGGTATCATGCTAGTGAAGAGACACTGATTACTGGTGGTATGCTACCCACAGGAATCATGTCAGTGACGAAACACTGACTACTGGTAGGATGGTATATTCGGGAATCATGTTTGTGACGAAACACTGACATCAGGTAAATTATTATCCTTGTGAATCATAAGGGTAATAACAAAATTACCGAACACCGAGCGATTTTCCAAAGGAAAGGCAAAACTCATAGGTCAACAAACAGGAAAAATCAGTCAACAACCAGAAAACTTGGATAACCGCAATGGCACTGACTTGGTACAGGCATTTCCAACGAAATGGTGCGTTGAATCAGATTTTACGGCGTCAAACCTTCCGCTTCCATTACGGTTAAAAGGTTCCAGTTGTCACTATAACAGCATTTTTAACAATACTGGGACAAATTAGATATAATAGTAGTCAACGCAGTACTTTATGAAAATCCAACGTTAATTATCGTCTCTGCAAAACGGTTTAACTAAACGGTCATCTTCTTACACAATTTAATTTCAAATGAGATGTTGAATGACGTCATGTCTAAACCACAATTACTTAATCCTTATCTTTATACATTTGCCATATTTACTTATGAAAATCCATCGTTCATTATCGTGTCTGCAGACAGAATATTTTTCGACATGTTAGTGTTAGTGAAGGAACACTGATTACGAGTCGGATGTTACATTCAACAATCATGTCAGTGACGGAACACTGATTACTAGTCGATCGCTACCTTCATGGAATCATGTTAGTGAAGAAACACTGACTATCAGTCGGATGTTACCCTCGGCAATCATGTCAGTGAAGATACACTGATTACTAGTCGGGTGTTACACTCTGGAAATAAAAGTCCATCAACAGGTGTATTGACCCATGTAGTGATGACAATACAAATTTAGATATCTTATTTAATGTACTTTAAAGTTTTCATTTCTTTATGGCATTTTCCTAGTTTTGTTTTGTTTTGTTTTGTTTTTCAATTTTCTGACACTCCATATTATCCAGATTTTATATTTTATATGTAGAGGTTTATTTCAGTTGAATTGTATATTACTGGTATTTTATTGTCGGAATTAGGACCCCTTTTAGATCTCTTTTCGAAATGAAATAGAGATGTGTTTATAACCGCAAAAACTGTATTAAAATTGGATAACAAATAAAAATTCTATGTACTTTTCAAATATACAAAATTTCCGACTTTAGCCCCCTTTTTTTTTTATCCCTTTTCGAAATAAAATAGCAATTAGTTAATGACCAATTAACAACCCATTAAAATTGGATGAAAAATAAAAAGTTTCAAATTTGAAAACTTGCACATTTCGGCCTCTTTCTATCGATTTTACCTCAGAAACCTGCATCAAAATTGGATAGCAATTTTAATTAAAAGTTCAAATTGTTCAAACCCCCTCCTCCTTCTTCACCTTTTATGTCAAAAATAGTACATGTTAGAGATTTCCTTAAGGACTACATTAAAACATCAAAAACCCTCTTCACAACTAAATGACAATAAATAGCTTAGCCCATATTATATATATATGAACACACCCCTTTTTGACACCTTTGGGACAAATGGTGGCAATAATAAAACCATTAGAATATACTGTAATTATATGTGGCATATACATGGAGCATTCTACAAAAGTTCTTTGAAGTCCTTTTAATGGTAGATCGGCTGCATTCATTATCTCTCGTAAAATTGTTTACTCATCATTTGATTGGTCAAATTGAAACTAACATTTAATTAGCCTCGATATTATGAATAGATTCTAATTATTTGATAAAATTGCTAACATAATTGAGAACATTAAAAGCGATATATTTCTGTCGGAATACGTTATTTTAAGAAGCAATCACATGTCAAGAAAAAGATGATACTTGATAATAAAATAAGTAGCAACAATTACACATAATATAGTATACGTGTTTCTGGGTTCGCAACCAAGGGAAATATTCATCGGTACAAGCGCTCCAGACTCTTTCGATTGGATAGTCCGATACTCACCCGAAAATTTATCAAAGTACTATATATATTACATAGAAATAATGTATATTACTCTTAAGCTTAAAATACTCCACCTGATTGAAGTAGGATTTCTACAATATCAGTATGACCTTGATAACAAGCTACATATAAAGGTGTATAACGAAATGCGTTACGTGCATTGACGTCAGCACCACATGACAACAAGGAACGGACGCAGTCTATATTTCCCAACCTGCATACTGTATGCAAGGGTGTTTCTCTGTAGAAAAACAAATACATGTAGCATAGAAAACTTTGCATATTAAAACATCTCTCACATGCAATAATTTATGAAAAAAATGTTTTGCTGATGGTCTCTGTAAACTTATATCTGCTTGATGAGCTTTAATGCACGGATCTATTTCCCCATTTGGAAGGTTCCCTGTTGACTAGGAATCGGGTTTTGCTCAATTACTAGGAAACAGTTTAACTTGAGACATCAGAACATAATCGCTTAATTCCTTCAGAATATACAGACCTACTTATATGACAAACACAAATATGAGTGGCGAAACTACTAAAAAATGTCAAAGTGGCCAAACGTCCTTATTTGGGCAATAGTTAAGTTTGGTCGTTGTATTGAGAGGTTGGTTTTACTTATTTGTTTATTATTATTCTATCATTAATATAGCCACCACTAACCTAAGTGGTGACAAGCCAATACCAACAAATGTTTGTGGCTATATTTCGTCTAATAAGGAACGTGTCATCATCCGATCTCATTGGATGCTTTTAGCTAACAGTTTTCAGACAATGAAAGAGTCCGTCGTGGTTGTGATCGTATGGTAGTTGGATCTACAACTACCTGTGCAATCAGTACCTATCAACAGTAATGTTGCGAGTTCGAGCCCCGTTCAATGCGCGGTGTACTCAATACAACATTATGTGATAAAGTTTGTCAGTGACTTGAGACAAGTCGGTGCTTTTCTCCAGGTACTCCGTTTTTCTCTACTCATAAAACTGGCCGCCACGATAAAACTGAAATAAATATTGTTAAAATATTGTTAAAAGTGGCGTTAAATACCATAAACCAATGCAACCTGACAATGAATATTAGGTCAACTCCCAGTAAATGTTCGTTGTTAACTACTATGTTGCGTGCTTAGCGTGGAAGCAACAATATCACAACAATAACATGGTGAGTGTCTTATAAGAAGCAGCAATTTGTTCACCTCCCGTTTTTTTTTTAGTAGGGTCCGTGTTGCTCATATATTTAGTTTTCTGTATTATCCTAATATGTGTCTTTACGTTCTGAGTTCCGTGGTGTTCTGTCGGTTACGATTTCCGCATAAAAACGATGCTCGGTTCGTCTTTACCTCCAGGAGGGCTCATATCTTATTTACGTTATTTGTGTTTGTTTGCGTTTAGTGGTGTCCAACATATGTTGTGTTGTGTTTTTGTTTTTGTTTTTTTTTTCGTCTTACGTACCATATGTTGGCAGTTTCTCTGGATTGTCCATTTTTGATTGGGCCTTCGGTATTCTCTAACGTTTATTTTAGAGTCTGCGGTTTGATCCGTCCCCACGATCTACCACAATCGACTTGAACACTCCAACCATTGCACCACCGATGCGGTTCAAGATAGTTCAAGACGTTTCAAAACTTACCTATTCACTACTAAAAACATTATTCGGGAATGGGTTATGTCTGCAGATTCCTATAATTGATTGTACGTCATTTCTCTCAGATGCACACGTCAATACAGTCATATTCCTGGAGCTACAACTTAAACTGGTGGATAAAAATTACATACAAATAAAATGAAAAACAAAACATATGACAGTAGAAAAAAGTAGTTTTATGTGCCCAAAGCTCCTCTCTTAGTAGAATGATGCGGTCTTGCAAGTACCATCCACTTGTGAGTAAACTGTCAACCCTCTAAACAATCACATTTAAAACATTAAATACACATGTATATGCAACATGAACAACACAAAACCTCCATAACATACTAACCTATGATAACTTATTGTAAAGAATTGTTGAACTAAAATGATAATATGATGTTTGAGTCGCAACCCTCCCGTAAACTTTCATACAGTAATCTGTGAACAACGTTACAAAACTAACATTATTCTATATAGTAATCCCATAACTACATATCAAAATGTGTGACTTGAAAGTTTATCAAGCAAATGTTCTATATAAAAAGAAAACAAATCGTGTCAAGCAATTCACATTCTTAAAAAACGAATGATTTTCTTTAGATATCAACATTGACACGACTCGAAATGAACACAGGATAAAACATTACTTACAAACATTCAGGTGGTAAAAATGTGACTCTATTGACATCTATGTCATCGATTGAAAGAAGAACATCTGCAATAGACCTATGTTTCTCATATATTGCCAAAAATAATGGCGTACAGTTGTACTCATCAACAACATTTACAGTGAATCCTGCTTTAAGAAGTAGTGATACACTTTCTTCTTTACCCTGACTACAGGCAGCATGCAAAGGAGAAACTGAAATACAAGAAAGTGTCTTTAAAGATTACATTTCATATTACAAATGAAGTGTATGCTGAGGTCTTTCCCACGAAGTGAAAAAGTACTCATCAAACGTTTGCTTCAACAAATGGGTCATGGTTTGTGAGTGCTTCACGTGAAAATACCGACATATTTCTTTGGTTCGAAGTCCAAGGGAATAATGATGTTATTTTAATTAGAGCAAGGATTTGATACAAATATTACAGGAAGTTTTCGACACAAATATTACTGGAAGGATTTGACACAAATATTACAGCAAGTATTCGACACAGGTATTAGAGCAAGTATTCGACACGGGTATTAGAGCAAGTATTCGACACAGGTATTAGAGCAAGTATTCGACACAGGTATTAGAGCAAGTATTCGACACAAATATTACAGCAAGTTTTCGATACAAATATTACTGGAAGGATTTGACACAAATATTACAGCAAGTTTTCGATACAAATATTACTGGAAGGATTTGACACAAATATTACAGCAAGTTTTCGATACAAATATTACTGGAAGGATTTGACACAAATATTACAGCAAGTTTTCGATACAAATATTACTGGAAGGATTTGACACAAATATTACAGCAAGGAGTCGACACAGGTATTAGAGCAAGTATTCGACACAAATATTACAGCAAGTTTTCGATACAAATATTACTGGAAGGATTTGACACAAATATTACAGCAAGTTTTCGATACAAATATTACTGGAAGGATTTGACACAAATATTACAGCAAGTTTTCGATACAAATATTACTGGAAGGATTTGACACAAATATTACAGCAAGTTTTCGATACAAATATTACTGGAAGGATTTGACACAAATATTACAGCAAGTTTTCGATACAAATATTACTGGAAGGATTTGACACAAATATTACAGCAAGGAGTCGACACAGGTATTAGAGCAAGTATTCGACACAAATATTACAGCAAGAATTCGACACAAATATTATAGCAAGTTTTCGATACAAATATTACAGTAAGTATTCGACACAAATATTACAGCAAGAATTCGACACAAATATTACAGTAAGCATTCGACACAATTATTACAGAAAGTATTCGATACAAATATTACAGTAAGTATTCGACACAAATATTATTGCAAGTTTTCGACACAAATATTACTGGAAGGATTTGACACAAATATTACAGCAAGGAGTCGACACAGGTATTAGAGCAAGTATTCGACACAAATATTACAGCAAGAATTCGACACAAATATTATAGCAAGTTTTCGATACAAATATTACAGTAAGTATTCGACACAAATATTACAGCAAGAATTCGACACAAATATTACAGTAAGCATTCGACACAATTATTACAGAAAGTATTCGATACAAATATTACAGTAAGTATTCGACACAAATATTATTGCAAGTTTTCGACACAAATATTACTGGAAGGATTTGACACAAATATTACAGCAAGGAGTCGACACAGGTATTAGAGCAAGTATTCGACACAAATATTACAGCAAGAATTCGACACAAATATTATAGCAAGTTTTCGATACAAATATTACAGTAAGTATTCGACACAAATATTACAGTAAGCATTCGACACAATTATTACAGAAAGTATTCGATACAAATATTATAGCAAGTTTTCGATACAAATATTACAGTAAGTATTCGACACAAATATTACAGTAAGCATTCGACACAATTATTACAGAAAGTATTCGATACAAATATTACAGTAAGCATTCGACACAATTATTACAGAAAGTATTCGATACAAATATTACAGTAAGTATTCGATACAAATATTAAAGTAAGTATTCGACACAAATATTATAGCAAGTTTTCGATACAAATATTACAGTAAGTATTCGACACAAATATTACAGTAAGCATTCGACACAATTATTACAGAAAGTATTCGATACAAATATTACAGTAAGCATTCGACACAATTATTACAGAAAGTATTCGATGCAAATATTACAGTAAGTATTCGATACAAATATTACAGTAAGTATTCGACACAATTATTACAGAAAGTATTCGATACAAATATTACAGTAAGTATTCGACACAAATATTACAGAAAGTATTCGATACAAATATTACAGAAAGTATTCGATACAAATATTACAGTAAGTATTCGATACAAATATTACAGTAAACATTCAACACAAATATTACAGCAAGAATTCGACACAAATATTACAGTAAGCATTCGACACAATTATTACAGAAAGTATTCGATACAAATATTACAGTAAGTATTCGACACAAATATTATAGCAAGTTTTCGACACAAATATTACTGGAAGGATTTGACACAAATATTACAGCAAGGAGTCGACACAGGTATTAGAGCAAGTATTCGACACAAATATTACAGCAAGAATTCGACACAGGTATTAGAGCAAGTATTCGATACAAATATTACAGTAAGTATTCGACACAAATATTACAGTAAGCATTCGACACAATTATTACAGAAAGTATTCGATACAAATATTACAGTAAGTATTCGAAACAAATATTATAGCAAGTTTTCGATACAAATATTACAGTAAGTATTCGACACAAATATTACAGTAAGCATTCGACACAATTATTACAGAAAGTATTCGATACAAATATTACAGTAAGCATTCGACACAATTATTACAGAAAGTATTCGATACAAATATTACAGTAAGTATTCGATACAAATATTAAAGTAAGTATTCGACACAAATATTATAGCAAGTTTTCGATACAAATATTACAGTAAGCATTCGACACAATTATTACAGAAAGTATTCGATACAAATATTACAGTAAGTATTCGACACAAATATTACAGTAAGCATTCGACACAATTATTACAGAAAGTATTCGATACAAATATTACAGTAAGCATTCGACACAATTATTACAGAAAGTATTCGATACAAATATTACAGTAAGTATTCGATACAAATATTAAAGTAAGTATTCGACACAAATATTATAGCAAGTTTTCGATACAAATATTACAGTAAGTATTCGACACAAATATTACAGTAAGCATTCGACACAATTATTACAGAAAGTATTCGATACAAATATTACAGTAAGTATTCGACACAAATATTACAGAAAGTATTCGATACAAATATTACAGAAAGTATTCGATACAAATATTACAGTAAGTATTCGATACAAATATTACAGTAAACATTCAACACAAATATCACAGCAAGTATTCGACACAAATAAATATCAACTCGAGTAATCCTTGAAAATGACTTACCAGGATTTGAGATAAAAAGATGTTACTGAATTTTAATTATTCATCATGGCGGTCAGTTTTCCTGGTGCAAGATACCCGTGGGGCCGGATATATCCATCGACTTGTCATAAGTCATTGAAAATACGTTCACAAAGTTGCATTGAGTATACATCACCACGGGTGGAAGTCAACACACGAATTTCAGTGATATTAAGCAACGATTGTATTGATAAATATAACACTTGACTACTATACCATCGCTCTCACGACACCTCTCTCGCCAATGATTTGGAGAAATATCATCCTGGAATAACTCTCACCACACCCCTCTTCTCCATGATTTGGAGTAATACCATCCTGGCATAGCTCTCACGACAACCCCCTCCCTCATGATTTGGAGAAATACCATCCTGGTATAGCTCTCACCACACCCCAGTCTTTCATGATCTGGAGTAATATTGCCCTGGTATAGAATATTGTGGGATATTTTAACATGGATATCGTTGTTCTATGACAAAAGTATTTAATGATGTGACAAAGATGTTCATGGTATTTCTAAGATAAAACAAGATAATGTTAGCATATCTGGTATATCCAAGCATCTCTTGGTGCGTTTACGATTGCTTGATGCATAATTGACGAAAGCTATGAGTCTGTATCATGTAATTAAAGAGATAATAAGTTAATGAGTCTGTATCATGTAATTAAAGAGATAGTAAGTTAATGAGTCTGTATCATGTAATTAAAGAGATAGTAA
Source organism: Bathymodiolus septemdierum (assembly GCA_963383655.1). Lineage (NCBI taxonomy): Eukaryota > Metazoa > Mollusca > Bivalvia > Mytilida > Modiolidae > Bathymodiolus > Bathymodiolus septemdierum. The sequence goes on along the minus strand of OY726524.1, from coordinate 32,430,477 downwards.
GTTAATGAGTCTGTATCATGTAATTAAAGAGATAGTAAGTTAATGAGTCTGTATCATGTAATTAAAGAGATAGTAAGTTAATGAGTCTGTATCATGTAATTAAAGAGATAGTAAGTTAATGAGTCTGTAGCATGTAACTAAAGAGATAGTAAGTTAATGAGTCTGTAGCATGTAATTAAAGAGATAGTAAGTTAATGAGTCTGTAGCATGTAATTAAAGAGATAGTAAGTTAATGAGCATGTAGCATGTAATTAAAGAGATACTTACTATCAGATTGACAATGGTTCCGTTTGTACAGATTGTCAGACACATCTGTAAACAGAGCCGTTTAGCCATATTTTTTTTTATTTATTGTACATGTTATTTAACTGCTCTTATACTGTCTGAATAAAAGATAGTATCCTAATTATTTGTGTAAGATCTATCTACAAAATTGTAACATGAATGCATTCTTTTCCTCTGATCCTTTTTCATGGTTTATATATTAAAATGTAAGCACCTGCTAAGAACTATGATTTGTATAGGCATAGCCTGTTATCCAATCCTATTGATTTATCAATAAAATATTTGAAATGTAAGAACTATGAAATAATACACGGAGATACGATATTGCATACCTCAAATCTGGACTGTAGTTTCATTACTTTCAGAGAGCCGTGCAATAATCAACGACCTATATGTGATATAGCATGACTTCATGCTATAAATCATTTATATCACGGTTTTCTAAGTAAAACGGTTAAATAATTTCTGCAACTGCTGTCCATATAAATACCAAAGAAATCCCATATGCTTCAAGTCATATTTAATAGTTTATATTACAACGACATCAAAGCTGGTCACGTGGCGATTACTCACCACTCAACACCCGTGGGTCAACTGGCAGAGATGTTCTGATAGCCAGGTGGTCAATTTAAAACATTTTGATAAGCCCCGACAACAATCTTGAAAGTTAATCAAATCACTGCTTTTAAACGTATTTAAATTTAGAGAGGAATCCTTGCATATTATGGGAGTCCACATTTTTCAGTATGGCTTTTGACTGGTAACTATTAATAGGTTTTTTGTCAACGAAACGATGATTTCTCTGCAAGTTGACGTACGTGTGATGAATAGAGAGTACATGGAGCGTGATCAACTGTGAGTTACCGACGATGCAAAAGCATATTTTCATAATATTTCTCAGAAATATAATTCTGGTAATAATGATTGATTGCATAGGTAGATGTAAATCAAATTGTCATACGTTCACGGCAGCACAATCCCCACATCCCCACTCTTCTTTACAAAAAGAAAACGAAAAGTGCCACAAACGTTGTTCCATATTTCTTTGTTATTTCATGGTTGTTGGGTCATTATTTCAGGAATTTTCATTTACATCATGACTATGCTGTATACAAACAGTTACGAAACCTTAAAGAAAACAAAAATTGAGAAACGCGAAGATCACTGTTACTGAACGAAACGTCAAATAAAATATCTTATTATCTTAATTACTTACTTGAATGTTTAATTTCATCTAGTATGGACTGAAGCATTGATGTTTCATCTAATGTAACAGCAGAGCAAAATGCAGATCGTATCACCTAAGCAAACAGAAATAACATTTATCATATGTACAAATAGAGCCAACATTTACATATGTACAAGAAAGGACTAAAATATACACATGTAACAGTAGAGCAAAGGGCAGATCGTAACACCTGAACAAACAGAATTAAGCTTACCCATGCAAAATGTCAAATGTCTACAAATGTTCAAATAGGACAAGGTACCAATGTAATAATCAGAAGACGTAAGTAAAAGAAGGATAGACAAGGACCAAGACAAACAATTGTCAACAAAACACTACACAGAAAACTAAACATTGAGCCACACAAAACCCTACTAAAAACCGGGGTCGAATTCAGGTACTCCGGAATGAAATAATATTATCACATGTACAAAAAGGGCTAACATATACACACGTTAAAACAAGACGAAATGTGTACATACACAAATACACTTGCACTAATAAAACACAAATTTACACATGTACAAATACAACAAAAATACACAAATGTACACATACACATGTGCAAATAGGACAACACTTTACACACGTGCAGCTGGATATGACAGCAATATATAAACAAACAAAACATATATTTACACTTACAAATAATATAATGTTTGAATTATTGGTGTTTACAAGGATGTTGGAAATATATAAATGCATAAAAGAAATAAAAGAAAACATATAATAATGCTCCATTGTCATGACACCTCATCCATCAACTCCATTGCTATGACAACTGATCAACAAACGTATTTCGTCCCTGTTGCATCTTTCTATGCAGACTAAAGCAAACATGACCTCCAATCATATGTTATATTGATTAAATCTTAATAATCATACCTGTTCATTCTTACAGTTGTGAAGAATTTTCCGTACTCTTTTGACATCACGTTTAAGAACTGCTTCTTGAACTGTTCTTATATTGCGGGAATGATTACCATCCCCCCGTAGAGAATGCAGCAGATTGGAAATACCCTGGAATTAGGATAATGATTTTACCCTGCCCATGATCACTCTTTTATATTCCAAATATTATAGATTAGCATTGAATTGTGGGTAATGAATGCCACGTTCAACAAGTTTTAAATAATATTGACATTGTCATTCGACAGTAGTTTTATATGACATAATTTATAGATTTCTGTGTATAGTGTTTTGTTGATCGTTGTTTGTACTTTTGCCCCTTTTCTTTTGGCCATTGTGTTGTCTGTTCTTCGATTTACTGCTTTTGATTACCACTTTGGTATCTTCAGAATATTCTTCTTATCAGATACGTTTATTACTGAAATGTATAGTTCCATTACTAAAACTGAGGCCATCAGTCTTATATCATGAAATGTCGATTTTGGATTTCTTCCTTAGTAACATTAGTTTTCTTCAGCTTGCTCCTAAAGGCTTCAATTATTCATCAGGTTCAGGTAGCGGGATGTCGTCGATGTTGGCAATCCTGTTTAAGACATTTAGCTTTCTGTAGCTTGCACCCAAAGACTTTAATCATTAGGAGTTCTAGTCTTTTTATTTTGAGCTTAACATATTAATGTTATTCGAGAAACGCGTCGTGAGCACTAAATGTGATGTCTATGTTTTTATTGTACAGATATCATATGTTATTCAGCTATCAGACAGGGTATAAAATGTGACATTCCCGGCTTAGGATTTATATTCCCTGAGGAATGTCGCATATATACCCTGTCTGATTGCTGAATAACATTACAGATTTGAGCATTGTTTTTTTAATACAGAACCCAACTGTCGTATTACAAAAACGTGTTTTTTATTTTTTTTTTTTTTTTTCGTTTTGTTTCTTTATCTTCTATTTTCATTTTTGTGTTTTTTATTTTCAATTTTATGTTTTTTTATTTTCATTTTTGTGGGTTTTTTTATCACTTACATAAACCAAATTCAATTGTAAAACCTTTTTAAATATTTTGTGTCTTTTATTTTCATTTTTTGTATTTCATTACAAAACAATGGGTTTATGCAACAATTTGAATGATGTAAATGTTAACAACATGTAAGCAAAAATTAGTTGTTACCCCTTTGACTTCGAAAGTGTTCAGGGCACAAAGCTGAACACACTTTTACTTGTTTATTGCAATGTTCAATTTTGTTGTGGTACAGCCGTGGAACAGAGGAGTTTACTGAACCAATATGGTGTTTGTGACGGAATTAACTGTTGTAATATTTGGTATTTGTTCAAACAGCGGTTTTGAGGATAAAACCAGCATTTAATTTGGAAAGAATACATTTATTATTCGTATTAAGTTATTGATTCAATGAAGCGTAAGCATTTTAAACAAAATTTCGGCCATGTTGTTATTCTTTTTTTGGGGACACTGAACATATACCCAATCTGTAATCCGTAATATATGTTGACATTCATGGTTGAAGAACCAATGAAAATGTGTGTAGCAAGCTAAATCCGTAATATATACTGACATTCTTGGTAAAAGAACAATAAAAATGTGTGTAGCAAACTAAATCCGTAATATAAGCTGACATCCATGGTTGAAGAACCAATGAACATTTGTGTAGCAAACTAAATCCGTAATATAATACGACATTGAATTACTTACTGCTGATGCCTTCTGCATTTTGCAGGTAAATATCTAATAGCAAATCTACAATAAAAACAAAACTCTCAAATGTTCATTTGTATTATTAATTAACTACTTGTTAAAAACTGTTTTCATCTAATTTGTCACTCTATCATGGCAAACTGCGAAAGGGAAATGGAGAGAGCAGACAGTAGTAGAGAAAAAGCCGATTCTAACGACTTCCGGTCAATGCTAACCTTACGGGGATAGGATTAACCTCCCGGAGTTAATCTCCCAGGTTTATGACGTCACATAATTAGGTGGTTAATTAATTAATATATGTTAATAAGTGTATTGCAATTAATCGATATGTCTAATATATTGGTGTATTGTAATTAATTTGTGTATTTAATTGGTAATATTTTGATTGGTATCGATTTTGTGCATAATGTCTATATTTAAATCACCTAGGGTTCACCGGAAGGCATGTGTAGATTATGAAAACAAACAAAGTATATAGTTTACATAGTGTTCTAGCCACCGGAAGTGTAATGTTATTACAATGTGGAAAAGGTTAAACTCCCGTACATGACGTCACTATCACATGCAGGTGCACTAATTGATATTGGTTAATTTAAATGCAAATCATTGGTCGTACTTATCCAATTATGGTACGATACAATAATTATATCTAATCATAATTACTTGTTTAATTGGTGTGAGTTGATTGTGTATTGATTAAAGTCCAGCGTGTTCGTACTTGAATTATCGTCTGCTTGTAAAAACCGTATGCGCTGAGGTGTGACTGATGTTTGTATGTTGTGTGCCATGGTAATATTGGATTGGAAAATCTTTTCAATAAAATATTGTTTGTTAAGATATTATTGTTTGTATAGGGTATCTTTCTTTGACCTCCATAGGAAGATACAACAAGATTATAGTATAAACACTATTTAATTTCTTTCAATAAAGAGTATTTCACATTTGTAAAAAGCACAGTATTTAAATATTTTGATTCATGTTTCAACTTGTCAGATCACCGGAAGTCGTTAGAATCGGCTGTTTCTCTACTACTGCTGAATACCAGGAGAAAGACATATCTCCCCACTCGGACACATTATCCTGATTCCGAGCCAACCATTCTTTGCTCTTTCTTCTTAATGCTGCGTGATTAGCGGAGAAGCAACAAATACCAATTGTATAATCTTTCGTTTGACCTGATTGGGGCTCGAATCTACATAATTATGCATGACATACATTGTATATATGAAACAACTTACATTTAGGACATACACACACATATAAGTTATCCCAGATGTACATATATATATATCTACATATATTTAATCTTAGCAATTACGACTTGTCACTACCACGAACATTTGAAATGGGTTTTTTATTAATAAATAGTGTATATATTCAATGAATCTATTAAAAGACCGGTAGATGAAAGTGATAAGGTTTCCTGAGCCTGGACTATCTGATAAATGTTGCTACATCCACGACAAAATACCAAAAATAGTCACTCTGCTGATTGTCAGTTATTATATTTATCATTGTGGGATAATAATATGTTTTTTCTAAGTAAAAACTTTAAAATTGGAAATAATTTCCGTTCAACTCTTGGTTATGCATCTGAGCGATTGTTGGGCATTACGTTATTTGACGAGAGAGTTTGTGATTGATTACGGTAATGCTGTTTAACACCACTTAGTTGCAAAGAACGTGACCAATGATTAGATGTGGTTCTGATCAAACATATGTAAAGAAAGGAGGGAGGAATGTGCCCAATGATTAGATGTGGTTCTGATCAAACACATGTAAAGAAAGGAGGGAGGAATGTGACCAATGATTAGATGTGGTTCTGATCAAACATATGTAAAGAAAGGAGGGGGGAATGTGACCAATGATTAGATGTGGTTCTGATCAAACATATGTAAAGAAAGGAGGGAGGAATGTGACCAATGATTAGATGTGGTTCTGATCAAACACATGTAAAGAAAGGAGGGAGGAATGTGACCAATGATTAGATGTGGTTCTGATCAAACATATGTAAAGAAAGGAGGGAGGAATGTGATGAATGATTAGATGTGGTTCTGATCAAACATATGTAAAGAAAGGAGGGGGGAATGTGACCAATGATTAGATGTGGTTCTGATCAAACACATGTAAAGAAAGGAGGGAGGAATGTGATGAATGATTAGATGTGGTTCTGATCAAACACATGTAAAGAAAGGAGGGAGGAATGTGACCAATGATTAGATGTGGTTCTGATCAAACACATGTAAAGAAAGGAGGGAGGAATGTGATGAATGATTAGATGTGGTTCTGATGAAACACATGTAAAGAAAGGAGGGAGGAATGTGATGAATGATTAGATGTGATTCTGATCAAACACATGTAAAGAAAGGAGGGAGGAATGTGACCAATGATTAGATGTGGTTCTGATCAAACACATGTAAAGAAAGGAGGGAGGAATGTGACCAATGATTAGATGTGGTTCTGATCAAACATATGTAAAGAAAGGAGGGAGGAATGTGACCAATGATTAGATGTGGTTCTGATCAAACACATGTAAAGAAAGGAGGGAGGAATGTGACCAATGATTAGATGTGGTTCTGATCAAACATATGTAAAGAAAGGAGGGAGGAATGTGACCAATGATTAGATGTGGTTCTGATCAAACATATGTAAAGAAAGGAGGGAGGAATGTGACCAATGATTAGATGTGGTTCTGATCAAACACATGTAAAGAAAAGAGGGAGGAATGTGATGAATGATTAGATGTGGTTCTGATCAAATACATGTAAAGAAAACAGGGAGGAATGTGATGAATGATTAGATGTGGTTCTGATCAAACACATGTAAAGAAAGGAGGGAGGAATGTGACCAATGATTAGATGTGGTTCTGATCAAACACATGTAAAGAAAGGAGGGAGGAATGTGACCAATGATTAGATGTGGTTCTGATCAAACATATGTAAAGAAAGGAGGGAGGAATGTGACCAATGATTAGATGTGGTTCTGATCAAACATATGTAAAGAAAGGAGGGAGGAATGTGACCAATGATTAGATGTGGTTCTGATCAAACATATGTAAAGAAAGGAGGGAGGAATGTGACCAATGATTAGATGTGGTTCTGATCAAACATATGTAAAGAAAGGAGGGAGGAATGTGACCAATGATTAGATGTGGTTCTGATCAAACACATGTAAAGAAAGGAGGGAGGAATGTGACCAATGATTAGATGTGGTTCTGATCAAACATATGTAAAGAAAAGAGGGAGGAATGTGACCAATGATTAGATGTGGTTCTGATCAAATATATGTAAAGGAAGGAGGGAGGAATGTGACCAATGATTAGATGTGGTTCTGATCAAACATATGTAAAGAAAGGAGGGAGGAATGTGACCAATCATTAGATGTGGTTCTGATCAAACATATGTAATGAAAGGAGGGAGGAATGTGACCAATGATTAGATGTGGTTCTGATCAAACATATGTAAAGAAAGGGGGGAGGAATGTGACCAATGATTAGATGTGGTTCTGATCAAACATATGTAAAGAAAGGAGGGAGGAATGTGACCAATGATTAGATGTGGTTCTGATCAAACACATGTAAAGAAAGGAGGGAGGAATGTGACCAATGATTAGATGTGGTTCTGATCAAACATATGTAAAGAAAAGAGGGAGGAATGTGATGAATGATTAGATGTGGTTCTGATCAAACATATGTAAAGAAAGGAGGGAGGAATGTGACCAATGATTAGATGTGGTTCTGATCAAGCATATGTAAAGAAAGGAGGGAGGAATGTGACCAATGATTAGATGTGGTTCTGATCAAACATATGTAAAGAAAGGAGGGAGAAATATGACCAATGATTAGATGTGGTTCTGATCAAACATATGTAAAGAAAGGAGGGAGGAATGTGACCAATGATTAGATGTGGTTCTGATCAAACATATGTAAAGAAAGGAGGGAGGAATGTGATGAATGATTAGATGTGGTTCTGATCAAACACATGTAAAGAAAGGAGGGAGGAATGTGACCAATGATTAGATGTGGTTCTGATCAAACACATGTAAAGAAAGGAGGGAGGAATGTGATGAATGATTAGATGTGGTTCTGATCAAACACATGTAAAGAAAGGAGGGAGGAATGTGACCAATGATTAGATGTGGTTCTGATCAAACACATGTAAAGAAAGGAGGGAGGAATGTGATGAATGATTAGATGTGGTTCTGATCAAACACATGTAAAGAAAGGAGGGAGGAATGTGACCAATGATTAGATGTGGTTCTGATCAAACACATGTAAAGAAAGGAGGGAGGAATGTGATGAATGATTAGATGTGGTTCTGATCAAACACATGTAAAGAAAGGAGGGAGGAATGTGACCAATGATTAGATGTGGTTCTGATCAAACACATGTAAAGAAAGGAGGGAGGAATGTGATGAATGATTAGATGTGGTTCTGATCAAACACATGTAAAGAAAGGAGGGAGGAATGTGATGAATGATTAGATGTGGTTCTGATCAAACACATGTAAAGAAAGGAGGGAGGAATGTGACCAATGATTAGATGTGGTTCTGATCAAACACATGTAAAGAAAGGAGGGAGGAATGTGATGAATGATTAGATGTGGTTCTGATCAAACACATGTAAAGAAAGGAGGGAGGAATGTGACCAATGATTAGATGTGGTTCTGATCAAACACATGTAAAGAAAGGAGGGAGGAATGTGATGAATGATTAGATGTGGTTCTGATCAAACACATGTAAAGAAAGGAGGGAGGAATGTGACCAATGATTAGATGTGGTTCTGATCAAACACATGTAAAGAAAGGAGGGAGGAATGTGACCAATGATTAGATGTGGTTCTGATCAAACATATGTAAAGAAAAGAGGGAGGAATGTGATGAATGATTAGATGTGGTTCTGATCAAACATATGTAAAGAAAGGAGGGAGGAATGTGACCAATGATTAGATGTGGTTCTGATCAAGCATATGTAAAGAAAGGAGGGAGGAATGTGACCAATGATTAGATGTGGTTCTGATCAAACATATGTAAAGAAAGGAGGGAGAAATATGACCAATGATTAGATGTGGTTCTGATCAAACATATGTAAAGAAAGGAGGGAGGAATGTGACCAATGATTAGATGTGGTTCTGATCAAACATATGTAAAGAAAGGAGGGAGGAATGTGATGAATGATTAGATGTGGTTCTGATCAAACACATGTAAAGAAAGGAGGGAGGAATGTGACCAATGATTAGATGTGGTTCTGATCAAACACATGTAAAGAAAGGAGGGAGGAATGTGATGAATGATTAGATGTGGTTCTGATCAAACATATGTAAAGAAAGGAGGGAGGAATGTGACCAATGATTAGATGTGGTTCTGATCAAACATATGTAAAGAAAGGAGGGAGGAATGTGATGAATGATTAGATGTGGTTCTGATCAAACACATGTAAAGAAAGGAGGGAGGAATGTGACCAATGATTAGATGTGGTTCTGATCAAACATATGTAAAGAAAGGAGGGAGAAATATGACCAATGATTAGATGTGGTTCTGATCAAACACATGTAAAGAAAGGAGGGAGGAATGTGACCAATGATTAGATGTGGTTCTGATCAAACACATGTAAAGAAAGGAGGGAGGAATGTGATGAATGATTAGATGTGGTTCTGATCAAACACATGTAAAGAAAGGAGGGAGGAATGTGACCAATGATTAGATGTGGTTCTGATCAAACACATGTAAAGAAAGGAGGGAGGAATGTGATGAATGATTAGATGTGGTTCTGATCAAACACATGTAAAGAAAGGAGGGAGGAATGTGACCAATGATTAGATGTGGTTCTGATCAAACATATGTAAAGAAAGGAGGGAGGAATGTGACCAATGATTAGATGTGGTTCTGATCAAACATATGTAAAGAAAGGAGGGAGGAATGTGATGAATGATTAGATGTGGTTCTGATCAAACATATGTAAAGAAAGGAGGGAGGAATGTGATGAATGATTAGATGTGGTTCTGATCAAACACATGTAAAGAAAGGAGGGAGGAATGTGACCAATGATTAGATGTGGTTCTGATCAAACACATGTAAAGAAAGGAGGGAGGAATGTGACCAATGATTAGATGTGGTTCTGATCAAACATATGTAAAGAAAGGAGGGAGGAATGTGACCAATGATTAGATGTGGTTCTGATCAAACACATGTAAAGAAAGGAGGGAGGAATGTGACCAATGATTAGATGTGGTTCTGATCAAATATATGTAAAGGAAGGAGGGAGGAATGTGACCAATGATTAGATGTGGTTCTGATCAAACATATGTAAAGAAAGGAGGGAGGAATGTGACCAATGATTAGATGTCGTTCTGACATTTTATAGGGTTTGTCGTGGCTGTAATCGTATGGTAATTCAGATTTTCATCTGCTTATGTAACCAGTGTCCTATCGGCATTTGACCACAACCATAGCAACACTGAACTGGGTTCCTGTCTAGATACCTACCACAAACCTAACAACACTGAACTGGATTCCTGTCTAGATACCTACCTCAAGTGTACAGGTTTCCAAACGTCATCTACCATTGGCCGATGAATTCAGCAGTCGGTTCGTAATATCTGTCCAGTATTTCACATCCTCTCAGTAGCCACGAAATAACTAACATTTGTTAAAAGTACATAAACACCAATAACTCACACCGTATCCCTACTAAAGTGGTAAGTTTGATTCCTGCTCCGGGAGAGGTGTACTCGAACAAAGATTTTGTCCGTGGCTTGCGGCAAATCAGTGATTTTCTACGGGTTTCCCCAACCAATAAAAATGGCAGTAACGATATTTCTTAAATATTGTCTAAAGATGTATTAAACCCCATAATCCATTAAACATCACAACATAATATCGCTACGACATCTGTCTATATCAGCATTATCTCTGCTATACCCACGAATATACATAATGTGAATATGCCTTAATAGAGACCGGAGCCTGTATTCCTTGCACACAAAATGTATCCAGTGACGCATCTGTGCACACCTGGCATGCATATATCTGTAATTCAATAACTGCTTCCTTGTTAAAAGGAAGATTTAAGAACTGTTTCCTTGTTAAAAGAAAGATTTAAGAACTGCTTCCTTGTCACAAGGAAAATAAATTTGTTCTCATGTGATGTTTAATGGACAATAGGGTTTAATACCTCTTTCAACAATATTTAAAAGATGACGATCACGACCACGACGGGTTCTTTCGGTACAAAAGGGCAGTACGGTTTTTCATGCTATCCGAGACGTTACACGTACTCTGTTTAAGATATATTAATAAAAATCAGTTACTTAATTAAGCTGTTCCATGTAAATAGGAGCACGAAATAAGATTACTTTTATTTAATATGTTAATAACATAATGACACAGCCATGTACTAGCTCTTGGTATCTCTCAATACTTGAAAAAAAGAGGACAAGCTAACAAAAACCCCACCCACACCCCGAAGCACACCCAGACTTCCCCAACACACCCATACACACAACCCCCCCCCCCACACACACATTATTGATTCATTGACTATTGCTTAACGCCACATGAACAGTATTACGGCTATATTCTTGACAATAACAATAAGAAAACCAATGCAACATGTAAGTCAATGTGTGACACTTGGGAGTGCATACAGGCGGAAGTTGCGTGTGTCACAGGGAGCTAAGGATTAACATGTGACACTTAGGCGAGCATACAGGAAGATGTTGAGTTTGTCACAAGGAACTGGGGTTCAACATGTGACAATTGGGTGAGCATACATTTGGAAGTTGTGTTTGTCACTGGGAGCTGGGAATATAATGGAAATATGAGACACATAGGTGAGTATACAGGCGGAAGTTGTGTTTGTCACAGGGAGCTGGGGATATAATGGAAACATGTGACACTTCGGCGAGCATACAGGAAGAAGCTGAGTTTGTCACAAGGAACTGGGGTTCAACATGTGACAATTGGGTGAGCATACATTTGGAAGTTGTGTTTGTCACTGGGAGCTGGGGATATAATGGAAATATGAGACACATAGGTGAGTATGCAGGCGGAAGTTGTGTTTGCCACAGGCAGCTGAGGATCAACATGTGACACTTAGGCGAGCATACAGGCGGAAGTTGTGTTTGTCACAGGGAGCTGGGATTCAACATGTGACACTTGGGTGAGCATACAGGTGGAAGTTGTGTTTGTCACTGGGAGCTGGGATATAATGGAAACATCAGACACATGGATGAGTATACAGGCGGAAGTTGTGTTTGTCACAGGGAGCTGGGGATATAATGGAAACATGTGACAATTGGGTGAACATATATGAGGAAATTGTGTTTGTCACAGGGAGCTGGAGATGTAATGGAAACATGTGACACTTGGGTGAACATATATGCAGAAGTTGTTTGTCACGGGGGGCTGGGGATGTACTGGAAACATCTGACAATTGGATGAACATACAAGCGGAAGTTGTGTTTGTCACATGGAGCTGGGGATGTCAACATGCGAATCTTGGATGAACATATAGGCGGAGCTTGTGCTTGTCACAGCCAGCTAAGGATATAATGGAAACATGTGACACTTGGGTGAACATATAGGCGGAAGTTGTATTTGTTACAGGAGGCTGGGATATAATGGAAACACGTGACACTTGGGTGAATATATATGTGGAAGTTGTGTTTGTCACATGGATCTGGGGATGTAATGGAAACATGTGACACTTGGGTGAACATATATGCAGTGGTTGTGATTGTCACAGGGGGCTGGGGATGTAATGGAAACATGTGACACGTGGGTGAACATATATGCAGAGATTGTGATTGTCACAGGGAGCTGGGGATGTAATGGAAACATGTGACACTTGGGTGAACATATATGTAGAGGTTGTGTTTGTCACAGGGGGCTGGGGATGTAATGGAAACATGTGACACCTGGGTGAACATATATGCAGAGGTTGTGTTTGTCACAGGGAGCTGGGGATGTTATGGAAACATGTGACGCTTGGGTGAACTTATGGGCTGAGGTTGTGTTTGTCACAGGGGGCTGGGCATAGCTCAACATGTGACGCTTGGGTGAACATATATGCAGAGGTTGTGTTTGTCACAGGGAGTTGGGAACATAATGGAAACATGTGACACTCGAGATAACGTATGGGCGGAAGTTGTGTTTGTCACAGGGAAACTGGGGATATAATGGATCCTTGTAATGGGCCCCTAACGATGACTCCTAACAAATACATTCTTTGAACTTGCGGATGACACGTGTTTGTTATATTCTTTTATTTCTTAACTTTTTTGTTTTTGTCTTTTAATTTCATCTTCTAATTAAAAAAATATATGTGAATCTCGTCCAACCATTACCACAATCTGGTCACATCTACTGTATTATTTTATATCAGGAAGTACAGCAGCCCTATTTTTTTTATACCAGGTTGATTTTTAACAAAATATCGTGTATCTTCAAATACAATATTGTAAAGTGGTCGCTTTTTTACTTTTCAACATTGTAAAAATACTGATTTTCTAACGATGAAAATTGATATGTTATTTTTTTAATTTTCATTCAAGATTCTCCCATAAAGATCTAGATAATAATGACTTATCAGATGTTTCATTAGAATGACACAGTTGTGACTGAAATATTTCCAAAAAAAAATCTACCAAGTAACATTCGTGCACTGATTATACATGTATGTTATCAGCACAGTTTAAAATTCATATACATTAATACCACTGTAGACAACCCCCATTGTATAATACTTGAATAACTTCTAAAAATGTACCCGCCTGTCGGGTTTACCAGTGGACTGTTGTTTAAGTGAGCTAGCACTGTAAGATGCATCCAATTAATGGTGCTGGTTTAATACAAAAGCAGATATTATTATCATCTCATCGAAAGCAACATGTTTCAGCCAACCCTCATTCACTCTAAAAAATAAAGGTAATTTTAGGTCATATTGTCCGACCTTTTGTTAATTGTTTTCTTTTGATTTTTAGCCGATGGAACAATAAATAATAGATAGATTGAGCTTCATTTCTCCACTACGTCGTACAACACCTTAAACACGAACGTCTGCTGGTTTTGCTTGACGAATAGAAATAACAACAACCAGTCCTTAGAACGGGTAGTGTGTAACGTACATGGAGAGTGCCACGTTCTCTGCACGCGAAACACGTCTTTTGTAGATTTCGGAAAAAGTGTAGGCCTATTGTAGCCGCTACAAAAAACTATACTAGTATATCTTTTTCGTCCCTACCTAACTCTCCATACTTTTTCGTCCCTACCTAACTCTCCATACTTTTTCGTCCCTACCTAACTCTCCATACTTTTTCGTCCCTACCTAACTCTCCATACTTTTTCGTCCCTACATAACTCTCCATACTTTTCGTCCCTACCTAACTCTCCATACTTTTCGTCCCTACTTAACTCTCCATACTTTTCGTCCCTACCTAACTCTCCATACTTTTTCGTCCCTACCTAACTCTCCATACTTTTCGTCCCTACCTAACTCTCCATACTTTTCGTCCCTACCTAACTCTCCATACTTTTTCGTCCCTACCTAACTCTCCATACTTTTCGTCCCTACCTAACTCTCCATACTTTTCGTCCCTACCTAACTCTCCATACTTTTCGTCCCTACCTAACTCTCCATTCTTTTCGTCCCTACCTAACTCTCCATACTTTTTCGTCCCTACCTATCTCTCCATTCTTTTCGTCCCTACCTAACTCTCCATACTTTTCGTCCCTACCTATCTCTCCATACTTTTCGTCCCTACCTAACTCTCCATACTTTTTCGTCCCTACCTATCTCTCCATTCTTTTCGTCCCTACCTAACTCTCCATACTTTTTCGTCCCTACCTATCTCTCCATTCTTTTCGTCCCTACCTAACTCTCCATACTTTTCGTCCCTACCTAACTCTCCATACTTTTCGTCCCTACCTAACTCTCCATACTTTTCGTCCCTAGCTAACTCTCCATACTTTTCGTCCCTACCTAACTCTCCATTCTTTTCGTCCCTACCTAACTCTCCATTCTTTTCGTCCCTACCTAACTCTCCATACTTTTCGTCCCTACCTAACTCTCCATACTTTTCGTCCCTACCTAACTCTCCATACTTTTCGTCCCTACCTAACTCTCCATTCTTTTCGTCCCTACCTAACTCTCCATTCTTTTCGTCCCTACCTATCTCTCCATTCTTTTCGTCCCTACCTAACTCTCCATACTTTTTCGTCCCTACCTAACTCTCCATACTTTTCGTCCCTACCTAACTCTCCATACTTTTCGTCCCTACCTAACTCTCCATACTTTTCGTCCCTACCTAACTCTCCATTCTTTTCGTCCCTACCTAACTCTCCATACTTTTCGTCCCTACCTAACTCTCCATACTTTTTCGTCCCTACCTATCTCTCCATTCTTTTCGTCCCTACCTAACTCTCCATACTTTTCGTCCCTACCTATCTCTCCATACTTTTCGTCCCTACCTAACTCTCCATACTTTTTCGTCCCTACCTATCTCTCCATTCTTTTCGTCCCTACCTAACTCTCCATACTTTTTCGTCCCTACCTAACTCTCCATACTTTTTCGTCCCTACCTATCTCTCCATTCTTTTCGTCCCTACCTAACTCTCCATACTTTTCGTCCCTACCTAACTCTCCATACTTTTTCGTCCCTACCTATCTCTCCATTCTTTTTCGTCCCTACCTATCTCTCCATACTTTTTCGTCCCTACCTATCTCTCCATACTTTTTCGTCCCTACCTATCTCTCCATACTTTTTCGTCCCTACCTAACTCTCCATACTTTTCGTCCCTACCTAACTCTCCATTCTTTTCGTCCCTACCTAACTCTCCATTCTTTTCGTCCCTACCTAACTCTCCATACTTTTCGTCCCTACCTAACTCTCCATACTTTTCGTCCCTACCTAACTCTCCATACTTTTCGTCCCTACCTAACTCTCCATTCTTTTCGTCCCTACCTAACTCTCCATTCTTTTCGTCCCTACCTATCTCTCCATTCTTTTCGTCCCTACCTAACTCTCCATACTTTTTCGTCCCTACCTAACTCTCCATACTTTTCGTCCCTACCTAACTCTCCATACTTTTCGTCCCTACCTAACTCTCCATACTTTTCGTCCCTACCTAACTCTCCATTCTTTTCGTCCCTACCTAACTCTCCATACTTTTCGTCCCTACCTAACTCTCCATACTTTTTCGTCCCTACCTATCTCTCCATTCTTTTCGTCCCTACCTAACTCTCCATACTTTTCGTCCCTACCTATCTCTCCATACTTTTCGTCCCTACCTAACTCTCCATACTTTTTCGTCCCTACCTATCTCTCCATTCTTTTCGTCCCTACCTAACTCTCCATACTTTTTCGTCCCTACCTAACTCTCCATACTTTTTCGTCCCTACCTATCTCTCCATTCTTTTCGTCCCTACCTAACTCTCCATACTTTTCGTCCCTACCTAACTCTCCATACTTTTTCGTCCCTACCTATCTCTCCATTCTTTTTCGTCCCTACCTATCTCTCCATACTTTTTCGTCCCTACCTATCTCTCCATACTTTTCGTCCCTACCTATCTCTCCATTCTTTTCGTCCCTACCTAACTCTCCATTCTTTTCGTCCCTACCTATCTCTCCATACTTTTCGTCCCTACCTATCTCTCCATACTTTTCGTCCCTACCTATCTCTCCATTCTTTTCGTCCCTACCTATCTCTCCATACTTTTCGTCCCTACCTATCTCTCCATTCTTTTCGTCCCTACCTAACTCTCCATACTTTTTCGTCCCTACCTAACTCTCCATACTTTTTCGTCCCTACCTATCTCTCCATTCTTTTCGTCCCTACCTAACTCTCCATACTTTTTCGTCCCTACCTATCTCTCCATACTTTTTCGTCCCTACCTATCTCTCCATACTTTTTCGTCCCTACCTATCTCTCCATACTTTTCGTCCCTACCTATCTCTCCATTCTTTTCGTCCCTACCTAACTCTCCATTCTTTTCGTCCCTACCTATCTCTCCATACTTTTCGTCCCTACCTATCTCTCCATTCTTTTCGTCCCTACCTAACTCTCCATACTTTTTCGTCCCTACCTAACTCTCCATACTTTTTCGTCCCTACCTATCTCTCCATTCTTTTCGTCCCTACCTAACTCTCCATACTTTTTCGTCCCTACCTATCTCTCCATACTTTTTCGTCCCTACCTATCTCTCCATACTTTTTCGTCCCTACCTATCTCTCCATACTTTTCGTCCCTACCTATCTCTCCATTCTTTTCGTCCCTACCTAACTCTCCATTCTTTTCGTCCCTACCTATCTCTCCATACTTTTCGTCCCTACCTATCTCTCCATACTTTTCGTCCCTACCTATCTCTCCATTCTTTTCGTCCCTACCTATCTCTCCATACTTTTCGTCCCTACCTATCTCTCCATTCTTTTCGTCCCTACCTAACTCTCCATACTTTTTCGTCCCTACCTAACTCTCCATACTTTTCGTCCCTACCTAACTTTCCATACTTTTCGTCCCTACCTAACTCTCCATACTTTTTCGTCCCTTCCTAACTCTCCATACTTTGCAGTTGCAGTCAAAAGTCGTTGACCAGATTGATCCATCCTTTCCCTCATTTCTATATAGTGTTTATAACATGATTGAATTTATTCTCGTCCTGAATATAGTTGAAATACTTCTTGAATAAATCTTGTGAATTTAAGAAGGCTTTCGGATACAGATCTTAAACAATAGTTTGTTATTCTTAGCCTATTGCTGAGGGAATTAAAAAAGGGTGAAACATTTCCGAGCCTTCTTAATATTCACGGCGGGGACATTCGTGTCGTTTCGACACATCTAGTTTTTCTTCTTTCAGATTCTTATAACGGTCGACGTTATATTCATAGATTATATCGGAATGATTTTTAATGGCATTTCGACATCCTATTTTCAAATATTCAATATTTGTATTATATCTAGCACGAAGCAGACATTATCATCCTAATCAAGATATCATTTGCTACCTCTATGTTGTCCTATTAAATAGGTTTCTACGCTCTTAGCTCTGTGTTTTGATGTCCGAACGTTAGAATTTCCACATAAAACAATGTTCGGTTCGTTTGTATCGACAGTTGTTTGTCTTATTGTGTTTGCTTGCGCATAGTGGTGTCCAACATTTTGTCCTATTATATATCTTTAACGTTCTTAGTTCTGTGTTGTGATTTCCGCATACAAATATAGATTTTGTTAGTCTTCGCCCACATTTGTTTGTAGGAGGTCTGATGTCTTATTTGTTATTTGTGTTTATTTGTGTAAAGTGGTCTCCAACATATCTTGACTATATGAATAGCAAGTGTCTTATAAGAGGCTAGTACTGTTTACCCCTCACGAGCACCTGGGTTCATTTCCGGTATTTGGATAGGAACGTGTTGCTCATTTTTCTTCTTCTATGTTTTGTTCGTCTTCTTTGTTATGTCTTGTGTATCAATATCTCTGAAATGTCCATTCCTTGGTTGTTCCTTCGATTTTTTCTAGCGTTTACACAGTTCCTTTTAGTGCTCCAAGCTAAACCAAACGTTTTGGAGAGCAGATTTCAACCTCACAATCAGAAATCCCTGGGTGTGAAGATTATTGGTAACCAGTAAGCATACTTCTAAACATCTTTAACCGCATCGGCGGTGTAATGGTTAGCGTGCACGCCTCGAGTGCGCTAGGCCGAGGGTTTAAACCAAAGACTATAAAACTGATAATTTAATGAATATGGCTACACTAGACTGCTCACTGATGTAACACAACAATCAATAACTACTTAGTCGAATTTGGCTACCCTGTTTAGGCTCTTTGGTTTACTGGCTCACAATTTTTGTTACATTGGCTTTCAATAACTTGACAATAAGCCTTTGGGAGCATGCATGTAAACCAGGGAGCCTAAACAGGATATGCAAATTCGGCTAAGGTTAGTTATACACGAGGGAGATTGACCTTCGTTTGATAAATTACTTTATTTAGAAACTATATATTTCAAACATAAATATATTTAATAAACCATGCCAGTGCTGATAACACGAACTCCACACAAAAAGTTCAAACCAATTCTGATGTGCATGGTAGACTTTATCGGTCCACGAATAATCTTGTTTCAATAAAAACCGCCTTGGTGCTCACCTCGACTGATGAATATTGTGGACTGGATGCAAGTTCGGGACAAACGAAATTAATGGTATATTTGCTGCTTCTCTGTTAAGTATACAAAAATGGAGAGTAAAAACAAATGTTTTGGCTTGGAATTTGGATAATATGTCCGAGTGGAGATATACATTGTGTTTCTATCCGTGGACTGTCGTTTCCGTATGTTAGTACTGTAAAAATTGACTGGCGTAGCATAATCAACTTTCCAGCATGCAGTGATCATGTCAAAATGCAAATCTATCAGAACAAACTGACCTACTGACAAAGTTATGTTGAAATATCCCAAATAGTTCCACGTAATATATTGTTCTCAAGAATACGAACCAAAAATAACAAACAGCACCTATTCTCGAAATGATAAATAAAATTAAACACATCTTATATATTTTATTAAAACATACTTACAAAGTTTTGGTCGACCATATGTATATGCAATTATTGTAGTTGTTTTATTATATATCTGCTGTTAAAATGAACCAATCATCTTCAAGAAAAAAACATCTGTCTTTACTTATATCTACGTCTACTGTTAAAATGAACCAATCATTTTCCAGGAAATACATCTATCTTTTTTTTCTTACTATGTCTTCGGTTAAAATGAACCAATCGTCCTCAAGGAAATGTATCTGTCTTTACTTATAACTATGCATACGGTTAAAATGAATCAATTGTCTTTAAGGAATTATATCTTTCTTTACTTTTAAGTATGTCTACCGTTAAAATGAACCAATCGACTTCAAGGAAATATATATGTCTTTACTTATAACTATGTCTTCGATTAAAATGAACCAATTGTCTTCCAGAAAAAAATCTGTCTTTACTTATAACTAAGTCTTCGGTTAAAAGGAACCATTCGTCTTCAAGGAAATACATCTATTTTTATTTCTAACTATGTCTATGGTTAAAACGAACCAATCGTCTTCAGTGAAATACATATCTATGTCTACAGTTAAAACAAACCAATCATCTTCCAGGAAATACAAATATCTCTACTTCTAACTAGCCAATCATCTTCCAGGAAATACAAATATCTCTACTTTTAACTAGCCAATCATCTTCCAGGAAATACAAATATCTCTACTTCTAACTAGCCAATCATCTTCCAGGAAATACAAATATCTCTACTTCTAACTAGCCAATCATCTTCCAGGAAATACAAATATCTCTACTTCTAACTACGTCTACGGCTAAAACGAACCAATCATCTTCCAGGAAATACATCTATCTTCACTTAAAACTATGTCTACCGTTAAAATGAACCAATCATCTTCCAGGAAATACATCTATCTTTACTTCTAACTTGGTGCCATTTATTTTAATTTCATGAATATTCTTGCGATGTTTAACTATCCTATCTTCTATCCAATCGTGGAATTTAGAAATATCAACAAATACTGTAGGGTAGCTCATGCATGATGATGATCCCCATGACGTCACTCCAACTAGCATATATTGGTCGTTCACCTTACAAACAAGAGGTCCTCCACTATCTCCCTAAGAACGTAAAACCATAATATAAAAAATGCTTTGAGGAAAAAATGTTTATAAAACAGTAAATAGATGGTCGAACACCAACCATTACAAGTTTTTACAAATCATGTGTCCACTCGAAAACTTGTCAATCATAAAGAAAACAACAGCAAACTACAGCTGACGAATATTTAGTTAGCTATGCGGAACAGTCGCAACAATGTGGCGGAGTTAAACTGTTTGCAAGGATTTTGAACTTTTTATTGTTTATTTAACAATTTCAACAATATTTCAGTTATACCATAGCATGGAAATAAGCTTTGTACAAAAATATGTATTGTAAAAAGTGGTTTTAAAATAGTGTGATCTGTGTTAATTTTTGCAATTTTCAATAGATTAATTACAACAAAAACATATAATAACGTTGCGAAAACGGATCACATGTGAATAAAAGAGAAAGGAAATTTGTCTGTTAATTGGTCACTAACGACCTCTCCAAGAACACATTGGTCATTTGTCTGTTAATTGGTCACTAACGACCTCTCCTAGAACACATTGGTCACTAACGACCTCTCCTAGAACACATTGGTCACTAACGACCTCTCCTAGAACACATTGGAGCCTTTGAAAGTCGTCTTTTTACTTTCTAGGAGAGTGGCATTCTCATAGATTGCTTTATTAATCCAATAACTACCAACACGTGCTACTGTCTATGTCCCAGGGTTTTTTTCATACTCGGATCTGTTTGATTAGCTATCTTTAATGGTATTCCATTATCGCATTCTGCTTTATTGCTACATTTATTGTTTCATGTCTTCATGTTAAAACTTTAGCCAAATTATGGAATGATAATGCATATCATATTGTATATTGCATGTATATGGAGAAGACAATTTAACTAAGTTTAAAAACTTGTATCTGATCCTTTTGTCATTATTTATACAATACAATATGCTTAGATTATAATTCCCATAAATACGTGACACGCATTTGAGTGTCATCAGTTGAGTGTTTGATTACTACTGGTAGATATAAACCTGAAATTTAAAACTAACAATGAACCCACCTCACATGCTGCTGTTCCTCTGTAAAAGGCACATATATTTGTGTTTTTGACCAGTCCGTCCCAGAAACGTTTAGAATTACACTTAGAATTGCTGATAATCTCAATACGAGCTTCTTGTAACGTCACAGCTAACTGTCTTGTTCTGTCGCTACCTGCAAATTTTGGGATTTAGTCAAATATATTATTTTTCTTTCATTGTGAATGTTTTTGCTGCTGTGTCTACGACAATACCGCTAAATTGGTCTATACATTATCATATAACTATCTGTATATCATTGTATATATACAGAGAAGGTGAGACTAAGACAGGATTAATATCAGCTTAAAATCGATTTAATATAATTTTTAGTCACATTTGGGACTAAAACAAGATATTTTTACATGTATAACTATGTGGTCAAAAGAATTCGAAAACTCTCAATTTTCCGATATTTCATATTAAACGACATTTTTGTTTCAAAAATTATCCTGAAGTCAATTTATGCCCGATGTTGTACATTTTTATAATAAAAATGTTCTCTTCCTATTAATATTTAGGGGATGTGTTATCTACTCTACTCCTAGTTAACAATAATAATATAAAACAAAGATTTCTGGTGTTCATACTTCGTTGTTAACAGCAATGTATGAAGCAAGTATGAGGTACAACCTGTTAGACCACAGATTATTATGTAAGGACACATTCTACATTTTTCTTTCCTCTATCACCGACAAGAATTTACCGGACTTGAATATATGAGTAACATGACGGGTGTCTTATAAGAAGCAGGAACTTTAACATGACGGGTGTATTATAAGGAGCAGGAACTGTTTACCATTCACGAACTCCTCGGTTCACCTCTAGTTTTCTGCTTTGCTTTGTTTTGTTTTGTTGGGTTTTTTCGTTTGTTTGTTGTTTTTTGTTGTTTGGTGGAGTACGTCCGTGTTGCTCATCTTTTTAGTTTGTGTGCCTTAATTGTGCCAATTTGTGTCTTTGTCTCTGGATTTTCTATTCTTGATTGCCCATTTGGTTTTCTCTAACATTTATTTACCATCCTCACCTGATTTGACAGTTTTAGATGACACAGGCGGAGTACCTACAACAAACAAATTATGCACAATTGAATGTTAGGTTTTATTGTCAACATGGCGAGGCAATAATTGAAAAAAATGTAAGACGCATCACCTCGTGAATACCTAACTCGAGTTGCCTTATTTTAATTTACATTAAGCAAAAATATAATGCAAAGATATATATTAAAAGTCTAAGTACCTAATGACTGTATTCCCCAACCAGTTATATAACAATCACATGCTCTATAATACATGGTCTTTTGAGCAATAGTCGGTACTGGACGAACACGGAATGAGGGAGTAGCAGCTCTGTCTAAAAACAGCATAGCTATATCAAAACCTTTCAAGAACTGACTGTTGTAGTTAGGATGCTGAAAAATATAATCAAAATAATTATGTTTTTTAAATCAAAATATAATTTGCAGAATAAACATTTCAAAGGCCATTCTAATACCATAATCATTTTAAATGCAAATTATTTTAGAACAAAAATAGACAAATATATTCTCACTTTATATATTTACATGAATACATTGTTTGTGTATGTGTATGTATGGTGAACAACATTGCTCTTAATGCCAATGGTGTTGTTAGTTTTATGTATATTTGAAAACAAAATAAGATACATGTAGTAGTGCATAGTGTAAAGTTCTCTCTACACCAAAAACATCTGGCTGTACAGTAAAAATTAAGAATGTTTGTTGTAGTGGTACTCGAAAAACAGCCAGGACATTGAATCTAATATATAATGTGTTCAGCTGGCCTTTCGATCATAAAATCTGGAGTATGTTTTTCGTACTGCTCTTCAAAAATCGTCCAATCAGAACATCGATTTTATTGGATATGCTGTTCCGATTGGACAATTTCTGGAGTACAAGTTCGATAATTTTAATCGAAAGTTTTCCGACTGTAAAGTGCGGATGTGTACGAATGTACTATGAAGTATATACTTATAAAGTAGCATAAAATGGAAACCCCAAAAAATACCACACATTCAGAACATTTCCAAAATCCAATAGCAAAATCGTAGAAGGAGGCAGAATCGATACCTCTTTCACAAATACGTGACCGCTCACTTTATTTCCCGGCGGTGTATACAATATTAGTTGAAATCGTGACACTGGAAACTTGTTACTTACCACTTCATAACTTTTAACAGGAACACGTTGTTCATAACCTTCCCAAAAATACCTATTATATTCTCCTAAAACTACACTTAACCCATATTTCCTGAAAAATTAAGGAATATCAAAAATTTAATCATATATTTTTAAACAACATAATCCCTACACATTCTTCTTTAGACGTAGTACAGAACATCTAGTACAATTATGAGCCCAAACAGCAAATTACTCTTACAAATAACACTATCAAACAACATTATAAAATGGATATAAAACAACCACAGTGATCTTGTTGTGTTATGAACAGTGGACTTCATATTGTATGGAGAACCGTTTAAATTTAATTGTTATTCTGTTAGTGTTTCCATTAATAATATAATCAGGGTCGTTAATTAGTTCCTGTTAAAGAGAAGGCAATAAATAAAAAGGTGGTTATGCGGTGAATTTCCAGAGACATTACGACTAGTTTTGAGAATTGTATTTTCAGTCCTCTAAGACGACCATTCACACCAAGCAACTGCTAAAAATTCAACATAAGTAAATGCTCTTTTTATATTCAGTTCTACAATTGTTCAAATTTCTTTAAACAGTCCTGTTATTAATTTAATTTTTGTTTCATTTTTAATTCTCATTGTGTTTTTTGTTTTTGTTTTTGTTTTTGTTTCTTTGTTTTTAATTTCAATGTGACGTTTTAAAATCTCGCGTGCTTTTTAATCCTCAGTGTGTGTTTTTGAAGTACCTTGTTTAATGTTTATGTGGGTTTTTTTTAGTTTAATTTCGGTGAGTTTTTTTTCATTTTTATTTCAATGTGTAATTGTATTCGAAAAACTACTAAACCAGTTTTGACGAGAACGTCTAGCAACAATGCAATTTTTTGTTTTCGTAATGGAAATTAACTTGCATTATCATATTTCGTTCTACTCTTTCAATTTCTAACATTATTTATCTCTTGATTTAAACTGGTCCAGTGGTTTCAGATGAGAAGACTTTTCAAAAAGTTAACAGACGGACGGGTGACGGACGACAAGTGCTTCCAAAATTCCACATGGGCAACGACAGGGAAACAAAAATAAGTAACGTTAAAGATGCAAATAAAGGATCGATCGTAAAGGAACATTTCCCATTAAGAATATAATTTATGTCACGGGTTGTGTTGAAAGTGGTGCTAAACACCATAAAGCAAACCATCAAATGTTTGGTAGTACATGGCATGCAATGGCAATGTTTTACCTTCGTCCCTCCAGACAGTGAGCTGCAGTAATAACAACATCGTATGAAATCAGTGTTCCACCACAAAATATACCGTAGGAAGAGATTAGCCCAACTTGCCAAGGCCACGAACTAAATGAAGCGTCTTGTCCACCTATGATATGACTGCTAGGGTTTCTTGTCTTTTTCCCAGCTGTAATATATTGACCCATTATTCGAAGTATGAAAACTAGACGCATTCATATATTTTTAGTTGTTGGTGACCCCTTCATATATTAGACTAAAAACACTCATAGATCAATTTTGCCCCTTATCATGTTAAATTATAGCATAATTATAAAAGAATTTGTCTTGACAATAAAGAAGCTACATGTACTTGTAGGAATGTGACCTACTGATATATATATATATCATAGCTTAAAAATTCACAAATATTCACAAAAAAATGGGCAAATATATTGAAATGAAAAATTACAACCCAAATCATATATTTGAAAGCAGAAAAAATCGATTCGTACCAGCTGAATAATTGAACGGCTTTTTTGGTTTTGTCTACAAAACCAGTGATAAACCATTGAATCAATGGCCTTATGCCTCATTCACTTATGAAAAGGAAGCTTAAACAGTGATGGTCATCAATTCCACCAATATCATGATGACAAAACGAGCAATTACCTCTCGTCTTAACTGAACTCACTGAACACAAAAAGACCACGACATATGACGTTGGAAATTCAGGTGGTGACTTGAGACAGGCACAAACATATGGCGGAGTTAAACCGGTTACTGTTTTCCCCCAACCCTCCCCTCTTGATAACTGGATCTCCACGATGATATAAAAAAAAAAGCTGCACACTTCCCTTCCCTGATCTTGAATTTATTCAAACTTACCTGTAACTAATGTCGGCAACAAAAACAGTATTATCACCTTTGTGAATTTAACCATGTCCTGCAAAAACATTTCCAGATTAGGCATAATAACATGTAGTTTATACACTCGTGACAATTCGATGTTATTTTATTTTATTTATGTACATGTACTTTGATTAAGGATCAAATCCACAATATATGACAATATATCCCTTTTTTTCTTTAACCCCGAAATATCTAAAAAGAATGAAAAGCTCCTTACCTTTTAAGAATCTTTTCTGATTCTGGTTCACCAACATACACTGTATACGTCACTCTGAACATACGTCACATCTACTAAAATGGACAGTACTTATTAAAGGTCATCGATACCATCTTTCTTTTGATCCGATTTGAAATTGATATAAAAATAAAGTATATTGAAGAACTGGGATCAATATATGATATAAACCAGAGGCCTTCAAAGACTCTGTACTGCTCATCTGACACAGATTCAGCTGAAGATGAGAACAAATTCTTGAACTGCAACATTTTGAATATGTGTATTTCTTAAATAAGAGGTGCCGTCAAGGCCGTTATCGTATGGTAGTTGAATTTACAACTATCTATGCAATCAGTGCCTATCACCACTAACGTTGTGAGTTCGAATCCCGCTCAGACGAGGTAAACTCGATACAACATTATGTGATAAAGTTTGTCCGTGACTTGCGGCAGATCGGTGGTTTCCTGCGGCTACTCCGGTTTCCTTCACCAATAAAACTGACTGCCATGATATAACTGAAATATTGTTGAAAGTGGCGCTAACCCTTAAATAAAATGATATTTTGAGTGAGTTTCCTTCATAAATAGGAGACCATCATGTGTTTGAAATAGATAATGCATAATATAATTACTATAACCTGCAATATTTAGTAAAATTGCAAATTTTAGCCAAATATTAAACTACTAATTTCATTATCATGTCTATATATCTTTAATTTAAATTAATTTTATCTTGACATGTAATAGTTTTGGTCATTAAAAGAAATTATTATTCTTAGTAATTGCAGCCATCTTGGATAGAGGATGTCAGCTGTTGGATACAGTTTTGAAATGTGTCCAGCTAATGACTATCACAGCCAATTTGACACATCGCTTTTCAAATAAGAAGATTGTCAAACCCGTTTTTTCGAGTTAGGGATGGGTCAAATTGAGGAAAGTAAGTTTTTGACACAAAAATAAATATCTCCTTACCACATTTTTTCTTCTTTTGCGAAAAATACCTTGTTATTACCATTTAAGATGCATAGCCGAGGATTAGTGCTTACACAGTTCTTGATAGAAGGGCAATAACTCGTTTAAATGTCCGATCAAACTGCACTAACGCTATACGAATCTTCATATGGTAATAAGTAAGCATGCAAAAAAGAAATTCCGGTCAAAAATATAAGAGGAGTTGCGCGCACACATTTAAATAAATTAAATAAGTGCAAAGGGTCATTTCAGAAATTTGTGGGAAGATTCTAAATGAAAAGAGCAAAATTTCATTCAAAAACTGTTCAATCTCCGGTGAATCGTTTTATATGATACCACATTCAAATCCTCATTCAAAGCAAACAATAGACATATTATGGATTAGTATTAAAATTTAGATTTGCCCTACATGCCTCATTCTTTATATAAATTAACACATTCATTTTCACTGAGAGTAAAATAAATACATATGACAGGAATGTGTTTTATTTGCAATTGTTCAAATTTTGCCTCCCTCTCCTTTTTTTTAATGCATGCACTCGGTGCAAACAAAATGAGTCATAGTTTCTTTTAAGATGTCCTTGAGAGTATTAACCTGAAGTGTTGCTATATTTACGAGGAAATCAATTAGATTTTTTTTATTCTCAGCTAAGATAATTCTACAGTTTTAAGACAGAAAGTTCAACAAGCTATTAATTCAAGATTACAGCGTAAATGCCATAAGAATATAATTTACTAGAGCCTGGGACAAGACTTATAACCTTCACGACACATGGTAACGAAAGAAAAAACAAAAACATTTAAGTGACATAATCACAGTGGACAAAATAAGGACTTCCCACTAACCAGATTACTGAATCACGTTTTCAAGTGCATTATTTTTGTTTTATTCTGTATACATGTTCAAAATTAAGACAAAAAGGGTTAGCATTCGCTTGCATTGTTTACTTTTGTAGAATTGAACAATTCTAAAATCAACGGTGCGAACATCACAGTTCAGCTGGACAAAACAGCAGCAGTAAAACATTAACGATTTCTGACTATAAATCCGGGAGTGATGTCAGGTGCTTCAAACGGAGACGTTTCCCAGTACCATGCTCAATACCCATCGTGAAATCTTCATTAATAGCCAATGTTTGGTAAAATGCAGATCGAAGGAGCAACTGGGTACTGGTGACGGTTCCAGGGGCTCAAACTCACAGAGCTGTTCAGTGCGTCTCCGGTTAGTGGATAGGGGAGCTCTCTCGATGTGGAGGGGTTGTATGGTTATAATACGGAAAGTCTGACGTGTATGACGAGTTTTGAGAGTACCAGTGCAGTGTTCATTACTTTGTAGATTTCTATAAAGAGTAGGGACTGCCGCTACAAAAGATTGAACTTGTTCTCGTACTGAACATAGCAAAACTTGACTACTGCTCGCTGGACGTTAAACAATAATCAATCAATCGATCAACGAAGGAGGCAAGCCTTGATTTTGATTTATGTCATCACTTTGTGCTATTTCCACTTTATTAATATAATATTTCCCGTTGTTGATTTATTTAGATGGGATATTTTTATTTGTTTCGCGATTCATGAGCATATTATCTGCTGCTACCTATTCCTTAGCATTTTTGTGGGGTTTTCTACACAATTGGTGAATTGACAGTCAACACCAAACTTGGTTAATACAGTCCAGTCATAGGAATTTGAGATGTTAAATTAATGCAGTCATAATTACAATTATTTCTAGCATCATCTAAAACAGATCATCATAAAGAAGGTGTTAATTCAAGAAAAAGATGGTAAACTTGCATTTATTTCTTCAGATAATTTTTACAGGTTAGGCTGAATTATGGTGGACCTAGCTTTATTTTGTCATTTTAACGGTTCTCCCGGCCAGTTTATATACTGGATGTCAATTCTCTGTGGGGTTAAAAAAAAGTCCTTGTCTCTTTTGGCATAGCTTCTACTGCTTCAATGAATGGTGTATCAGATTTTAGGTCCTCAAAAACCCTCTTCCTATAAAACTTATATAGAATCATAAATAAATAGTATTTTCCATACTTTTGATGTAAAATGCCTGTACTTTTTGTGCATATGTTACATGTCATATTGTCAAGTTTGCTTAGTAATCAATTTACAAAATTTTAATACTAATCCCAATATATGAATTTTAGGACAGTTACTGGTTGGATGATAAATAATTGATTACTTGAATACATATTTTTGTATTTGATACTACACAGCCTTTCTTAGTTCCTCGACACTGTGGTAATTGTCTTGAGAATGGACACAATTTTGTCTATTATCAAGCCAGTTTGGGACAATTCACTGTGTTTAATGGGCTGTCACATCCTTTACCCCTCTGTTCTGCATGCCACTGACTAGGATGAATGAGATATACTAGAATCTCAATGTACAGTGCTCCCATGCATTAATGTTGTTTTTTTTTGGTTCTGTATTCATGGTTGCTGTTGGAAATTGACTTACATGAGGTGTTAAGACTTGTTTTTTGTTTATTCCATACTTACTGTTATTATTCAGTAATGTATATATTATAATTTATTTCTGATCCTTTAAGAGTTATAGTGGTATAATGTACAGAATACCAGAAACCGTATATTATTCAGGAAACTGTTTATGTATTCTTTTGTTTTAAGTCTGTCCTCTGATAAAGCAACCACAGAAGCAGATGCTGTTGTCAACACCTTAAGACATAAACGTGCCCCTGAAAATATCTGGTACAGTTGTATGAAGAGATCAAATGAATGGCCAATTACCAAACTATTGAACCCATAAAACCACATACATATGGAGGGAAAGTGATCCAGATGACACACCATGACTTAATTGAGTGAACGATTGTTTTAACACCAAATGAGCAATCATGTTTCGGCTATATCATGGCAAGAACAAATTACATTTTGATGAGATGGGGGTTAGGGGTTATGGTGTTTAACACCACTTTCAACAATATTTCAGTTATATCATGGGGGTTAGTTTCATTGGTGGAGGATACTGGAGTACCTGGAGAATAAGGGTAATAACAAAATTACCGAACTCCGAGCAATCTTACAAAGGGAAAGTCAAAACTCATTACCGAACTCCGAGCAATCTTACAAAGGGAAAGTCAAAACTCATAAGTATATAAACAGACAAAATCAGTCAACAACCGGAAAACTGTGAAAACCGTAATGACCCTGACTTGGTACAGGCATTTCTAAAGAAATGGTGGGTTGAATCAGATTTTAAAGCGAAACCACCGACCTGTCACAAGTCACTGACAAATGATAATGCACCGACAGGTTTAGTTGGATTATTATAGTCCATGGGTAGACATGTCGCTCCACTCTGACACATTATCCTGATTCTGGGTGAACCAGTCTTTGTTTTTATTCCTTAATTTTGCATCTTAGGGAAAAAGCAACAGATACCAATTTTCTAGTCAAAACTCTAAACCCTTAAATCATTGTCTGATCTGTATTGTCTACAAGAAAAGCTTATTTTTAATACTTTTAAAGTTGCTAAAAAAAAAATATGACACTGAAGCTAATGCAATGCTTGAAAATCTTTGAAGATGATTTTTTCCTTTCAATTGATAGCTTATATAGCTCATGAATGACAATATTGAAGGAAAATACCACAAAACTGAACTGGCCCTGTATAATATTTATCTAAAGCAGACTTAGCTCATTTTTAAATTGCATGTCAGGTCTAAAAATTGAGATAATGGTCAGAAACCAGCAAAAACAATCAAGGGCCATAATTCTGGAACAACAAAATAAACCTTCACCAGTATTAGAACAATACTTGTTTTTGCTATTTTCAGAGTTATTTTTGGCTTTTGATATTGCGGAATAAACACAATATACGTACATTGTCAGTAAATATAAATTTTATTTGCTCTCGCTGGGAAACAGGCCAGAAAAGCAAACCTCATTCTTCCCATTTCTAAAGCTTGTCCAAATAAATTTGATATTTTCTGACAATCTATGTAATATTTTCTGAAATTATTGCCTGTAAAGTTTTGGTTAAAAAAACAATGAAAAGGAACTACACAATGAAAATTCTGAGGATTACAAATCAGTACTTTGTTTTCTTTGTATATACAAAAACAAGCATGACAGATGGCAAAAAGACTTTTTACACCATCAAATAGAGGATGCTGATTTAGGTGGCTGTATAAAAAACGAACAAATAAAACATTTAAAGCTTTACTTTGTATCTTTATAAGGATAATATAATTCTTCGATTTCTTTGGGTTTTTATATAGTTCTCCATCTTTTCATATCCTGTTTCTGGTGGAGGGTAATAGTGTTTTGGTGGTTTTCCCTCTCGTAATCGTATAAAGAAATGTGTGTGGCGATAATGGATGACTCCGGGTCTTCTTCTTGCATGCTTTCTCTGGCTCTTTATAACTTTGCCTCTGGCAACATTTGTCTCTTCTGCAATAAAAGAGAAAACAATCATGATAAAATAATGGTACAATTTTACATTAAATATACAGTCAAACTTGCCCATGCAGTCATCTGTATTAAGAGGTCATTTTTTTTTGTCCTGACATAAAAAAATCATATGAATTGAACCTCTTTTAAGAGGTCACCTGTTTTAAAACACCACTTTTTCTTTGTCCCAAAAGTGACCTCTTAATACAGGTTTTATTGTATATAAAGCTATCTACCACATACATATAATATTGAAGTGGATTTTTATGGTCTGTGGTTTTTTCTCCAGTTTCCTCCACTAATAAAACTGACCGCCACAATATAACTGAAATATTGTTGAAAGTGGCATTAAACACCATAACCCTAACCCTTAAGAAGTTGTGCAATACAAATTTTGTTTGGAATAAACAGGTAAAAAGGTCTAGCAGGTAAAAATTACATGCAACTAGATTTCAAAATTGGTGACCAAATGTGTCCTTGCATGGTAAAATTTTCCCTTCAAATTTGTTTCAAACTTGACCTTTACACCTGTTTTGAACTTGACCTTTACACCTGTTTCAAACTTGACCTTTACACATGTTTCAAACAAAAATTTTACAGTCTAAACATGTTGTCAGTTGTGTCCATCAAATATTGGAAGGCTGTCAAATTTGTGTTTGATGCTTTTTGGTTTGGTTTATGGTATTTAACGCCACTTTCAACAATATTTCAGTTATATCGTGGCATTCAGTTTTATTGGTAGAGGAAACCGGAGTACCCAGAGAAAACCACCGACCTGCCGCAAGTCACTGACCAGCATTATCACATAATGTTGTATCGAGTACACCTATCCATGAACTGGGTTCAAACTCACAACTTTAGTGGTGATAGGAACTGATTGCACTGGTAGTTGTAAATCCAACTACATTACGATCACTACCATGACGATCCCAAATTTGTGTTTGAAACATGAAACATGATAATGTATCCGAGGGGAACGACATGTCTACAAGAGACCTGTTGTTGTAGTGAACTATCACTATAAAGATCTAACTAAGCATGTTGGTCTAGTACAAAATGGAAATCATCATGATCTCAAATGTTACTTGTTAGTGTCGCAATATAACTGAAGAATTGTTCACTGTATTTAATTTGGATCTTTAATGTGTAGATATAAGATTTGATTGATTGATTTGTCAGTATTACTACTAATGCACGAGTTGCCATGGAAGCTGTAATTGCTCACCATGTTAAAAGTATGGTACTTAGCCTTCAACTTGCTCAATTTGAGAAATTGTCAATATTGAAGTTTTCTACATAGAAATTAATACACTAATAGTACAGTTTTGTCCGGTATAATCAAATAATTTCAGAGGATATGTTTTTACTTGTAAGGTTATGGTGTTTAACACCACTTTCAACAATATTTCAGTTTTATCTAGTACACCTCACCATGAGTGGGATTAAAACTCACAACGTTAGTGGTGATAGACACTGATTGCATAGGTAGTTGTAAATGCAACTACCATACGATCAAGACCATGATGCCCCCTGATATGATTTTTAGGATTGTTAGATAAAGTAGACTTAATATTAATTCATAATTGAAACATTACAAATTTTAGTAGAAAACTTAGAGCATATATATAAAACAACTTATTTTTATTTATCTACAATATGAAGTTTAGCCTATTCTAGTAATATGTAGATGCATTGACCATTTGAAAAATATAAATCTTACTCTTAGCAACGGTGGCCATCTTGAATTGACACCAGGGTTACAGGATATAATTTTGAAAGATGACAATCCATAGGGCATTTAAACCTACTTTGATTTAAACAGGCCTGGTTGTTTGTTGATGAAAAGATTGAAATGTTATATGTAATGATGTACATACACTCAAAATACGACAGATGCTGTATGATGGCAAAAATATCAATCTGGCCTTTCACCAGGTGATCTAACAGCACAACACTTTTGATTGGATATCCTACGTAAAATATTCAGTTTACTTTCCAAGCATATTTCAGAACAACAGAGGAGAATTTCTTTTATCTTCAATTACCAGATACAAGTGTTTTTCATTAATTAATTTGAATAAAATTCACAGTATTGTATTGGAATATTTGATTATGTCAATCAAACAAACATTGATTATCCTATACACCTATAAGTTTTTACCACTTCTAAGAAAATAATATACAATTACTGCACTTGAACGAGATCAATATGAGGTTTTATGGAGCAGAGTACAACAATATTGAACGAGGCAAAATTGTTGTACTCTGCTCCATAAAACCTCATATTGATCAAGTTCAAGTGTAGTAATTGTTTTATTACATAAGGCTCTATTTTACTCTAATTTTGAAATTTTATCATTTTGGAATCTTATGAAATTCTTGAAATTTTATGAAAATTTTGAATTTTTAAAAAAAAAATTGAAATTTTGAAATTAAAAAAAAAAATTTAACTTTATTTTTTTTTTTTTTAATTTTATAATTTTGAAATTTTTTGAAAATTTTGAAATTTTATGAAATTTTCTAACATTGATTAGCAAAAAGCAATTTCTGTGCAATAAAAAACCATATTGTACCCTCATGCCACGTAATTTCATTCATTGATTTTGCACGAGAGTGCAATATGATTATTTAATTGCACAGAAATTGCTTTTTGCTAATCAATATGTTAGAAAATGGAATGTCACATGTACTGCTTCTGGCCAATAGAAAAACAGTAAAATAGAGCCTTATGTAATAAATACTTTTACTTAAACAAATTAATCAGTGCCTATCACCACTAACGTGAGTTCGAATCACATTCATGGCGAGGTGTACTCGATACAACATTATGTGATAAAGTTTGTCAGTGACTTGCGACAGGTCAGCAATTTTCTTCCATTTCATTTACCAATAAACTGACCACCACGATATAACTGAAATATTGTTGAAAGTGGCATTAAACACCATATCCTTATCCTAAAACATATTTAACCTATAAATCCCCAAAGAAACATTTACCATGCAGTACAAGTTTTACTGTCACTTCTACACCAACAAACACAAAAATTTTGTCTGTATTTGTACCTCTAGTTAATGTGATGTCAGACTCAATGACAGTATTTGTAAGATTAACT
Organism: Bathymodiolus septemdierum; assembly: GCA_963383655.1. Lineage (NCBI taxonomy): Eukaryota > Metazoa > Mollusca > Bivalvia > Mytilida > Modiolidae > Bathymodiolus > Bathymodiolus septemdierum. The sequence goes on along the minus strand of OY726524.1, from coordinate 32,395,611 downwards.
TCACCCATATTTTGTGCTGTTGATAACCCCACTTCATGGTAATACAATTATATGTGCCAAATAACATCAACATGATAAAGATGTGCAAATGTACCTAGTGTTAATTGGCAGAAGTAAAGAGCACCTCTCAACTGCAGGAAAGGGGCCATTTTACACTCCTTTTAGGGTATGAGTTATGCTCATTATTGAAAACCCTACCACGACTGTGAAATGCTTAACAGAAAAAAACCCGCTGTTCCTTTACTTTCATTTGGGTCTAAGTGTAATGAATGCATCTCACACATTCATTTACATCCAAATATGTTCTTACAAATTCATACAAAAGACCTCTCCTATAAATAATGGTAGAGTTATTGAGATCAATGTCGTTATCCTTCACTTACCAACCCATAAGTTAGACCTAAACTGAGTTATCCTTCACTAACCAACCTATAAGTTAGACTTAAACTTAGTTATCCTTCACTTACCAACACATAAGTTAGACTTAAACTTAGTTATCTTTCACTTACCAACCCATAAGTTAGATTTAAACTTAGTTATCCTTCACTTACCAACCCATAAGTTAGACTAAAACTTAGTTATCCTTCACTTACCAACCCATAAGTTAGACTTAAACTGAGTTATCCTTCACTTACCAACCCATAAGTTAGACTTAAACTCTACATTATGTTCTTTGACTGCCATTTCTTGAGCTTCTAATATAACCTAATGATATATAAATAAACATTATATTTTGATAAGCTAACCCAGAGGGATGAGCAGTATTGCTTTTAAAATTGTTAACATCTACTCAGAAAAGCAATATATAATATTCTTTTTACCATATTCTCAATCTTCATTTTTTACTACTCTAGCCCTGGGGGATGAGCAGTATGTTTTTTTTTTATTTTTAACATCTACAGGGACTAAAAAACTACTAGGGCTTAGCACCACTTTCAACAATATTTTAGTTATATCGTGGTGACAGTTTTATTGGTGGAGAAAACCAGAGAAAACCAATGACCTGCCGACTTACTACTAAGAAAAGCAATTATATAATATTCCTTTAACTTTATTCTCAGAGTATAGATAGATTGATCTGACATTTTTTTGGTCAAAAATCAAATATTTGCTCACCGGCAGGTAAATTCAGCAGCTTAGTTGAATTTAGACCACAGATATCAAAATAATTGTATTAAGTATTTAAAGAGAGGAATACAGGATCAATAACATGTAAGAGCACATTCTTAATCTAATATTATTAATATAGTGTTCTAGCTAGGGTCTGAAAATGGAGAGGCTTGGGGAAAGATCACATCAGCATGTTAGGTTATTGTTGAATAGGTAATTCAGACTACTAATGCTATTGTTCATATTGTTACCATGGATATTATATATATTGATATGAAATGAAATTAATTTATGAAGCTTCATAAAGTTGACACTAATTACTTGGCTTGGATGTAACTGTTTAATTAATAATTGCATACAGGTACATGCAAATTATGAAGAGACACAGGGGTGCTCTGAGAGGGCAGAGGAACACACGATTTTAAGACCAGGGTGCTGCTCCCGTCTGTTTCCTTCAAGCAAGCACATCATAAATGTGTAAATTAGCGATTCTGTGTTTGAAACATGAATTTGACTGAAATATATAGTCCGATCCAATGGTAACGCAAGTTCTATGGTTTCATGTATTCATGCCATATTTTTAATTTAAATACCACAGTACCATAGGACCTAGATATAAATACCACGGTACCATAGGAACTAGATATAAATACCACGGTACCATAGGACCTAGATATAAATACCACGGTACCATAGGACCTAGATATAAATACCACGGTACCATAGGAACTAGATATAAATACCACGGTACCATAGGACCTAGATATAAATACCACGGTACCATAGGAACTAGATATAAATACCACGGTACCATAGGAACTAGATATAAATACCACGGTACCATAGGACCTAGATATAAATACCACGGTACCATAGGACCTAGATATAAATACCACGGTACCATAGGAACTAGATATAAATACCACGGTACCATAGGACCTAGATATAAATACAAAATACAATAACACAAACAAATCTAAAAAACAAAAGCTCAGACAAGACAAACTTCAACAAAAAATACACATCCAGGCTAGTCTGAGATTTTTTATGAGATGAAAATGCTCACTGATGAAAAAAGATGAAACCTCCCATAGTGGTCCAAACCTTCATTATCTTTAGCTGTTGGACCAAGGTTGACACATTTTATTACCAAATATTTTGCTAAAAAAAAGGGAAGTTTGCTAATCAGAGGAAAACTTTCACCTCTGCTTATTACGAGAACAAGAGAGGGTATTGTTCTCAATTTATTACAGTACAGGCTCCCTTTTATAATTAGGCTACCTCTTTTATCAGGTCAGATTTCAGATGCACTGTGATAGTAAAATACTATCAAATTGTCTCTCTCAAAAAAGGTCACCCCTCTTTATCAAGACATTTTTCTTATTGCAGAGGAAGTGGTCTTATAAGAGAGGGGATTAACTTTAGTAGTTTGTATCAAGTTTGTCAGAACTCCATCGTCATGTTTTCATTATAGTAGGGAAATGTTATTTAATTCTTTATTTATTTCATGAGGATTACATACACCCAGAGGCTACTAGTAGCTCTTCTCAGTAGGGAAATATTATATAAAGTGTAATTTAAGTAACTCCTTACCTCTTTTATAATATGTGCACCTTTATGTTTGGCTAAAGATAACTGTTTAATTGCTTCATCAACTGTCATTCCACGAATCTGAAACACAGGAAGTGAACACATTTAACAACAAAACAGAAATTTCAGTTATGGTTAGAATAATTTATCCTACAGTGAAATCTTTCTAAACCGAACCTCCTTGGGACCATCTTTTATGTTCGAAATAGACAGGTGTTCAATTTATACAGGATAAATTAACAAAGATTTCCTACATTGGGACTTTATTTGTAGTTCAGTTTATACGTGAATTCTGGTTTATTCAGGGTTTGGTTTAGACAGATTTCACTGTACATTAAAAATTGTGAATATTATGATGTCTGCTTGTACTGGGTTTTACAAGTGGTAGCTCACTGAAGAATATGCTTAGGTTAAATGTCATCCAGTCTCAGATGCGTTGGCATGGTAAATGATGAAATTATGTCATACATGTATCAATTTATTGTAAAAGAAAACATAATAACATAAACTTTAAAATTCTTTATCACCATGATCATAATATTAATTAATAAGACAGTTAAGTTGTCTAGACCAGCCTTTCCTTTGGGTCAGATGAGCTAAAAAGATGACATATATGTCAATTAATAACAATAGTTCACATGGAAAGGTGAGATTAAAATGTCCTTTAATTTCCCTTTGTCTATAAAATATGCTTATTGACGAGATCATAGTAGTGAAATATACTGTACCATCATAGCCATGTACCACATCTTGTCTGTACTGTATTTTATATGATTCTTCATATGGACAATCTCCTGTAATATATACATGCATAATATAAGTTTTTAAGGTACATGAGTACATGAGTTCCCCTATTATAAGTCCCTTCCAACCAAAGTTTCAAAGTACATAAGTCGCCTCCAACAAAGGACACCCCTCTTATCAAACCATATTTCAGATGCACAGAGAGTGCATTAAACATGTGTACATCTACAAATATTTATGAACTAATTGCATATTTTTTGTAGATATCCATCAAAAACAAAAAATTCAAAAATACCCCATACAAACTACATTTGTAAAACATTTAAATAAATGAAATGTTTTCCCTTCCCAACATACTTTTTATCAAAATGTAACCAGAACCAAATATGTTTTTATTTGGTCTGGTCCTATCATTCTAATGGACCTAAATATTTCAAAGTTACAGTAAATGATGCATGTTTAACCCCATTTTTCAACAATATTTAAATTATATCGTAGCTATCAGTTTTATTGGTGCAGGAAATCGGAGTACCAATAGAAAATCACTGACCTGTTGCAAGTCATGTGATAAACTTTATCACATAAAGTTGTATCCAGTACACCTTGCTATAAGCAGGAATCAAACTCATATCTTTAAAGGTGATAGGGTTAGGGTGTTTAATGCCACTTTCAACAATATTTCAGTCATATCGTGGCGGTCAGATTTATTGGTGGAAGAAATCAGAGTACCCAGAGAAAACCACAGATCCGTCGCAAGTCAGTGACAAACATCGCATAATGTTGTATCGAGTACACCTCGCCGGAGTGAAATTCAAACACACAACATTAGTGGTGATAGGCACTAATTGCATAGGTAGTTATAAATCCAATTACCATATGATCATGACAGCCCTTTAAAGGTGATAGGCCCTGACTGAATAGGCAGAAATAAATCCAACTACCGAACAATCATGGCCACAGCGGCCCTTTTAAAATTTTTTATTTTATAAAAAATATATATATTCAGCATTGAAGTGATGCAAAAAAACTTACTGCAGGTCTTTTTGGTTCCCCTGGCTTCTGTGGTGGATAAACGATTTCATTATATTTCAACCAATTCTCAGGTATTTTTGAAAAGAATGGATTCTTAATTTCTTCAGGATCAAATTTATCATTTTTTCTGCTACTTGTATGAAAATGCCTACATCCTGGTAATCTGTATGTTGATTGGTTGACTGAAGAAGTACAACTGGCAGCAGATATACTGACAACAGGGGATGATGGGAAGGTTCTTGCTATCCTACTATCAACGGTCTGAGTTCTATAATATATAAAATAACAATGATTTCTGGGTAATCAAAGCTTCAAATCTCTAACATACTTGCAATTTGTCTAGACTCATCATTTGTGTTTGGGACTCACCATTTTTTTTACATAAAATAACAAAGAATCCACTGGTGGGACTCGTGAATATTTGTTTGCGACTCATAAATTTTTTATTCTACAAGGATCTCTGTAATATCTCTCTTTAATTGGAACAATCAGTTGTTAATAAGCTGTACTTGTAGTACCCAAATAGTGAGTGAATAGTATTTAATAGTTTTGGACAACAGACGAAAGATGCAAAGGGCAACAGGTCAAAATGCCCCCACTACCAAAACACTCCCATCTTTTACCAAAATGCCCCCATTTTTCACCAAAACGCCCCCACGTTATAAATCATTATAAAAAAATAATAATTTGTGATTCAAATGTTTATAAATGTCTTCCCGCGATTAGTTTTTGTCCGAATATTTTGCTTTTGTTTTATTATATTTTTATTAATCTATTTATTAAAATTATAAATTTAATTAATGATGATCGCATTAAATCTAATTTATATGTTCCATTAATTATTACAATAATTATATGCCTTTATTGGTTCCGATGGTCTTTGATGAGCTTAATTACCGATAAGAAAGTAAAAACACACACAAGCCAAGGTATTGTGAAAAACAAATGTACAAAACCAACAAAAGAATTTTGAGAAGTTTAAGCTTTGATAACAATGGCTTGATGTGGCCATATGGCTTAATAATTAAGTCATATAAAAGTAATGGCAAAAGCTCACATGACTCTTCGGATTAGGTAAACTTTAAAGTAATATGAAAGGCAAACATCGTGGAATTTTTTGATTAAATATTTTCACTTAATATGTCACTTAACTTTAACTAAAATCAACTGCATAACATTAAAAATCCACTCAAAAGCAGATTTTAAGAGCAAATCGCAAAATATTTGACAGCAAATAATTCTGTTTTCCCGTACAGTAATGCAAATGATATGCACGTGACCCAAGATTTGAACTCTTTCAGGGAGATTATTGCTCATGCACACTGTTGATGAAAAAAATGTCGGATGCAATTAAAAATATATTCCGTGTGTAAGAATAATTGCAAAAAAAAAAAAAATGGTTCACACGACATGAAACAGACAGATTCCTCAATAATCATTGTCAGGAATGTGTGCATTCTTACCTCAGCATCCATGATTGTTTATCTTTTCGTCATGAGGTCATGATCGGCAATCATCGGAACAAAACAATTTTTAATCAGTTTCCACAACAATGGCGAGGACGATAAACATGCACACGGATTTGCAGATTTCTAATTGCTGGGAACATATTTCGACTTGAAACATGCATGAATAGCTTAGTAAAGGTACCGTCATATTCCAAATTGAATTTTCAGGGAACAAATTTCTTCACCCAAAACTGGTGTAATATTACTTTAACATGCTAAGAACTAATTATAAATTTGTAAACCTGACTGTATCAAGATTTTAATCAGACTCTTAAAGTTGCTTTACTATTGCAATTCCATATCATATCGTTCTTTTGTAAAAATCATAAGATCCGCATTTAGACATGTGACCATATATATTATTTTTTCCGTATTGTGCAACCGAATTTGTATTGAACGTGATAAATTGTCCGTATTAAATCAAACTGACAGTTTTTCAAGAAATAAGTGACTGTTTGTTAGCTCTTTTGTGTTTTAAAGATTTTTAAACATACCTTGTCTGTAATAAACCTTGCTTCAAAACGCTGACCAATACTGAAAATATAAAGGTGCATGAATTTACTACAAGTAGCTATATTAAGATGTATTATCTGTTCCACTCAAGAGTATACAATGCATTACAATATCTAATTCACAATTTAGTTACCAATCATGCCAGTATAACGTAAGTCAATTTCAATTAAATATAATTTTGTTTCAACAGCATATTTTGCCATTTTGAATCTGTTTTGTTTGTTTTTATGTTAGTTTGTCAATATATTTCCATTTTGCAATATATTATATTTACATGTAAGATACACTTCAGCACAATGCAATGAATCTGTTCAACAGGATAGGGTTAGCTCAAATAGAATCTCCTTTAAGAAGCATGCATAAAACATAGTAAATCAAGTAAGACAAAAGAAATTACGAAAAGAAAGTTTAAAACAGTGATGGTCAACAATTCCACCAATATCAACAAAACGAAAAATCACCTCTCAACTGAACTCACTGAACACTAAAAAGACCACGACACATGACGTTGTTGTTGGAAATCCTGGTCCAAGTTTGCGACAGGCACAACAATGTGGTGGGGTTAACCCAATTAATGGGATCCCACAGGGCTCACCAACACAGGCGAAGTGGGCGACTTTTTGCCTTGGTTTCAATGAAATCGCCCAATTTCTCTGTCAAAAAGCGAAGTTTTAGTCGCCCCGACAGTCTTTTCAAGTCAGTATTTTTTTAACCAATAATCGTACTTTTCCTTCAATATTCACATAAAATGAGCTCCCATGTTCTTGAAATCTGACCCATACAGAGTTTGATGTTTAATATTTTATTCCAAACTCGTTAATTGCATCATTTTAAGATCATTGTGCAGCACGTTCGTTTTGTGAAAGGTAGGGGAACATGCGGCAGTGGGGAAAGAAACGCTAAAATTTTGATCGATTTTCGGAAGTCTCCCAGATTTTCCCTCACTTCGTCCTTAAGTCAACTGAGAGAGGAAGTCAAGTCGCCCTGTTTTTACTATGTGTGGTGAGCCCTGTCCCAAATGCAACCCTCCCCTCTTGATAACTGAATCTCCAATGGCAATACATATATAAACAAACGACAAAAAACCTCTGCAGATTTGCTTCCACTAAAAAAAAACCAGCATACTATCACAAAAATGAATGGCAATATAAACATGGACAGTACAATAGCAAGGTTAATGAATGCTGACTACTAGCTAGGAAGGTGGAATCTGTTGGTTAAAGACCATTACTCTCTAGACAAAAAATTCATAACTGATACTTCTGACAGATTTAATATCAATTAATAGTCATGCACATCCAACGAAATAAATGGTCTTCGTGGGAGACCATAACAAATAGGTCATCAAACTGTTGAAATCAAATATTGAACTATGAATAGTACATACTTTGAAATATGGAATGAAATATAAATGTACTAATTTAATTGCTAGTTGAACCCACATATGCAAACAAAATATTTAATCAAATGTTGGAAGTATATATAGTCATTATTAAATACCTTTTTGTAGATTTCATAGCAGTTAACAAAGAAAGTCTTAAAAGTTCGGAAGAAATGAACAAAGATATGGTAATAATAACATTCTTCTCATTCAAGAATACATCTATTTCGAGATTTCGTCCTTAAAATGAGAAATTCATAATTGATTTTGTGCAACTTTGTGAAAACCTAACACCAAGGATGTACAAAACAGAAAGAGACATACCGTGATCAATCACCGTGATAGTGGTCATGTCTAGGAGAGTGATGGGGATTAAAATTTTAAATTCATGTCGGTGACGTCAGTGATCAGTTGTTTATTGGGAGGCAATAAAACACCAGCCTGACCAGATGTTAATCTTGTAATCAAGTGTGTCATTTTACAGGTAAACTAGTTAGATAAGATCATTAAAGATGTACAGGTGAAATTACGTTTTTATATCGCCTGTTTTTTTTTTTTTTCAGGTACTGTCTCGGATTCCCCTCAGAATTAAAAAAAAAATACATTTTTATTTCTTTCCTCAAAACGTAAAACATCCTTGAACATAATCCCGGGAATGAAATCCTGAGATCGAGAAAATAGCATGAGAACGGAGAGTTCATTTGAATTAATAAATGATTATTCAACTTCAATTCAGTGAAATCATTGGGTTGTGCAAATTTGTTTCAAAGATTTTTAACCTTGGCTGTGTATTGCGTATCTACACCTAGTATTTTATTGACATGCGTACACAACGAGACCTGGCTTGTGCACAAATGAAGTTTCATAAACACATGCATGATTTGCTACGTTTTAAAGCATATTTCCAGTTCAATGTTACATCTTAGTTCAATAATATTTTTTATACATTCAGTAATTTTTTAAATTTTAATCATCATAGGAAACCCAGTTAAAACCCTTTTCGTTGTAGAAATACGTACTAAATAATTTTTATACGGTCGTTGAAGAATTTGATTTAAAGAAAAACCGAAACAAATATTTATAAACAGATCGTTCAAAGAAGTACTACATGTCCAGAAGTCACTAAATTTACGGATATATTTTGGAAATTAGCGGCTAATCAGCAGAAAGTCATGGTTTTACCCCTACAAATGTTTGACATTACACAGTATCTGACCAAAATCAAATGTCACCAGTTTATTTATTTATTCAAATTCAAATCTTAATTGGCTTTCAACCCAATAGATTTGTGACAAAATACAGCCAAAATAAACCCAAAGTTTATGGAACAAATTAAAAGCATGCTCTTCGTTTTCCGCTTTTTGTTAATTTTTGTAGCCATTATGTAAATTTGGATTGTTATAGGTTTTTGTTTGCAATTTTAAAGAAAATTATTTTCATCTATAACGGAATTACGTAACAAGCCAAGTGTGTAAAACAGATTACTTGAATTGTTAATTTTAGAGGTAAAAGTCCAAAACACAAAATAAACCCATATTCAATTTTACGTCTGCTTTTTACAGTACAGAAAGGGACATACCGTGATTGATCACTCCGAGAGACATAATTTTTAATCCTTTAGACATATCATCACGGAGATAAACCCACTGTGATAGACCTAAAAAGGACCATAAAACAAGGTGATGGGGATTAAATTTTATGACTCTGGGTCACCTGTGTACCGATTGATATTTTACCGCCAATTAAGAGATTAGCATTACCTATTCTACCTGTTGACTTTTAATATCGTAAGCCGTAATTATTGCTACTGAAGGATGTATTTTTGACAATTAATTGTGTATCCTCTTGCTGTTAATATTTGACTGTTTGTTGCTTTTCATTGCCAATGAATGTGTGTCTTGTTTTCGTTTGTTTTAGAAAGTTCTACTTTATGACCTCGAGTTCTATATTAAGAATTTTGTTGAAACCACAACTGAACTTTATCTTGTTTAATTTTAATTTCTCATTTTTTTTCTTGTTGGGTTGAATTCAGTATGTATTGAATTATTCGTAAATACGGGCTACTTCATCAGTGTATTTTTTGTTTATAAGTTAAACCGCAGGCGCGGGTTTTTGAAGCACAGACTTTGCAAGCGCGGGTTTTGTAGTGTTTAGTTGGTAAAGAGCAGACTTAAAATTGATTATCGATTTATTTTGTGTTTTGGACTTTTACCTCACGTATTGAAAAAAATTAACAATTCAAGTAAACTGTTTTACACACTTGGCTTGTTACGATATTCCGTTATAGATGAAAATAATTTTCTTTAAAATTGCAAACAAAAACCTATAACAATCCAAATTTACGTAGCCTAATGGCTACAAAATGAACAAAAAGTGGAAAACGAAGAGCATGCTTTTAATTTGTTCCATAAACTTTGGGGGTTTTTTTTGGCTGTATTTTGTCACAAATCTATTGGGTTGAAAGCCAATTAAGATTTGAATTTGAATAGATAAATAAACTGGTGACATTTGATTTTGGTCAGATATTGTGTAATGTCAAACATTTGTAGGGGTTGATAAAGGTTAATTCCTTATTTCCTTTCATGTTTCTAAACTTTCTGCAGATTAGCCGCTAATTTCCAAAATATATCCATAAATTTAGTGACTTTTGGACATGTATAGTACTTCTTTGAACGATCTGTTTATAAATATTTGTTTCGTTAAATTTTAATCAAATTCTTCAATGACCGTATAAACATTATTTAGTACGTATTTCTACGTCAACGAAAAGGGTTTTAACTGGGTTTTCTATGAAGATTAAAATAAAAAAAATTACTGAACGTATAAAAAATATTATTGAACTATAATGTAACATTGAACTGGAAATACGCTTTAAAACGTAACAAATCACGCATATCGCGCATGTGTATATGAAACTTCATTTGTGCACAAGCCAGGTCACGTGTACGCGTGTCAATAAAATACTAGGTGTAGATATGGAATACACAGCCAAGGTTAAAAATCTGTGAAACAAATTTGCACAACCCATGAATTCACTGAATTGAAGTTGAATAATCATTTATTATTTACATTTTATTCATCAATTCAAATGAACTCTCCATTCTCGTGCTATTTTCTCGATCTCGAGATTTCATTCCCGGGATTACGTTCAAGGATGTTTTACGTTTTGAGGAAAGAAATAAAAATGTTTTTTTTTAATTCTGAGGGGAATGTGAGACAGTACCTGAAAAAAAAATAGGCAATATAAAAATGTAATTTCACCTGTACATCTTTATCTCACTAGTTTACCTGTAATACGACACACTTGATTACAAGATTAACACCTGGTGTTTTATTGCCCCCTGATCACCGACATGAATTTAAAATTTTAAACCCCATCACTCTCCTAGACATGACCACTATCACGGTGATTGATCACGGTATGTCCCTTTCTGTACTGTACCAACTAAACACTACAAAACCTGTGCTTGCAAAGTCTGTGTTTCAAAAACCCGTGCCTGCGGTTTAACTTATAAACAAAAAATACATTTATGAAGTAGCCCGTATTTACGAATAATTCAATACATACTGAATTCAACCCAACAGAAGAAAAAAATGAGAAATTAAAATTAAACAAGATAAAGTTCAGTTGTGGTTTCAACAAAATTCTTAATATAGAACTTGAGGTCATAAAGTAGAACTTTCTAAAACAAACGAAAAAGATAACAAGACACACATTCATTGGCAATGAAAAATGACAAACAGTCAAATATAAACAGCAGGAGGATACAAAATTAATTGTCAAAAACCCATCCTTCAGTAGCAATAATTATGGCTTATGACATTAAAGGTCAACTGGTAGAACAGCAGAGTTCCTGAAAAGTGTCGGTTTTGTCGGATTGGCCGACAAAAATATGTTAAGTCCAACAAAAATTGATTCTTTGTCGCTCCGCCGGACCGGTAAAGAATTTCCATAAAAAGTTTATTTCCTTTCCGATATTATTTTTCTATTCCACAATTTACCTTGTCCGGTCAAGGACAAATATTCAGTTATGGCCGGATGGCCGATATCTTTCTCCCCAAACGCTAAACCTGGGGTAAAACGAAAGCAAGAAAATGTTGCCACCAAGGAGGTCAAAAGAAAATATGAAGATAAACGTGATCGTTGTTTTCAGGAGCATTGGCTTGAAAAAATCCCATGGTTGCAACACGACGAGAGGGGTATGAGGTGCACAATTTTTTGCAACTTTTACGATAATTCCAAACAACAACAGGGGTCTAGTACAAAGAATTTGTTCTTAACAGAGACTGAGGTTACAGTTGTTGATGAGAATGAGGTTGAGGAAAGTGAAAAAGAGAATGAGCAGGAAGAACAGACAGAACCAGTGAATGTTGTAGAGCAAACAGATGAGGAAGATAGTGCAAGTGAAAGAGAAAGTGAGATGAGTAGCTCTGAGTGTGAGATGAGTGAAGAGGAAACCTTTAGAAGCATCAACAGAATAATAGAGTATGAGATAGAATATGTGACAGCGTAGTTAAATGAGTTTTGTTATCATTAATGAACTGTTCATTGTCTAGATTCAATTAATAAAAATGATTTATATTAATAAAAATAGCAAAAATTATTCGGACTGACAAAACTTGCCGAATGTCTGACAAGATCAAAATCTTTTCAAGAACTCTGGAACAGGTAACGCTAATCTCTTAATTGGCGGAAAAACATCAATCGGCACACAGGTGACCGAGAGCCATAAAATTTAATCCCCACCACCTTGTTTTATAGCCCTTTTTAGGTCTATCACAGTGGGTTTATGTCCGTGATGATATGTCTAAAGGATTACAAATTATGTATCTCGGAGTGATCAATCACGGCATGTCTCTTTTTGTACTGTAAATATATGTAAAATGCAGAGGTAATTGACTGGAAGATTGTGGAAAAATATTTGATGACACGATTGGTTAAAAATTGCATCACTGTTTCACATAATGGACAATGGTTGGGTTGAGTTGATTTCAATCGTGTCATCAAATATTTTAGTCGCAGTTTGGTTAAAAATTGCATCACTGTTTCACATAATGGACAATGGTTGGGTTGAGTTGATTTCAAACTGCGACTAAAAGTTGAGGTATTAATTCATAAGTTTTGATCTTGATCTTGATTGGATACCACTAGGAAATAGAAAATGCAAATAATTAAAGATTACCAGTTATATTAGCGTTTACCAGTTAAATTAGCGAATTGTCGTGGCATTTTAGCGTTTTTCCTTTTAAATTTGCATTGTCGTGGCATTTTAGCGTTTTTCCTTTTAAATTTGCATTGTCGTGGCATTTTAGCGTTTTCCCTTTTAAATTTGCATTGTCGTGGCATTTTAGCGTTTTTCCTTTTAAATTTGCATTGTCGTGGCATTTTAGCGTTTTTCCTTTTATATTTGCATTGTCGTGGCATTTTAGCGTTTTACCAGTTAAATCGCACGGTCATCTAAATCACCCGCTGAGTAGAGAGATTACGTAATACTGTAGTCGTCACTAGCTCATTGAATATGACGATCTATAGTATTATATTATCGTGTATCTATATGTATTTATTTATCTATTTATTATTATTATTATTATTTATGTTATACTAGTCTGGCCCTTAATAAATTTAGTGTATTCAACACACAATAATCCATCAATTGTTGCGTATTTAATTTTCATGTCGTATTTTAACTTAATGCGATGTTTATTAAGAAATGCGACTTTAAATGTATTAAAATATTAGCAAAGTGTGATACACGCACAGAATACGTATACTGTTGTCACTTCACTATTACTTGTTTTTGATTATCATGCGAGAAATACATTAACCTTGTATTATCTATGCTGAGACTATTTACTAAAAAATGAATTAAGTATATATTAAACTATCCGTCTCTATTAAGCTATTTATGTCTTGTTTTATAGCACAGGATTGCATATGTACAGCGTCAAAGTTATTGTGCTTTAAAAGTTCTGATTATTGTAATGAACAATTGTAATGAACAAACCTTAATGAACAATACATATTTTTGTTTATGATATAAAACAAATAATCATAACCCTATGAAATAGAAATAGAATAGAAATAAGTTTATTAACCAAATCAGGGCCCCAGGAGGGCATATACAAATAACAATTATGATTGATACACAGCAACAATATATCAACCTAAATATTCGCGGTGAAATATCAATAATTGTGGTGCAGGCACTCGGGCAGGAAAAGAGATATATGCACATAAACGTACATACACTCACTCACATATATATGAGGGGGGGGGGGGGGGGGGGGGGGGGGGGATGAGAGAGAACATATACATATATATCAGGTGATTCATTACCAATCTGCAAGAGACACCTTGAGTCGATGCTAAAAGGAATAAAGTCCTACTTGTGTCTAGTGCAGACCGGCCATGTTGAAGTGTAAATGCCGTAACGTACGATCCAACAGAAATATGCAATTTACATGTAAACACTATTTTGTCAGTTAATTAGATTGATCAATAAATACAGGATTTTTTTTTTCTTCAAATGTTTACATAATTCCCTGATAAATATAAGAGCAATCTATAATAGTATTATATTATTGTTTATTTATTTGTATCATTCTGGATGATAATAACTTTAGCTATTCAATACACAATAATCCATCAATCGTTGTGTTTTTACAGTAAAGTTATGTATATTTGATTTCTTGATTTTGTTTTTCAGGTCCTAGAACTATACACTCATATTTATTTCAATTTGATGTTGATTTAAATGTAAACGTTTAATATTTTCACGGAGATTCAACATTATAATTTATGTTTATTTATTTCACAGGCTGATTGATGCCTTTTAGTGGCCTTTAGTGATTTAAAAATGTTAATTTCTTTTCATTTTTTTGCTTGTTTGTCATTTTTGATGACCGAAACGTAAAATATTATGCGGAAAATATATTTCTTATATTTTTCATGTATTTTCAGAAGCAAGAGACCATATTTTAATTTGAAATATTTTATTCTTCAATAAATTAAGGCAAATAATTCCTGAAATAAGAAGTGAAAGGCGGGTTTACTTATTTTTATTTTCATTCTGAGAACGACAGATACATTCACACCGGTTCACTCAGCAGGGTACCTAATATTGCCAGGCAGAATATACAAGTGTCATTTTACATCCGGTCGACGGGACTCTGACCGAATACTTGAATACATGTGTCATAATCTTTGGCAATAATCAGAAACGCAATACACATTTTGTGACCATTTAACGGTACCCGTGACTAGAATAGGAGATGCAATACACATTTTAAAGGTTCTAATAGGTGATCAAAATACACGACCCTGATCAAGTATACATTAGGAATGGGTGCATATTAATGCACACTGGCGGATCAAGGGGGTGTTCGACAATTTAGTAAAATTTGTGTATAAATTGGGTAAAAATTGGCAAACAAGAGCCTGGGACCCCGTTTTCAAAACTGCTGGACCCGCGCCTGATGCAGCAATGATTCTGGGGCTATTTTCACAAAAAATCTTAAGATTAACATTGATCGTAAGTTATATTGGATTGTTCATTTTTATCTTGATTTTTTTTGTGCATCATCAGAATGATATAGCAACAACCAAAATTATGAAGTAAAGCAGGGTGAATAGAGCAGGGTAGAAAATTCTTCTTGCAAACCCCAAAAAGCAAAATAGACAAAAAACATTCATATGCAATTTTTCCTTATAAAAACAACAATTATATTTTTTATGACTATTCTGAGATTAGGTCCGCCAGTTCGAAAGACGCTATTAAAATAAACAAAAAATGTTTTCTTTACGCAGAGACATATTATATGTTACGCTTTGTTCAAATCAGAAATAACCGTTATGAAAACAGATTAATCTTTTTACTGTTGGCAAGTAAGAATATTGTATTTCCATAAACAAATTATTATATTACGTAAGAGATGTACCCTGAAGTTTTGTATAATAAACTTTAAAAGTATTTATAATACGCATCATCTGTAATTGTCAAATGAAAACTATTACAAATTATATGTTTACATATCCTCTCAATTTTATGGCTTCCTACCCTGTAACTTTCTGTGCTTTTAGCTAAGAAGCAGAGCTTATGTGTAGCTTTATTGTAGTGCATGAACGATCAATTACAAAGTTCGATCTTATAAATAATAGCATTAAAACAATTTTGCTCCGTAGCATAGGCCTATTTTTTTTTTTTTACAAATTCATGGCATTGTTCCGATGTCCGTTCTTTTTTTTTCACATAATTTCGTAGTTCTTCAATTTTCGAAACAAATCTTTTGTAAAAGTGTCTCATTAAAGACGGATCGTTTTCTCCGATTCGTTTGTTTTTCCATAAGTATATAGAAACAAAACGTAAATTTGCAAAAAGTGATTGTGTAATAAATTCATAAAAGATGTTAGTTTGCTTTTAAAGACGTAATTACCAAAAACAGTGAACCTACCTATTGAACCATACTTTTTGTAATGCTAAAAATTTACTTCATTTATAAAGTAGCTGGAAAAAAATCCAGAAGGGCTATATAAAATTGAAATATGTCGTCTGCCTCTCAGGCACCGGCTCTTCCTGTCATGGGGTCACTGATCGTACTTGTAAACAAAAGAGCTGACTGAAATGTGCCTGTTTCTTATATAAAATACATGTCACTTCGCAGTGCATTGTGGTTTCAGCACTAAGAAAAACATCAAAAGTAAACACAATTTTGAAAGTGGTCATTTTCAAACATTCTGTTATTTTATTTAGATGTAGTATAATTTGGTAGATGGCCAGAACCATGCAATTTTAAAACCAGCCATTTCCGGATTTTATATTCGTTTCCATCCCGTATATCGGCCCTGTTTTTACTTCAAACGAAAACAGATGACGCCATTTTACTGATAACTTGAATAATACTGCGCCCTCTATCAGCACTTTCGCTGGACGACTAGCGGGAGAGTAATATAACGACTGGATTATTCGGGTTATTTTACTGACAGCAAAAGTTGCCAGATAATCGAGAGTATATTAAAATACAAGAATGGCTTTAAAAACAATCTTATGTACAAAGAAATATTTAACTATGCATTCTTTGAAAATTCCAATCATCATATGAATGAAGGGTTAACACTGTTAATCGCTATATCTGAAAATCGATAATAGCACGAAAACCGATAACACGATGCTAATAATCGAATATTCTTCTACATATTTTTGGACAGGAAGAGCTCAGATCACATACTCCATTCATTATTGTATTTTTATTCAATAAAATATTTTAAAAAGTTGTTCTTCAATTTTCTATTTCATTAGTTAACGATATTTTTGTTTGTTTGATAGCGTCACGTGTTTTGTTGGTTATGCATGTTGTTTGTTGACATCCTAGTTTTAGTAATATTTTGATCTCGGGGTGAAATTTAAATGTATAACAAGCTTGCTTGCTGTATTTATCCTTTCTTAAGAAAAGAATGTCATTATTCCTACAATGTAGTGTCAATTTATGTGTTTTCATCCGTATTTTTACATCCGACATTTTTTTTTATTGACATGTACAAGGTTACATAATATAGTCTCTGATCCATTCATACACTTTGCTAATAAGTAATATTTTCTTTACAATAGTTTATTTTTGTTAATAAAATAGACGAATTATTGAATAACGATTTATATAAATGAAACGATTAAAATTGATTGCTAAAAAAAAGTGCTATTATTAATTACCTGGATATGTTTGGATAAGAGAATAGCATTCGGGTCATCGAGGGGTCATTTAGTCTCGTGGTTATAAATAATATTTTCTTTTGAAAAGTTTATTTTTGTCAGTGAAATGTTGAATTACAAGAATAAAACGAGTATACTATGGGTTGTGGAATTATTTTTTTCAAAGATTGAACATGTGGTATTTGCATCATCAAGTAGTTCAATAAAAATATTGATTCAAATCTAATAAAAATGAAGTAAATTTATATTGATTTAAGAAGAAAAATTGAAATAAAGAAAAGTTATAAAATTAATGAGAAATGAAATAATATATTTTATGCAAGAGTAAAGTATGGTCATTTTTTTGTTTGTTAAAAGAATCCAATAGGAAAATAAACCATTAATTAAAATTTTAACAGAAATAATACACTTTAAAACAGTAAAATATGTATACATTAAGGAAAGAAAATAGATCATATATATATATTCTTACAATGGAAATGAAGTTCTATTTTTAAGTAAATTTTTATAAGAAAATTATTTCTTTCATAACTTGACTTTTTAATTATAAAAAATAGTGAAAAATCAAGCTTGGAGAGCATATTTCAGGTTTGCTTATATAGTATCAGAGTTCGCGAAATGTGTCGGTCTTGTCAGACATGACCAGCAAAATTGGGGCAGATTTTGCTAAGGACTGACACAAGATTGGTATTTTGCAATAGAAAATTAATGAGGACTGACATTTTTTTCACTAGGACCACCAAACCCATATGCAATTTCGGAACTCTGTAGTATTAATGTTTAATATAAATATCAATTACACTACAGCTAGGATGGATTACGCCATATCCGCGCGTCCATCACGGACACCGATTGTAATTCGCGGAAAGTCACGATGGACACAAAAGTCTGATCGCGGCAATTGGTTTGTAGTGTCATCGTATAAGCCGCGATGTCCATGATGGAGAGCAAAAAAAAACAAAAAAACATTACGTGTAGTTATATTCTTATATTCGTCTCGGTTTGTTACCTCAATGCATCTCTTTCCAGAACGTGCTGAGTGCTGAATGGGGTATATTTTATTGTGAATTTTATATTTGTATTTATTTGTAATACATAACTTACGTGATTTTTTTTTTAAAGCAGCATCTGCTTCATGACATAGTAGTGGGTTTTATTTTTAAAGTGATGGCACAGGAACTTCTGGTATTTGAATGATTTTGTACCTGCTGGTGCCTTCGCAATGATATATTTTCGCTTTCGTCATTCAACACGTCCTCCATCATGCCGTGATAAAATCCGTGCCGTGCACTTTCCAGCAAACGTCTAGGGTGTGACGTATGAAATGTCTGGAACATTGAACCAATGAAAAAGTAGGTTACATTCTAAGTCAGTTAGAGTATATTAAGTGAAATTTTATTGGTTAAGAAGGGGGTCGCATCGCTTCGCTCGCTCCGCCCCTTCTTAACCATTAAAATTTCACTTAATATACTCTAACTATATCTTGGCCTTGAGGGATACACGAAATCATAAAATTTTATTACTTTGGGAATTCATTACTTACAGCTCATTCCAATACAATATACACTTTAGCAGTAAACACAACAGGTGGTACACCTGAGGAAAAGGCCTCTAGGCATGTAACTCTTGTGGGGACAACAAATGTGTTCTCTCTGAATTATAGAAAATTCAATTGTTTTATACTATTTCAACACATATTTTAATACAAGGCCTATAAAACAGATGTTTACAGAAGTGAATTTCATTTTTTTAAACGTTAAACTTAGCGTAAAATATTCATATGAATAATTTCTTAGCTCAGAGCTTTGCTTTCAGATGCATACAAATCGATGTTTAACACTGTATTAGCGATTATTTAAAAAAAATATCCATATACATATTTTTTTTTATCGAAAACAAGCCCGTAATAAATTACAGAGTTATGGAAGCGAATCATGATTAAGTTGGATATAATGTCGCACAACAGGCTACTCGATTTGTAAGGCTTGAAGTAATTTACCATATAACAATATGTTCGTAATGATGAACGGTAAGGCCACTAAAATGCAGCAATCGCCTGTAAAATAAATAAACATAAATTATAATGTTGAATCTCCGTGAAAATATTAAACGTTTACATTTAAATCAACATCAAATTGAAATAAATACAAGTGCATAGTTCTAGATCCTGAAAAACAAAATCAAGAAATAAAATATACATAACTACTGTAAAATACACAACGATTGATGGATTATTGTGTATTGAATAGCTAAAGTTATTATCATCCAGAATGGTACAAATAAATAAACAATAATATAATACTATTATAGATTGTTCTTATATTTATCAGGGAATTATATAAACATTTGAAGAAAAAAAAATCCTGTATTTATTGATCAACCTAATTAACTGACAAAATAGTGTTTACATGTAAAATGCATATTTCTGTTGGATCGTACGTTACGGCGTTTATATAGGGTTATGATTATTTGTTTTATATCATAAACAAAAATATTTATTGTTCATTAAGGTGCCTCATTCATTACAATAATCAGAACTTTTAAAGCACAATAACTTTGATGCTGTACATATGCAATCCTGTGCTATAAAACAAGACATAAATAGCTTAATAGAGACGGATAGTTTAATATATACTTAATTCATTTTTTAGTAAATAGTCTCAGCATAGGTAATACAAGGTTAATGTATTTCTCACATGATAATCAAAAACAAGTAATAGTGAAGTGACAACAGTATACGTATTCTGTACGTGTATCACACTTTGCTAATATTTTAATACATTTAAAGTCACATTTCTTAATAAACATCGCATTAAGTTAAAATACGACATGAAAATCAAATATGCAACAATTGATGGATTATTGTGTATTGAATACACTAAATTTATAAAGGGCCAGACTAGTATAACATAAATAATAATAATAATAATAAATAGATAAATACATATAGATACACGATAATATAATACTATAGATCGTCATATTCAATGAGCTAGTGACGACTACAGTATTACGTAATCTCTCTACTCAGCGGGTGATTTAGATGACCGTGCGATTTAACTGGTAAAACGCTAAAATGCCACGACAATGCAAATATAAAAGGAAAAACGCTAAAATGCCACGACAATGCAAATTTAAAAGGAAAAATGCTAAAATGCCACGACAATGCAAATATAAAAGGAAAAACCCTAAAATGCCACGACAATGCAAATATAAAAGGAAAAACCCTAAAATGCCACGACAATGCAAATTTAAAAGCAAAAATGCTAAAATGCCACGACAATGCAAATTTAAAAGGAAAAACGCTAAAATGCAACGACAATGCAAATTTAAAAGGAAAAACGCTAAAATGCAACGACAAAGCAAATTTAAAAGGGAAAACGCTAAAATGCCATGACAATGCAAATTTAAAAGGAAAAACGTTAAAATGCCACGACAATTCTCGTACGCTAATATAACTGGTAATCTTTAATCATTTGCATTTTACCGGGCATATTTGCATTTTCTATTTCCTAGTGTACTATGATTTGACATGATGAACCTATAATTTTAAGTAAAACATGAAAAAGTTAAAAAAAAAAAGAAAAAAGAAAAAAAAGGAACATTTGACTTTTGTCATTGACAAAATGTTGTACTTGTACTGTAGCAGATTTGAGTATTTTTGAAATGGGTTTCATTATTTATGATGGTGCTGTGTATTGGCAGGGCACTTGTCTTTATCACATCGTGTTTAAAAATAAAGAATATTCATTAAAGCAAGATTTTTTAACAATTTACAATTTCTCAAACTTGTGCCCATCTTTTAAATCTCTGTACAAACGCTTCATAACCTATAATACAAATATCGTACTGTTCCAAACGTTTTTGTGACTATTGTAAGTTTGTTAGTCGTAAAAATCCATAATTTTAGGTTTTATATCTGTGGACTTTATTTTATGTAATAATAATAAAATTGGATAATAAAAAATAAACAAACAAATAAATCATATGAGAAAAGTTGTCGTAAAACAAAAACGTCCAACTTCCGATAATTAAAACCCAACGTGCATTTTCGTGCGAAAATTGAAATCGTTGTCAATGCGTTAAATATTTCCTTTGAAGTCATAAAGAAATATCTACTAGAATATGGCTTTGTTGACACTTCCAGCATCTCCAAATTGGTACATAAGTCACACTGTAGATTTTAACCGAAGTGGTTTGCTTGCATTTGCTGCTAGACATGACGTTTACCTTTATGAGGCAACATCTCTGCCAATAAAATACAAAGGGGTGTATTGTGGACATCGTGAGAAAGTGACATGTGTTGCACTACCATCGGATTCTCTTGTTAATGACCAAACCTTGTGCTGTAGTGGTTCTGAAGATGGAAAAGTATTTTTGTGGGATGTCCATTCATATGAACTTGTGTATGAAACAGAATCGCACGTAAGGGGATAATGAAATAATTTTGACTGTATAATGTATTACATGTACAGTTGATATAACTTTCATAACTTAGATTTAGTACAAATTTTCTCATATTTAGCTCAGCTGGCCATAGGCCGTGTGAGCTTTTGTCATGGGTAAGCGTCCGTCGTCCGTCCGTTAGTTTTTCACATTTAACTCTTCTTCTCTGAAACCGGTGAACAGATTTCAACCAAACTTGCCATAAATGTTCATTGGATGGTCCTCTACCAGATTTGGTGCTGATTTGAAATCCAAAATGGCTGCCAGGTTCCATAATGTGTTCTCATTGGCTGAAATTTTAAAAATCTTCTGTCAGAAACCACCAAGCCAATTGAATTGTGACTTTGCAGGAATGATCATTGGGTAGTCCTGTACTAAACTTGTAAATCGTTTGCCAATCGAAAATTCAAGATGGCTGCCATGACTCGACTTAGTTTAAACATAGGACCCTATGGAAAAAATGTTTAAAAGTCTTCTCTGAAACCAGTAAGTCAATTTAAAGCAAACATGGCATGAATGGTCTTTAGGTGGTCAACTTTCAAAATTATGTCCTGTGACCCCGACCTCCATCCAAGATGGCCGCCGTCAGCGGGCATAGTTTTAACATAGGACCCTATGGGAAAAATGTTAAAAAAATTTTCACTCTGAAACCAGTAAGCCAATTTAAAGCAAACATGGCATGAATGGTCCTTAAATGGTCAACTTTCAAAATTATATCTAGTGACCCAGACCTCCATCCAAGATGGCCACCATCAGCGGACATAGTTTTAACATACATGTAGGACCCTATGGGAAATATGTTTAAAAATCTTCTCCTCTGAAACCAGTAAGCCAATTTAAAGCAAACATGGCATGGATGGTCCTTAAGTGGTCAATTTTCAAAATTGTGTTCGGTGACCACGACCTCCATCCAAGATGCCATGAGCAGACATAGTTTTAACATACATTGTAGAACCCTATGGGATTTGAATAGTAAAACTTAGATGTATTTGGCATGCAGACATTCTTAAGAGGGCTTACATGTATTTATGCCAGGTGAGCAATACAGGCTCACCTGAGCCTCTAGTTTTTTGTGTGAGACACAGGAACTAGACATCCATAGGTATAAGGTCGGTGGGAAAAAATGGTGTCGATGCCAATGGTATTGGTAGTAAAAACTGAAGTTTCCTATTAAAGATGTTGACAAATCAGTTAATTTTTATACATGTGTGTTTTGGTTAAAGCTACAATTCTAGATCTAATGGGACACAGGATTAAACAGAAAAGTTCTACACCTGACGAAAGCCGCCTTTGTCATGCTGTTTGGCTTGCTCATGATGTCCCACTTTCCTAGTGAAACTGCCACGAGGCATGATCTTAACTTGTTTACTATCACTTGCCAAACATTTTCATGGTAATTTCCAATATGGAAGTGAGACATCATCAGCATGTCGAATATATCAAAGGGGACTTTCACAACCCATTTGAAGATACTCAGCAGCAGGTTAGACATAAACATTGTGCAGTGGAAAATAGAAAAAGGACAAATTTTGTATTAGAGTTACTTTTTACACTGTTATTTTGGTTTATTTGCTGATTATGTGTGTGTTTTAAAACATAAAATTGCTAATTTTAGACACATGTATAATAATGACTGGTATTTTTTTTTTATGAAGCAGATGTTTATACATCAATGATGGTGAACACTATTAACAAAGCGAGCAACGAGCTATGGCAGTTAACTTTAAAGGACAAAAAAACAAACAGTGGTTGGCGAAACACCACACAGAAAACTAAAGATCGAGTAACTCGAACCCCACAAAAAATACGGAGTGAACTCAGGAGTTCAGGAATGGTAAGCAGCTCCTACTCCACTAGTGACATCTGTCATATTACTCTTGTTAAAAATTTGGTGATGATTCATGAATGAGGAAAGGATCGGATTATGATTACGACAAACGGAAACGGTGGTCATCTGTGACATTTGTATTCTGTAGTGGTTTACAAAGTCATGGTGACGACCGTAAAGCTTTTGTTCAGTTCATTGTACATTGTAAGTGTTCAGATGTGAGAAAACATTTTCTCCTATTGTAGTATTGACCCATTTGTGAAAGTATACATCTACATATATACATGGAAATGTACAAAATGAGTGTTGAATTTTGCATTCTATTTATAAACTTTATGGCACCGTAATGGTTTTTTTATTTGTAGGGAAAAGTGACAGCTGTGACATGGTCTCCTTTAAACAACAAGTTGATAGTTTTAGGAGATGATAAAGGGGAGGTAATCTGCTGGAACTACATTGACAGTCGCATTGCCAGTTTCAAGGGAGAGAAATCTCCTGTGTTGACAGCAGAATTTTCTAATATTGAAGATTCTATAGTGGCTGTTGGGTTTGTATGATTTGTTTTAAAACTTTTAAGTGAACAATATAATTTAAAAAATTTTAAATTACAATTTTCGGTATAAATAAACAATTTAAAGAGTGAGGTTAACAATTCCATCAATATCAACAAAAAGAACAACTACACCTCTCATCTCAAACCATATAACACAAAAAGACCAAAGCTGGATACATGTACTTTTCATTTAAATTTGAAGAATGATATCAAATGTTGTTGAGATATGATAATATTTGCCAGATACATGACGTAGCAGGTTTATTGTTTTCTCTGGGTATCCAAGCCAACCAGTCTGCTCTTTCTCCTTAATGCTGCATGCTTTGTGGAGGGCAGAAAATACCAACTTTTTAATCTTTGGCTTGACCCGACGGGGGGCTTGAACCCATTGGAATCGAGCATGCTAACCATTACACCACAGATGTTTTGATCAAGTGAAAAGAAAATGACATGTACATGTGTAAATGTACAGATTTGTTGATAGATATCATTTGATTTTTGTAGGTATAAAACAGGTGTGATAATCCTATATGATATCCGTGACGGGAGTGTGATTCATCGCTTGAGAGGACATGATGATGAAGTTCATTCTATTGTCTGGTGTCCTATACCTGGAGAAGATTTCAAACCAGTAAAACAATACAGAGATCTAGACAAACCAGAGGAGGACATTGGTATAACATCAACTAAGTTTTTTATTTAAAAAAAATCTATTATTGCACAAGAAAGTATATGTATTTAGCAAGGATTGATCAATGACTTAAGGAATGTTGATGCTTTTCTCTGAGTACTGTGGTTTCTACCATTAAGAAAATTGTCTGTGCCACAATGTTATTGAATATTGTTGAAAATGACATGAGTAATACCACCCATAATTCTTAATCTAATGAAGAGATTGTTATTTGCAGTGATTGTTGATAATATCATACACTGAATAGCCTCATGTCATTGAAGATAGGAAAGACCACGACATGGCATTGGGAATCCAGATTCTGGTTTGGGACAGGCACAAAAATGTGACTGGGTTAAACCTGTAAATAGAATCTTAGCTCAGTTTATTTTTATCTCATTAAGCAGCCTGGAAGATCTAAATACGCTCCTTTAGGGGTCAACATAAAAACATTCGGTGACTATCGGATGTGTTCCAAAACACTTATGCTTGTCTTGTCTGTAGAAGAATTAGTGATTTGTCAATTTATAATACATTATTGTTTAGAAAATGAGTCGACAGATGTAGAAGTTAAAAAAGATTTTGGAGATGAAGGACACTTGCTAGCATCAGCCAGTAAAGATAGAACCATCAGAATATGGAGTACTTTGAAAGGGAGGCAACTGGTGTCATTTAGGTTACCAAAATCAGGAGGCCCACAGGGTGACACAGGAAGAGGCAAACTGTGGGCAGCTATTGTATGGTCACACTCTAATCCACATAATCTCATTTCCAGTTCTTTTGGGTATGTTTTGAATTACTCTTTAAAGAAAAAATGATTTCTGTAATTCTTGTGTAAATTACACCAGTTTGAAATAAAAACTGATTTCATTAGTATAACAGCTAGTATAACAATATAGTACAACAATGTATATGAACAATCATTTAATCAATTGGTTTAATAGCACACATATTTTTACAGTTAATTTTGTGTATGACTTAAAAATCATTCAAAAATATTTATTCTGTATGAATTTAACTTTTAACCTTCAACTTCCAATGACAATGTTCCATTTTAGTGGAGATCTGCTTTTGTGGGATTTAGCTATGACTGGACAACAGAAATGGCAGCCATTTTCTTCATCAGACAAAAGACAACAGCACAACAGAATTATATTTAATATGAAATTAGGTTGTGCAGACAAAAACCTCATGGCCACAACTTCTATGGATAGACAAGTAAGTATGACATCAAGAAAGTAATTGTATTTATCAGTAATCAGTAATGAAAGCGGGAGGTTTGGCACTTTAAAATCTGATTCAACCCACCATTTCTTTAGAAATGCCTGTATCAAGTCAGGATCATTACGGTTTTCACAGTTTTCCGGTTGTTGACTGATTTTGTCTGTTTATATACTTATGAGTTTTGACTTTCCTTTTGTAAGATTGTTCGGTGTTTGGTAATTTTGTTATTACCCTTATTAGACATTTTTCCTTTGATCTCACTGAGTGATATTTTCAGTATCTACCTAACAGACTCCGATACTGAACATTATTGGTCAGTGTGACATCAAACACGTTATGATGTTACCAATAAAAATAATAATGTCAATTTTGAAAGTCTTGACAGACATTATCACTAGTATCACAGCTCATACTATCGCAATACTAGTGATAATATCTGTCTCAACTTTCCAAACTGCCGTTGTTTTATATTTCTGTTTATGAAATAAGTATGGTTATTTAAGAGGCGAATGTCAACTAGACTTTTTATTATGTGTATTTTAAAGGGTTAGGGTAAGGGTAATTGTGATTTAGCACCACTTTCAACAATATTTCAGTTATATCGTGGCAGTCAGTTTTATTGGTGAAGGTAACCGGAGTACCCAGAGAAAACCACTGATCTGCTGCAAGTCACACTGACAAAATTTATCACATAATATTATATCGAGTGCACCTCACCTGGTATAGGTAGTTATAAATCCAACTACCATACGATCAAGACCACGATGGCCCCTGTATTTTAAAGGACCTGGTTGTCACAGTGGTTATGGTCGTTGACTTTTGACACTACTGGCGTGGATTCACACCCAGATAATTACCTTGTGTTATGGTTTCCAGACATCTACTCAATGCCAAGGTTTCACAACTAGTAAACACAGTACAACAAATGTATAGCAGAAAAATTGCTTAAAGTGACAGCAAACAGCAATAACTCCATGTTTATTTTAAAGTGACAGCAAACAGCAATAACTCCATGTTTATTTTAAAGTGACAGCAAACAGCAATAACTCCATGTTTATTTTAAAGTGACAGCAAACAGCAATAACTCCATGTTTATTTTAAAGTGACAGCAAACAGCAATAACTCCATGTTTATTTTAAAGTGACAGCAAACAGCAATAACTCCATGTTTATTTTAAAGTGACAGCAAACAGCAATAACTCCATGTTTATTTTAAAGTGACAGCAAACAGCAATAACTCCATGTTTATTTTAAAGTGACAGCAAACAGCAATAACTCCATGTTTATTTTAAAGTGACAGCAAACAGCAATAACTCCATGTTTATTTTAAAGTGACAGCAAACAGCAATAACTCCATGTTTATTTTAAAGTGACAGCAAACAGCAATAACTCCATGTTTATTTTAAAGTGACAGCAAACAGCAATAACTCCATGTTTATTTTAAAGTGACAGCAAACAGCAATAACTCCATGTTTATTTTAAAGTGACAGCAAACAGCAATAACTCCATGTTTATTTTAAAGTGACAGCAAAAAGCAATAACTCCATGTATATTTTAAAGTGACAGCAAACAGCAATAACTCCATGTTTATTTTAAAGTGACAGCAAACAGCAATAACTCCATGTTTATTTTAAAGTGACAGCAAACAGCAATAACTCCATGTTTATTTTAAAGTGACAGCAAACAGCAATAACTCCATGTTTATTTTAAAGTGACAGCAAACAGCAATAACTCCATGTTTATTTTAAAGTGACAGCATACAGCAATAACTCCATGTTTATTTTAAAGTGACAGCAAACAGCAATAACTCCATGTTTATTTTAAAGTGACAGCAAACAGCAATAACTCCATGTTTATTTTAAGTTTTCTTTATACCATAATTATTCTATGGAATCTATATAAAAAAGATCAAAATAAAATCAAAGCCCTCCAATATATGAATTTCATGTGCTCATGAAATTGAATTTGTTCTTTTATTCAAGAAATTGGCACCCTCATATTTTTTATTATTTCACACTATGCATGTGCGACCAGTTCTAACTACATTACAACTTAAAGGCAGTCACAATCAAACAAACCTATCAAATGAATATTTGCTAATGTAATGTACACTTGATTAATTTTTATGGCCCTGCCACGCAGGCTATAGAGACATTAAGTCTTACCTGTGTGCATAAGTAGGTACGTTCGTCCTGCATTTGATTTCAGCTCAATCACTTAAAACCCTTAAACAAATTATTTTAACTTTAATTTTGTTTGCCAAGCATATCTTTTGTTTTGTCATGAATATTTTTATTATAAGAAAAACTGAAAGAAATTAAATTTTATTTTAACAGCTGATAATCTGGGATGTTCAAAATCGTCAACCTGTTCATTGTCAGCCAACTCTAGGAGGATATGTGTACTGTGCCAGAACATCACCCATAGATCCAGGTACTAGAAAGAGGAAATCTTTTGTTCCCCCCCCCCCCCCCTAATTCTAATGTTGCATAGTTAGTGAGATTGATACACTAGAGAACTTTCTTTTTTGAAGGCAAATTAATACCGTATTTTACGGACTATAGGTCGATGGGGACGATAGGTTGAATTGCTGCTTTTCGGCAAAAAATTTTGGGAAATACTAAGATAGGTCGAAGCATTCCATAGGTCGAGGATGCCGATGACAACTTGGGTAAGTATCGTCACATCAAACTTTTTTTTTTTTTTTTTTTTACATCGGTAAACATTTGTCCTATAACGATGTTCTTCGGTAAGTATATGTAAGTATTAACTCAAGAATACTATTCTTATGTGTCATAAACGAAATAATTATGAAAATTAAATTAAATAAAATTTTGTTTTTAAACTTGTTTTTTATGAGGAGTCTGGTTTGTAAAGCCAGACATCGATGACATTCAAATCAGGCCATCTGTGGGGGTCACAATAGATGGTAAACGGTGTTCATACAATAAAATAATCAAGCTGTCAAAACAATGTATCACCTTGTGCAGTTTTATTGACATACCTTTAAACTGTGTTTAATTAGTAGTACACAAATTATGTGATCGTTTCGGTCCAGTAAATTTTCAATCAGCTGATCAGGATAATTATGTGCCGACTGATGTTCACCTGTGTTGATTATCTCATGGTGATTATTTTATTTGTTCCTAATTGACCAATTCAAGTCTAGAACATTCTAGTTTAACGATATCGATAATTATTTTCCAGTATATTTAGTATAAAAAAGCTTGTACTCCACGTTTATTCAAATTATTGTGAGATGTAATGCAACCGCCATTTTTTACTACAACCCCGTGCGCATGCTCGTGTTAGATGGAAAAGCTATATAGCTATATTTAGATATTTTGTGACAATAAATTTTATATTGTAAAATGATCCATCCTGTGATTTTTTTTCAACAACATACATTTCTATAGTATATATTTTATTATACAATTTAATATTGAACTGATTTTCGCTAACACTTCAATCATTGAATATTATTTCTTTTCTGGGGTTGTTGTCAAATTTCTATTTAATATTAATTGCGGTTGTCAGTATTCTTAATAGACTTCCTTGCCGGCAAGTCATGTCACTGTGTTGTTCGTTAAACGGTGTATAATATTCGGTTGTTTGTTCCACGATTTCGCTTCTTTTACGTGATTTTTAAGCCAAATTGTCTCCCTTTATCTTCCGAAATATTCCGAATGATATGTTATGTAAAAGATTGAGAAATACGAATGATGAACTGGTACCTGATTCTTTTATTTTCGTTCCTGGGTTCCGAGATAAAAAGTACCAGTCGAAAACGAAATGTGGGCAAATGGCACAATTTCTCAAAAAGTATTTATCCAAAAATAATAAACTATGCATATTATTAATCCTTGAGATATAAGCTTTAAAATGGTGTAACATTTATTTGACAGACATTTGATTTAAAAGAGTTATACAGTGCTCCCTCGGTCTTTCGCCCCCCGTTTTATCGCCAACCTCGCCTATCGCCAAAATTCTCGTCTGTCCCGATTTCCCATATTAAAAATACCCCGTTATACTGCCAAACTCAGCTACCGCCATCCGCCACAGGTTTTCAGAAACAAAAGTTGTAAAACCAATTTAAATTCCCCCATTAGTACCGCCCACAACTACCTTTTTACAGCTGTGTATTGATCGGTAATTATGGAATGTCAAAACTGGTCATCGGACACGGTCATTGATCTCATAGTTGAGGGTCGGAACAGGTGATCAGTTGTTTTGATTAAAATAATTACCTGTATTTACTTTTCTAGTGATTACATTTGTACTTTTAATCCTGAGTAAAATTTGTAATTTAATTAGTTGTCATAAAAATGTTGTGCTTGAAGAGAAAGCGAAATTAATTAGATGACAAACAAAAACGTGCAATTATAAGTTATGCAAAAGAAAATCCAAAATTAACATAACAACAAATTGCCGATAATTTGACAATTAAATGGGATCTTCCAATAACCCCACAAATGAAGATGAACTGCTGCTGTCACGTGTTTATAATGACCTTGATGTCCCGAGCTACAAATGACGGTTAAAGAATTTGTCAACATTGACAAAGATCTGCAAACTAAACAGGACATTTCCGATGTGAATTAATTTATTTATTTAATAAACATGTATTGTTTATACTTATGTATTTGTACAAGTGCAAAATGCATGTCAGTCGAGTTGAAAGTTTATCTTTTCATATGATTACATAACTTCCGGTTTTCAATGTCCTTCAGTTTATCGCCAAACTCGTTATACCGCCAAACTACCGACTGCACAGAAGGTGGCGGTTTAACAAGGGAGCACTGTATGTGTTCAAAACAAATATTTTGATACAAATTATCGTCATTTCCGCCATTGAAAAATACTGTCCTGCCACGATTTAGGGTATTAAATGTCAAGATTTTTTAAAAACTTTATATCAAATTAAAGCCTTTAATATCTTCTTTATTATGGAATTTACATCATGAAAATATCTCATTCCGTTCAAAAGTTATACCTATAAATGTACTGGAAAATACCTGGTTTTAAACCCTCCCTCTCAAAAATAGATAAACAACACACTTTATAGGTCACACTTGTACTTGCATTACTGCCATTAAACAGTATTACAGATTTGATCAGTGTTTCAAATTTAATTGCTATTTTCTAGGTGGGAGTCATTTTAAGTATTTATATTTATGTGGTGGTACCCCAAGAATAATTAAAATTCTGGTGATAGTACCCCAAATTATTGACGGAGTTCCGACCCCCCCCCCCCAGGTATTTTTTCCTGGAAAAGCCCTTAATTGTTAGAATATAAAACCTACATAAAATATTAGAAAGTTTTTTTACTGTATTTTTATTGGACAGTTAACTATTTTGATAAAAACTGTTTTATCCAGTTTTGATTAAATTCATCAAAGCTATAATTCAATTTCTATAAAACTTTGCCAAAAAAGCTTTTTATAATAAATATATTATACCTACATACAATTTTTGTCTCTCCCGCGATTGATATCACCAAAGGCAAGACATATCGGTCACAATATCTGTCGTCGGCATCAACATTTTGGTTAATCCAAATATTATGCTTCTCTATGGTTGAATTAGTGTACATACACAAAATTCTGCCATTTTGACAGAGAGGACATACTTAGATTTTTGTTGTGCAAATTGTATTTAGGTTAATCCTAATGCTAAGGTTTTTATTAATTTTGATTCTAATATGACGTCCTTCAAACGCTTCGAGTCCAAACCCATGGTAAAAATAATATTTATATATGACCGATTACGTCGTAGATAGACGTGGTATGTGCTTTATAAGCAGCTGTTCCATGACAGTCCCTTGTAAAAGGTACACAATGATAAGTATGCAATACACAAAATGAAATAAACATTCGAGTATTGGAAATCGGCTCAGGCGATATAGAAAACAGACAGGGAATATAAACCCACATCCCTTGCGAAGATCCCGAAAAACATATAGTATTCTTGCATAAAAATCTTGGGTCTAAAAATCACACAAATTAAAATTCCGCGAAATGTTGTTGACGACTTTGGCACATAAACAACATGATATCATATGAAGACTTCCAGTTTAGAACGTAAAGATCCTTACGTTTTTTGGCTTCATGTAAGCCTCCTTGTCAAAGTGGAATTTGTAGTATTTTCCCTTTCTTTTAAATCGATGTTCATGAATGACAACATTTAGTAATTTCAAAACATATTTACCATCGGCATTGAAACACCCTTTTGGTTGTCATTTCAAACATCTTTGAAAAAAGACGGAATATTATTGTAACATTTCAGTCGGGTCAATTAACGGAACAGCCAAAACACTGGATGACCTAGGCTGATTCGATTTGAAAAGGTTCCGTAATTGTCCTATTAGAATCGAAATAATTACCGGTAGCCATATATTTATATTGTTTTTACCACAGGTTGTCACTTTGTGCCTTCATTTTACCCCTCGCTGCCGCTCGCAGTAAAATATTCGGTGTAAAGTGCCAACCCGTGGTAAAAACAATATAACTATATGGTTACCGGTAATTATTTCTTAAATAACTACATCAAATAT
Source organism: Bathymodiolus septemdierum (assembly GCA_963383655.1). NCBI lineage: Eukaryota > Metazoa > Mollusca > Bivalvia > Mytilida > Modiolidae > Bathymodiolus > Bathymodiolus septemdierum. The sequence goes on along the minus strand of OY726524.1, from coordinate 32,362,756 downwards.
TCTTATAATTTCATGGAACTTAGACAGAAGTTTTTTATGGTCAACTTATAGTACCAATGAATAATTTTAGCAATGAATTTTAAAATTTGAACTTTTTTTGCACGAAACTTCTTGCAATTGTTTTTGTCTAAATCTAAGTTTTCAATATTTGTATATTACAGGAAGAATTGCCTTAGGTGTCGGTGACAATATGGTGAGAGTATGGAACCTGAACAATACAAACAATCCATTTGATGTTGTTACGATGTGGCAAGGGATCAGGTCAAAGGTCACAGCAGTAAGTACACATACACATGTCTTATGTGGCCATACAAGTGATTCTTGAAAATGTAATGGTCACTTAATACGCTTAAATTAATATGTAAAGTCTTATAAAGGAAAATAAAGTAAAGGTCTCATCAGACTTGGTATTGCTGGATAGAGGTGGCCACCATGTCAAATTAAAAATTAAACAGTGATGGACAACAATATAAGCAACAACAAGAGGAACAACTTTTATGGTAAGCTTAAAAAATACTTCCTAAACACAGACATGAAAATTTGGCAGGATAAAATCGGCTAATATGGGATCCCAACCATCTTGATCATCAGCAGCCAAACAAAATATAAACCAACAATGAGCAACCTCCACAGATTCATCAGCAACCAAACAAATATAAACCAACAATGAGCACCCTCCACAGATTCATCAGCAACCAAACAAATATAAACCAACAATGAGCAACCTCCACAGATTCATCAGCAACCAAACAAATATAAACAAACTAAGTAACCTCCACAGATTCATCAGCAACCAAACAAATATAAACCAACAATGAGCACCCTCCACAGATTCATCAGCAACCAAACAAATATAAACCAACAATGAGCAACCTCCACAGATTCATCAGCAACCAAACAAATATAAACAAACTAAGTAACCTCCACAGGTTCATCAGCAACCAAACAAATATAAACAAACTAAGTAACCTCCACAGATTCATCAGCAACCAAACAAATATAAACCAACAATGAGCACCCTCCACAGATTCATCAGCAACCAAACAAATATAAACCAACAATGAGCACCCTCCACAGATTCATCAGCAACCAAACAAATATAAACAAACTAAGTAACCTCCACAGATTCATCAGCAACCAAACAAATATAAACAAACTAAGTAACCTCCACAGATTCATCAGCAGCCAAACAAATATAAACCAACAATGAGCAACCTCCACAGATTCATCAGCAACCAAGCAAATATAAACCAACAATGAGCACCCTCCACAGATTCATCAACAACCAAACAAATATAAACAAACTAAGCAACCTCCACAGGTTCATCAGCAACCAAACAAATATAAACAAACTAAGCAACCTCCACAGGTTCATCAGCAGCCAAACAAATATAAACAAACTAAGCAACCGCCACAGATTCATCAGCAACCAAACAAATATAAACCAACAATGAGCAACCTCCACAGATTCATCAGCAACCAAACAAATATAAACAAACTCAGCAACCTCCACAGGTTCATCAGCAACCAAACAAATATAAACAAACTCAGCAACCTCCACAGGTTCATCAGCAACCAAACAAATATAAACAAACTCAGCAACCTCCACAGATTCATCAGCAACCAAACAAATATAAACAAACTAAGCAACCTCCACAGATTCATCAGCAACCAAACAAATATAAACAAACTAAGCAACCTCCACAGATTCATCAGCAACCAAACAAATATAAACAAACTAAGCAACCTCCACAGGTTCATCAGCAACCAAACAAATATAAACAAACTAAGTAACCTCTACAGGTTCATCAGCAACCAAACAAATATAAACAAACTCAGCAACCTCCACAGGTTCATCAGCAACCAAACAAATATAAACAAACTAAGTAACCTCCACAGATTCATCAGCAACCAAACAAATATAAACCAACAATGAGCACCCTCCACAGATTCATCAGCAACCAAACAAATATAAACCAACAATGAGCACCCTCCACAGATTCATCAGCAACCAAACAAATATAAACAAACTAAGTAACCTCCACAGATTCATCAGCAACCAAACAAATATAAACAAACTAAGTAACCTCCACAGATTCATCAGCAGCCAAACAAATATAAACCAACAATGAGCAACCTCCACAGATTCATCAGCAACCAAGCAAATATAAACCAACAATGAGCACCCTCCACAGATTCATCAGCAACCAAACAAATATAAACAAACTAAGCAACCTCCACAGGTTCATCAGCAACCAAACAAATATAAACAAACTAAGCAACCTCCACAGGTTCATCAGCAGCCAAACAAATATAAACAAACTAAGCAACCGCCACAGATTCATCAGCAACCAAACAAATATAAACCAACAATGAGCAACCTCCACAGATTCATCAGCAACCAAACAAATATAAACAAACTAAGTAACCTCCACAGATTCATCAGCAACCAAACAAATATAAACAAACTAAGTAACCTCCACAGATTCATCAGCAACCAAACAAATATAAACAAACTCAGCAACCTCCACAGGTTCATCAGCAACCAAACAAATATAAACAAACTCAGCAACCTCCACAGGTTCATCAGCAACCAAACAAATATAAACAAACTCAGCAACCTCCACAGATTCATCAGCAACCAAACAAATATAAACAAACTAAGCAACCTCCACAGATTCATCAGCAACCAAACAAATATAAACAAACTAAGCAACCTCCACAGATTCATCAGCAACCAAACAAATATAAACAAACTAAGCAACCTCCACAGGTTCATCAGCAACCAAACAAATATAAACAAACTAAGTAACCTCTACAGGTTCATCAGCAACCAAACAAATATAAACAAACTCAGCAACCTCCACAGGTTCATCAGCAACCAAACAAATATAAACAAACTAAGTAACCTCCACAGGTTCATCAGCAACCAAACAAATATAAACAAACTAAGTAACCTCCACAGGTTCATCAGCAACCAAACAAATATAAACAAACTAAGTAACCTCTACAGGTTCATCAGCAACCAAACAAATATAAACAAACTCAGCAACCTCCACAGGTTCATCAGCAACCAAACAAATATAAACAAACTCAGCAACCTCCACAGGTTCATCAGCAACCAAACAAATATAAACAAACTAAGTAACCTCTACAGGTTCATCAGCAACCAAACAAATATAAACAAACTCAGCAACCTCCACAGGTTCATCAGCAACCAAACAAATATAAACAAACTCAGCAACCTCCACAGGTTCATCAGCAACCAAACAAATATAAACAAACTCAGCAACCTCCACAGATTCATCAGCAACCAAACAAATATAAACAAACTAAGCAACCTCCACAGATTCATCAGCAACCAAACAAATATAAACAAACTAAGCAACCTCCACAGATTCATCAGCAACCAAACAAATATAAACAAACTAAGCAACCTCCACAGATTCATCAGCAACCAAACAAATATAAACAAACTAAGCAACCTCCACAGGTTCATCAGCAACCAAACAAATATAAACAAACTAAGTAACCTCTACAGGTTCATCAGCAACCAAACAAATATAAACAAACTCAGCAACCTCCACAGGTTCATCAGCAACCAAACAAATATAAACAAACTAAGTAACCTCCACAGGTTCATCAGCAACCAAACAAATATAAACAAACTAAGTAACCTCCACAGGTTCATCAGCAACCAAACAAATATAAACAAACTAAGTAACCTCTACAGGTTCATCAGCAACCAAACAAATATAAACAAACTAAGCAACCTCCACAGGTTCATCAGCAACCAAACAAATATAAACAAACTCAGCAACCTCCACAGGTTCATCAGCAGCCAAACAAATATAAACAAACTAAGTAACCTCTACAGGTTCATCAGCAACCAAACAAATATAAACAAACTAAGCAACCTCCACAGGTTCATCAGCAACCAAACAAATATAAACAAACTAAGTAACCTCCACAGGTTCATCAGCAACCAAACAAATATAAACAAACTAAGTAACCTCTACAGGTTCATCAGCAACCAAACAAATATAAACAAACTAAGTAACCTCCACAGGTTCATCAGCAGCCAAACAAATATAAACAAACTAAGTAACCTCTACAGGTTCATCAGCAACCAAACAAATATAAACAAACTAAGCAACCTCCACAGGTTCATCAGCAACCAAACAAATATAAACAAACTCAGCAACCTCTACAGGTTCATCAGCAACCAAACAAATATAAACAAACTAAGCAACCTCCACAGGTTCATCAGCAACCAAACAAATATAAACAAACTCAGCAACCTCCACAGGTTCATCAGCAGCCAAACAAATATAAACAAACTAAGCAACCTCCACAGGTTCATCAGCAACCAAACAAATATAAACAAACTCAGCAACCTCCACAGGTTCATCAGCAACCAAACAAATATAAACAAACTAAGCAACCTCCACAGGTTCACTTTTGAACAGATATATCATCCTTGGGAGTGGTATTTGTGACAAATACCAGTCAAGAAACAATGAAATTTCAAAAGCCTATAAAAGAGGGAAATTTAGTCGCAAATACCTCTCCTAAATATGTTATATCAAATTAATTACAGCAAATATCATGTATTTGTTATCTGAAATGTGGTATATAATTTCCTAAGGAGACAAGATGATATACATATATATGTAATAAATTTTGAATAAGGCAAAATAAGATGGTTTCTACTTCATTACTCTCTTTTTTTGTTTTTCAGTTATGTTGGCATCCAAAGAAGGAAGGACTCTTGGCTTATGGCACAGATGATGGTAGAATAGGGGTATACGACACGTTTTCAAACAAGTAAGAAGCTCTCCAATAAGGAGATATAAATGTTTATTATTGATAAATTGAGGGTACTGTTGATTCCCCAAACCTCCACAGGTTATATTGTAAAAAAAAACATTTATAGTAATAAGGTAGAATAAAACAGTAAATGTTGATAAATAATTGTTGAAACAGTAGTAGCAAGGTGTTTTTGTTAGATTGATTGATTGATTGATTTATTGTGTTTAATTCCACTTTCAGCAATATTTTAGCAATATCATGGCAACCAGTTTTAGTGGTGGAAGAAGCCAGAGTACAAAGAGAGAACCACCGACCATGGGCAAGCAACTGGTAAAATTTATCACTTGGGGTTGCGAGTCGAGTGCACCCTTTTTTTGTAATTTACAAAATGGGGTGCGAACCCACTCCATATTGGTGATAGGCTTGTATGAGTTGTTAGCGTTTTTGTTAGAAAACACTGATCTGACATCAGTGAATCACAATCGAAGACGTAATACTTAAAGGGACAAGGCATAATTATTTGATTGGAAATAACTTCTCATTTATATTAATCCTAGTGAGATAAATACCATATGCAGAATACATAAACTTATTATGGTTAGATACTTTTAATATAAATATGTAGATCAGTAATTTGTATTTTACTCAACCACGATGCGTCATTTTCTAGTCACTGATGGCACTGGCTCTGCCTGGAAAGAATAAGATTTTAGTGGACATGAAACTCGAAACACACATATTATTTTTTTGCCAAATATAACTGCAATCTTGTTGAAATTCTATAAAAATAAAGCAAAACCTTTTTCAGTATACAAGCCTACAAACATGGTGTTTAAAAAGACAATATTCCATATGTACTGTTTGTATTTAAATTTGTTTTACAGACCACCACATGTATCATCTAACTACCACAAACGTACAGTATATGTTGTATCATGGGGACCACAGTGTATAAAAACTGGTACGTATACTTCAATTTTAGTCTGATACAGTAAAACACGTCTCAACCGAACCCTGAATAAACCAGAATTCTGTATAAACCAAACTGAATAGATTTAAAGTTCCAATGTTGGAATTGTTTATTAATTTAACCTGTATTAACCAAACAGCTGTCTATTTTGGACAGAAAAGTTGGTCCCAATGAGGTTTGGTGTAGACAGATTTCACAGTAATGCATATTTAGGGCTCAATTCTTCGTCAGGTTTCAAATTGTCAGAACATGTGCTATAATTGATATCTGATATCTTAATTAAATTATTGAATGATATTTGTGAGAGAAAAAAAAATTCTTGTTCAGAAATGTTGAACACAAAGGATAACTAAATTTGATATATTCACAATATGGGAGAACAGGACAAAAGCCCCCTGGACATAAGCCCCGGACAAAAGCCCCCCATAATGAAATAATCATAGAATCTTCATATTGATGTTGATATTTAAAATATCTTAAAAGATTAATCCTCACTCCTATTAAAAAAGGAGGAGTGAGGGAATTAATACAAAAAAATAAAATATTTTGAAAACATATTTTTTCATTGTTATGGTCATTTATAAAGTGTAAATAAAAAAAAATCTGTTTAATTGTTTAAATTGAAATTAATCAGGTAAAGTTAATCAGGAATTGTTTTTATTGATAAACAATTGTTATTACATTTATAAACTTTGAAGTTATTAAAAGTAATGAGCGAGTTATTTTCACATCCTGTTTGATATACTATAATGATTTTTTTTTAAGATAAAACAATTTTATTATTTTATTTTTACTATCTTTGATGAGAGTTATTATAATTCTTAAACAAATATTTATGATATCTTCAAGTTCCAATAATAACTTATTATGAAAAATGGTATTCAAAAATAATGTTAACCCATAAATAGAAGTACAATATAAAGCCTAAAATGTGTGCAAAGATACCAATATATAAATAACTTGTGCAATTCATTATTGGGGAGCTTTTTGTCAGGGGGCTTTTGTCTGGGGGCTTATGTCTGGGGGCTTTTGTCCTAGATTCTCACAATATATATATCTTTATAACATTCATATTTTGATCTCTCTTTTGGTGCATATTTTGTCAGATGCAAATGTATACTAAAAAATGAGATAGGTAAAATATTGTACCTATTAAATATCTAAGAATATCCGAAAATACCCCAAAAATATCCTTGAGGATAATATTGTATATTATTACATAATGATTTTTTACTCTTTATTTCATTGGTTTAGAATTGATCACCTGACATTCCATTAATCTTTGAATTGTTTGATTAAAATCCATATTGGCTCTTTCACTTTCACTTTCACTTTCCGTTGCATTATGTATGACGTCAAAATGAAGTGATTAATTTCATATTGACTTGGTTTCACTTTCACTTTTCATTTTAATGTAATAAAACAATTACAGTCTTTTGTATTGGTCAATACAAGTTTTTATGGATCTTAGAAATCAATATTCACCTCAGCCTAAAGGCTTCGGTGAATATCGTTTTTTAAGGTCCATAAAAACTTGTATTAACCTCAACAAAAGACTATAATTGTATATTATATTTTAGAACTAGATTTCTTTTAATATTAGAAATTCAATATTTTTCGCTATTTTATCTATTCTAGCTTCACTTGCCACTCCCACCAGGAAATATAACGTTTGAAATTCCCGCGCATGAGTTATATTGCCCGGTGACGATTTCCGGTTTGAGCCAATCTATTATAAACAGACGACAAAGATAAAAACATTCGCAACCTATATTTAATTTTAATAACAGCACATGTACTATTAATGTTTATTTTCAGAACTGTTAGACTACTTGCAATTTTTTGCTGTTTGTCTCATTTTGTATGTCAACATACACTTATTAATATGTTTTTTTAGTTTTTATTAATTATTAAAATATAATATAGTAAATATTTGATTTCCCCTCGGTACCTTGAATTGCATCATACACAGCATGGATGTGTTATACTACCATCCGCTGTTGGCGTCGGGCAATATAACACATCCATGCAATTCAAGGTACCACGGGAAAATGTTCTTGTATATTGACCACAATCACATGGAATATTTGTATAACATATTATCCTCAAGAAGGATATTTTGGGGGGATTTTCGTATATTTAAGGTATATTTTCAATATATCAGTTGTTAACTATGATCATATTTTTCCATAGACAGCACCAGTTCAGCTTCATGCTTTTTGTATAGTATAGGAGATGGCATTATAATGCAACATGACCCACATAAACTTGAAGATGAGGCTCACAACCTTAATGACCTCATAGAGCAGTCCAATGGAAAAAAGGTATGTAGAATGTCAACTTTTCCAATACATGTATTTAAATACAAATTTAAAAACAAATAAAAATAAATAAAAGTAGTAAAAGAAGGAAAATAATGCAAATAAAAAACAATGTGGACACAGCAGGTTTTAATAAATGTATAAAAACAGTGATCTTATTGTAAATATAGAACAACAGTCTGATTTTTAAAAAGATATAGAAACCATATTATAAAAATTGACCAATTTGAGATTATTGTATTCTCGGTTCACCCTGTTCCGGTGGTCATATCAAAAATCGTCTGTAGGACACTATTCAGTTAATGCCTGCACGTAAGGTGAACATCATAATTGTTCACCTTAAGTGCAGGCATTAATTGTTTTATTATACTGAAACTTTTTTTTGCATCACTGTTATTTCGTTTGATAAATACGAACATTTCTGTAAATGAACAGCCAGAATGGTTCCACTGGGCACACCGGCGGTGGCCATTTTATACATACGTCACATACACGTTTTAGATCATGGTCATTTTACCGATATCGTAAGCGCTTTGGCGATCTAGATCACTGTTCCCCCGGTCATCAGTAAAAAAAACTGATGACCGGTGAAATAGAGAAAACAAGGAATTTAAGATTTATTAGTTAAAATATTACACTTGATTTTCTATTGAAAAAGGATACTGATGTATAATAACTTATACTAATCACTGAACAAATCTTCATAAATACTCAAACATCATACTATGAATTGATAACAAACAAGCAAAAAAATCGGTCATCATCCTTATTTTTACATTTTTTAACTCTTCGCTTTTGCAACCTTTTATTTCAAAATTTTATATGAGAACTGAAGATTTTTTCTCAACAAAGAGCATGGTTCATTCATTGTCATCAATCTCTGAAACAGGCTTTATTATTGATTTGAATTTCCATAGTTTTATTTTTTTCTCTGAAAACTAGAAAGTTTTATAGCAGAGAAACACAAATCAGTTTTTAGATTTCTAAGTTAATTTTTGAGATGGGACAAATTAGATGGTATCAGAGGGACAAGTAAAACGTACGAATTATGTGTGACGAGTTAAAATAAAATCATAAAAACTACCTGAAATTACAACATTTTATCTCAGTTAATATATAAGCAAAAGCATGTGTTCTAAAGTTTATAACCTGTGATCTCTGTCCTTCACTATTCCACAATAATGACTTTGTGAGGTACCAAAATGAGTTGGCACAGGAACAGGAATAACACAGAACAAGTTGAAAAGCTCTATAATAGATACACTGTAATTATTAAATGAAATTACAATGAAACCTGTCAAAAAAAATCCTTTGGAATAGACAGGTGAAATTCACAAGGATTTCAGATGTTGGAACTATAAATGAAGTTCCAATAACACAGTATTTTGGTTTGTGCCGGGTTTGATTCAAACATGTTTTTTCTGTATGCTTTTTCTTCTTATTTTAGCCCAGAGTACCAGTAAGAAGTGAAATCAGTTGGAGTCCTGATTTTTCTCTAGTTGCCATAGGAAACGATGATGGGTAAGGGTTATCGTGATTGTATGGTAGTTGAAAAATATGTTATGATATTTTGAATTGTACACAGATACTTTCTTTTTCTATATTTACTATTAGAAAAGAAAGTTTAAATAGTGATGGTCAACAATTATTTCAACCGAAATCAACAAAAAGAATAACTACCTCTTACCTCAAATCATTGAACACAAAAAGACCATGGAATTTGCAGATGGAAATCCAGGTCCTGACTATGGACAGGAACGAAAATATGGCAGGGTTATACCAGTTTATAGAAGCACAATCATAATAGGATCTCCAATAACAATACAGAAATAAATAAACAATAAAGATCTACACAGATTCGCTTCGACTCAAAGAGACCACACACTCACAAAATGAATGACAACATAAACGTGGACAGTACAATAGCAGGTCAATGCTCGTAGTTGACCGATTACTAGGACAGAAGTTAAAATCTGTTAGTTAAAAGACAATTACTCTTAGAATAAAAATATCTGGTTTTGATGTTTAAGCATTTTCTGTTTTGGTTCAAGTATTTGAATATTACATAATTTCCAAATAAACACACCTATATAAAACCATTTATTATATGGGATAGATATAAAATAGACATGATTGACATATATAGTAAAACCTATATCAACCAAATGCTGAATAAAGCAGAATCCTGTATGAACAGAACTTAAGATAAAGTCCCATTGTAGGAAATCTTTGTTAATTTAATCTGTATAAAATGAACCCATGTCTATTCTGAACACAATAGACAGGGTCCCTAGGAGATTTGATTTTAACAGGTTTTCACTTGATATGTGAAAACACTTGATCACCCAATGCGAACCATCATCTTTTTTAAACTAAAAAAAAATTCACAACAAACAGCCAATTTGAATCCAGGGTTGAGTCAATGGACAAATGTGTTAATGGAATCTTAAGCCCTCCTCTTATACCATCACACCTTCTGCAATAAAAAAAAAAGGGTGTATAAGACTGGTGGCATCTCTTAAGCCTGTGGGAGGGAGGGGGGGGGGGGTAGTATTATTTTAAAATGTCAGTTCATCTGAAACCAGTTTGATAAGAGGGCTGACCTTTCATGGGAGTGGCCATGCTATACCAACATTTTATAAAAAAAAAAAAAAAAAAAGACAAGCAAACAAAAAAATGACTACCGATACATAATACATATCAATTACATTAACACATCACATTATAATGGAATTTGAAATATTCAGAAATGAAGACATTACACCTGATGTGTGAATGAATGGTGAGATAACTCTATTAAGAAAGAAAATATTAATTTTGTTGTAGACCAATTATACTTACAATAATTCCTGCATAAGCTTTAATCTTACAACAGACAAAATGGGATTTCTTGGATTATAAAAACCAATATATTAGAAAACGGTAGGGTAAAAAACCATTAAGGTTAATCTTTCGGAATTTATAGTTTTTAAATGGTTTCTTTTTTAAAATCTTTTTATTTCAGTTCAATAGAAATATTGGAACCACCAAGTCTGAAGTTACGAGGAACAATCCATGTTCATAAGAAGCTTATAAACGCTGTCGCCTGGCATCCTCATTATACAACAACTTCCAGTGCAGGGTCACCATTTAAAAACCTGATTGCTACAGGCTCCAATGAATCTTCTATAAATATTATGGATTTAACATCAATTATAGGTTTGTTTAACATAAAGCTTGTTGTCATTTGATTATATTTCCTCATTGTCAGATACTAAAATTTAATTTTTAAGATCACATTTTGTAACAGCATAGTGTATTACCTACCTAACTTATTCACCAATAGAAAATGAATACTGCTGAAACTACAGGCTATGGGCCACTTCACACCCTTTTGAGGGTATGAGTTATGCTCATTATTCAAGACCTTACTGTTACTGAAGTGTAGAACAGCAATAAAAGCGTTGTTCTTTAACATATATTTGAGTCTCTGTGTAATATTGGATAGTCTTTCATCTTCATTATCATCTATGTCCTTTCTTACTAATTGCTATGCAAATAGCTGAATAGAACTAATATTTGTATGAAATCTTAATTGAAGGTGATATTCCTTGTTTTATAAGGCTTACAGTGGTTCTGATATAAAAGTTGGTACTTCCTCCTTCAGTAATACATCTTATATATTAGGTGGCTTTTTCAAAGCATTTTTATTGCCTAATTTTATGGCCCTTGCTGAATGGAGACAGAGAATTTATTGTTACTTTTGTCTGTTTCCATCTCTCTTTTTCTTCTGTCTTTCCATCCATCTTTCTGTCAGTCCTGTATCGGTTTCTGTACTCCATCTTTAGTTTCCCTTACCCAAGTGTTTGAAATTTGTACATAATTTTATTATCACAATACACAAGTCAAGATTGATTTTGGTCACTTTGTCTTGTACGATTCCAGAATAATGACCTTTGATTAACTGAACAATGACAAAATTGTGGTTTTCATGCTCTAGCTTTTGTTTTCCTTTGGCCAAATGTTTTGAAATTTTTACAAAATGTTTAAGCCAACAACTCCCAAACACAAGTTAAATTTTAAAACTTGTCCTTTCTTGTTCATTTCACTCACTAGGTTGATGAAACTTCAGTTTCCCCCCATATTTTGCCATATATTCAGTAGATATTGATGTTTTTTTTGTTTTGTTTGATGGTGTTTAATGCCACTTTCAACAATATTTTAGTTATATCGTGGCAGACAGTTTTTATTGGTGGAGGAAACCAGTGAACCCAGAGAAAACCACCGACCTGCCACAAGTCACTGACAAACTTTATCACACAGTACATATTGACAAAATTTCCAACTTGTGTGATTATATTTACATCAATAACTAGAGTATTATTTGCTATTATCAGATACTGACAAGGATGGGAATGAGCCACTGATTATTACAGAGCCACGTAAATCATTAAGAGGCCACTGTCACAGAATTACTGGTCTATCCTGGAGTACACATTGTGATGGGTATATAGCATCTGTGTCATATGATGGACAGTCTATGGTAAGCAGGGTGTTTGTGGCCACTATTGTACACTAATTCGTTTAACATCTACCTCTAAAATCAATATGGTAGTCCCCCTCTTATAAGGCCCCTCTAACCGAAGGCCACCCCTCTTATAAGGCCCCTCTAACCGAAGGCCACCCCTCTTATAAAGCCCCTCTAACCGAAGGCCACCCCTCTTATAAGGCCCCTCTAACCGAAGGCCACCCCTCTTATAAGGCCCCTCTAACCGAAGGCCACTCCAGTTATCAGGCCAGATTTCAGATGCACACTGAAATAGTAGAATAGTGTTAAATTGTACTCCAAAGAGAGACCATTTTTTCATTGGGTGGTGGCCTTATAAAAGAGGGACTACTGTCACAAACTGAAATTTGTTTTTGTCATCATAAATTTTATTTTATCACCACTAAATTGTGGGTTAGATTCACTCCAGTGACAAGGTGCACTTGAAACAAATTTTCCGCCACTTTCAACAATATTTTAATGATATTGTGGTGGTCATTTTTATTGGAGGAGGAAAACGGGAGAAAACCACAGACATTCCACAGATAAATGTTGTCACTTAAAATTGTATTGAGTACATTAAGACTTTTGAGACACATTTTTTATAGAACTCGACATTACCAGTAGTATGAAAAAAATTGTTTACACAACAATCACTAACTCACTAATATATTACTACAACTATCGATGGACTTACTGCTGTGTTTTATGGTCTGTATGTAAGTGCATTAGTGGTGTAATGGTTACCATGGTCACCTCATGTGCGACAGATCGTGGGTTCATACACTCGTTGGGTCAAACTATGACATTGGTATTTATTGCTTCTCCACTAATATAAACACACAACATTAAGGTGTAAAAACAAAGACTGGATGGCTCAGAATCAGGATAACAAATCCAAGTGGAGAGACATGTCTGCCCACACTATTGTTTTAGTGAGCTAGCAATATAATAATCCAGCTAAACATGTTGGTTTAGTACAAAGTAGACATGTTTAACATCTCATCAAATGTAACTTGTTCTCACCATGATATATAGCTGAAAAATCGCTCATTTGGTGTTAAAACAACAATCAATCACTTACACTCTTATATAATGGATTACATGCTTAATTTAGTGGGAATAGAAAACAAGGGAAAGATAAAGATCTGACCGAATTCTTTCAGGTATGGGATTCTGAAGCAGAACAAATGATAGCTTGTTACCATGGACACAAGGGGAGGTTATTGACAGTACAATGGAGTGGTCAAGAAAAAGACGTGATATTTACTGGTGGTGAAGATTTCTCATTTCACAAATGGAGATATATAGACCATGTTCCATCTGAAACAAATGGTATGGAAAAAGGATCAATAGAATCATAATTAGGGGACCAGGAAAACATATATTCTTTGAAATTATCAGTCTTACCATTTTTTTATTCAGATGAATGACAAAACTTTTACTAAGTTTTTGTTGGTAAATTTGTTTTAAGAACCAGTTACAGGCAGTTAACAATGTTACAGTTCTTAAATGATATATGATATTTTGTGTTGAGTTTTATTCAGAAGCAATAGATTTAACAGAACTTTATAGGAAATGGAAGCAAAACTACTCATTGTGTCCCATGAAAAATTAAACAGCCTCGGCTAGGAAAGAAAGCGGAAAACAAGTTTGTCTTACGGTTCTTTGATCAAGAGTTATTAACAAATAAGCCCACTGCATACCCTTTGTATAATTTGGTATTTAGATAAATATTGATGATGTAACATGGAAAACTCTACAAACACAGTCAATGACTATGTAGGTCACGTCTAACTAGTGGTAAATAGCACCATTTCCAACTGATACGTATCGTAAAACTTTTATTTGTTATCTTTTGAATGTATTGGCTAACGATCCTGTGCAAAAAAAATGACAGAAGAAAAAACTAAAATTGCAGACCATTTCCCTTCAACAGCCATTCAAAATAATGAATTACAATTAATTTTTTTTTTATCTATAGTACACCTGTGAACAATTTACCTCTGGGTTCCAGGAAACGTCAAATACAATACAATTTTCTAAAATATTTTTTTTTTAGTTGCAAAGAAGAAGCGAGTCAAAAAAGGCAAAAGTAAAAAAGTAACAGAAGGAGGAACTGAACCAGAAAGTGTTGCAGAAAATGGATTGGAGTTAGAAAAAGATGACAAAGAATCCATTGAAGCTATGCTGCAGAGTAAAAAACAACAGCTACAAGAACAAGGGGGAGATAATTCAAAAGGTATGAAAAGTGTTGTCTGGTGTAAGGAATATTCCATTATAAAGTCCTAGGTGGTGTAGGAAGGATTTAACCATATTTTCAAATGATATATTCCAGCTATTGGGATGATGATCCATGTCTGACAAGCATTTGATCACTAGAATGTTGAAGTTTTGGTGTGAACGGACGTCCTTTGACAGATTTCATAGTTTATACTTTATAGTTACTTTTCTAATCATAAGGCATTGAGACTCCAAACATTTTTCCATTTTAAATTTGGTGCAGGGCAGTATCTGAGACACTGCTTTACATATCTCAATGAAACTGGGGCTATTTATCTTAACATTTTGAAATTCAACCATTTCAAATATGGCTGCCAGATCATGGCACATCATTGGTTTTGTGTCCATTATGTGATGGGAAAAATCAAGAAAGAAAGTATATAGGCTATTGGAAAGATTCCTTCCTGTCCCACTGTAGACTTTTTAATGGTTTAACTGTTATGATTGATTTATTGGTTGGTGTTTTTAAATGTTGTGACTTGTCAATGTAAAAGTTACAAAGCACAAAAACTCATGGACAACTAAAAGGCATGAGTAAAAATCTTTGCTGTGTTGAGTATGTATTTCTTACTTAGGTATAGATGTAACAGACCATGAGCTAATTTTATAATGATAAATAACCTCTGCTAAATTCACTGCTTTCAATATTTTTCAAGTCTACCAGTACTTCACTATTTACTGGTGGTACTTTTTATAAAAATTTGAATACAGAAATATTAAATGTAATTATTTTATAGATAGCTGTGAATTACAGAATTTTCCAGAGTTAAATAAAAACGATAATTTCACAGTGAAATTATTGTTTTTAATTTCACTCTCGCTATATTTCGTGCCATTTCGTTGTCAACGTTATATGAAGCCTTCCAGTTTGAAACGTAAAAATTAGACGTTATTTGGCTTCGTGTATGCTTCAATTTTGATCAAATATAACTAAAATAATATTTCAAGGTAAGCATTTTAATTATTTTATTGTCGCGGGTGGGTGGCGCCATGTTTTTGAAGTGATACACATTATAATATATCCCTACGCTACACACATAATATAGTGCAATTAAACTCATTTTATATTAAATTTGATTCGAAACATTTTTTTTATCTATATAATAAATACTATAACTAATTGACGAGTTTCATTATCAAAAATATGTCACTCATGACCAAATAACATTGTAACTCACTCATGCACGCATTCGTGAGTTACTGCGTTATTTGGTCATTCGTGACATATTTTTGATAATGAAACTCGTCAATTAGTTATAGTATAATTATACTTTTATTATCTCTTTCTTATTAGACATTATAATTACTAAGGTTATAAACACATTTCTCAATGATTGTTCTGTATACATGTCTTTTTTTTAACATTACGGAAAATCTATTTCCCAATCGGACATTGTTTTTGTATGGTAGAATATGTTAAAAATATCAACATCCGTTATGTCTTAGCGATGACATTTCAGTCCATTCTAAGGTTTTCATTGTAGAACATGTTTAATTTTCCGACCAGTACAAGGAAATGACATGGTAAGCCATAATTGGATAGAAAAAACAATTCAAAAACTGTCGGGCGAGTGACATTTTTAATCATTTGATTACATGATATATATCTATGGCTCCAACTGTATACATGGCCTGATGTACCGATCCAGTTGTCCAATGAAAATACAGCATTTTTCTATAAGCCATAATATATGTGTATATATAGGTGTGAATGTGATTTGTTTAAGAGTTTGAATATATTCTATTCAGAAACTGTTGATATTAGAACTTAGAGGGATGGTGTAGGAGGGAGGTCTCATCCCAATTTCCAGAGAATTGAATTATAATATCCTGAATTTCTGTGAAATAAAAAGTACGTTTTTATTCAAAAATCTATAATTTTCAAATTGTTTTGAATTTTAGCATAAGTGATTAAAGTAGAACTAGAAACCACTATCTAGCATTGCATTTAAATATGACTATCTTATCATTTATGAATTTTTGTTCCTTTTTTTTAAATTGAGACAAGTGTAATGGAAAACCACATGGAATACATGTATAGAATGAATAACATACCAAGTAACATTTTTGGTTTAAGGAATACAAGATATTTTCACTTTTTATTTTAGGGATATGGGATACCTTTAAATGTTTTTAGGGGTCAGGGATATTGATCAGCAAGTAGCAAATAACAGTTCTCGTTGTCTAGTCAAATAATAATGTGCAAGTGGGGTCGTCATGGTCATGATCGTATGGTAGTTGGATTTACAACTACCTGTGTCTATCCTCACTAACGTTGTGAATTCGAAACCCGCTCATGACGAGGTGTACCCAGTACAACATTATGTGATAAAGTTTGTCAGTGACTTGCAATAGGTCAGTGGTTTTCTCTGGGTAGTACCAATTAAAACTGACCTCCATGATATAACTGAAATATTGTTGAAAGTGGCGTTAAACTCCACAACCCTAACCCTAATCCTCAATGTGCAAGTTATCAAACATATGTTTGTGTGAAAAATGTCAATGTAACCTCTGCTTAAATTTTTGTAAAAAAAAAAAAGTATGTACAAATATGTGTTCGTCCATGTACATTCTCCATTGTATGACTACTCATCAAAAAACTCTGATTACCTCTCATCAATTCAGCACAAAAATAACACAATAAAAAAATTGCAAAATCAGGTGTAAGTATTAACAGTTAATGAGCCAGTGACAACAATTAGTTTAAACATATATTATCCTTGATGTTCACAAAAAAAACCAATATATATATATTTTTTTGGAAGTAATTGGCTACAGCTTTAATACAAATATATTTACATTAAGATGTGTCAGATATTAAAATTTAGATAATGCTTAAAATGTCAGATATTTCGGATCTATATATGTCTCTAAATATATGTATATAAAAATATATTATTCAGCAAAAGTTGAAATAGATTGGGCACAAGTTGTCATAACTTATGAAGCCCTATACTGCATTTGGATTGCATGAAGATCTTATAAAATCAAGAAACAATGAAAGCTATATGTTTCATTTATATTTTGCCCATTTTTTAGGCCAATTTCTGCCCTTATCATTTGCCCACTCCTTTAACAATGACAGCCAGACAGGGACTAAAGGAATGTGCTGACAAAAAATTATTTCAGGTATCAGGTGGTTGAACTGTTATATGAAATACCATCACCGTGGGATGTGATGAGGCCGACAAATCTCGATTTTAATTGTGTTTCTAAAAAGAATTAAAATGCAAAGTTCTAATTCTGTATGACATTGATCAAACACAGATTGTTAATAAGACTAGAATCTTATGAAAGTCTTTGATTGAGTTTGTACATGGACCCAGCATCTGTCGTTTGACATTTTTACGGAACATATTAGAATTGTGATTAATTCACAAATCTATTACTTTTAATTCTTTTATCAGGAACGAGTGTCATTGATTTTGACGATCAGGAACTTTAATACGGCTGTGATTCGTGCACTAAATGTGGTTTATTTAATGAAAAGTACAAAATAACGATTTTGACTATGTATTCGATGAAATGTTGGTACTACTATGTGGGTTTTAGTTGATCACAATTTGATATTTCTTGGACGGAAATTTTTTCAAGTATATTTTTGAAATGTTCTGCTATGAATTTGGCTGATAATTAAGACATGTTTAGAGTGCTTTTCTTAGGGGAATCAATGTTGTCTCTGTTTCTACGAGTTTTCTATTACATTTTTTAATTGTGCCGATAGTGCAGTGTTTTTTTTTAAATTTTATTGCTTAGTAAAGATTTTTTTTTAAATGTGTTGGAAAAGGTCAAGCAAACAAGCAGGCATTCAGCAACTTGATATTAATTATGGCTAACAGTTTTCGCTTATACTTTTTCAACAAAGACCTACAGTAAAGTACTTAAAAATAAAATAAGGTAACAATATGATACAAACTTGTGTTTGTTTTCTGTATGTGTATCTGAAGCCACTGAATCATTTGAAAGTAAACATTGGTAGGATGTTTCCTGATTGGTTTACCCCTTTTGTATCTTCAAACTCTTTTTACCTAGAAGAGTTTTTTTTTTTTTGGTAAATCAGGAATGCATGATTTGTGCCACTGTAGGACGTAGTTTAATATAGGATCTCACTGGAAAAAGAATATGAACGTTTTTTTTCTCTAATACTACAAAACAAACTATACATGAAAAAAATTGCAACATGGTGAACTTTAATTGTATTCTTGAGAAAAAAAAAGTGAAAATATTGAAAGAAGGGGAAACATTTAATGGTAATTGGATTTTTGAAGAAGAAAAAAATTAGAGAATAAAAAAGTGAAAAACTTGAAAGAAGGGGAAACATTTAGTTGGATTTTTGAAAAAAAAACAACAAAAAATGGTGAAAAAAATGAAAAAAGGGGAATCTCTTTTCTCTTTAAAGTATTTGTGTTTTCATTAATTTTTTGTTTGAACTTTATAAGTCAATCATTGTATTTACCAGATCTTCACTAATGTTATAATGATTTATAGAACGATCATTGATGAAAGATGGTGATAGTTTGTAATATTATGTAACTTTATAACTTAATAACCAGGTTTAATTACCATAAAATATCAAAGTGCAGATATTGATTCCGATTTTCAATGATAAATCGGTACATGACTTTTGATTAAGATTTCTGGTTTTGTACCACTTAATTTACTTTCAGTTGTAACTTAATTGTACATTGAGAACATTTGCATTTGTTAAAAAGTAGTGCAAGTAGTTAATAAGTCTTTAGGTGTTGTATAATATTAATGGGAATATGTAAAAGATGGTATGGATTTTAGTATTAGATTCTTTTAATTTGTTGGGTTTATGTTGTTCAATATTTAGTTTTCTGTGAAATGTTTTGTGGATCATTGTTTGTTTTTTTGTCCTTTTTCTTTTAGCCTTTGTATTGTCTGTTTGGTTGTGTTCAGCTTCTAATTACCTCTGATATCTTTAAACTTTTCTTTACTAATCTGGTTCAAAATACCATTTGACCTTTTGGCGTCACCCAGTGTCCATCGTCATGCAATGATCCTAAGCGTTTTGAAAGATCATCTTTTCAGACACCACAGCATTAATACAAACTAGAACTGGCTAGTATCACCCTAATAACTGTACCAACAAACTTATGTGGCTGTCGTTATTATAAATATAACATAGTATGTAAAAACACATAAAGACCTTCTAAAAGCAAATACAGCTTTATATATGTTTCCACCAAATAGTACAGTTGATTGGTTAGTATGGTCTGTTGATTGGTTAGTACAGTCTGTTGCTTGGCTATTGCAGTCTGTTGATTGGCTAGTACAGTCTGTTGATTGGCTAGTACAGTCTTTTGATTGTCTAATACAGCCTGTTGATTGGCTAGTATATTCTGGTCATTGGCTAGTACAGTCTGTTGATTGGCTATTACAGTCCGTTGATTGGTTAGTACAGTCAGTTGATTGGCTTGTATAGTCTGTTGATTGGCTAATACAGTCTATTGATTGGCTAGTATAGTCTTTTGATTGTCTAGTACAGCCTGTTGATTGGCTAGTATAGTCTGGTCATTGGCTAGTACAGTCTGTTGGTTGGCTAGTACAGCCTGTTGATTGGCTAGTAGTCTGTTGATTGGCTAGTATAGTCTGGACATTGGCTAGTAGTCTGGTCATTGGCTAGTACAGTCTGTTGATTGGCTATTACAGTCTGTTGATTGGCTAGTATAGTCTGTTGATTGACTAGTACAGTCTGTTGATTGGCTAGTACAGTCTGTTGATTGGCTAGTGTAGTCTGTTGATTGACTAGTACATTCTGTTGATTGGCTAGTACAGTCTGTTGATTGGCTAGTACTGTCTGGTCATTGGCTAGTACAGTCTGTTGATTGGCTAGTACAGTCTGTTGATTGGCTAGTACAGTCTTTTGATTGTCTAGTACAGCCTGTTGATTGGCTAGTATAGTCTGGTCATTGGCTAGCACAGTCTGTTGATTGGCTAGTACAATCTGTTGATTGGCTAGTAGTCTGTTGATTGGCTACTATAGTCTGGACATTGGCTAGTTGTATGGTCATTGGCTAGTACAGTCTGTTGATTGGCTATTACAGTCTGTTGATTGGCTAGTATAGTCTATTGATTGGCTAGTACAGTATGTTGATTGGCTAGTACAGTCTGTTGATTGGCTAGTATAGTCTGTTGATTGGCTAGTACAGTCTGTTGATTGGCTAGTACAGTCTTTTGATTGTCTAGTACAGCCTGTTGATTGGCTAGTATATTCTGATCATTGGCTAGTATAGTCTGGTCATTGGCTAGTGCAGTCTGTTGATTGGCTAGTACAGTCTGTTGATTGGCTAGTATAGTCTGGTCATTGGCTAGTACAGTCTGTTGATTGGCTAGTAGTCTGTTGATTGACTAGTACAGTCTGTTGATTGGCTAGTGCAGTCTGTTGATTGGCTAGTACAGTCTGGTCATTGGCTAGTACAGTCTGTTGATTTAAGCTAGTGCAGTCTGTTGATTGACTAGTACAGTCTGTTGATTGGCTAATATAGTCTGTTAAAGATTGGCTAATACAATCTTTAGATTGGCTAGTACAGTCTGTTGATTGGTTAGTAGTCCTATGCTATCGCAATGATAATCATGATTTTGCCACAGCTACCTTTAAACTATATAAAGTTCATTTTATCCTTCTACCATTTTATAATCAGTGGATATAACAGTTTTTTTTTTGTCTTTCTGTCATAATTTTCTTCAAGCAATATTCAACATGTGAAATATATGATTGGTAAATACAACATATAAAAACTAAATTTTTTACGCAATGTATATTTCATATTTTCATATTTCATGTTGTCATTTTTATATTATAAATTAAATTTAACATCAATATATTTGTAACAGTAGAGCATATTTTATCTCCGAAAAATGCAATGTCCCAGATAGGATTTGATCCTGGGGCCTCTCGCACTGTGAGCCAACAGTCTACCAACTGAACTAAAGGAGATCTCCACTAACACAGTTAACGGAGGATGATTATGAACCTACTATTGTTCCTGTAACCTTAGTTAGAGGAACATACCCATCACATATTAAGAGAATTTTATTTTGTAATGACAGAAACTTTAAATGACAGTTCATATTTTAATGGAACCAAATTTTAGGAACAGACCATATTTTAGTGTTTGTCACATGATACTCTGGCCTTTCAATAATATAGGATGATTATCATTATCTGTATAATTTCAAAAATAAAGATTAATGGTATCTTTTGTAAAATGAAAAGTAATTTTCAAATTTATTATGTCATAATGAAAAGTGTCATACATTCTTCTATACAGGAATTTAAATTGAGATCTAATTTTTTTTTCTTTAAATTTGCATTTCTGTATTTAATAGGTTGATAAGAGTTCAATTTTTTTTCTGTAAAATCTGTTATTGGAAATATTCTTTCATCGTATGACTAAATCAGATTGAGCAAATGTGTTTTTGTAAAATGCAAAAATATGTATTGAACAATTCTTGCTGCATTGTATTTGATTTCACATCTGATATCATAATGGTTTTGAACTCAGACTGTAATTAGAAAATTTGCTAAAGTATATCCAATTTATGCACAATACCGTAACGACCTATGTATAATGCACTAGATTTTACATAGATTCTTTATTTTGCAGGAGGGGTGTGCATTATAAACAAGAACAATATGTTTCACTCTTTTATGAGACCGGGAAATCACTTTTTTCTGCAGATTTTCAATGCCAAGAGGAGGTGCGCATTATACACGAATGCACATTATGCAACCCTAATGATGGTATTATGCAATCCTAATGACAGCATTTTCGAAAGATTTGCTTGTTTTTTGGTTATTTTTTTAAGAGAGTTATAGAAGTAGAAGGGGGATCTTGCAAAACCAGTATGGAAACAGGGGTGTTTACTGCTACGGAATTTCCATATTTTACACAGATTTTCGGTTGAAAATACGTGCTACGGATTTGTTCCGGAAACTATGGCTTCTGCTCGAATCCGAATCTTGAAGCACTACAGCTGTAGTATAAACTGGATTGACTAAAGCGCTATGATGATTAAGAAATGTTATGATTTAGGAACACCTCTAATTTATCGCCATTTCTTACGAAAAGCGCCTGTTTCAAAACATTAAAAAATGTCAGCCATGAGGCGTTCACAGCATGTAGCGATTTAGTTGATGATGGGGACAATGACGACCTCACTGCCCCGAGGAAGAAAAGAAAATCACAACAAGAATACAAGGATTCGTATCACAACCATTGGCCATGTCTTCATTCATCTCAAAAAGTAGAATGTAGGGTTCACCGCTCCGTAACTAAAACCAACTTTTCATGTAAATACGCTGGCAAAAATGACTGTCAAAGACACAGTGAGTCGAAAACGCACCAGCAATTATTGAAAACTAGGAATTCAAACATGTCTATGACTTTGTTGGTTGCAAAATCATTAACTGAAGTGGAGCAACAAAGATTGATCAATCGAGCTGAGGAAGTGAGGTTATGATGTGTGAAATAATTACTGGACTTAACCTGCCTATAGCTTCGGCTGACGTTCTTAATAAAGCTGTAAAAAATATGTTTCCAGATTCAAATATTACTCAAAGTTTGTAAAATCATGTTTTAAGTATTAAAATTCTGTCGTAGGCTCAAGATGGTGTATGATTTCATATCTTATAAATGGAACCTGCTCCAGCACCACTTGTTTTCTCTCTAAATCCCCTCTGTTTGGTCTGGGATATTGGTTTGGGTGGTTGAAAAGCACATTTCTTAGAGGGGAGTGCTGCCCAATTTTTTTCCAATTGTTGAAATTGGTCATTTTTGCCATTGAAACATGATTTTTATATCTAATTCTGCATCATTACAAGGGACTGCATCTATTGATCCATAATTTAATAAATGCTACATGTCTACCAGTATACAAAATATGTGACGAATAACAATAATATGGTATGCTACTGATAAACTCTCAAAACTACTGATAAAATGGCCCAATGCTACTGATAGTCCTCGGATAGGGTTAACACCTCTGTGGAAAACAAGCCTTATTTTACTTTCACTTTGACATTTTCATTTTTGAAAACAGTAGCCAGGGAAAAATGCAATTAGACGGGCGATTTTCCCGGTACCCAGCTACTATGGAATGCCCTGGTTATATTGGTTTGGAGTGAAACTTTTCACAGTTGCTTTGCTATCACTTGTAGATATGCATATCTTTATATAACCTCGTCATTATGCTTCAGTTTGACTGATGTCCGTACATATGTCTGTGTGTCCCACATGTGGTTTCTGTTCAATAACTTAAGTTTCACCTTAAGCAAATCATTTGAAATTGATACACCAGGCCAGGTACAATAAAAGTAAGGCCAAGTTCGATTTCAGACTTTATCACCACTTTTTTCATTCTGGAGTTATGTCCCTGTTTTCTTTAGCTGGAAGCGGGGGCATGCTTTCCTATGGATACACTCTTCCATTTTTATATTGTATGCGAGCACCAGTTCTCCTATAGGTTATTTTGATATGGAATTAAACTTCACACAGTTGTAGATGTGCAGATTTGTTTAGGCGAGATCAGAAAAAAAAATGTGAGATTTATGTTAAGAACTTCTATATTATTAAGTCAAGGGTTATTTAAATGAAAACCTTGTACATTGTACAATACAAGGACTTTCCTGTCTTTTGCTTCATGACATAATGCTTCTTCATATAAATGCAGCATCTGTTTTTATTTGTTGATTCTATAATTGTTCTGCCTGCAGGACCCTTAATTTAAGGTCAAGCTAGTATTCTAGTCTGTTTTCCCTAAAAATAGGAAATCATTATGAAGCTGAGAAAGAACTTAGAAGTTGGTTCTAAATGTCACCCAGATATAAATATGTGATAAATTATACGAAGAAATGGTCATTATGTACAAAAATTGTCAATCTAACTTATGTAGATGTCGTCTGCTCGACATCTTAAGTAAGTGTAAGTGATTTTTGTCATTTGAGTTCTCTTTATTGATATTTGTCTTTTATTTATGGAAATAAAAATAAATAAATCATTATAGCATGACCCTGACCCTCTCGTAGAGTGATGGGTAAACTGAATTACCCTTGTCCATCCATTGGTCTGTTCTTCTGTTTGTCTCTCTGTTCGTCTGTTCTGGTCAATTGTCTTACCGGTAGTTTAAACATGTTTTATTAATCAATTCGTCTTGTATACAGACAATAGATTAGCTACGAAATGTTGTAATGGTTTCTCAGAAAGCACATGCCTGTTTGAATCAAAACTATACATAAATAATCAGTGTATTATAAATTGATTATTTATAACCAGGTGGGCCTCAGGTTTTAATTTGAAAAGGGATGAATTACAAAAAAAAATTGTTTTCATTTAAGCTTAAAACGATGTTGCTGTTTTAGTTGTTAAATGTTTTTAATTGGATAAAGCGGAGATTTTATTAAATGTTACTGATTGAGTGAATAAGGGAAAGATTTTATTGTTTGAAATGATTAAGTGCAGACAAAGAATATTTCTGCAAATTTCTGTGTAACATTTTATGCAAGTTATCTTGATATTAATGTGTTTATCATTTGATTTCACATAATTTATTATCTGTCGTTGCATTTGCTACCAATATATTGATATGGATTTTTGTTGCATACTTATTCAGTGTCCTGAAGACATTTATCAAATAACAATAACCTTGACAAAATTCCTGAAATTTAATTTTCCTTCAATGTCAAATTATTCGGAAAAAAATATATTTTGAATTCGAAACTATTTTGTTGGATTTTCAATTTCTTAGGTCGAAAACCTTGAAATTTTTTTGAAATCTGATCATTGTTAATGTAAAACGTTTATGTATACCAAAGAGGTAATGAGAAAACTGTAAATTGAAGAAGAACAGACAACACAATGGCTAAAAGAAAAGGACAAGAAAACAAGCAATGGTTCACAAAGCACTATTCCCTCTTTGCAGAAAATGGAGTTATCATTCGCAATTTGAATTATTGTCCTTGGCAGTAGGAATATAGCATTACCGGTTTCAAAGTTTTCCTGGCGTTTTTTTTTTTTAATAAATTGATTGAATAAATAAAGTGTGAAAAATATGAAATTAATTGAGTAGAATCCAAGGCAACACTTGAAGACTTCCTAACTTTAAAAAAGACTGAACTTGTACAGTTTCTACGGAAATGTAATTAAAAATGCGGTGATAACAAGAATGAGCTTGCGCTCCGACAAAGATGTAGAGATGTATCTTTTAAAAAGCCGTTCAGATGACAATGAAAAAATGAGCTGCTATAGACAGTTCATAAGAGGCTTTAACTTTTATAAAGAAAATTATATACACGACATTCCTTTCTTTTAAACTTCTATAAAAAAATAGTTATTTACTTTAAAACATATTTTTCTCTGGATTTGTAACATTTTTGTACAAATAACTCCAAATCTGTATTTTCATAATACCAATGAACATGTTACATAATTAACTTTCTGAAATGTTTTGGATGATTGTCACCAGATTTTTCTGCAAAATGGAAACACTGCACGATTTTCTTTGTACACTGAAAGCAGGAATATTTTCTTTAAAAAGATTTTCTCTCCTTTCATTAAAAAGCGTATTTGATTTTTTCATTAGACTCGAGCGGTCGGAGACTAGGCAAGATAAATTTGAAAGCATTTTAGAAATAATACTTAATAGAATCTGTTGTTTCTTCATCATTTGTTAAAGCAGAAGCGGATTCGGTAGAATATTTTGTACTGTGTTTGAAACGGTCTGTGCGTCTTCATTAGCAATGTGCGCTTATCAGATAAGTGAACACCTGCATCTAACATTTGCCGACCATCTCGACTTCTACAGTCAACAAGCAAATCCCAATTTTCGGTTTCCGTCAGAGCAGATCCCACTTGTTTTCTGAATAAGTAATGTCCCTCGTCTGGAATATTTTGAATAGGAAATAAAACAATCGCGAACGCGTTTTTTTATATCAAGAACAAGCAATCGGTCTATCGTTTAAAAAACAATGGTGTATTTGGAGATCGCACTTCTGTCCATTGAAACTTATCTGTCATGTTAAAGATGTATTTTTAGACACTTCTTGACTGCTACCCATGATTTCTGATACCGTCTAAGTACTCACGACAAATAAGTTATTTTGCAATAAATGAATTTACAGTTTCATAATCTTACAGCCAAAAATGCTTTTCTGAAGCTAAGCTTAACAATGTAGACAAACAAACAAAAAGGACTGCTGGGATTCGAACCACCTTCTAGAACTATCCATTCCATCACAAGGCAGCGCCAATGCAATCATGACTACTGTGCTCCCGCATTTAGTGAAGTATATTTATACCTTAAGTAGTGATGGGGTAAAATGTGAATAGCTATGTTTCTTCCGATAAAAATGACATGTGCTAAATTGCTTAATTTTTAGTGATTATGACGGTTTACGTGATGCTCGAAAACAATAAAACCGACAGAATAGTTAATATTGATAAAGAAAAATATGAAATTAACAGCTTGCATGTAAATTCATGTTATGATTTCATATGTAAGGAAATATTTGTTGTACGGCTTTCGAAAAATCAATACAAATCTACTGTACACTCACAATTCTTATAATATGTAGAAAAAATAATAATATTAACTTAAATATGAATATAGCCTACATTTTTATCACTTTAACCAAAATCCATAGCGAAACACATTATGTTGCAAAAAAAAAAACAAGTAAAAACTGCTCCGATGGGATTCACACTCAGTGTAAATCTGCAGGGGTCACGAAGCAGCGACTATGCGATCACGGCTATGGTACAATGACCAAATTTGTAAGTTTTATGGTATATAAATTGGTGCAACTCTATAATAAAGTAGACGATGCCTATATTTCATAAGATCATATTTAAGCATATTTTCCATAAAAGGGAAAGCCTTTATATGTTACCAAAGGGAAAATGTATATGCATGTTAAAAAGGAAGTTTTGTGTTGCAAGTTTTCGATTTTTAACAATTATAATTTTGTTTGTTTTCGTGCTTTTCTCCTTTACACCAGCATTGAAAGCACTTGTCTCTGCAAAAATTTCCATTTTTTTTCTTAAAATCAGAGTCAAATCTTCATTTTCCCATCCAGTTTTTGGAAGGAGCGGATGTCGGCTGTCTAACTCTATGGTCATATTTCTACCCGACATCTGAAGTTTGGAGATGGCCAAATCCGGTAAAAATCTCAAATGTTCCTTTTTTATTACAAAATCTGCAGTGGAACCAAAGAATGAATAGTCATGAACCATGTAAATAACTAAAGGTAAAATATTCAATTTCTTTATCCTGAATGGAGCCTGTCGGAAATTATTTTGGGAATCTGCATTGATCTCTCAAAAAAGAAAACAAAACTAAATATCATGCAAAAATAGACATCTTTTTAATAGACTGAGCAGATAAAATATCTTGAACATTTTAAGATTAAGATAATCCACTGTGGAAATCGGAATGAATTTTGCATACATCGCTATTAACGTCCGTAATTTTAACAGCAAAGCTGATTTTCGAGAAAATGCTACATCTTTGAATATAAAACACTGGATTTATTAATATAATTTTTATTGCATATAAAACCCTTTTGGGTATAGCAATACAAACATAAACTAACATTAAACATATATATAATTATTATTACGGTCATTCAGGATATAAAATAAAAATACCGATCTCATAGAATCTACCGATATAAAAAGCTAAATAAAATAATTCCAATAAATCAGATTTTATTTGAATAAAAATACACAGTTTTTCAATTTTTTAAACGTTCTTAACGATAATGGGCCTTATGTGACGTTCCTAAGTTATGTAACCGGAAGTGTACATACCTACTGTCAGGAAAAGATAACTTGATTCAAGAACGATAACTACATGTTATCACAAATCGGGAATACAGATACAGTAAAACCTGCCCATGCGGTCACCTCTATTAAGCAGTCACCTGTATTAAAAGGTCCCTGTTTTCTTGTCCTGTCATAGAAAATTTCATATGAATTCAACCTCTTTTAAGAGGTCACCTGTCTTATAAGACCACTTTATTTTAGGTCCCAAATGTGATCTCTTAATACAGATTTGACTGTACATTACAAAATTTGAATGAGAATGAAAATGACAATAATTTTTCTTCAATGTCAGACTTTGAAAAATCTTTTGAATTAAAACCGACATTGTTGGCTTTTCAATTTCCTAGGTCAAAGACCTTGTGAACATTTGAAATCAAACTATTGATATGAAACCTAAGAAAAGTTTAAAGATACCAAAGGGATAATTAGAAGCCGTAAATACTAGAACAGACAATAAAATGGCCAAAGGAAAAAAGACAAAATGACAGTGATCCTCAAAACACAACACAGAAAATTAAAGATTAACATTACAAAATTTGAATGGATATGACAATTGCCGAAATTGAATTTTCCTTCAACGTCAGACTTTGAAAAATCTTTTGAAATAAAAACTGTTTTGTTGGCTTTTTTAATTTCCTAGGTCAATAACCTTGTGAACATTTTGAAATCTGATTATTGATATAAAATCTAAGAAAAGTTTAAAGATACCAAAAGGATAATTAGAAGCAAGAAATACAAGAAGGACAGACAGTGAAAATGGCTAAAAGAAAAAGGACATAAAAACAAACAATGGTTTACCAAATACTACAAAGAAAACTAGAGATTAATATTACTAGATTTGAATGGAAATTGAATTGTTATAGTCATAATAAGGAAATATGCAGGCTAGGAATGGGGTTAGGGTTATGTTGTTTAACACCACTTTCAACACTATTTTAGTTATATCGTGGCAGTCAGTTTTACTGGTGGAGGAAATCTGAATACCGGATAAAACCATCAACCTCCCGTAAGCCGTAAGTCACTGACAAACTTTATCACATAATGTTGTATCGAGTACACCTCGCCTGAGCAGAATTTGAACTCAAAACGTTGGTTGATATGCACTGATTGCATAGGTAGTTCCTGCAGGCTAGGAAAGATTTGAAGTAAACTGTTGTCCATTAACAGCTGTCCAGAAGTCCATAGTAATTGATGTAACACACCAATGGCCTTTAATAATGGGACTGAAGATCATTGCAAGCGTAAAATAAAAACACACTTAAAGCTGCCCCAGTACTCGTCATTGTGAAAACATGATTTGGAAATTTTCAGAGTATTCTATAGTAAACAAAACAATAATTGAGATTGAGTTTATTGAAATTACGACCATATTTGGCCAGTGCTTCGGTTTTTTTTTCTGTTATGTTAACTTAATTTCTGTTTGAGAAAAGATATATACAAGTATAATAGTAAAAAAAAATTCAGTGAGTGATTGTTGTTTAACGCAAAAGCGATATCATGGCGAGAACAAGTTAATTTTCAATGAGATGATGATGAGATCCGCTTTGTCCTAGATTTTTATAGTGCTAGCTCACTGAAACAACTGACCGCGGGTAGACATATCGCTCCACTCAGACACATTATTCTGATTCCGAGCTGATCAATCTTTGCTCTTTCTCCTTAATACTGAGTGCTTAGCGGAGAAGCAACTTTCACACATTGCTGTGTACCATAAAATACAGCTTAAGTTTGATTACGGTGTATTTCACATTTACCATTCATGAGTTACGGCCCTTTTTCTCTTAGCAAATAGGGACTTTTTAGGTTTCCGGATGATATTTAAAGTATTGCTCAATGAAATCTTTTCAAACTTTAACACAATGCTGTGGACCATTAAATACAGGGTAAGTTCAATTACGGTGTATTTCACATTTACCGTTCCTGAGTTATGGCCCTTTTTCTCTTAGAAGATAGGGACTTTTTAGGTTTCCGGATGATATTTAAAGTATGGCTCAACCAAATCTTTTCAAACTTTAACACAATGCTGTGGACCATTAAATACAGGTTAAGTCCGATTACGGTGTATTTCACATTTACCGTTCCTGAGTTATGGCCCTTTTTCTCTTAGAAAATAGGGACTTTTTAGGTTTCCGATTGATATTTAAAATACCGCTCAACCAAATCTTTTCAAACTTTAACACAATGCTGTATACCATAAAATACAGGTTAAGCTTGATTATGGTGTATTTCACATTTACCATTCATAAGTTTTAACCCTTTTTCTCTTAGAAAATAGGGACTTTCTAGGTTTCCGGATGATATTTAAGGTACGACTCAACCAAATCTTTTCAAACTTTTAACACAATGCGATGTACCATAAAATACAGATTAAGTTCGATTATGGTGAAATTGACATTTACCGTTCATGAATTATGGCCCTTTTTCTCTTAGAAGATGGGGACCTTAAAGGTTTCTGGATGAAAATAAAAGTAATGCTCAACTAAATCTTTTCAAACTTTAAAAGAATATGTACATTTGCATATCAACTTTGATCTTCCTGGAGACATTACACCAATTGTTACACCAGTTCATTTTTCTCAGCATTCCATCATATGTCTTATAATCAGTGTTTTGATGTAAATAGTGAAAGAAAAAAGGAAATGCTTACAGGTAATCTGATTTAAATTAATTTGGCAAGCAATAAAAAGTTTACTACATTGTCAATTACAAGAATTTGTAAATTTTTGATGGCCATGAAATGAATAAGTTGTAAGATAAATCACAACATGTTTCATTCCTTTCAATGTCTCATTCAAAATTTGGAATGTGGGTGTATCTGTGATCAGATCAACTTTCTCTAGTTCAATAAGCCGAGAACAATTTTAATATGTCTGGAGAGGAGAGACAAATTGAAATAAGTAACTTGGGTTTTATTAGATTTAAGGAGATTTCAAATTTAGAATTTGATTGAGTTTGCTTGTAAACATGTTCCAATACCATATTCAGTAGTGTAATTACTCACATTTTTATATGACTGCAAAAATTTTGCTGTCATGTTATGGAGCTGTCATCGTTATCGTTGTCCTTGGCGTCCATCTGTCGACAGAATAGTTTCCATACCATAACTTATGTTGAAGTTGACAGCTCCTGATTGTTGAACATTTCAATGATTCTTATTTAACCTTGGGATGATATAAGTTGACCAATCAAGGTGTGTAATGTACTCCGATTTTTGCTGTGATCAACCAGTTCTGTAAATATTTAAAATTTAATTTTATGGAACATAATCTTAGCATGCTCCAAAAACGATTGAATAACTCTGTTTATTTGAAATGGAATGATATGCATGCATTGCATTTTCACATCAGATTAATGATGATAACAGTGTTCAAAGTTAGGCTGGACCTCAGGCCTGCATCCTGTTTCATATTGGGGCGGTCCAAAGTAATGTATTCTCAGCAAGACCGCTGTGTCCAATCTTAACATGAAACAGATGTATACATCCCATTCTGTACTTTTTATAATCAATGTATTTTATATTTCGTAGATCAATACAATTTGCTCCACCATATATATACAGTCAAACCTGTATTAAGAGGACACCTTTTTGGGATAAGGAAAAAATGGTCTTTTAAGACAGGTTACCTTTTAAAAGAGGTTCACTGTAAATGAAATTTTCTATGACAGGACAAGAAGAAGGTGATCTTTTAATACAGGTGACTGCTTAAAAGAGGTGACCACATGAGCAGGTTTGACTGTTAATCTATTATTGTTATCAGGATGTTTTAATCAATACAGACTTCAGTGTGTGTACAACACTGGATGCTACTCTAAGTGTGCATGCAACCAAAATTGTGAAACTAATTTTTTCAAACATCGGTAAATTTGACGTTCTAAAATCATCTTGTATTGTATATATTGAATCTAAGCAACATATTTGTTCCGTCCTTATAACAGATTAATATTTCATGTTTGTTGAATATTCTTTATCCATTTGAAAATATTCATATGGAACAATCGTTGAAACTGTTGGGAAGTTCCAAAACAAGACAGTGCCTATCACCACTAAAGTTGTGAGTTCGAATCCTGCTCAGGAGAGGTGTACTCGATACAACATTTTGTGAATAAGTTTGTCAGTGACTTGTGACAGGTTGGTGGTTTTCTCCAGGTACTCCGGTTTCCTCCACCAGTAAAACTGATCGCCACGATATAACTGAAATATTGTTAAAGTGACGTTAAACACCATAAACCATCAGTACAGACTTCAGTATGTTTACAACACTGGATGCTGCTCAAAGTGTGCATGTAACCCAAATTGTCAAAATAATTTTTACACACACAGGTAAATTTGACGTTCCGGATTCCCTTGTATCGCATTTAATATAAGCAAAATATTTGTTCTGTCCTTTTAACAGATTAAATAATAGTCTGCTGGAAATAGTTATGCAATCTTCGTATTTGTTAATGTTACGTGTTGTATACCATCTTTGTTGATATTCTTTATCCCTTTGAAAATATCCATATGGAATGATTGAGGAAATTGTTGGGGAGTTCCAAACCAAGAAAAGTTGTTTTTGATAAAATACTGTTTTCTGTAGAATTGTAATATTTCTCAGAATGCAGGAGTTTGAGTCAAATTATTATTTTAGAATAGGGAATGCCCTCAACAACCTTTTTCCAGAAAACTCTGACATATTGCGTCAACTCCGCCTACAGTGGTCCAGCAAAGCATTTTGAGGTCAAGTCAAATTTTATCTGGACCACATGTCCATAGGCTTATTCCAATTAATTTGGAATTCTGTCAGAATAAATTATAAATATGAACATATCCTAACACATTTCCTTACACAGGATAAAAATACAGATAATAAATTTTCAAGTGGTGTATAGAAAATGGCAGTGAGGTAGTTATGCCCATTAAAATATTCTAATAGTCTCCCTGTAACAGATGTCAGTGTCAGTTTATATGTCCTTGAATGTTCTGATAGTTATTTGTCATTTCTTCATTTATTTGTCTCCCATTTTCATAAACGGGGATGATTTTTTTCAGTTATTTAACTGATTTCAATTATTTTCCTCTCGAGAGAAATTGCCGAAAGTTGCTGGACACAGTCAGAACATGTCAAAAACGAACCATTTCAAATAGGGTGCAGATTGTTTCAGCTAATTTTCATTGATTTTCAGTTGTTTTATTTTCTAACCAGAATCATCCCTGCATAAAGCCTATTTATTAGTAAAAAAAAAATTGGATAAGTCGATCAGAATGGCAATTAAGAATAGATCTAGATCACCTGACTGTTTTACTTCCGTCATGGTAACCCAAATTGATGTAGTAATTTAGAGTCGTTATATAGTCTTATACCATGCAGAGTAGATATTATCGCCGTGCTTCTGACCCAATTACACGACAATATTATATAGGTTAATGTACTCATTTAATGATTGAAACATTTTAGAGACTATGTCAAATGTTAGTCATAAAAAGTTAAAAGTTAATTACTATCCAGGTAATCGCAGGTAATTCAGACAGGTAAATTACTTCGTTAACATTTTTGTAATCAAGAGATGTTTGTTAAAAGTACAAACTTTTGACCTTACATGTAAATTCTACCAGTAGAGGGGTTAGGGGTTATGGTGTTTAACGCCACTATAAACAATATTTCAGTTATATCGTGGCAGTCAGTTTTATTGGTGCAGGAAACCGGAGTACCCAGAGAAAATCACTGACCTGCAGTAAGTCACTGACAAACTTTATCACATAATGTTGTATCGAGTACACCTCGCCATGAGCAGGATTCTAACTTACAACGTTAGTGATGATAGGCACTGATTGCATAGCAAGTTATAAATCCAACTACCACACGGTCACGACCACGACGACCCCAACAAGTAAAGGATGTTATTTGCTTGCAGAATATTTATAAAGGAAGTGTGGAAGTTGGTGACAAGAAATATCTCATTAAGTAACAGTAAATTAATTTTTATTATGAAAAGAAAGTTTAAACAGTGGTTGTCAACAATTCTGGCAATATCAACAAATCGAACACCTCTCGTCTCAAATCATTGATAACAACAAAAAAAGACCACAACACGTTCTTCAGGTTTGCTTGCTCCTAAAAGTTCTTTGATTGTTTATTGGGTTTTTCCCCCTCCATTTTGTATTTAGTTTATTGTATGGAAAACTTGTTGGAATAATTTTTCAGTAACATTATCAACAAAAGGTATCTATTTTTCTTTTTAAATCCTTCCTTTTCACAGTTTTCAAATGAAAACTTTTACAAAATATTTAAACACAAAATATTGTTACACATTTCACATTTTAGAGGTGTTTATATCGTTACACATTTCACATTTTAGAGGTGTTTGACAATTTAGTCTTTGATGTATTTTTTTTATTGAGTGACCATATCAGTATTTCCATGAATTTGTGAAAATGATTATTATACATTTTTAATTTGCTAATGTAGAGAAATAATATTAGACAGTCAATAATTCATGTTACAGAATTATTGATGGCATATGATTGGGTTAATTACACTTAATAACTAAATAACTAATAAATTGGCTTGTCATATGTTTTATATTATTCCTATGTTAAGGTATAAATGGAGTTATCAGATTTCTTTGACCGCTAATGAAAAGTCAGGAAGATATTATTTTTAGCTCACCTTGCCAAAGGCAAAATGAGCTTTTGCCATCACTTGGCGTCTGGCGTCCGTCGTCCGTTAACATTTTGCATTTTAATCTTCTCCTCTGAAACCTCTCAGCCAAATGAACTGAAACTTGGTAGGAAGCATCTATGGAAGGTCCTCTCTAAAGATTGCTCATTTCATCCCGATCCGTTAACAAACATGGCCCCCACAGGCAATTCTTGTTTCTGATTGGCCGATTTTTTTTAATCTTCTCCTCCGAAACCGTGTGGCCAAATGAACCGAAACTTGGTAGGAAGCATCTATGGAAGCTTCTCTATAAAGATTGCTCATTTCATCCCGATCCATTAACAAATATGGCCACCACAGGCAATTCTTGTTTCTGATTGGTTCATTTCTAAAAAACTTCTCCATTGTAGTAAGCTGTTAAAAGGGAGATAACTCTTGCATTAAACTGTTAAAAGAAAGATAACTTGCCATTATCTCCCTTAGAAATTAACTAATGCTGACATAGTGTAACATGTTTATACTATACATTACATGTAGGTATTCACATTTTAATATTCTTTTTAGGTCACCGTGCCAAAGGCAATGTGGGCTTTTGGCATCACTTGGCATCCGTCGTTTGTTGTCTGTCATCTGTTAACTTTTCACATTTTAATCTTCTCTTCTGAAACCCATCAGCCAAATGAACTGAAGC
Source organism: Bathymodiolus septemdierum (assembly GCA_963383655.1). NCBI lineage: Eukaryota > Metazoa > Mollusca > Bivalvia > Mytilida > Modiolidae > Bathymodiolus > Bathymodiolus septemdierum. Next base: position 32,326,672 of record OY726524.1, on the reverse strand, counting down.
TTAGTAGGAAGCATCTATGTAAAGAGTGCACATTTTGTTATGATTCATTGCCAAATATGGCCCTCCACAGGCAATTCTTGTTTCTGATTGACCAATTTTTAAAAATCTTCTCTGAAACTGCTTGGCCAAATTAATGAAAAATGGCAGGAAGCATCTATGAAATGTCCTCTATGGGCTGTTTAAAAAAAATGGCTCCAACATGTGAAAAAAATGTCCAAATTAAACTCACTCCTAAAAACTTTCTGCTGATAATTTTCAATGTTGTATACATTGAAGTAAATGAAACAAGAAAGAAACTATGAACAGATAAGCCATAAATTTTTAAGAACCTTTTATTGAACACAAATTAGAATGAAAATCATGTAAAACACATACTTATTCTATATCAGTTAAACAATCTTTAGTCTCAATTATTTTGTATAATGGTTTCTCAAACAATGCAACTGATATAAATGACTTTTTGTGCAAAATATTAGGTTATTAGTAGTTGTAGTTTTTCTTAAAAGCTATTTTTTATGAAAAATTCTCAATATTTTTGTCCAATCTACCTGATAAAGTTTTTATTATCAAAATAATAACGAATATTTTTACTTAAGACAGCAAAATTTTCAAACTTTAAAGATAAGTAGCCATTTGTAAGATAAAATCACATTGATTTTATGAACGATCGCAAAATAATTGGTTGTAGAAAAAACATTTTGTCTATTTTTGTTGCACTCCTGACATTTTATATTAAAAAAAAAAAAGAAGAAAATATCACATTTTAAAATGCCAACATTGAACAGTGATGTTACTGTTAACTCATACAATAATCTTTACCTGTTTCAATGCAATATTTGTACAGAAATGACAGTATTTGGAAATTTGTAACAATTTTTTTGCCATACCCACTTCTTTAATACCCAGTTTTAGCAGCAATATTTTTAATTACATTTGAAAATTTGTATTATACCACTCTAATATATTAGATAAATCATAAAGAAATAATTAGAATATTTTTATAGGCTAAAAAAAAGATTTTTTTTTTTTTTATAAATTATCATTATTTTATCAATGGTACTATTTTATCAGGACATGTTGCACTCCTGACATATTGCCATCAAGAAAAAGAAGAGTTATTAACTTAAAAACAATTCACAGGGGAAAAAATCAGTTGGTGTTCTTTCAAGCATTAGTTTTACCAAGTTTTAATGATAATTGTTTCTTAAAGTAACATTTTTCTAGTTATTTGTAACTTGTTTACAGTCATACTTCTTGAAAATTCCAACTTATTTTTGAAATATACTATACAAAAACATTTAAAACATGTATTAATCTAAATTAATATTGAAAATAGATGTTTAATGTACAATTACAAGTATTTTTGGGATTTATGTCAGGAGTACAACATTTACATGGTTAACCATAAATTATCTATTAGAAAATAGATCAATGCATTTATCATAAACTTTATCAAGTCAATTAATCTCCAATAGCTAATGAACCTAGAAAAGATGTTCCCTTGTCAGAGAATGTCTCTAGTATTAATACCTAATAGATATTAAAGCATGAGACCATTTAAAATGAACAAAAATGCTTTATTACATAAAATTAAAAGCACATACAATGCTATTGGCACTTTTAATTTTTTCAAACATTATTCTAAACTTGACAGAATCTCATTTTATTTAAATCATCCATATAAAAAGCTATAATTTAGACTGTAGAAGATCACTTAAAACTAGTTGCACTCCTGACATGAATCAAATGCTTCTGTGAGAGATATTTTATGTATCTCAAACAGGTAAATGGGTTTTATCTGTTCTCTTGGTCAGTCTCTGTTGCAATAGAAAGACAAATGTGATATTAGTTACATTTAAAAGAAAATATGTCTAAGAAAATATCAAATGTTGCACTCCTGACATTTGAGGGTGCTGCCTTTAATGTGACATTCTTGGCCTTACTACTGATTTTAGTGTATCTTTTAACTATGGTTTTGAAGCAGCAATGATGTATTAAGATTTATTTATACCCCATATCTTTGAAAACTAAAAGACAACATTTCTACAATGTAATTTAGGAAAACTTGCATAAATGTTTGTTGCACTCCTGACTAGGTACATCTTTTTTACAAAGCCATATTTTTATGCAATAATAAATGTGAAGCATGATCTATTGCTATCTTAAAGTATGTCAACATATCAAAGTTTGTGATGAAATAGATTTTAATAACATATTGTTTGATTTAGCACTGTGGTAGGTTGTTGAAAATTAAGGATTTTTTAAAGTGTCACAAAAAAGTGTTGCACTCCTGACAATTTTGACATGTTTTTTTGGACATATTTTTTTTGTTATTCTAGATATCTTAAAGATTTTTTGCAGTAACAAACATCAAATCATTACAGATCTTTTGAACTATTTAGATCCAATAAAATCATAAAAATGAGTAAATTAGACAGCTATAGCAGTAGGAGCCATTTATTTTGAAACTGCCTCTATGAAGATTGCTCATTTCGTCTCGATCGGTTAACAAAAATGGCCACCATAGGCAATTCTTGTTTCTTATTGGTCGATATCTAAAAAATCTTCTCCTCTGAAACACAGCCTAGCCAAATGAACCGAAACTTGATAGGAAGCATCTACATGTATGGAAGGTTGTGTATTAAGTTTCCTCAAAGCAGAATGAAAGGTGAGCGACACAGGCTCAGCCCACTGAGCCTCTAGTTTTCTATTAATGTTACTTCCATCATATTAGACTGGTTAGGGGCCGTCATGATCATATGGTGGTTGGATTTACAACTACCTGTGTAATCAATGCCTATCACCCTTCAAGTTATGAGTTCGAACTCTGTTCATGGTGAGGTGTACTCAATATAACATTATGTGATCAAGTTTGTCAGTGATTTGTGGCAGGTCGATGGTTTTCTACGGGTACTTTAATTTCCTCTACCAATAAAACTGACCGCCACAATATAATTGAAATATTGATGAAAGTGACGTTTAACACCATAACCCTAATCCCCTATTAGACTAGTTGGTTAATAATAAATAACGACATCGGTGGCATAATGGTTAATATGCTCACCTCGAGTGTGGTAAAACATGGGATCAAGCACGGGTCAGGCCAAGCCGTAGTATACAAATTGGTTGGTGCTGCTTGCCACTAAGCACACAGAATTAAGGAGTAAGAGCAAAGACTGATTGGCTCAAATCATGATATTATGTCTCGGTGGAGCAACATATTGACAGGCAGATTGTTGTTTCTGAGTTAACTAGCACTAAAAAATTCATTAGGGGCCATCGTGGTCATGATCCTATGGTAGTTGGATTTATAACTACCTATGCAATCAGTGCCTATCACCACTAACATTGTGAGTTTGAACACTGCTCAGGCAAGGTGTACTCGATACAACAGTATGTGATAAAGTTTGTCAGTGTGTTGGTCTAGTACAAGATTAGATGCACCGAAATTAAGTAAAATACTACTAAATTATCAAGAGAGGCCACTCCTCTTACAAGGCCATATTTTCATTGCAAAAGGGGTGACCTCATAACAGGGGAACTGCTGTACCACTTTTGATTGATTTGATTTGATTTATTATGTTTAATGCCACTTTCAGCAATATTTCAGCTATATCATGGCGACCAGTTTTAGTGGTGAAGAAAGCCGACCATGGAAAAGGAACTGGTAAACTTTATCACTTGTGGCTGCAAGTCAAGTGCACCCTTTTTTGTGATTTAAAAAGCCGGGCGCGAAACCCACGTTGTATTGGTGATAGGCTTGTATGAGTTGTTAGGTAAACCAACTACCTAACTTGTTGAGCCACCCGGGCCCCTGTACCTTTTTTGATGAGTAATTCCCCAAACAATATAATGTGCCTGTTTTTTTATTGCCTTTTTCTAAAACTCTTAGTATTTAAACCAGCAACACCTGATTAGCTTTGTCCAGATACATGTACATTCAAGAGATGTATACTGTTCACTTTTGTATTTTATCATTAGAATTTTACAAAATGGTTATTTTAAGTTTAAGTTAAGATTTTATGGGGAGAAAAATCATTAAAGAAGTGAATACAGTTTTATTTAAAAAAAATCTTTTCTTGATCTATGTGTTAATATATCGTAAATTTTTCAAAATTAAAGGAATCAATCCGTTTTACCAGTATGCCCCTGCAGCTGTATTGTGTAACTCAGGACGCGTGCAAAGGTACACAACATATTTTCTCAGCATTTTTTGCACTTCCTGTTTGTCTTGCGCTCATCTTGGTGTGCATAATTCTTTTGTTGGAATTCTGACTGACACAGAACAATACTGATGATTATCTGGTTATTATAATACAGGTAACATACCATATAGCTACTAGCATTAGCGATCGTTAACTTCTAACTGTCAGTTCGTTGTAACTGTCGAAGCTTATTCCTCCATTAAGTCTGATGGTTACGATATAGCTGGAGAAGCTGGGGAAAAAAGTCGAAAGTGAAACTAAACACAAGTAACCGAACACACACCTCAGCCTTCTTTTAGAATGATTTCCGAGATGATATGATGACAAACATTTATATATTTAGTATTCATTTTGTAATTATGCCAATCAGAAATAAGTGCAAATGTTTTCTAGATTTATTCTTGAAATTTTAATTACTTTTTGTAATAAATAAGTTTGAATTAAATGACATATACAAGACAACTAGTCAATCAAATGGAGAAATTTTCTAGATCTCAATAAGAACATAACACAGTTGTTGAAATACAGCTTGTCAAGCATTCCAATCAAATATGATATCTCCTCTTTGACAATTAATGTATATATTTGTGACAAACCAATGCTTTTAAAAAAGATCTGCAATCTTTTTTTACTGTAATGGTTTAAGATATATTGGCTAGATTGATGTACTTACCATAAAGTTCACTTTGGGATTCTTGAGCTTTAAGACACTCTCGTTGTTTATTGATATATTGGTTCTTCGTAATAATAATTGTACAATTTTCTTAGAATCAATATTTCAGCCTGTATTTGAAAGGTTTCATTTAATTTGTCAAGGTATATTAAAAACAGAAGATGGTGGAGGAGATGTGTCAGAAACACTGTCAACACCTGCAGCAGACGACAGACGGGGAACCGAAAATACCATCTTGTTGATTTCTAATAGCCATTCTAGGAACCAGGAAGTTGAACCAGAATTCACCAAATTAAAGGATAGAAAAGTTTTAAAACCATGTAAGTAGAAATACTATTATATTTTAAGTCGGGGGGGCTGTTGTGGTTGTGATCGTATAGTAGTTGAATTTATAACTACCTATGTAATCAGTACCTATCACCACTAACGTTGTGAGTTCGAATCCCTCTCAAGCAATACAACTTGATGTGATAAAGTTCGTCTGACTTGCGACAGGTCAGTGGTTTTCTCCTGGTACTCCGGTTTCATCCACCAATAAAACTGACTGCCACGATATAACTGAAATATTGTTGAAAGTGGCATTAAACACCATAAACTACAACCATATATTTTAAGTCCAACAAAAAGGCCCATACATATATAAGGTATTGTCATCGCATTGTAGCCACCACATGTACTGATTGGCATGCTTGCTCCAGTGCGGTAGATCGTTGGTTTCATGTCCTGTTTGTGTAAAACCAATAACTATAAAATTGATATTGGCTGCTTTTCCACCTAGCTGGCAGCATTAATGAGTAAGAGTGAAAACTGGTTGGCTTAGTTGATTGATTGATTGATTGATGTTTGACGTCAATCAATCAATCAACTAAGCCAACCAGTTGGCTTAGAATCAGGAACATGTGTTCAAGTGGAGTGGAGCAACATGTCCACCTGCAGACTGTTATTTCATTGAGTTAGTAATATAAAAATCCAACTAAGCATGTTAGTCTTGTGCAAAGCGGACCTCATCATCACATCATCTAAATGTTACATGTTCTCATCATGATATAGCCGAAAAATTGCTCGCTTGGCGATAACTATACAATCATTCACATTTTTTAATCTCAGAAATTACTACACCAGATGGAAACAAACTTGATAGGAATATTTTTGGGATTGTTCCTAACATTCAGTTTGTGATTTTCATTTGAATTGGACGAACCTCAGATTAAAGACCTCATTAGTTGACTTGATTGATGAAGCTTGTGATTCAGTTATTATGGCTCTGAAACCAAAAGTCGGGGCCATATCAAGTTTTACCTAATCCATCCTTCTGTATGCCCTAATGAACAGTAAATGCTACGTACAGCTGATTCCTCTTACAGGTCATTTGAAGCAGGTTGAAAGTTTTTTCCAGTTACTTCTTTTTCCTCCACCAATAAAAATGACCGTCGCAATATAACTGAAATATTATTGAAAGTGGCGTTAAGCACCATAATCCTAACCCTAACTCTCTTACAGGATTCCATCTAGATTTTTAAAATTTCATGGTTTTTGTATCTATAATACAAATGTGCATGTGATTATGGATAAAAAAAATTATCAATTTTTCACCACATCATTTCACTATGTGGAAAAGTTTAAGCCCATATAGAATGTTGAAAATTCAAAAATTTCAGCTACTTTCTGTATAAAGGGTATTTAATTTACAAAGGTCTTTACAGTTTTCCCTCAAAAATAAAAAAAAAACTATGTACATGTATGTTTGTACACATTATGAAGATATACATAAGATTATGGATAATAATAAAACAATAGCTGAAAACAATAGAATTTTTTTTTTTTTTTTAATTGGACAAAAAAGGTAAGTCAAACTGTTCTAATATATAATCATTGTGTTAAGAACTGTTGGACAAAAAAAAGGTCACTCAGTTTTCTAAGCATTGTGTTAAGAAGTCACGAACTTCATTTTATTGGATAAACGATAGCTCCTGCTGTTGGTCTAAGCAGCGTGTTGGCAATTATTGAACAGAAGTATAGGTCACACTGTTGTTCTAATCATTTTGTCTGGAACTGACATTTTGAACAAAAATTAGAGAGATGATAGCAAATACTAATATTAAAATATTATGATACATGTACATTTGCAACATTTGCCTAAGTCGCCATCGTGGTAGTTGGATTTACAACTACCTGTGCAATCAGTTCCTATAACCACTAAAGTTGTGAGTTTGAATACCGCTAATGGCGAGGTGTACTGAATATAACATTTTGTGATTATGTTGAAAGTGGTGTTAATTAAACACCTTAACCCTAACCCTTGTAACATTGCCCCCAAAACAGGTTGCCACCAAAATAGATTATCGGTAAGTGAATTTTTCTTTTTTTTTTCGAAATCTTATTTAACAGGAGGCAAGAAATATATCTCTTATGGAAGGATTTTAACTTAGAAAAATATATTGTTTACGGTGTTTAATGCCAATTTCAACAACGTTTCTGTTATATCGTGGCGGTCAGTTTTATTGGTGGAGGAAACAGGAGTACCCGGAGAAAACCACTGACCTGACGCAAATCACTGACAAACTCTATGACATAATGTTGTATCGACAACACCTCGCCATGAATGGGGTTTGAACTCACAACTTTAGTGGTGAAAGGCACTGATTGCACAGGTAGTTGTAAATCCAACTACAATACGATAACGAACATGACGGTCCCATAAAAAAAAATATTTGGAAAAATATATGTTCCATACATAGAATTAATTTAAAAAAAACAACCAATTTTATGATATTTCTAGTAATATTAATAGGAAGGAAAAAAATCCCATGGATATGATGACATCATTCATTTAATAACCATCCTTAGCTATCAATTTATACTAGACTACAGGGGGATATTAGTAAATAATGACATTGTGTACACAGAGTATTAAATCCTTCTAATTATTGAATTTTTTGTTTGTTTCATTGAATAATTACAACTGCTGATAATTGTTACTGTATAACAAGAAAACTCTATGTGGAGCTAAACATTCCTTGTTTTATGCTCCACTTAGAAACAATAAAAGGTTCCTTATTCGAAAACATGCAGTAACATTTTTAAGTGGAATCGAATCAGTGCAGGTTTTTTTATATTAGTGATAAAGAAAATGAATGAATATGAACATGAGAAAATATTCAATTTTACATTTGTGAAACGACATCTAGTCTTTAATTGAGGAGTGCTCTTTTTGATCAACACTATCAAATTATCAAGAGGGGAGGGGGATGGGGGCATCCCATTAACTAGTTTAACTTGTCCCATTTTTGTGCTTGTTCCAAGTTGTGGTCTTTTTCGTGATATTGACCGAACTATAGCTTTTTCTGGTACCCCTGTCACATGTTACCTGTTGAGCTTTGGGAACCTAGTTGTAAGATAAATCCAGTTCACTTCCTGTTGACAGAAAATACCAAAAGGGGCAATTGAGGGATAATTATATAATTTTATTATTTAATTTAATAAGCGTCGATGGATTAATGTGATTTTTCTGCAGGATAAACACAATATTAATGCAGTGTCTTAAAATATACAGTTTATGTGTATTCTGCACAAAACTGAGGACAGGCTGGATGAACCTCTTCTTTATCTCAGTTTTTAAGCCTCATTCACAATTATATATCTTTGTATTAGACACATGTTTAAAGTAGTTGCTCTTGTACTTGATTCCTCAACTTCCTGGGGCCATCGTGATCGTAAGAACTACCTGTGCAATCAGTGCTTATCAACACTGAAGTTGTGAGTTTGAACCCTGTTAATGGCGAGGTGCACTCAATACAACATTATGTGATAAAGTTTTTCAGTGACCTGCGACAGGTCGTGGTTTTCTCTGGGTTCTCCGGTTTCCTCCACCAATAAAACTGACTAGCATGATATAACTGAAATACTGTTGAAAGTGGCATTAAACACCATAAACCTAAACCTAAGTGTCAACTTTCTCAAGGATGTCTTCTAGTGGTGTGTACATGCAAGTCTCTGTACTCCATATTGAAAAAAAAATCGATCCAGCAAAAAATTCAGTCAATGCATACATACGAAAATCATTGAGTTTAGATCAACATATTTTGTTTTTATTTGATTAACTATCCCTTGTAGTAATATAAATATATAATATAATATGTCCTTCGATGGTGCTTGTAGCAAAGCATGATGGAATTTAATGATATTTGTTATTTCTTTATTTCTTTATTGGAACATAACTTACTTATCATCTACCCTAGAGTAATATTAGCCTTACAATAAAAAAATAATAAATTGATTTGTTTTATTCCTTCAAGCCTGTTTTTTTTATTATAAATACAAATTTGTGAGGGAAAATTTCTCATTAATGAGTTATCAGGTAGACAAAAAAGTTTATTTTATGTCCCCAGTCACAGTAATTGTCTATAAATAATTTTTATAGTGACAAACTGTTGTGATGTAAACAATGCAATTTTATAGATACAGAAATCAAGGGGCCTTCATAGTCGTGATTGTATGGTAGTTGGATTTCCAACTCTCTGTGCAATCAGTGCCTATCACCACTAATGTTGTGAGTTCGAATCCCGTTCATGGCGAAGTGTACTCTATACAACATTATGTGTTAAAGTTTGTAAGTGACTTGCGATAGGTCAGCGGTTTCCTCCACCAATAAAACTGATCCCCACGATATAACTGAAATATTGTTGAAAGTGGCATTAAACACCATAAACCGTCATTTTCAATGAATGGAGGCAGCAAATTGATTACATTTCTCTAATTCTTTGCATGTTTAACCAGTTGGTTAGATTTTTGTAATATTTTTTATCACTGTGGTGTTTAAATTTCAGTATGAGAATTCCAGACGATTTCCTTTCGACAGTCACTAACGATGTACCTTATATAATTAACAACCTGAAAATATTTTTGACGTTTTGGAGCATAAGAGAAACAGATTCTCTTTCTGCTACTATTGGATTTTGATATTTTTTCACTCTCGATTGTTTTAACTACCTAGAGTGGAGAAATATCGTAATCCACTGTTCGCAAAAAGAGCATCTGTATGTAAAATCATGGCCAATTTAAGTACATCTGCCTGAATAATATTTCTGTACATGGCTCAATTCATCAATTAGCGGCAGATCATTAAAACATTCGATATAAAAAAAACAGACAAACCTTGTATTACTACCTAATTTTTGCTCAGAAAAACCATCAGTTTTGGGTTGAACTATGTGTAAAAGTCCTGCTGTCTTAGATTTTCAGTCGATTTGAAAAATAAAACATTTCTAAAGGAAAAACCAAAGTCAAATGTACACATGTATTGGTTGTTATATAAAAATAAAGGTCTATTCCTGACATTGGCATGAAACAACTACCATGCGATCAAGGCCTTGGTCACTGCATAAGTCTATGCCTGGCATTGGCATGTTTCTACTACCATGCGATCAAGGCAATGACGACTGCATAAGTCTATGCCTGGCGACTGGCATTGACATGAAGCAAAGACCATGCGATCAGGGCTATGATGACTGCATAAGTCTATGCCTGGCATTGGCATGAAACAATGACCATGCGATCAAGGCCTTGGCCACTGCATAAGTTTATGCCTGGCATTGACATGTTTCTACTACCATGCGATCAAGGCAATGACGACTGCATAAGTCTATGCCTGGCGTTAACCTGAAACAAAGACCATGCGATCAGGGCCATGATGACTGCACAAGTCTATGCCTGACATTGTCATGAAGCAACGACCATATTCGATCAAGGCCACGATGACTGCATAAGTCTATGCCTTGCGTTGGCATGAAACAATGACCATGCAATCAAGGTCATCTGCATAAGTCTATGCCTAGCGTTGGCATGAAACAACGACCATGTGATCAAGGCCATAATGACTATATAACTTAAGTCTATGCCTGGCATTGGCATGAAACAACGACCATGCGATCTAGGCCTTGACGACTGCATAAGTCTATGCCTGGGATTGGCATGTTTCAACTACCATGCGATCAAGGCAATGATGACTGCATATGTCTATGCCTGGCGTTGACATGAAGCAAAGACCATGCGATCAGGGCCATAATGACTGCATAAGTCTATGCCTGGCATTAGCATGAAGCAATGCCCATGCGGTCAAGGCCATGATGACTGCATAAGTCTATGCCTGGCGTTGGCATGAAACAATGACCATGCGATCAAGGCCATGATGACTATAAGTCTATGCCTGGCGTTGGCATGAAACAATGACCATGCGATCAAGGCCATGATGACTATAAGTCTATGCCTGGCGTTGGCATGAAACAACGACCATGTGATCACTGCCATGATTACTGCATAAGTCTATGCCTGGCGTTGGCATGAAACAACCACCATGCGATCAAGGCCGTGATACCTGCATAAGTCTATGCCTAGCGTTGGCATGAAGTAACGACCATATGCGATCAAGGCTACAATGACTGCATAAGTCTATGCCTAGCGTTGGAATGAAACAATGACCATGCGATCAAGGCCATGATGACTGCATAAGTCTATGCCTAGCATTGGCATGAAACAGTGACCATGCGATCAAGGCCATGATGACTACATAAATCTGTGCCTGGCGTTGACATGAAACAAGGACCGTGCGACCAAGGCCATGATGACTACATAAGTCTATGCCTGGCTTTGGCATGAAACAATGACCATGCGATCAAGGTCATGATGACTACATAAATCTATGCCTGGCATTGGCATCAAACAACGACCGTGTGAACAAGGCCATGATGACTGCATAAGTCTATGCCTGACGATGGCATGAAACAACGACCATGCGATCAAGACCATGATACCTGCATAAGTCTATGCCTGGCATTGGCACGAAACAACCATGCAGTCCTCGAAATGAAAATTTGAATTTACTGGTCCAAATCAAATTCTTGAATTTATTTTTATATAGTTCTAAGCCTAAGCCTGACATTCTTAGACCACCATTAAAAAAGCATGGGTATTTTGTTACTCTTTATTGTCCTTTTTGGGGGAAAAAGCAGTCTTTTATGCAAAAACAATCATAGCACAAATTTCTTTGGAAATCCTCACTCCATTTTTTGGGTAGGGACAGTTTGGAGGGTTGGACAGAAAACCAAGTGTTTATGAATGGCTTTTAAAAAAAAGGGATAGCAATTTTCACCTACATAAAAAGTGATATTCATACTAACTAATAAAAGTTTTCAGTATACATTAAAAATGTACTTTATCATAAAAAATTCCACTTCATGATGGATTTTTATTTTATACAAAAAATGATGTATTAATACATCAATGTTATTGCTACTTCTTTTAGATTTAAAGTTCAATGTCAAGGTCACAAGATCACTTTTATATCACATATCAGAAAGATGAATGTATTGCATCAAAATGTAATGTTTTCTTTTATCCAGAATTGTTCCTCAAGGTTCAAATTTAAAAAAATACATTTCAAGATAAACCAATTAACTGTTTCACCATAAAAATTGGATAGCTTTTAGATATACAATATCAGTTCTGTAATGAATCTTCAGTGTAATACAGAAAAGATTCTGCTATATAATGTTCTGTAATGATTGGTTTGGTTTTGGTTTTATGGTGTTTAATGCCACTTTCAACGATATTTCAGTTATATCATGGCAGTCAGTTTTATTGGTGACGTGGAGGAAACCGGAATACCCGAAGAAAAACGACTGACCTGTCATAAGTCACCGACAAACTTTATCACATAATATTGTATTGACTACACCTCGCTATGAACGGGGTTCGAACTTATAACTTTAGTGGTAATAGGTACTGATTGCACAGGTAGTTGTAAATCCAACTACTATGTGATCACGACGGCCCCACTCTGTAATGAATCTTCAGTTTAATACTGGAAATGGTTTTCTTTAAAAATGGTTTTTATATGGTTGAAAAGGTTACCTTTGTCTTGTTCTGTCACAGAAAATATCATATAAATTGAACCTCATTTAGGAGGTCACCTTTCTTAAAAGATCACTTTTTTCTTTTCCTAAAGGTGTCCTCTTAATACAAGTTTGACTACATTCTTTATCTGATCTTAATTTTGATAAATTTTGCAATAAAGTGTTAAAAGCAAAAAGCATCAGATTCAAAAAGATTTAATAAATTGCTTCTTAAAGTTCATTCTTTTAATTTAAGATATCTATTTAATCTAATTCCTCCCAGAACAGTCAGTTTCAGGGAGTTCCTACGGAACATTTAGTTGATTTAGTATTTAATAGCAGCTGTATATTATACTGACAACCATATAAAAACAATAATATTGTTCTAACAATCTTAAATACCATATTAAATCCTTTATATTTCCTCATTACATCAAGATTGCAAATTTGTTTTCTTTAAGCTGAATTGTTTTTTCTCATGTAGGATGAAAGTGATACACTTTGAGTCAAACAATTTTGATCGGTGGTGTTTAAGACCTGTTGTCATTATCAAAGTTTTGCATCAAAAACTTGGTCATTTTCTTGGTCAAAGTCATATGTTGTCACTATCAAAGTTTTTCTGATGATTGGTCAAAGAAAAGGTAGGAATTCAATGTTTACAAAGAGTAAAATGGCTCCAGTAAATATCTCACAGAATGACTACCTTGATCTTTCACTATGTCTTTTGTGTATTACCATTTTGAGGAGGCGAATTAGACATCGCACAAGAGTCGGAAAAAAAATCTCCAGGGCATCACAAATTTCATTTAAATAGCATCTCTTCTCTTATCTCTATCAAAATATTCTTTTGATTTTATATTCCATATTACTGATCTGGCCTCAACCATGATTTCAATAAAATCTTCTATCACGTCATTTGTCCACACTTTTTTAGTTTTGGAAGCCATCCTGCAAACTCAGCTTTTCCCGCCGTTTTTACCATGTGCTTTTTGTTTGGTAAACAAAATTGCATCATTCTAAAACTCAACTCTGATTGGCTAATTCCTATCAATGTCCATCCAAGTTTAAAGAAAAATAGGATGAGATTCTATTCCATGAAAGTTCTTCAAAGTTTTTCATCAAAGTTTTCTTTGACCGTTGTCACTATCAAAAATCCTTCAAAAACTTTTACAAAGAAAACTGATAGTGACAACAGGCTTTAATGATTAGCATGCCTTTGCCTCGAGTGCGGTAGAACATGGGTTTGAGCGATGATCGGGTCAAACCAAAGACTATAAAATTGGTATTTGCTGCTTCTCTGCTAAGCACACAGCATTAAGGAGTAAGAGCAAAGACTGGTTGGCTCGCTATCAGGATAATGTGTCCGAGTGGGGCAACATGTCTACCCGCGGACTGTTGTTTCAGTAAGCTAGCACTAAAAATCCAAGTAAGCATGTTGGTCTAGTACAAAGCGGACATCATCATCATCTCATCAAAATATAAAATGTCCTCACAATGATATAACTGAAAAATTGCAGTCTAATAACTCTTGGTTTTAAACAAAAATCACTCATTCACTCACTAGGGAATCTCAAATATCTTCAAACTATTTCAGAAAAACTTGGACAGAAGTTTCATACCTTTATTTTATACCAAATTTTTTAAATGATTTCATGTTGATTTTTGTATCTATAGAGAAAACAATGAGATTATTTAAATTACTATCTTCTCTGTCTAACATAACTCTCTAGCAACAAAGTGTGCTCATTATACAAGATGTGTCACATACGTGTACACAACTAGTTTCACTTCCTTGTCTAACATAACTCTCTAGCAACAAAGTGTGCTCATTATATACAAGATGTGTCACATACGTGTACACAACTAGTTTTCACTTCCCTGTCTGACATAACTCTCTGGCAACAAAGTGTGCTCATTATATAAGATGTGTCACATACGTGTACACAACTAGTTTTCACTTCCCTGTCTAACATAACTCTCTAGCAACAAAGTGTGCTCATTATACAAGATGTGTCACATACGTGTACACAACTAGTTTCACTTCCCTGTCTAACATAACTCTCTAGCAACAAAGTGTGCTCATTATACAAGATGTGTCACATACGTGTACACAACTAGTTTTCACTTCCCTGTCTAACATAACTCTCTAGCAACAAAGTGTGCTCATTATACAAGATGTGTCACATACGTGTACACAACTAGTTTTCACTTCCCTTTCTAACATAACTCTCTAGCAGCAAAGTGTGCTCATTATATACAAGATGTGTCACATACGTGTACACAACTAGTTTTCACTTCCCTTTCTAACATAACTCTCTAGCAACAAAGTGTGCTCATTATACAAGATGTGTCACATACGTGTACACAACTAGTTTTCACTTCCCTGTCTAACATAGCTCTCTAGCAACAAAGTGTGCTCATTATACAAGATGTGTCACATACGTGTACACAACTAGTTTTCACTTCCCTGTCTAACATAACTCTAGCAACAATTTAAAGTGTGCTCATTATATACAAGATGTGTCACATACGTGTACACAACTAGTTTTCACTTCCCTGTCTAACATAACTCTCTAGCAACAAAGTGTGCTCATTATACAAGATGTGTCACATACGTGTACACAACTAGTTTCACTTCCCTGTCTAACATAACTCTCTAACAACAAAGTGTGCTCATTATACAAGATGTGTCACATACGTGTACACAACTAGTTTTCACTTCCCTGTCTGACATAACTCTCTGGCAACAAAGTGTGCTCATTATATACAAGATGTGTCACATACGTGTACACAACTAGTTTTCACTTCCCTGTCTGACATAACTCTCTGGCAACAAAGTGTGCTCATTATACAAGATGTGTCACATACGTGTACACAACTAGTTTTCACTTCCCTGTCTAACATAACTCTCTAGCAACAAAGTGTGCTCATTATACAAGATGTGTCACATACTTGTACACAACTAGTTTTCACTTCCCTTTCTAACATAACTCTCTAGCAGCAAAGTGTGCTCATTATATACAAGATGTGTCACATACGTGTACACAACTAGTTTTCACTTCCCTGTCTAACATAACTCTCTAACAACAAAGTGTGCTCATTATACAAGATGTGTCACATACGTGTACACAACTAGTTTTCACTTCCCTTTCTAACATAACTCTCTAGCAACAAAGTGTGCTCATTATACAAGATGTGTCACATACGTGTACACAACTAGTTTTCACTTCCCTGTCTAACATAACTCTCTAGCAACAAAGTGTGCTCATTATACAAGATGTGTCACATACGTGTACACAACTAGTTTTCACTTCCCTGTCTAACATAACTCTAGCAACAATTTAAAGTGTGCTCATTATATACAAGATGTGTCACATACGTGTACACAACTAGTTTTCACTTCCCTGTCTAACATAACTCTCTAGCAACAAAGTGTGCTCATTATATACAAGATGTGTCACATACGTGTACACAACTAGTTTTCACTTCCCTGTCTAACATATCTCTCTAGCAACAAAGTGTGCTCATTATACAAGATGTGTCACATACGTGTACACAACTAGTTTCACTTCCCTGTCTAACATAGCTCTCTAACAACAAAGTGTGCTCATTATACAAGATGTGTCACATACGTGTACACAACTAGTTTCACTTCCCTGTCTAACATAACTCTCTAGCAACAAAGTGTGCTCATTATACAAGATGTGTCACATACGTGTACACAACTAGTTTTCACTTCCCTGTCTATCATAACTCTCTAGCAACAAAGTGTGCTCATTATACAAGATGTGTCACATACGTGTACACAACTAGTTTCACTTCCCTGTCTAACATAACTCTAGCAACAATTTAAAGTGTGCTCATTATATACAAGATGTGTCACATACGTGTACACAACTAGTTTTCACTTCCCTGTCTAACATAACTCTCTAGCAACAAAGTGTGCTCATTATATACAAGATGTGTCACATACGTGTACACAACTAGTTTTCACTTCCCTGTCTAACATATCTCTCTAGCAACAAAGTGTGCTCATTATACAAGATGTGTCACATATGTGTACACAACTAGTTTCACTTCCCTGTCTAGCATAACTCTCTAACAACAAAGTGTGCTCATTATACAAGATGTGTCACATACGTGTACACAACTAGTTTCACTTCCCTGTCTAACATAACTCTCTAGCAACAAAGTGTGCTCATTATACAAGATGTGTCACATACGTGTACACAACTAGTTTTCACTTCCCTGTCTATCATATCTCTCTAGCAACAAAGTGTGCTCATTATACAAGATGTGTCACATACGTGTACACAACTAGTTTCACTTCCCTGTCTAACATAACTCTCTAGCAACAAAGTGTGCTCATTATACAAGATGTGTCACATACGTGTACACAACTAGTTTTCACTTCCCTGTCTAACATAACTCTCTAACAACAAAGTGTGCTCATTATACAAGATGTGTCACATACGTGTACACAACTAGTTTTCACTTCCCTGTCTAACATAACTCTCTAGCAACAAAGTGTGCTCATTATACAAGATGTGTCACATACGTGTACACAACTAGTTTTCACTTCCCTGTCTAACATAACTCTCTAACAACAAAGTGTGCTCATTATGCAAAATGTGTCACATACGTGTACACAACTAGTTTCACTTCCCTTTCTAACATAACTCTCTAGCAACAAAGTGTGCTCATTATACAAGATGTGTCGCATACGTGTACACAACTAGTTTTCTCTTCCCTGTCTAACATATCTCTCTAGCAACAAAGTGTGCTCATTATACAAGATGTGTCACATACGTGTACACAACTAGTTTCACTTCCCTGTCTAACATAACTCTCTAGCAACAAAGTGTGCTCATTATACAAGATGTGTCACATACGTGTACACAACTAGTTTCACTTCCCTGTCTAACATAACTCTCTAGCAGCAAAGTGTGCTCATTATACAAGATGTGTCACATACGTGTACACAACTAGTTTTCACTTCCCTGTCTAACATATCTCTAGCAACAAAGTGTGCTCATTATACAAGATGTGTCGCATACGTGTACACAACTAGTTTTCACTTCCCTGTCTAACATATCTCTCTAGCAACAAAGTGTGCTCATTATACAAGATGTGTCACATACGTGTACACAACTAGTTTCACTTCCCTGTCTAACATAACTCTCTAGCAACAAAGTGTGCTCATTATACAAGATGTGTCACATACGTGTACACAACTAGTTTCACTTCCCTGTCTAACATAACTCTCTAGCAGCAAAGTGTGCTCATTATACAAGATGTGTCACATACGTGTACACAACTAGTTTTCACTTCCCTGTCTAACATATCTCTCTAGCAACAAAGTGTGCTCATTATACAAGATGTGTCACATACGTGTACACAACTAGTTTCACTTCCCTGTCTAACATAGCTCTCTAGCAACAAAGTGTGCTCATTATACAAGATGTGTCACATACGTGTACACAACTAGTTTCACTTCCCTGTCTAACATAACTCTCTAGCAACAAAGTGTGCTCATTATACAAGATGTGTCACATACGTGTACACAACTAGTTTCACTTCCCTGTCTAACATAACTCTCTAGCAACAAAGTGTGCTCATTATACAAGATGTGTCACATACGTGTACACAACTAGTTTTCACTTCCCTGTCTAACATAACTCTCTAACAACAAAGTGTGCTCATTATACAAGATGTGTCACATACGTGTACACAACTAGTTTTCACTTCCCTGTCTAACATAACTCTAGCAACAAAGTGTGCTCATTATACAAGATGTGTCACATACGTGTACACAACTAGTTTTCACTTCCCTGTCTAACATAACTCTCTAGCAACAATTTAAAGTGTGCTCATTATATACAAGATGTGTCACATACGTGTACACAACTAGTTTTCAGGATTCAACTGTAAACAGATGTATAATGAATATCAACAATACTCATCATTGCCACATGGTTATACTACATGTGTTACCACCTACTATGGCGTCATCAGGATAAATTACATTAAAAAAAAAAACATTAATGACATACAAAAATTGAGGTTGGTTGCAGGTAGTGTTTGACATAATAAACATGAAGGCGAAGATAAAATCCATTGTCTATAAATGGAGCAACATTTGTTTATGATGTTAAATAATAAAAATGTTGTCGGAATAGACAGATGTTGGTTTATTCAGATTATATTAACAAGATTTCCTACATTGGGACTTTATTTATAGTTCGGTTTATTCCTGAATGAGAAGTTGAACTTTATATACAGGTTAAAACTGTTTGTACTTTTCATTAATGGGAAAATTGAAGCTGTTCTTTATAGACAGTAATGATTTGTTATATAGAGGTACTCTTTAATGCAGGTACCATTACATATGTAAATCATTTGTTTTAAATGACTTTGTCTATTAAATATATTCTGCCTGCTTTGACAAAATATCTTGTAAAAATATCTCCCCTCAAAGCATAAAGTCAATTTGAAATAAGCTTGGATATGTACAGTAAAACTTGTCTTATGTGACCTTCCAAAGGATCATTGAATAGGGTCACTTAAGTTAAGACAGGTGATCGCTAAATGCATGTGTAATTGATATGATATGCACTGTGAAGGGAAATTAAAATTAAGGTCACATTATACAAGTTTATTGTTTAATAGAGGTGGTCACTAAAGCAGGTTTGACTGTAACTTAATAGAGGTGGTCACTAAAGCAGGTTTGACTGTAGCTTAATAGAGGTGGTCACTAAAGCAGGTTTGACTGTAACTTAATAGAGGTGGTCACTAAAGCAGGTTTGACTGTAGCTTAATAGAGGTGGTCACTAAAGCAGGTTTGACTGTAACTTAATAGAGGTGGTCACTAAAGCAGGTTTGACTGTAACTTAATAGAGGTGGTCACTAAAGCAGGTTTGACTAACTTAATAGAGGTGGTCACTAAAGCAGGTTTGACTAACTTAATAGAGGTGGTCACTAAAGTAGGGTTGACTGTAACTTAATAGAGGTGGTCGCTAAAGCAGGTGTGACTAACTTAATAGAGGTGGTTGCTAAAGCAGGTTTGACTGTAGCTTAATAAAGATGGTCACTAAAGCAGGTTTGACTGTAACTTAATAGAGGTGGTCGCTAAAGCAGGTTTGACTAACTTAATAGAGGTGGTCACTAAAGCAGGTTTGACTGTAGCTTAATAGAGGTAGTCGCTAAAGCAGGTTTGACTAACTTAATAGAGGTGGTCACTAAAGCAGGTTTGACTGTAACTTATTAGAGGTGGTCATTAAAGGAGGTTTGACTAACTTAATAGAGGTGGTCACTCAAGCAGGTTTGACTGTAGCTTAATAGAGGTGGTCACTAAAGCAGATTTGACTGTAACTTAATAGAGGTGGTCACTAAAGCAGGTTTGACTGTAGCTTAATAGAGGTGGTCACTAAAGCAGCTTTGACTGTAACTTAATAGAGGTGGTCACTAAAGCAGGTTTGACTGTAGCTTAATAGAAGTGGTCACTAAAGCAGGTTTGACTGTAACTTAATAGAGGTGGTCACTAAAGCAGATTTGACTAACTTAATAGAGGTGGTCACTAAAGCAGGTTTGACTGT
Organism: Bathymodiolus septemdierum; assembly: GCA_963383655.1. Taxonomy (NCBI): domain Eukaryota; kingdom Metazoa; phylum Mollusca; class Bivalvia; order Mytilida; family Modiolidae; genus Bathymodiolus; species Bathymodiolus septemdierum. The sequence goes on along the minus strand of OY726524.1, from coordinate 32,306,310 downwards.
AGCTTAATAGAGGTGGTCACTAAAGCAGGTTTGACTGTAACTTACTAGAGGTGGTCACTAAAGCAGGTTTGACTTACTTAATAGAGGTGGTCACTAAAGCAGGGTTGACTGTAGCTTAATAGAGGTGGTCGCTAAAGCAGATGTGACTAACTTAATAGAGGTGGTCGCTAAAGCAGATTTGACTAACTTAATAGAGGTGGTCACTAAAGCAGGTTTGACTGTAGCTTAATAGAGGTGGTCACTAAAGCAGCTTTGACTGTAACTTAATAGAGGTGGTCACTAAAGCAGGTTTGACTGTAGCTTAATAGAAGTGGTCACTAAAGCAGGTTTGACTGTAACTTAATAGAGGTGGTCACTAAAGCAGATTTGATTAACTTAATAGAGGTGGTCACTAAAGCAGGTTTGACTAGCTTAATAGAGGTGGTCACTAAAGCAGGTTTGACTGTAACTTAGTAGAGGTGGTCACTAAAGCAGGTTTGACTGTAACTTAATAGAGGTGATCACTAAAGCAGGTTTGACTGTAACTTAATAGAGGTGGTCACTAAAGCAGGTTTGACTAACTTAATAAAGGTGGTCACTAAAGCAGGTTTGACTGTAGCTTAATAGAGGTGGTCACTAAAGCAGGTTTGACTAACTTACTAGAGGTGGTCACTAAAGCAGGTTTGACTAACTTAATAGAGGTGGTCACTAAAGCAGGGTTGACTGTAGCTTAATAGAGGTGGTCGCTAAAGCAGATGTGACTAACTTAATAGAGGTGGTCGCTAAAGCAGGTTTGACTGTAGCTTAATAAAGATGGTCACTAAAGCAGGTTTGACTGTAACTTAATACAGATGGTCGCTAAAGCAGGTTTGACTGTAACTTAATAGAGGTGGTCACTAAAGCAGGTTTGACTGTAGCCTAATAGAGGTAGTCACTAAAGCAGGTTTGACCATAACTTAATAGAGGTGATCACTAAAGCAGGTTTGACTAACTTAATAGAGGTGGTCACTAAAGCAGGTTTGACTGTAGCTTAATAGAGGTGGTCACTAAAGCAGATTTGACTAACTTAATAGAGGTGGTCACTAAAGCAGGTTTGACTGTAACTTAATAGAGGTGGTCACTAAAGCAGGTTTGACTGTAACTTAATAGAGGTGGTCACTAAAGCAGGTTTGACTGTAGCTTAATAGAGGTGGTCACTAAAGCAGGTTTGACTTTAACTTAATAGAGGTGGTCACTAAAGCAGGTTTGACTGTAACTTAATAGAGGTGGTCACTAAAGCAGGTTTGACTAGCTTAATAAAGGTGGTCACTAAAGCAGGTTTGACTGTAACTTAATAGAGGTGGTCACTAAAGCAGGTTTGACTATAACTTAATAGAGGTGGTCACTAAAGCAGATTTGACTAACTTAATAGAGGTGGTCACTAAAGCAGGTTTGACTGTAGCTTAATAGAGGTGGTCACTAAAGCAGGTTTGACTGTAACTTAATAGAGGTGGTCACTAAAGCAGGTTTGACTGTAGCTTAATAGAGGTGGTCACTAAAGCAGGTTTGACTGTAACTTAATAGAGGTGGTCACTAAAGCAGGTTTGACTAACTTAATAGAGGTGATCACTAAAGCAGGTTTGACTGTAACTTAATAGAGGTGGTCACTAAAGCAGATTTGACTGTAACTTAATAAAGGTGGTCACTAAAGCAGGTTTGACTGTATCTTAATAGAGGTGGTCACTAAAGCAGGTTTGACTGTAACTTAATAGAGGTGGTCACTAAAGCAGATTTGACTGTAACTTAATAGAGGTGGTCACTAAAGCAGGTTTGACTGTAACTTAATAGAGGTGGTCACTAAAGCAGGTTTGACTGTAACTTAATAGAGGTGGTCACTAAAGCAGGTTTGACTGTAGCCTAATAGAGGTAGTCACTAAAGCAGGTTTCACCATAACTTAATAGAGGTGGTCACTAAAGCAGGTTTGACTAACTTAATAGAGGTGGTCACTAAAGCAGGTTTGACTGTAACTTAATAGAGGTGGTCACTAAAGCAGGTTTGACTAACTTAATAGAGGTGGTCACTAAAGCAGGTTTGACTGTAACTTAATAGAGGTGGTCACTAAAGCAGGTTTGACTAACTTAATAGAGGTGGTCACTAAAGCAGGTTTGACTGTAGCTTAATAGAGGTGGTCACTAAAGCAGGTTTGACTGTAGCTTAATAAAGGTGGTCACTAAAGCAGGTTTGACTGTAACTTAATAGAGGTGGTCACTAAAGCAGGTTTGACTATAACTTAATAGAGGTGGTCACTAAAGCAGATTTGACTAACTTAATAGAGGTGGTCACTAAAGCAGGTTTGACTGTAGCTTAATAGAGGTGGTCACTAAAGCAGGTTTGACTAACTTAATAGAGGTGGTCACTAAAGCAGGTTTGACTGTAACTTAATAGAGGTGGTCACTAAAGCAGGTTTGACTGTAGCTTAATAGAGGTGGTCACTAAAGCAGGTTTGACTGTAACTTAATAGAGGTGATCACTAAAGCAGGTTTGACTGTAACTTAATAGAGGTGGTCACTAAAGCAGGTTTGACTAACTTAATAGAGGTGGTCACTAAAGCAGGTTTGACTGTAACTTAATAGAGGTGGTCACTAAAGCAGGTTTGACTAACTGAATAGAGGTGGTCACTAAAGCAGGGTTGACTGTGTGACTAACTTAATAGAGGTGGTCACTAAAGCAGGTTTGACTAACTTAATAAAGATGGTCACTAAAGCAGGTTTGACTGTAGCTTAATAGAGGTGGTCACTAAAGCAGGTTTGACTGTAGTTTAATAGAGGTAGTCGCTAAAGCAGGTTTGACTGTAACTTAATAAAGGTGGTCACTAAAGCAGGTTTGACTCTAACTTATTAGAGGTGGTCACTAAAGCAGGTTTGACCGTAACTTAATAGAGGTGGTCACTAAAGCAGGTTTGACTAACTTAATAGGGGTGGTCACTAAAGCAGGTTTGACTGTAACTTAATAGAGGTGGTCACTAAAGCAGGTTTGACTGTAACTTAATAGAGGTGGTCACTAAAGCAGGTTTGACTGTAACTTAATAGAGGTGGTCACTAAAGCAGGTTTGACTGTAACTTAATAGAGGTGGTCACTAAAGCAGGTTTGACTAACTTAATAGAGGTGGTCACTAAAGCAGGTTTGACTAACTTAATAGAGGTGGTCACTAAAGCAGGGTTGACTGTAACTTAATAGAGGTAGTCGCTAAAGCAGGTGTGACTAACTTAATAGAGGTGGTCGCTAAAGCAGGTTTGACTGTAATTTAATAAAGATGGTCACTAAAGCAGGTTTGACCAACTTAATAGAGGTGGTCGCTAAAGCAGGTTTGACTGTAACTTAATAGAGGTGGTCACTAAAGCAGGTTTGACTGTAGCTTAATAGAGGTAGTCGCTAAAGCAGGTTTGACTGTAACTTAATAGAGATGGTCACTAAAGCAGGTTTGACTGTAACTTAATAGAGGTGGTCACTAAAGCAGGTTTGACCATAACTTAATAGAGGTGGTCACTAAAGCAGGTTTGACTAACTTAATAGAGGTGGTCACTAAAGCAGGTTTGACTGTAACTTAATAGAGGTGGTCACTAAAGCAGATTTGACTAACTTAATAGAGGTGGTCACTAAAGCAGGTTTGACTGTAGCTTAATAGAGGTGGTCACTAAAGCAGGTTTGACTGTAACTTAATAGAGGTGGTCACTAAAGCAGGTTTGACTGTAACTTAATATAGGTGGTCACTAAAGCAGGTTTGACTGTAGCTTAATAGAGGTGGTCACTAAAGCAGATTTGACTAACTTAATAGAGGTGGTCACTAAAGCAGGTTTGACTAGCTTAATAGAGGTTGTCACTAAAGCAGGTTTGACTGTAGCTTAATAGAGGTGGTCACTAAAGCAGGTTTGACTGTAACTTAATAGAGGTGGTCACTAAAGCAGATTTGACTGTAACTTAATAGAGGTGGTCACTAAAGCAGGTTTGACTAGCTTAATAGAGGTGGTCACTAAAGCAGGTTTGACTGTAGCTTAATAGAGGTGGTCATTAAAGCAGGTTTGACTGTAACTTAATAGAGGTGGTGACTAAAGCAGGTTTGACTCTAGCTTAATAGAGGTGGTCACTAAAGCAGGTTTGACTGTAACTTAATAGAGGTGGTCACTAAAGCAGGTTTGACTGTAACTTAATAGAGGTGGTCACTAAAGCAGGTTTGACTGTAACTTAATAAAGGTGGTCACTAAAGCAGGTTTGACTGTAACTTAATAGAGGTGGTCACTAAAGCAGGTTTGACTATAACTTAATAGAGGTGGTCACTAAAGCAGGTTTGACTGTAGCTTAATAAAGGTGGTCACTAAAGCAGGTTTGACTGTAACTTAATAGAGGTGGTCACTAAAGCAGGTTTGACTGTAACTTAATAAAGGTGGTCACTAAAGCAGGTTTGACTGTAACTTAATAGAGGTGGTCACTAAAGCATGTTTGACTGTAACTTAATAGAGGTGGTCACTAAAGCAGGTTTGATTGTAACTTAATAAAGGTGGTCACTAAAGGAGGTTTGACTGTAACTTAATAGAGGTGGTCACTAAAGCAGGTTTTACTGTAACTTAATAAATGTGGTCACTAAAGCAGGTTTGACTGTAACTTAATAGAGGTGGTCACTAAAGCAGGTTTGACTGTAACTTAATAGAGGTGGTCACTAAAGCAGATTTGACTAACTTAATAGAGGTGGTCACCAAAGCAAGTTTGACTGTAGCTTAATAGAGATGGTAACTAAAGCAGGTTTGACTGTAACTTACTAGAGGTGGTCACTAAAGCAGGTTTGACTAACTTAATAGAGGTGGTCACTAAAGCAGGGTTGACTAGCTTAATAGAGGTGGTCGCTAAAACAGATGTGACTAACTTAATAGAGGTGGTCGCTAAAGCAGGTTTGACTGTAGCTTAATAAAGATGGTCACTAAAGCAGGTTTGACTGTAACTTAATAGAGATGGTCGCTAAAGCAGGTTTGACTGTAACTTAATAGAGGTGGTCACTAAAGCAGGTTTGACTGTAGCTTAATAGAGGTAGTCGCTAAAGCAGGTTTGACTGTAACTTAATAAAGGTGGTCACTAAAGCAGGTTTGACTGTAACTTAATGGAGGTGGTCACTAAAGCAGGTTTGACTGTAACTTAATAGAGGTGATCACTCAAGCAGGTTTGATTGTAACTTAATAAAGGTGGTCACTAAAGCAGATTTGACTGTAACTTAATAGAGGTGGTCACTAAAGCAGGTTTGACTGTAACTTAATAAATGTGGTCACTAAAGCAGGTTTGACTGTAACTTAATAGAGGTGGTCACTAAAGCAGGTTTGACTGTAACTTAATAAAGGTGGTCACTAAAGCAGGGTTGACTGTAACTTAATAGAGGTGGTCACTAAAGCAGGTTTGACTGTAGCTTAATAAAGGTGGTCACTAAAGCAGGGTTGACTGTAACTTAATAGAGGTGGTCACTAAAGCAGGGTTGACTGTAACTTAATAGAGGTGGTCACTAAAGCAGGTTTGACTGTAACTTAATAGAGGTGGTCACTAAAGCAGGTTTTACTGTAGCTTAATAAATGTGGTCACTAAAGCAGGTTTGACTGTAACTTAATAGAGGTAGTCACTAAAGCAGGTTTGACTGTAACTTAATAAAGGTGGTCACTAAAGCAGGGTTGACTGTAACTTAATAGAGGTGGTCACTAAAGCAGGTTTGACTGTAACTTAATAAAGGTGGTCACTAAAGCAGGGTTGACTGTAACTTAATAGAGGTGGTCACTAAAGCAGGGTTGACTGTAACTTAATAGAGGTGGTCACTAAAGCAGGTTTGACTGTAACTTAATAGAGGTGGTCACTAAAGCAGGTTTGACTGTAACTTAATAGAGGTAGTCACTAAAGCAGGTTTGACTAACTTAATAGAGGTGGTCACTAAAGCAGGTTTGACTGTAACTTAATAAAGGTGGTCACTAAAGCAGGGTTGACTGTAACTTAATAGAGGTGGTCACTAAAGCAGGTTTGACTGTAACTTAATAGAGGTGATCACTCAAGCAGGTTTGATTGTAACTTAATAAAGGTGATCACTAAAGCAGATTTGACTGTAACTTAATAGAGGTGGTCACTAAAGCAGGTTTTACTGTAACTTAATAAATGTGGTCACTAAAGCAGGTTTGACTGTAACTTAATAGAGGTGGTCACTAAAGCAGGTTTAACTGTAACTTAATAAAGGTGGTCACTAAAGCAGGTTAGACTGTAACTTAATAGAGGTGGTCACTAAAGCAGGTTTGACTATGTGTAATTGAAGAACTACATGAGCATTGAACTACAGGCCAGAGATCCTTTCTGATTACCAGCAGTATTAGGAAGCACTTTTGTGTTTGTAGATAAAAATTTCATCATTCTCTTTACACTCTTAATAGAATACAAAAATGATATTATTTACTTCCTATTTACAATAACAAGTCAATGTATTCCCTCAGCCTAATTTGTGGTTGGCTAATGATGACAGATGCATGTAAGACACAACATGAACACAGAAGTTCATTGCTTCATCAATTTTGTATGACCTATGCAGGTCTTTCAATAAGGTGGTACCAGTTATTTTACCTGCTTAAAATTGTCTTTGGTACCTCCTGATTTTAAAGAATGTCGTGTAAGATATTCATGAATATTGTTCCAATTTTAATAAAAAAAAGGACCGCCTGTAAAAAGTGAGGTACTGGTAGACTAGAAAAATATAGAAAGCCCTGCTATTTAAAGTTATTTTCTATATATCTACATTTTTGTTTCTATTCTTTAAATCTATTTTTATAGATGGTCAGTCTTGTGGAAAAGAACCAAAAAAGAAAGCATGGAAACCAAAATCATTCTTCCCATTGGCTGGTAGGAAAGAGGCAAGAGGGAAAGAACCTGTGTTAAATGATATTCTGATCCTGGCAAAGCATATTTTTGGTAAGTCGTTTTCTACAAAATAATTATGTTGACATGTTATACATTTGTGAATTATCTTCCTTTTGCATTCAAATCAAGGGAGATAATTAACAAAAAGGGATCCAATGTCAATACTATACTGGGGAAAGTATAGTAGAGCATTCCTGATTTGATTCTAATATTATACATTTTTGTAGATTTTTTCTTTATAGATGTTATTTCCCTTATGGCAGGTAAAAATGTTACCCGCTCCATGCACAGGTGCTCGTGGCACGGACTTACTACACCTCTTTTTTTCTAACTTTCTGTTTACAAATTTATTTTCAATAAAATTTCTTTATTTCTTTATTATTTCATCTCTTTTTCCTTATTATAACTTGTTCGTGTCAATATTCATACAATCTTATGTTAACATCTGTAGACCCTATATATATACTAATAATACACAAGGCATGCAACTCGGCAGGTTTAAAAATCGTACCCCTGCTCGCTTCGAGTACATGTATTGCACCGTATTTCCATTATGTCATTCAAACTATGACATGTATCCATTCCTAAAAGATGCATCTTTTTGTTCCTGTTTTTGTTTTGTGCATACGATAGCTCAGTTCTCCAAAATTTTAAGATTTTCACACATTTATTGCCAAATTTTTTGTATAAAGACCCACGGCTGTCGGAAGTGACGTAACAATAGGAACGTTTCTGACCCTATCGTTGCAGTTAATGCAGTGGTACGTCACTTCCATCAGCCGTGGGTCCTTATACGAAAAATTTGCCAATAAATGTGTGAAAATCTTAAAATTCTGGAGAACTGAGCTATCATATGCACAAAACAAAAACAGGGACAAAAAGATGCGTCTTTTAGGAATGGATACATGTCATAGTTTGAATGACATAATGGAAATAAGGTGCAATACATGTACTCGAAGCGAGCAGGGGTACAATTTTTAAACCTGCCGAGTTGCATGCCTTGTGTATTATTAGTATCTATATAGGGTCGACACATGCAATTTGATGTTAACATAAGATTGTATGAATATTGACACGAACAAGTTAAAATAAGGAAAAAGAGATGAAATAATAAAGAAATAAAGAAATTTTATTTAAAATAAATTTGTAAACAGAAAGTTGGAAAAAAGGGGGTAGTAAGTCCGTGCCACGAGCGCCTGTGGCTCCATGCAAGAGGAATTTAAAGAACACATAATTTGTAAATATTCAAAAGATTGTAAACAATTGGAGATTGATTTTATAGCCAAAAAAAAAAATCACCAGTTTTTACAACATTGAAATTTTGTGCAGAATATGGGGGAAAAATTACATGTTACTTTTATTGAACTTTGCATGAAAATGGACACCTTTGCTAGTATGAAAGGGAAATAACTCCTTTAAAACATGTAGAAACAAATAATTTTAAAATCAAGTCAGAAATGTGCAATGGTGTATTGTTATTACTATACAACCTAATTCCTGCTACCTCATTAGATTGAGCTGAAAATAAAGCAAAGATGCTCATTTTATTTCTGCATTCAGATGAGAAATTTGGTCAATGAGTTGTTGTCATTTACAAGTACTTATGTTACAATACAAACATAGTATTTTTTGCTATAAATAAATACTTCCTAGAGCTATCACCATATTTAGATCCAGTTTAGCAAAAGTTAGATTTTGTAGTGGAGATGTGCTTATTAGATATGCCAAGTAAGGCAGAAATGATTCACAGCAGTTGCAATGTATTCAAGATATTTTCTTTCCATTCAGTTTTCGATATTAAGAAACCAGTCATTGCCTTAATTTTTTTAGCCTACTTGCCGGAAAGCCAAATTTCGAAAAATATTCTATTTATTCAAACAAATTCTTTAATAATTTTCACTTGTCTGAATCCAGTTTTGCTTGTCCCAGGCTTCAGCAAGTGGGTTAATGCAAAGATTGTATATTTCAACTCTGTTTAAGCCTATTATTTGACTGGTATTTTATTACACTTCCGTTAATCAACCAATCAAATTTTAATGTATAAAAACACTGTTGTCAGTTACGATAAAATATTGGCATGGTAAAAATCTCTGTCTGTTTTTAAGGGCTTTCCTAAAAGACTGACAATCAGCATGACCAATTGATGTTCTAAAATAGCTGATTGTCAATTTTTATAGCATGGGTGTCTTATATGTCCATTGTCTGTCCACATTTGTCTTCATAATTCACGAAATTTATTGAATCAAAATAAAGGGAATTGTTACCCTTGTATCGAAAATCAAACTGTATTGAAAGGTAGTAGAAGTATTGTTTGATTTATTAATTGATTTTTGTTTAACGCTATATCGTGGCATAAGTAGGTAAGAAGTATTGTTTGAGCCATATTTTAGTGTTGAATGTTTTTAAAAAGTTATCGTCCTTCCTTCATGCTTGTTAGAACATGGAGTTTTATATTACTTTCTTAGTCCTCGAAGAGTTCTCATTTGAATTTAGATCAGCCGTAACAGGCCTAGGTATAGGAAAAATATGGGATGTGGATATTGTTTCTGCAATCGGTTGATTATTTTTTTCCATGAGTTATTTCCCCTTTTCCATTTTATTTAAGAAATAATTCATGCCGGCCATACTTTATTGTTATTCAAATATGGGTAGGCATTATATTCATGAATATTTAACCCCGAGTGATTCATGAATATAATGCCTACCCATATTTGAATAACAATAAAGTATGGCCAGCATGAATTATTTTGATTCTAATAGGACAAATACGGTCATTTTAGAATTCGAGGCGGTCAAGGTGATCAATCTCCTACGGAATTTTAAAAATGGTAAAATTGGGAATTAAGAGATGGATAGCGAAATAGTGGTTTATTTGTATACCGAATACGGGACGTCATATTAGAATGGCTGACTAAACTTAAATAGTTCCTAGATAGTTCTAAATAAAACCTCATATTTCATAATGTATGAAATTCAGCATTTATGGATATTTTTTGTTTGCATTGAGTAATATAATTTCATTGATAACAATAATACATATGAGGTTTATTTTCCCCTCTGGGAATTTGTTTCGTAAACTTTTCCAGATCAGTTCTTGTACAGATTTAGGAATATATAATAAAAAGAACAATTGATGTTTGTGATTGTGAAATGTACTTTACGTTAATTGAGCTACCATGCAGATATGCTGTCTTGGACCATCCATTAGTACATAAAGTTGGTTTGCAGTAACTCAACTGACACGCCAAAACATTTTTTTCAGAAATTCCACAGAAATTATATTTTAATACATTAAAGTAAGAGGTTTGAAAGAAAATTGATAATTTGCCTATACGCAATTCAAAAATTCTCCCCAATGTTTTGTATAATATGATGGATTTCCATGTATTTTTAATTCTTTGTTTCTGTAATGGTACTTCAGATGACAACATAAAAATTTATGTCAGTTACAAATAAAAAATATAAATGTCAGGATTTCTTGATTATGCAAGCATTAAAAAAAATGGATTGTTTCAAAAATATAGATTGATGGTGGTCCTGATCAATCAAACTAAATTATATCTTTTTTTTTTCACATCACAAGGTACCACTTTGATTCTGAAATATTTGTAAACAATGTTTATTAATATGTCTTAATAAATCATCAGTATATACTGGGAGGGATGAATGGGTAAACGAGGCAGAAAAATAAAATAAAAATAAAATAAAAACGGGCAGGGGTCAAGAACCAAAAAAATAAATAAAAAAATAAAACTGCTGTCACAGAACAGAGATAATGATCTAGATAATACAACATGGGTTTAGATGGGGAGAAAGCTGTGTTTACATGTCAATCAATATCTACCGATATAAGATCAAAGCAATCTAGTAGTCAAGCTTGAGTTCAATGCTTCCATGGGATAATTCTGGTTTACATCTCCCAATTTACAAGATTGTTTGGCATACTGGTTCTGTGTGAAATGGCATTCATTTTGTTACAAAAAGTTTTGAGAATAATGACTACATCATATTGTTGCAAAAACTGTCGATTGGACAATAACGCCAACAAGAACACTTTTTGTGTGCAATGTCCACGGTAATTATTCAACTATTAAATTATATCTTATTTTTCACATCCTAAGGAGCATTTTGATTCTGAAATATTTGTTAACAACATTTATTTATTTATATTTATAAATCACCAATATTGTACGAGCAGGGACGTTCGTGGTAGTGATCATATGGTAGTTGGATTTATAACTACCTGTGCAATCAGTACTTGTCACAACTAAAGTCGTGAGTTCAAACCCTATTCATGGCAAGGTGTACTCGATACAACATTATGTGATAAAGTTTGTCAGTGACTTGCGACAGGTCTGTGGTTTTTTCCCCCACCAATAAAAACCGACCACCACGATATAACTGAAATATTGTTGAAAGTGGTGTTAAACACTACAAACCTATTGTACAAGGGATCAATTGGTAAGTGAGATAGGAGTCTTGAACCCATAAAGCTACTGTCACAAAACAAGAGACAGTTCTACAGGTAACATACCACATGGGTTAAGATAGAAAAACATTGATTAAGTATCATACCTCAATATTTAGTAGTTTGTTTGGCTTACCGGTTCTGAAACCAAAACACCAGAGTGGATATTCTGAAACAATTATTTCTTATTTTTCAAATTTTAATTTTGAGTGCAGCATCTTTAGCACGAACAAATTTGTTGTCACAAAAACTTGTGAATGCAATATCTCTAACATCAACAAATTTGTCACAAGTTGCAATATAATATTTTAAATTGATATAATGGACACTCGATATAATGTTATGTTGTTAGTTCTCCCTGGCAGGAATCTATAAAAAAAAAAAAAAAAAAGGGGTCTTTTGCATGCAGGGAGTGTGGCACTCTACAAACATATTGCTGGGGCCGTCGTGGCCGTGATTATAAGTATGGTAGTTTTATTTACAACTACCTATGCAATCAATACCTATCACCACTGATGTTATGAGTTCGAATCTTGATCAGGGCGAGATGTACAACATTATGTGATAAAGTTTGTCAGTGACTTGGGATAGGTCAGTGATTTTCCCCTGGTATTCCGGTTTCTGTCACCAATAAAACTGACTGCCATGATATAACTGAAATATTGTTGAAAGTTGCATTAAACACCATCAAACAAACAAATTACTCATTATTGTCTTCAGTTAAGCTTTCCTTAAAATAACCTGACATCCCCTTCATCGAGAGGGCTTCCCCAATCAGCCACCTGGGAACAAGCTGAGCAGCTGTGATAGTTTTGAGCTATGGTAACCTTTACCAGTACTCAGGAGGGAGAGGGAACCTTTACCAGTACTCAGGAGGGAGAGGGAACCTTTACCAGTGCTCAGGAGGGAGAGGGAACCTTTACCAGTACTCAGGAGGGAGAGGGAACCTTTACCAGTACTCAGGAGGGAGAGGGAACCTTTACCAGTTCTCAGGGGGGAGAGGGAACCTTTACCAGTACTCAGGAGGGAGAGGGAACCTTTACCAGTACTCAGGAGGGAGAGGGAACCTTTACCAGTACTCAGGAGGGAGAGGGAACCTTTACCAGTACTCAGGAGGGAGAGGGAACCTTTACCAGTACTCAGGAGGGAGAGGGAACCTTTACCAGTACTCAGGAGGGAGAGGGAACCTTTACCAGTACTCGGGAGGGAGAGGGAACCTTTACCAGTACTCAGGAGGGAGAGGGAACCTTTACCAGTACTCAGGAGGGAGGGGGAACCTTTACCAGTACTCAGGAGGGAGAGGGAACCTTTACCAGTACTCAGGAGGGAGGGGGAACCTTTACCAGTACTCAGGAGGGAGGGGGAACCTTTACCAGTACTCAGGAGGGAGGGGGAACCTTTACCAGTACTCAGGAAGGAGAGGGAACCTTTACCAGTACTCATGAGGGAGGGGGAACCTTTACCAGTACTCGGGAGGGAGGGGGAACCTTTACCAGTACTCGGGAGGGAGAGGGAACCTTTACCAGTACTCAGGAGGGAGAGGGAACCTTTACCAGTACTCAGGAGGGAGAGGGAACCTTTACCAGTACTCAGGAGAGAGAGGGAACCTTTACCAGTACTTCAGGAGGGAGAGGGAACCTTTATCAGTACTCAGGAGGGAGAGGGAACCTTTACCAGTACTCAGGAGGGAGAGGGAATCTTTACCAGTACTCAGGAGGGAGAGGGAACCTTTACCAGTACTCAGGAAGGAGAGGGAACCTTTACCAGTACTCATGAGGGAGGGGGAACCTTTACCAGTACTCGGGAGGGAGGGGGAACCTTTACCAGTACTCGGGAGGGAGAGGGAACCTTTACCAGTACTCAGGAGGGAGAGGGAACCTTTACCAGTACTCAGGAGGGAGAGGGAACCTTTACCAGTACTCAGGAGAGAGAGGGAACCTTTACCAGTACTTCAGGAGGGAGAGGGAACCTTTATCAGTACTCAGGAGGGAGAGGGAACCTTTACCAGTACTCAGGAGGGAGAGGGAATCTTTACCAGTACTCAGGAGGGAGAGGGAACCTTTACCAGTACTCAGGAGAGAGAGATAGAGGAGACCTGTCTTTTTGTTATGTAACCAGTTGTTGTTTTTCTTCTCTTTTAAATGTGCATGGAGTACATTTTTATTTTTGTTTAATTGAATGATTAGTTGTTTTTAACATGTTGTAACGACAACAATTACAAATCAGACTTAAAATAGCAGTGTTTATCAAGTATCTAATTAGTATAACATGGAAACCATTCCGTAGTGTTTTGAACTGAGTAACACATATTGGTGTTTTTTTCGGTGGAATAAACATTTGTAAGTATTTCTTTAATTACTGGTATGATTAACCCACCTTAAATATATCTAATATTGATATATAATATATTGTTTAGTACTTAAATAAAATAATGTTCCCAGTATTGCTCTATAAAAAAATTAATAATGTACCAATTATTGCCCTTTAGAAAATAAATTTACATTATTTCTCTTTAAAAATTTAATAATGTTTCCAGTACATATTGCTCTTTAAAAAAATAAATAATGCTTCCATTATTTCTCTTTAAAAAATAAATAATGTTCCCATTATTTCTCTTTAAAAAAAAACGTTTTTGTGATATATATCTGCTTTTATAATGTGTATGTTTTCACACTACCAATGCAATATGTTCAATGCATTCAGTCGCAGTGTTGTAAAAAGACCAGTATGGATTATTTTAATTTTAATGTAGCAAAGAAATTTTGTTTAGATTGTTTTGAAGCTGTTATAATTTCAATTTCTTAAAGACAGCAATTGAGAAGTTGAAAATTAATTTCCAATCTCATTCATTTCTTCCTGTTATTTCATTTTGATTAATTTTCTTGTTTAGAATATTATACAAGTCTCTTGAATGTTTTAATTCTTTTAAGAAAATAATTAAACATTTGATAGGAAAAAATGAAAATCACAATTGATACTATGTTCACACGTAATTCAAATTCGATTCGCATTATCGGATTCGAATTAGTTTAATGCGCATTATAAGCGTATTCTTGTCCGAACGTACATTTGAATGCGAATTGCAACGCACATCAAATAGAGTCCAAGCAATGTTAACTTTTAATTCGCAATATCAATTAACTTTTAATTTAAAACAAAACGACATTGCACAATATTGATGTTAAAGTAATATGAAATGCCAAAATCATTATTTTCAGTTTTCTAAAAATTTCTGATATATGTAAAGATTAAATATATAAAGAACGTAAATCATTCACTTTTTGAGAGCTACGATGTATAATTCAGGAGAAAACATCATTTTATTCTGCCTTCGATAATTCTTGCTACCCGGACAATAATGCAAATCATATGCTATTGACCTCAGATTTGAACTCATTCGGTAGAGATTGTGCGCATGCTCCGTTTAGTGTTGATGAAGAAAATGTCGGAGGCAAAGAAATTGAAGCCAGGTCCGAAGCGTAAATTGAGTGATTCTGCCAGAAAAAAAAAGCAAAAAAGCAGCGAATGCTAAGTTAAACAAAAACAGAATATATATTGGAGATGAATATGATCGTTGGATGGAAATAAAGACCGCTCTTCGTCTGGAAACGAACTCTGAAGTGGCCAATATTCTTCTTGACAGGTAACATCATTTTTGTTTCGATTTACATTCCCTTATTTTCCATTCAATCCACGATTAAAAATAATTTTCCCTTAGCGAAACGTTAAACAAGGATCTCTTTACATGGAAAATAAATATATATCACCATCTATGATCTAAACCGCTGTAAATGTCTTTTAACGGCATTGTGTGTATAATTCAGCAAATTTCGTGGGGCCCAGTAAGGGGGCACTGCATACTCAACTTGTAATTATGTTAAAACATTGTTTTTTTTTTTTATTAAAAATGAATACTACTTTGTTTCAAATCCTTCAAATTATACAGTTAAAAGTAATTTCCTATTTAGACACGGACCATTTGTCTTTCCTGAAAAAAGGGAGAGGGGGTGGATGGGTGGCATGATATGTATAGATTCTCCTTCAGGTAATATAAAATTTAATTAATCCCAAATTTGGTTTACAGGTATGCAGAAACTGCAGCATTGCCAATCATAACTCCTGAAAAAGTCATAAAATTAATTTTTTAGATTCTCATCCTCCTGTCAGTAAAAATATGGGGAGGGAGGGAGGCATATATAATTTATTTTTTGACCATTTTCATAAAAATCACTAGGTATTTTAAAGAAATATCTGAGAATGTAAAATAAATTATGAAATTGAAGCAAAAAACAATGGGGAGGGAGGGGATGAGAATCTAAATATAAAATTTATTTGGCCTAAGAGACAAGAATGTGAAAGAAAGCACACATTTTTTATCTCATAAGGGAACAACCATTTAACTTGAAGGGGGGGGGGGGGGGGGGGGAGGGAGGGGGTATGGTTTTTTTGTACTGATCTGAATTGGGTTTTTTAAACAGTTGGACACATTTTTATTTTTTTTCAATTGCAATTAAACTAAATTTTTTTTTCTTACCAAGTCAAAACAATATTTTTTTTTCAATGCTAAATGTATAAAGGTGTGAGCCAGTATTTATTTTTAGATGCTATGCATATAGCTCATGTATACTATATATTTCCATGTTATATGTACATTACAAAACAGGGTGCACTCGCAGCCGCATGTGATCAAGTTTACCAGTTGCTTGCCCATGGTTGGTGGTTCTCTCAGGGTACTCTGGCTTCCTCCACCACTAAAACTGGTCGCCATGATATAGCTGAAATATTGTTGAAAGTGGCATTAAAACACCAAAGATCAATCAATCAATCTATAGTAATGCTACTGTCCATCTGTCCTTCATTCTGTCAGTCTCTCTGTAACATTTTTGTGAACTCTAGAGGCCGCATCTTTTATTCCGTTTTGACCAAACTTGGTCCACACTTTGTACATACATCTGGAAGCCTACTGATTTCCAAGTTCAAATGTCAAAGGTCTATGTCACATTTGAACTGATAACCATTTTTTGATGTTTATCCTTGTGAAGACACTAGCCTACATCTTTCAGTGGATTTTGACCAAACTTAATAGTCGACACTTATTTCATACAAAGCCTTGAAGCCTATTTTGAAGGTCAAAGGTCAAGGTCACAGTTGGACTTAAATTTTAGCCATTTAACAGTGAGTGGATATGTCATGCTTTGCGTTGCCTTTGTTATAGTATTAAGTGTTATCAAATGTTCATAGCCTTACAAGTGACAGTACATACATGAGGCAGAAATCCCTTTTTATAAGGAACACTTACAATATCTATTAAAATTAGGGCGTAATTACTGAAAGGTCAAGTACAGTTTCTTGAAATCTTTAATATAAATTCCAAATAGAGTGAGGT